>CAWUFW010000330.1:3600000-4200000 GCA_963921515.1 Calotriton arnoldi
GCGCAGCCGATTGGTCCTCGGACTCCACCTTTAAGAGGTTTTATTTCAAACCAGTACTGGAGGTGGCAAGGCTAGTAGTCGACAAGCTTTGAACTGGCATAATCGGAGCCTCCGGTCCTGACATAGAATGAAAATTTGCCTAGCTGTTGTGCTGGTAAGTTTCAATTCTATTAAGGACACGGAGGCGGAAACTTACCAGCACAACAGCTAGGCAAATTTTCATTGACGCTTATAGCAGCTCAAAAGTGTTAAAAGGAGGTTGGTATATATTAGCAAAGCTTGTGTGGTTTTGAGGCTCAAATATCTTTGTTAAATTTGAATAGTATCTCAGATTTAAAATGTATATATTTGTTAGTAGTAATTATGTGTAATAGCTGTTTTTTTGTTATTTTCTGATGAAGTTCAGTGTATGTAGGAACGAAGCACATTGGTTCTTCTGTATTACAAAGAATTAACATATTGAACAAAGGATTTTTGAATCGTGGAACAAGATAATTGGCTCGCTCTATTATTTGGATATTTACTTTAAGAGGAAGGTCAGCTATTGAGCTCTGGGAACAACTGAACAAACAAGTTACTTACCTTCGGTAACGCATTATCTGGTAGAGACAATATCTAGCTGCAGATTCCTTACCTTAGAATTTCCCAGGTGTCAGGCTGGATCCGGAAACTTTTGCTCGAGCAATACCCCTTGCGCGCGCCATCAGGTGGCTTCATTCAGATCTGCGTGATGTCGTCGTTAGCGTCAGTTATGACATCGCGGTCACGTATATAGGCGCCACCCTGGCGCGCGGGCGTCAGTAATTTTCACTTTTCCAAACCTGAAGTGCAGAGCCATGAATTGACTGACGTAGGTGTGTATCAAAACTAGGGCCCTGAAAAAGGGAGTAACCATAGCCCTAACGAATAAGCCTGCGGGGAGGCATGGGTGGGTCTGTAAGGAATCTGCAGCTAGATATTGTCTCTACTAGATAATGCGTTACTGTCACGGCGCACCGTAAGGGCACCCGTTGAACACTGCAGAGGCGGGTAGATATGGAGCGCGAAATCTGATACAACAAAGACTACATTACCCATGAGTCCACGGGTACCAGACGTCAGCGACGTCATCGCGTTCACGGAGGCGTTGAGGAGAAAAGCGCTTCCAAGGCACCGGCTTCGTGCCGCTTACTTTTGCAGCTCAGCCTGTTCCCGCGACGAGAGGAGGACCGGTAAGGGTGCTTTGTGCACCAACGATTCCTTGTCCTTTTGGTTGCCCGTTCGTTCTGGCTCAGCCTGCTGTGGCACGTACTTTCTTGAGCGCTGTAATTACTTTCCCAATTGCTCCGTTGGGTGAACCATCCATTCCGGTTCTTTGCGGAGCAATCCTCGAACAGCAAAACCTCCTGAAACGGCGGAACTATTAGGGGTATAATTGGTGGGAACTCCGTGAAGGGGTGTCAGCTGCCATTCTGTTTTCCCCTGCCTATGCCCTTGTGCAAGTGCAGCCCGCTGTTGATAAGCGGTGGCTGTCTATTTGTCTAAAGGTTCTTTTGTGGTGTTCTCTCGTGTTGGAGAGCTGAGACTCAGCTTATGCAGAGAGAACACACTGCTGACTCTTTCTCTCGCTGACTTTGACTTTTGTTTTCAATAGCAAGGAGCATTGCTATCCCCATTCTTTCTGTGTTATATCGCAGTGTTTTGTTTATAACATTATAACATGAGCATTTATACGCATGAGGATATCTGACCAAGGTTTCATGCTGCCCTCAGTGAGGGGGATACCTTGGAGGTAACGGAGTAGAAACTCCGTGTTGATGAGAGACTTGTGTATCCTGCAACATTCCAAGAATTATTGTAATTTGCGCATTGATTCTTTGTGTGGCCCTTTTTTCCTGTGGAAGGATCTAATCTCTATCCCTCATCTTTCATGAGCTGTGGTCAATTATTTTGTTTCTTTGTGTTTTCACAACAGGGGTATTGAGAGCACAGGAGGATTCAAGGCCACGACAGAGTAAGCGGCCCACGTTTTCTAAATCCTCCCGGTCGTACGTTGAGGTATGGCTACCTTAGAGGACGTTATAGCAGCGTTTGCCATAGTGCAGACGGAGCTGGCAGCCTCTAGGGCAGAAAAGGCTGCCCTCCAAGATACCGTAGATAGGATGCAAAGAAACCCATTTAATGCAGGCTTACCTCTTGCATCCCACACAGCACCCGTGGTGGTGGAAGTACCAACACCCATTCCTTTGGCTACACCCGAAAGATTCCATGGGGAGAGTAGTAAAGTGCAGGTATTCCTCACACAGGTCTTACTACATTTTTCATGTAAAGCCAAGGCATTCCCCACCAACCATGCGAGAGTAGCGTTCTTGATATCGTATTTGGCAGGGGATGCGGCTCAATGGGCAGTGCCTCTAGTGAAAAGGGATGACCCCTTATTATATGATTGGGACTCGTTCCTTAAGGACTTCGAAAAGACTTTCAACCGCAGATCGGCCACTCTTTCAGCCGATCGGGATCTGCTGGAATTGAGGCAAGGGAATCGGGATCTTATCGTCTATCTGAATGATTTCCGTAGATTGATTACTGAAACCGAATGGCCAGAGGCCAAACAAGCCGCCATTTTCCATCAAGGATTAAGAGAGGAAATGAAAGACGTATTGGCCCAGATAGACCCACAACCCGCGACTTGCGATGACTTGATAAGTTTGGTCCTAAGACTGGATCATCGGCTCAGTGAGCGAAAAGGAGAACACAAAAGGAGGGACAGAATCCCTGTACGTTTTGAGCAACCCCGAAACGCTGAACATCAGCAAGCAGGAAAAAACGAACCTATGAAGATCAGAACGGTACGTTCCGCGCTCAAGGCGGAAGAAAGAGATTATCGGAGAAAGAAAGGCCTGTGCATCTAGTGTGGAAGGAAAGGACATTTTATTAAGGAATGCACCTTGAGACCGAAGTACCCACGAATGGAGCACAAAAAGGTACTGGCCGTTACCTCCGAGCCAGCTGCGGGAAACGAAAGAGCTTGTGGAAAGAAGAAGGGAACTCTTCAAGCCCGAATTACATCCCTTCACTGGAAGGTGAAACCCCAGGAGGTAGACAAAACATTTTTGGGACATATACCTGTTGGTTAAGGACGAATGGTGCCGAGTACAAGCCATGGTGGACTCTGGAGCAACGGGCTGTTTCATGGATCAAGAGCAGGCGCTGCTTTTGGGTATCACGTTGCAGGAAAAGGAAACACCAGAGGCGGTCTTTGCAGTGGATGGAAGACGTTTAGATGCAGGTCCTATTCGTTTCCAGACGGATACCCTTGAGGTCTTACATGGAACAGATCATCTGGAAAGACTCGTCTTCAACGTGATTCAAGCCCCCCAATACGGAGTGATTTTAGGACTACCCTGGCTGAGACAACACAGCCCCCAGGTGGATTGGGTGGAGAAGACCCTTCAGTTTACCTCCGATTATTGCTTAAAGCACTGTACTCCACCTAACCACAGCCCTGCCAAGGCGTTGGCCGTATATCATCACATCGCTACTGGGGCTGAACACATGGTGACATTGCCAGACGACTACCAAGAATACGTAGAAGTATTCAACGAAACCAAGGCAGAGATTCTTCCACCGCACAGGCAATACGATTGCCAGATAGACTTGGTGCCAGGGGCGGTTATACCCGCGGGGAGGGTGTATGAGTTAACAGAACCAGAGAACATTCTCCTTCGTGCCTATTTGGATAAATATCTGGCATTAGGATTCATACGCAACTCCAAGTCTCCTGCAGCTTCCCCTTTATTCTTCATCCCCAAGGCGAATGGGGAGCTACGCGTCTGCATCGACTTCAGATCATTGAACATAATCACGGTCAAGAACAGATACCCGCTACCACTGATCCCCGTCTTGCTTGAGCAGGTGAAAAAGGCCGTCATATACACCCGTCTCGACTTAAAAGGGGCATTCCACTTAGTACGGATGCGCAAAGGCGACGAGTGGAAGACGGCATTCAAAACACGCTATGGCCTATTTGAATATCTCGTCATGCCTTTCGGTTTATGCAACGCCCCCGCTGCATTCCAGTTTTTTCTCAACGACGTGTTAAGAGAATACTTGGATCATATCGTGGTGGTGTATATAGATGATAGTCTGATCTATTCGCCCAACGTTGACATCCACAAAACACACGTGCGCACTATCTTGCAAACTCTCCAGGAGGCACCATCTATATTGTAAGATCAGCAAGTGCAAGTTCAGCGTCACTACAGTGGAGTTCCCTGGTGTTATGTTGACCCCTTGGGGGCAGGAAATGTCCGAAAGGAAGATAACAGCAGTGAAAGACTGGCCTACACCAGCGAACGTCAGAGACATTCAATGCTTCCTGGGGTTCGCGAATTTCTATCGCCGGTTTATTGGCCATTTCTTGTACCTGGCAGCACCCCTCACACGTTTGTTGCAGAAAAAGGTCACATTTCAATGGACAGAGGAAGCTCAAAGTGGTTTTGTGGCTTTAAAAGAGGCTTTTGTGTCTGCTCCGGTGTTGATGCATGCGGACCCAGATCGACCATACATCGTCGAAGCTGATGCGTCCGATTACGCAGTGGGAGCAGTGCTGTCTCAACGTCATCCTACGACAGGCCAATTACACCCGGTGGCATTCATGTCAAGAAAGCTCAACCCTGCCGAACATAATTACACAATAGCTGAGAAGGAACTCCTAGCCATAAAAGACGCATTCCAGGAGTGGAGACACTTCCTTATGGGGGCTAAACACGTAGTTACCGTGTTTACGGATCACCGCAACCTCCAGTTTATGACAGCCGCAAGACATCTAACACCCCGTCAGTTGCGATGGATGCTATTCTTTGCGGAATACAATTTTATAGTAACTTACAGACCAGGGAAGGAAAACAAGAAAGCCGACGCCTTAACACGTCAGTCTACTTCCCAACCTCCGGAAGTGCTCTTGGAGAAAGCCATTATTGATCCTCAGAACGTCATATGCACCACGGTCACGGAAACCTTCCTTAGGAGCGTTGCTCATAATATCCTCACGGAGAAATGGAAGACATGGCTGGAGAAGAATAAGGATTGGAAGGTTAAACAAGGACTTCCGGTACGAGGGAAACAACTGTTGCTGCCTATCCCCTCGCTGAGGAAGCGGGTCTTCGAATGGTGTCATACCCTACCAAGTGCTGGACATAATGGCACGGAAAAAACCATGGAGAGAGTGCTACGTCAGTTTTGGTAGCCTACCATTAAAAAAGACATTTGCTCATGGGTTAGGGGGTGTGCAGTGTGTAGCCAAATGAAAGCCTCGCATACCCGTCAGGCTGGACTGTTACAACCGCTCCCCACACCGGAACAACCGTGGAAAACATATCCTTGGACTTTGAAGTAGGGATGCCTTCGGACAAAGGACACACGGTTAGATTAGTAGTGGTGGACTACCTTACCAAGATGGCCCATTTCATTGCCTGCAAACAACTACCCACAGCGGGGCAGTTAGCCCAGTTACTGCTGGTGCACATAGTGAGGTTACATGGGCTACCTCAGGTAGTGGTTTCTGACCGCAGTTCACAGTTTACTGCTAAATTCTGGAGGGTGTGGTGTGCTGCCCTTAAGATAACGCCTACCCTGTTCACAAGCTTCCACCCCCAGACTGATGGTCAAACCGAAAGGGTAAACCAAACATTAAAACAATATCTAAGATGTTATGTGGATGACACCTCAGAGGCCTGGGTAGATAGCTTGTGGTAGGCAGAGATAGCGTACAACAGCGCCATACATAACTCTACTAAACACTCACCTTTTTACTGCACTTATGGGTTTCACCCTAGGTTTATACCCTTTCAGCATCCTTTAAGGCCTGAAAACATCCCTGAGGTAAAAGAAAGGATAACCCACATCCAGAACACATTAAAAGAGACACAGAAACGGTTGAAAGAAGCTAAAACCCACTATAAGGCCTATGCTGACAAACACAGACGCCCAGGGCCAGTATACAAGCAAGGCGATTACGTGTGGTTATCCACAAAGAACATCAGGTTTAAAAGACATAGCATATTCAATCCCAGATACATCGGCCCATATAAGATTGTTAAACTTATAAACCCTGTAGTGTAAATTAGCCTTGCCCTCCACTTTGAGAATTCACCCTGCGTTTCACGTCTCGTTGCTTAAACCCTCTCATTCAGTAGCAAAAAAGAAAAGTCCAACTCCTGTTGTGGTGAACAATGAGATTGAGCATGAGGTGAGGGGCATCCTAGATTCCAAGATCTACCGCTCTAGGTTGTGGTATCTGATAGCCTGGAAGGGATACGGGAACAAAGAGAACTCCTGGGAACCAGCTGTAGGGGTTTACGCACCTCGTTATGTCACCCAGTTCCACAAACGCTCCCCTAGGAAGCCTTGTCTCTGTCAGTGTTCTTCGGGAGAGGGATGTACTGTCACGGAGCACCGTAAGGGCACCCGTTGAACACTGCAGAGACGTGTAGATATGGAGCGCGTACTCTGATACAACAAAGACTACATTTATCTGGAACACTACGCCAAGGTACTTACCTGGACCACCTGACGGGAGGTCCCGATTCTCATATTTTTCATCAGCTCGCGACGGAGGGGAGGGCCAGGTACATTGTGGCCCGTGGCTTACTACATGGCGACCTCAGAAAAATCCAGGACGACCGGCCCCAAGGGCCACAAAACGGTCCAATCGAACAAACTTGACCGTTACACAGTCCCCAAAGACTCGCCCCGAGACTCGCACTCGGGGAACCGGACTGTGGGGGACCCTGAAGGAGAGAACCAGGAACTTACGCTCAAAGATGTCATGGAGGCTATCGCAGGAATCAGAATCTCCCTGGAACATAAAATGGACACTCTTTCAATTGAAGTAAATCTCATCCGCGCTGATCTTACGAAAGCCACTGAGAAGATCAAGCAGGTTGAAATCACCACGGAGAGCCTCGTGAGCGACGTAACACATCTTCAAGGAAGTGTTCGTGACCTGCAGGAGTTTCGTAAATCCACAGAGTGTAAGCTGGATGATTATGAGGGACGTCTTAGGAGGAACAATATACGCATTCTGGGAGTCCCTGAAAAAGCGGAAGGACAGTCACCGGACCTCTTTGTCGAGGACCTCATTCTGAAACACCTGCAGCCAAAAGGACTCAGCAAATTCTTTGTTGTGAAAAGAGCGCACAGTATTCCCGGAGGGCGACCGAGACCGGGGGCCCCTCCGCGACCCATACTCGCGAGGGTGTTACATTTTAGGGACAGAGACGTAGTCCTGCAAAATGCCAGAATGACCGCCCACCTCCGCTATGAAAATGCGGATGTAACCTTTTTTCCGGACTTTACGCAGTTGGTGCAAAGGCAGAGACGATCCTTCATAACGGTAAAGAAGCGACTCAGAGACCGTGGATACAAATACGCAATGCTCTTCCCGGCTAAATTGAGAGTAGAGGTAGAGGGACGGACTTGGTTCTTTGAGCAGCCGGAGGCGGCCTCGGAATGGCTTGATGGCCAGGTGGACCGTGACTCTGGGCAACATGACCGTGGAGACCGCACAGGAGTTCAGCAGGGAGACTGACACTGGCCTCGGAGTCCGGCTGCCGCACCTTCGCCAGGAATGAGTCACTGTCGGTGTCGTATTCTTCTGTGGAACTAGAATGGACCCTTCCTGGAATCGGGGCCCTGATCGGTTGATCGACCACCGTACCAGTAGGCTGTGACTCACTTGGGTCCTATCTAACTGTACTTGGGAGGGGGAGGGCAATGAGGGAGGGTGTCGCACCCCAACTTTTTCTTCTCTTAGTTCAACAGTTGGGCGACAGGCGCTCTGCAAGTTTAAATGGGCAGTTCTACGTCCAAAGTGCAGGGAAGCGGGGTGGGGGGTAGTTGGGTTGGGGGCTACATGGGGTTGTGGAGTTACGGTTTGTTTAAGAATTGTTTTTTTATCATTGACAGAACATGCTGATTTGGTCGCAACAGATAAAAGACTGTTTATAAGCTTTAATGTGTGCGCAGTGGGACAAAAATGCTAAGATACTAAGTTGGAATGTTAACGGGCTTGGAGACAAGATAAAGTGTAGTGCTTCAACACATTAAACGGCTTTCTCCCGATGTGGTGATGCTTCAAGAAACGCACTTGGTTGGGAACACATGCAAAGCAATGCACAGATACGGATACACTATGATAGCACATGCTGGTTTCACATCTAGTTCGCGTGGAGTGGGGATAATGATTAAGAAATCATTCCCACTAGTAGTAACATTCACTTGGGTAGATGATCGGGGTCGATATGTTGGAGTCACGGGAGCTTGGGAGGGTTACACCATCACTCTCATGTCTATCTATGTCCCACCGGGCTTACAGGCCACTACATTCAAAGACCTAAGTACCATCTTGCTGGCAATACCGGATGGGTTGCTAGTCCTAGGGGGGGACTTTAACTCGGTAGTATCCGGCACCCTAGACCGACACCACCCCCCCGGGTGCTTGGTCAATCGTCCCTATGGTTGCCAAACTTCCTCGAGGCCATGGGACTGGTCGATGGCTGGAGGACATATAACCCAGACAAAATACAACACACATTCCACTCAGGAGCCCATGCTAGTCTCTCCCGAATTGACTACATCATAGTCCCCGGACCACAAATCGCCCATATTCACGAAATAAGACACTTAGCTAGGGGAATCTCCGATCACTCCCCGCTTTGGTTACACTTATTCCTTAGCCGCACACAAGTGAGGAAGACTGCTCCCATTAATCCTTGGTATCTCCGAGACCCCAAAATTCGTAAGGACCTTATTAAAGCCATAGACGACTTTTTCAGTGAAAATGAGGGAACGGTGGATTCGCCCCAGATATTGTGGGAGGCCTTTAAGACAGTGATCCGGGGCCAAGCCCTATCCTCGATCTCTGGGGAGAAAAAAGACAAACGCAAAGATATCTCGGACGCTGAAGCGGAGATCTACCGACTAGAGCAGGAACTGGCAATAGATACCACACCCGAGGCGATCCATACACTTCGCCTTAAGCAAGATAGCTATAGGGCATTATTGACTGAAAAGGCCAAAACCCTGGAGAGGGACAAGTCGGGTAGAATCTATGACCTGGGCGACAAAGCAGGGAAGCTAATAGCGTGGCTGGACAAAAAAGAATGGGCTAACAGACTGGTCCCAGAGCTTTCTGACGCCGGGATATCCCGTATTACGGACCCACAAGAAATTGCTAACCAATTTGCCAACCACTTCCGAACCATCTACTCCTCCATTGCACCATACAACGAAAACGACTCTGCTGAACTCCTAAGAGATATCTCTCTCCCCACACTCTCGGCTGCAGACTGTCAATACCTAGACAGTGCCCTGACGACGGATGAAATAGCTCTAGCAATACGCTCATTGCACTCAGGCAAGGCGTTGGGCCCTAACGGTATCCCTATTGAATTGTATAAACTAAGACCTGACAAATTGGCTCCTTATCTAAAAGCTATGTATGATGAGAGCCGAGAAAGGGGACAGTTGCCGAAGGACCAGAGAATAGCTTCCATAATCACCATCCACAAAGAAGGTAAACCCAATACTGAGTGTGGTTCGTACCGCCCAATATCACTCCTCAATGCAGAACCCAAAATCCTAGCCAAACTGTTAGCCAATCGACTAGTGAAGATCATTGGGGACCTAATACACCCAGATCAATCTGGCTTCATGCCACACAGAAATACGGCACTGAACATACGCAGGGTCCACAGTGTCCTGGGTAGAGCAACCACTATTCTAGAACAGGCAGTAATTATCTCCTTGGATGCCACCATGGCGTTCGATACTAGAGAATGGCCATACCTCTTCGCGACGCTAACCAAGTTTGGGTTTGGACCGGGTTTTATTCAATGGGTACGCCTCCTCTATCATGAACCCATGGCGCGAGTGGTAGTCAACAACAAACAATCTGACACTTTTCAGCTGAGTCGGGGTACCCGTCAGGGATGCCCCCTCTCCCCCTTACTATTTGCCTTAGCCCTTGAGCCACTAGCGGCCTGGATCCGGAAGAATCCGGTCATCCGCGGATTGCGATGGTCCCCAGACTGGAAAGACCGAATCTCCCTTTATGCAGATGATATTCTGTTGTACCTGTCCTCCCCTAAGAAATCCCTGATTGCAGTTCTTGACATCCTAGGAATTTTTGGCAGGTACTCTGGATTCAGCATAAATTGGCAAAAGTCCCTTCTCTATGTTCTAAGGGGAGACCCGCCTCAAATACCGTGTACATGCCCACTTCAAATCGCAACAGAAGGTTTTAGATACCTAGGGATTTATATATCCCTTGACCGCACGCTCCGATACACCCGAAATCTAGCCCCTCCGTTGCAGAAACTCGAGACATAACGACCTGGAAGACGCTTCCTCTCTCACTGCTGGGCAGAGCAGCCCTTTTTAAAATGATGTCGCTACCTCGGTTTCTATATGCTTTGCAGAACTCCCTTGACCCTGTTCCCAATTCCTATTTTAAAGAAATTGAGGGGCTGCAGCGAGACCTCCTGTGGGAAGGGAAACCTCGAATTGCATTACCAAAACTAACCCTCAACTGGTATGATGGCGGCATTAGCCTACCAGACATTAAAAAGTATTACTGGGCGACACATCTTGCAGCGGTCAATCATGGTATCTATGGCCGTCCGGACGACCCCGGTTATAAAATGGACAGATGGCTCCTCCCAGGGGGGAACTACAATCGTGTACTGTATTCAAGACCAGGCAGATATCCCCTCACGGGCCCTACAAAGCACTCAACTGAAGTCTGGCACGCGGCCAATAGATCGCTGGGGTGGGGGAAGAAACTTACTTTAGCAACTCAGTTGTGGGACTCCCAGGTACTGGGGGACCTTTGGAAATCAAAGGGATTTGACAGGTGGGACCTTATTGGGATTTCGCGGGTCCGGGACCTCTGGGTCAAGGGCGAGGTTAAATCATTTGCTGCACTTCAGCACCAATACGAACTGGCGGACTCAGAACGCTTTCGCTATACACAGGTGCGGCATGCACTGCGATCACACTTTCCAGTGGGACTTTGCCCTCCGGAAGCATCTCCCCTAGAAGACAGGATACTTGACGGGCATCTTCCGGAAAAAACCATATCCCTCATATATAAAAAGCTGATAAATAACATGGAAAACCCCCTCCACACACTGCGGGACAAATGGGTGAGTGACGGTATTGAAATGGACGACGAAGAGTGGCAGGAAGCGGTATCCTCTCCGCGGATAGTCGCTATCCCAGCGCGCCTGCGTCTGGTACAACTAAAAGTCCTCCACAGAGTCTATGTGACAGGGCCCCAGCTGCTACATATGGGAGTGACCGGGGGGGAGAGTGCAGAAGTGGATGCAACCAGATAGGCACATTTCTCCACATTATTTGGGACTGCAACCATATACAATCCTACTGGGGGAAAATACAGGAGGTCATTAGTGAGGTTCTGGCAATCTCTCTCCGCCCGGAGGCGCGCCAATGCCTCCTTAACATCTGGGCGCCTTCCGATTGAAATGGCCACCAAACTCCATGGGTCACCCTAGGTCTCACTATAGCCAAAAGGAACATAGCACAGCTTTGGGGGGCCGCTAATGCACCAACAATTGCAGACTGGAAGAAAGACATCGATTGGTGCATGTTTAGAGAGAAGACAGTCCATATAGCTAGAGGCTGCCCCCAAAAATGGTCCAGGATTTGGGACCCTAGGAATGCATATAGGGGGGATATTTGCTGTCCGCCCCGGGGTCTTGAATGTGATACTGTCTCTACCCCATAACATCCATAGAACAGGAATGTTTTATTGATGATTGCTATTTGTTCTCTCTGTCAGCACGCATGCCATAACATTCATATTGTATGTAAATGTCAATGATTGTTAATAAAAAGATGTATTAAAAAGAACAAAGACTACATTACCCATGAGTCCACGGGTACCAGACATCAGTGACGTCATCGCGTTCACGGAGGCGTTGAGGAGAAAAGCGCTTCCAAGGCACCAGCTTGGTGCCGCTTACTTTTGCAGCTCAGCCTGTTCCCGCGACGAGAGGAGGTCCGGTAAGGGTATTTCGTGCACCAACTATTCCTTGTCCTTTTGGTTGCCCGTTCGTTCTGGCTCAGCCTGCTGTGGCCCGTACTTTCTTGAGCGCTGTAATTACTTTCCCCGATTGCTCCATTGGGTGAACCATCCATTCCGGTTCTTTGCGGAGCAATCCTCGAACAGCAAAACCTCCTGAAACTGCGTTGGGCGGAACTATTAGGGGTATAATTGGTGGGAACTCAGTGAAGGGGTGTCAGCTGCCATTTTGATTTCCCCTGCCTACGCCCTTGTGCAAGTGCAGCCCGCTGTTGATAAGCGGTGGCTGTCTATTTGTCTAAAGGTTCTTTTGTGGTGTTCTCTCGTGTTGGAGAGCTGAGAAGCAGCTCATGCAAAGAGAACACACTGCTGACTCTTTCTCTCGCTGACTTTGACTTTTGTTTTCAATAGCAAGGAGCATTGCTATCCCCATTCTTTCTGTGTTATATCGCAGTGTTTTGTTTATAACATTATAACATGAGCATTTATACGCATGAGGATATCTGACCAAGGTTTCATGCTGCCCTCAGTGAGGGGGATACCTTGGAGGTAACGGAGTAGAAACTCCGTGTTGATGAGAGACAAGTGTATCCTGCAACATTCCAAGAATTATTGTGATTTGCGCATGGATTCTTTGTGTGGCCCTTTTTTCCTGTGGAAGGATCTAATCTCTATCCCTCATCTTTCATGAGCTGTGGTCAATTATTTTGTTTCCTTGTGTTTTCACAACAGGGGTATTGAGAGCACAGGAGGATTCGAGGCCACGATAGTTACAAAAGGTAAGTAACTTGTTCATCTGATAGAGACGTCTAGCTACAGATTCCTTACCTTAGAATAGATACCCAAAATGCCTGTCCCTGCGGACCTGACTGTCCAGGCAGAAGGGCTTGGCAAACGTGTGTAAATAGGCTCATGTTGCTGCCTGACTGTTGTCCAGGACTGGGACACCCTGAGCCAAGGCTGTAGTCGCAGCCTTTCCCCTGGTGGAATGGGCTCTTAATCCCTCAGGGGGCTGTGTCTTAGCCAAAGCATAACAGATCTTTATGCAGAGAACGACCCAGCGAGAAATTGTCCTTTTCTGCACTGCCCGACTGTGGGAAGCTGGCTTGGTATATGGTGTACACTTATATAAGTGGGCACCATGCACCAATCCAGACAACCCGTATGGTGATTTTACTGGTCTTAGACAACCTTAGAAAGCTCTCTAAGTGGTAGCTGTAGAGAGCAGCCTTCAGGCTTAGTCCAGAAGGAGTGTAAAGCAGTTTGTTTTACCAGAACATAATCTTATTGATATAGATTAAGTGAAAAAGAACCATGCAGTGTATTTATAAAAATATGTATTTATTAGAAAGACACTCACTAACACATACAGATATCTCCTACATTGAGATATACACAATACTTTTCAATAGAAACAGGTAAGTAGCACGTAATACACAGTGGTCACCAGGGGGAGACCAAACCATATACTAAAATAGTGGTATGTGAACCACGACTCGAGTCAAGACTATGCCCAGAAAACATAGAAGTGCCGGGGACCCAAGTAACCACCCAAGGTAAGTAACCAGGAGCCCCACGGAGGCCGTGTGCAGAGTGGGAACACGACTGCAGGTCAATGCAAGTCAATGGGTAAGTCGCAGTTGCAATTTTAAAGACGAAGGACCCTTCCCGGTGGACCCTGAAGAAACCCCATGGAAGACAGAAGGTTGGAGAGCCACCCCACCCGTGGATACCCTAGGAACCAGGATACCTACACCAGGGAAGCCGGGTGCATAGGTGCAAAGTGGCGTCTGAAACCGCCGTCGAACCCAATGGAGGACTTCAGGAAGATGCCGCTGCTGGAGAAGGTGAAAGTGTCCGGTGGAACACAAAGGTGTATTCAAGTCGAGAAGTAACTGCAAGCAGAGGGGACAGAGTCTATGCCACTTGGAAGTGACCAGGCGACCTGGAAGACGAATGCCCACCGAAGTCGGATGTTGCAGGAGAGATGACGGTGATCTTAGAGCTGCAGCTGTGAGGACCAGTTGACGCTGTGGAAGACCAGGAGCCGTTCACAAGCTGTCCCACGTTGGATGTCGAGAATTGAGGGGTCGGTGTCTGGCGGGAGCACCAACAAGCCTTGGCAACTGCAACCAACTTGGAAAGCAAAGAAGGTGCAATGTCAGGACCAGCAAGGTCCAGGGGACCCACCACAAGCAGGGGAGTCAGGGCAGGCCCCGAGCAATATGGGGAGCCCAAAGAATTCAAAGATGACCCTCAAGAGGACCCCGAAGCCGGAGGCAATGTGGTTGCGAGAGGACCTCAAGCAGCTCATCAAAGATGCAGGCATACGATGCAAGTGATGCGGTGAGGGCGAAGATCCTGGTCACTGGAGATGCTTGAGGTTGGAGCTACTTGGAGCCCAAAGATCTTGGTGGAAGGAAGCCAACAAGCCTTTGCAACTGCAAGTTGACGCGGTGCACACGGGTTCGGCTCCTGCAGCTCCGACGAAGGATATCGGCCTCAAACTTGGTGAGAGGACAGGGCAGGCCTTGAGGGATGTGAAGAACCACCACTTGTGTTGGTGAGCCTTTCGGAGTCTGTGGGAGCTCAGGATCAGCAGACCGGTCAGCTTAGTTGCGGTGCCTGCAGATGCAAGGAAATGACTCCTTCACTTCAAGGGAGATTCCTTCAGGTGTCTTGAATGCCCACAGGCCATGGAAGGTTCCTGTATGGTGCACAAGCACGAACGTTGCAGCAGACGAGCAGGGCAAGGAGATCAGGAGCAGCAGGAGTTTTCCCAGTTGCAGCCTTGATGCCCAGAGCGAAGTCCAGCGAAGTCCGGAGTGCCCAGACGGTTGAAGAAGAAGTGGTGTCTTGAAATGAATCTTGTCCCACGACGAATCTAGGGATCCACCCTCAGGTAAGTCCTTAAGTACCCTAAGGAAAGGGTTGGGACGATTCAGGGTTCCCTCCCAGGGGAGGGGTCGGACAGTGGGGAGTATACTCCTATGTCCTTTGTCCACTTTCGCGCCAGAGCAGGAGCCAACGGCTCCCTGAGCTGGTTTGAACTGGACTATGCAAGGAGGGCACCAACTGTGCCCTTCAAGCAGACTGAGTGGCGCTAGCAAGTGCTCCCACCAGGCCCCAATACACTAAACCTTGTCTGGGAGGTGGTCACACCTACCTGTGACAGGATACCTATTGTTCTGCTTTCCCCTGCTTGAGCTTGGCTCAGCAGCAGGAGGGCAGAATCGTGTCTCTGGTCGGCAGCAGACATGTTGTGCTGTCAGGGTCTAGAAGACTCGTACCGGGAACACTGAGGGCCTCCCGGAGGAGCTTTACAATGCGTGGAATCATACCTCCCACTCCGTTTATGGTGTGGGAAGTGTGATACCAAACATGATAGGATTCGTTACAGCCAGTTCAGAGATGGTCATTGCGTAATGATGCGGTGCCCTTCTATAAGTTATATGGCTGTCTCACTTACAACCCTGAGAATGGACTCCGTAGGTTGTAGGGGTGTCCTGTTCATGCAGGGGCACCCACACACTTAGAGCCGAGCACCCTGCCTTCAGGATGATTGAAAGGCCTGCTCTAGGGGTGACTTACATGTTTTAAGTGTAGTGACCTTAGATATATGAAAACCTATATCTTTCGTAAGTGGTGCTAGCACCAACTTACACAGGCTGCAATGGCAGGCCTGTAGTTACAAACTGAATGGTCTCCCATGGGTGGCATAATACATTCTTCAGCCCATGGTGGACCCCTGGTGTACCTATGCCCTGGGTACCTTAGTACCATATACTAGGGACTGATCAGATTACACCAGTGTACAATCTGGGATGTACCCAAGTACTTACCATACCAATTTAGGGGAGAAAGCACAGAGATTAGGGGCCTGATTAGCAAGATCCCAGTCAGACTAGTCAGAAACAGCATTACATCAAGCAAAAAGTGGGGATAACCATAAAAGCAGATCCTACATTCCTACACCGACCTTTCTTAGCTCCCACGTACCCCACAAAGAGTTGGTCATCCACCCAAAACGCTTTTTTTGGGTCCAGCCGGTGTAGACGCTCCTCTTTTTTTAGAGGGAAGTGGAGGAGCAAAAACGGTGGCCAGCGCAATAGATTGATCCAGATGGAATGGGATCACCACTTTTGGAAGAAAAGAAGCACGGGTGTGAAGCACCACTTTATCTGCAAAAGTCATCATGTACGGGGGATTACACGATAGCACCTGTAACTCAATCACCCTCCGGGCAGATGTTATCGCCACCAGAAAGGCTGTCTTGATGGCAAGCAGCCGGAGGGGACAGTTGTGCAAAGGCTCGAAGGGAGCACATATAAGAAAAGTGAGGACCAAATTAAGGTCCCACTGTGGCATGACAAAGGGCGTGGGTGGAAAAAAGTGACCCCGCCCTTTCAAGAACCTATTTACAATTGGAGACTTAAAGAGAGAGGGCTGGTCTAGCAGCCGCAAAAAAGCGGATAGAGCAGAAAGATAACCCTTTAGAGTACCCTGCAGGGCAATGGTAAGAATAAAAAGAAGCACAGTAGAAAGAGAAGCAGAAAGAGGATCAATAGAACTTTCTGTACAATATGATACAAACTTTCGCCAACGGCAGGCATATACCGTCTTAGTGGAGGGCCGCCTGGCCACCAAAATAACATTGCATACTTCGGGAGGAAGGTCAAAAGCCATCAACTGCTGCCGCTCAATTTCCACGCATGGAGGCAGAGAGTTCACAGGTATGGGTGGAGAACCCTCACCTGCTGCAGTGACAGAAGAGCCTCCCAAAGCACCAGCCCGATCTGAGCATCGATGCTCATTTTCAGAAGCTCTGGATACCAGACTCTCCTTGCCCAGTGCAGAGCCACAAGAATGACTTGGGCCCGGTCATTCGTGATCTTTTTCAGAACTCTGGGTAGAAGTGGTATGGGCGAAAAGGCATACAACAGGCCTGAGCTGCACTTGTGACGAAAAGCGTCGCTGAGCGTTTGACACCTTGGGAACTCCAACGCGCAATATTGCTGACATTGCTTGTTGTCTTCGGAGGTGAACAAATCCAACCAAGGTTCTCCCAACTGTTGAAAGAGACCTTGCGCCACCTCCGATTGGAGAAACCATTCGTGATCCACTAGGAATAGACGGCTGAGTTCATGTGCCCTGGCGTTCAGAGAACCTGCCAGGTGCTGAACCACCAGGGTTATGCCCTGCTGTTCCAGCCATGTCCAGAGATGCAGGGCCTCTTGACAAAGGGTCCATGACCCCACCCCGCCCTGTTTATTGCAGTACCACATGGCGGTGGTGTTGTCCGTGAATACCTGCACTAACTTTCAATGCCAGCTGGATCGCTCAAAGCTCCAACAGATTGATGTGGGGCCCGACTCCGCCGGAGACCAGTGTCCCCCGATCTCCACCTCTCCCAGATGGCTGCCAGGAGTGACGCATCTGTCACCACTGTGTGATCTGGTTGAGGAAGGGAGAGGGGTCTGCCCTCAACCCAATCACAGTTCATCAACCACCACTGCAGATCTCTTGCAGTTCCTTCCGAGATCTGGACCATGTATATGAGATTTCCTCGATGCTTTGCCCACTGGAACTTCAGGTCCCACTGCAGAGCCTGCATACACCACCTGGCATGCTTTACCAACAGGATGAAGGAGGCCTTGAGGCCCAACAGCCTCAGAGTCAGTCTCACCGAAATCCAGGATATAGGCTGAAACATCAGAATCATAACCTGAGCATCCTGGACTCGCTGCTCGGGAGAATAGCCCTGAAACTGCACTGTGTCCAGAACAGCTCCTATGAAAGGGAGCATCTGAGAAGGAGTCAGGTGTGAGTTTGGCACGTTTATAGAGAACCCTAGCGAATGCAGGAGGTTCGCCATAGTCTGAAGGTGGGAGATGACAGACTGGGACGAGGACGCCTTCAACAGCCAGTCATTGAGGTAGAGGAAGATTGAAACCCCCAAACCTGCGCAGATGAGCTGCAACCATTGCCATCACCTTTCTGTGTTCACAACAGTCATGTCTAAGTCTGGAGAGCCAGCAAGGGTACTTGCTGTGAGGGAGTTTGGGCAGGAAGGGGAAGCCAGGCAGGTGACCCAGTTCAGGAGACTCTGCACAGACCTGAAATGTTCTTTTAAAGGCCACCAGAAGAAGGGGGAGCTGCTAAAGTCATTGAGGTCCTGGCTGGAGGCCAGGAGTGTCGTGGGTATTCAGAGGAGAGTGTTGTGGATAATGAGGGACAGGGTCTGCCTCTTGGTGCTGTCCAGGAACAGGAGCTGCAGGGATGGGGAGTCATGCTCTCCCGGGCAGGGAGGCGTGTCGCCTCCAATTGACAGTCCTCCAAGGAACTGGGGGACAAGTGGGGAAAAAGGGGAGCTCGAGGTGCAGCCTGGTAGATTCCATTGGGAACGTAAAAATGAAGGGCAGAGAGGTGTTATGAAGAAATAAAAGGGATGTTGGTTCAAGGGTTGAGCACCAAAGGGTCGGATTCACAAGCCAAGGGGGCTAGGTCCGGCTCAGGTGGTGGCAGCATGCAGTGGCAGCTGACTTCTTGAATAAGTGGTGGGGTGATTATTGTATTCTGTGTAATGTCCTCTCCCTTGCTCCCGTCGGTCCTTTCCCTCCAGAGAGATGGGTATATATTGTGAAAATACCACACAAGTTGCTTTTACATTTTCCTTCACCTCTCTCAGAATTTTTCGTACTTTTGTGTTAGCGTCAAGTATGTGTGGCCAATCGCTTCGCGCGACCCTCTACGACTTATCTGCAGTTTTCTATAGCGCGACCTTGGCCAAAAAACATCAAATCGCTTTACATGAGCACCAGATTACATTACACCAGGTCAAATTGAATTTTTAGGCTTTCCCCTACCCCAGTGTATGCACTGTTTTATATTGTTGGCTAAATATTTAGCAGGCAACGTGTTTCCATGTCTTCCTGCCCCCGGTGCCCAGTGTCAAAGAAACTCCCAGAAGGAGCCCTACAGCTCTCAGTATATAACGTGCATAGATCTGTACTGTACTACTGGCCATGCAAGGCAAATCTTGTGCCATTGCCACCTTGAGATTGAAGGAATTCTGGCAAGAGCAACACACGAATTCTTGAATAAACAAGGTGTTTTTGAGCACCCTGCCTTTGGTGCCACCTTACTGGTGTCTGAGGGGCATCTGTCTGCTGACAGCACTCCTGCTCACGTGTCAGCACAAATAGAGCATCTTGTGGCACACCTCGGGCGAGAGAGATTTTACAGTACTCAGAGATTTGTGGTGGAGAGGTCTGTCCCCTTCCAAGTCTCACTAAAAAAAACCTTCTCTATAGGACCCGATGCAGCACTGTAGGAACCCACTTTGCAGTACATACATCACAGGAACATCTTAGCTAAAGGAACCCTCTCCTCCACCCCCAGGTGCAGGGACCCTTACTCCTCGACCTCTCAGCTGCACAAACTGCCTGGCAGTGTGTGAAAATAAAAAAATACAGTACATAAAATTTAACAAAATGTACTTACCTACTCCTCTCTCTAGTCCCGCAGTCTGTCAAAAATGCAGCAAGGGGTCTCCGAGCCAACTCCCCTAATCAATCCAGATGCTTTTCTCATGCTGTGTACCAGCATGAGAGAAGCACCAGGATTGGCTGGAGCGGGCTGGCTCAGCGCTCCTACAGGCACTGGAGGCCTGTGTCTGCTCTCCACCATCTGTACAAGACAGCTTGGGTTGGAGAGGTTTAAAGTGTGCATGTCAGGCTGGCCGTCGCAAGACAGTCGGCTAAAGTGACATGCACACTTTAAACTTTAGGTGTGCAACATTCCTCTTCCCCTGCTGCCAGTCAGCAGTGCGGGCCCTGCCCCAACACTTGGCTCGGGCTGGCTGGCTTCACTGAAAAATAAAACAGTAAAAATTATTTTTCATGTTTGCTGCGCTGGCAGCAGGGAGGGCGATGCTCCTCCGATCTTATGGAGGCACCGCTGCTGGCAGCATGTCAACTTGGTCCAGCGCGGTGGCTTCGCAGGCACTAAGGAGGGGATCTAAAGTGAGAGGCTCCAGGGGTCCCTTACCAAGGGTGGGGGAGGTACAGATAAGCCTGGGGAATTCCTCCTGGAGTTCAGGGGTCTCCTATCCCTCCAGGGTAGGCGTGGACAGAGGTCCAGGATGCCTCCTACTCAGCTCCATGTATTCCCAGAAGGAGCACCTGGGGAGGAGCCAGGGGAGTACCAGGATGTCCTCCACTGAAGGATCTTGCCAGGTGGAGAGAGAACATGGGGGTCGGCTGATACACGTGTTCCCCCCGCTCAGCATTTGGGGGTACCCATCCTCAACGGGGTGCGGAACTTCCGAAAGGGGGGCAAAGTGCAAAAGAACTAGCTCCTGGCTCCTGTCCAGTCTCAGGCCCCGACCCTGGGCTGGAGGACCAGGGTCAGGAGACCATTCCTTAGCTGCTGAGAGGGGAAGCGGATAATGGGTGCGCTGCACCCGGGGTTATCAACCCCCCTCTGGGATACCATCCAGGATGGAGGGCTTCGAGTGGACAGAGACTTGGTTCTCGACACGGATGGCTGTCGGTGCTCTTTGGTGGGTTATGAGAACAGACACCTGGGGCCAACAGGGGCGCTGAGCATGGGGGGTGGATTCCCAGGGGAGGCTTAGTGGACCTGGAGAATAAGCGGAACAGATCCACCGGGGGTCATAGGACTGGCGGGTTCCACTGGGGGAGGTGGGCCATTGTCCAGGGTCTATGCGCAGGGGTGTCTATCAAGGCACTGATTAAACTTCCCTGGCTTTCGGCGGGGAGGGAGTGGTGTTGGAGATGGCCCTTTCTATAATGCTTTCCCTCGACTTTTTGCTTTTTTCCCTCCCGGTTTTCCACTGATCTATGTGCTAGCCTTAGGACTTGGAGCACTTTGACACTGCTGTTCAGTGCCAAAGCACTGTGCTTGTCATATACATACTGGTGATTGGTGTGTACATGATTGGCTGATTTGAGTTAGCTGCAAGTCCCTTGTCTAAGGGTAAGACATATACCTAGAGCATGTAACTTGAATGCTCTTCCATGGGCCTGCAGCACTTGGTTGTGACATCCACAGAAGTAGCTCTTCAAACGTGCCACAGGTTTGCCATGGTGGGGGTGTGTGCAGGTTACAGTTACTCGGCTTGGCACTTAAAAAGCTACTTGCCAAGGTTCTGCATGTCTCTCTCTACATCAGAGTACTTCCTGAGGGCAGGGTGCGGTGTCGGGAAGAGGTAGGGCATGTGCGTGTGTGCGCTACATGCCCTGGTAGTGAATGGCACTGTGTGTTCGGTATGGCAGGGCCTGCTTCTCGAATTGGATTGACATGGATTGACATGAGGGATCTGTGGAAAGGCTATTGAGCTGTATTTCCTACGAGCAGAACAGTCGCAGTATAGTGTTTGATATCGATGAGTTGGTAATAGCAATCCTCTCTTGTGGTGCGAGTGGATTTAACATTACTAACGTGGAAATCCACGTTTGGGAGAGTGGGCATTTCTGTGCTCATAGCTCTGTGTGCCTGTCAGCCTGTCTCCAATCCACATCTGGGTGCTGGGGGGACAGCTACATCTGTGAATACCTGATAAGACAGAAATCAACTAGGGGTTCAAGAGAAACTGCAGACCTCTGACGGGCCTTCCTGGGACAGACAGGTGGAGGCGGAATTGGCACCTGCATTCCAATAGGCAGGGTCTTGGCCCCACTAAAGATATTGATCAAGCCTCCCAGGGTAGGATGCCAGAAAGGATAGAATTTAGAGAGGGCCCATGCATTTCAAAGGTGGCCTTTTGAACTGATCTCATCTTGAAAGGCCATTGAGGGTATAAATACTGGGTTCTGCCCTCAGGAGTTAGAGACGCTTGTGGGATTGGAACCATACTATGCTGGTTCGACGCTGGGACATAGGCAAGAGGAACTATTGGGGCAGGAGGGACTGCAACTGGATTATCCACAGACTTGTGGTGGCCTGGGGCTTGTTGTGCTCTAGGAAGGGGACTATCACTTGGTGGATTTTGCCTGGCTGTTGCTGGCCTGCAGCTAATTGCCAACTGTCGTGGGCCGGGTCCCTAAGCACTCTCTCCAAGGGCCGGTTGGCTGGTCTCCGGTCGATGAGATCCCAGGGATAGAAAGGATCACCTTGTTTCCACGAGATTGTAAGGACTGCAGAGAGCACGGCAGAAACGGGTGAAAGTGATCAGCGGTTGGGACAAGGACTGTCCCGACGTGTGCTGTGATCACACTGTGCCGAAGATTGTGCTCGTAACGATCCCCGAAAACTAGCCAAATTTATTATGGATGAGGATTCTCAGAATCACAGCAGGATTACCATCTTCTGCATAATACCTGTGTATAAGGTTCATCACTATCGCCATCCTCGGCCGACATGACACAGCAAAGTAGAACCCCTGAGGGTATCTTTTGCGTATATAAGCACCATATCTTTGTTGGGGCAGGCAGAGGAGAAAGACTTCCATGCTGACACACTGACATGAGACACTGAGGTTCCTGCACGCAGACACTCCAGCACGCAGTGGTCTGACATCCCTCGCGGCGTGTCCATCTCGAGACCAAGACGGGGTCCTTCCTCCTTCTCTCACATCAGGTAATGGGGTTGGCTTTATCCTAGGGTGATTCTTGGCTGTACACCTACATGCATGCTAGGTACATTTAGGTACATCTAGTTAGGGTCAGCATCGTAGGAGTACGCATTATTACTGTCATGTATTTATATGCCTGCATGTATTCATTGTTTTAGCACTATGGTAGAATTCTACCATCTATTTACTCTGTTGGTGCTCATAACCGTATATATCTGTTTCTGTTTTATGGCTGTTGCAGCACACATACTTTACACTAGAATGACGCTGGTTCAATAAATGCTTATTGAAAACATCCCCATCGTTTATTCTGTGTATCTCTCTCAGACAAAGTGGGCACGAGTGACTGAGCGAAAAGTACTGTACTGTTTCCCCGATCCCTGAGGGGACAGGGTTGTCATGTTTGATAGTTGCCAGAAACTATTCTCGCCTTGGTAAGAGGGGTTCATAGTGGCACTGAGCTAGCTGGTATACAGGCGAACATATCCGGTGGGGGTGTTTAGAATCAGTCTGGACACCAATCCCACAGTTTATGTTGTCTAAACGCACGGATCCTATATAGATTTATAGAAACTACACGACAGGTACTCTGTTGTTGAGAATACCGTGACTGGACCCAAGGGGGCTCGTTGTGCCTTGTGTGCACCCACGGCTGGCTGCCTGGAGCAATTGCAGCTCGCACCTTCGCCGGAGGGGAAACCATTCTACAAATTGGAAGTGCACCAGCTTCCGGTGTCACAGTCTTGCCTACGGAAGGGAGAGTGATCCTGCTGACATGAAGGTGTCGCAGGGTGCCTGAGGACCTAATCTGGATGGACGAGAACACTTAACTGTTTCCTTCTGCTTTAGGTGGTCCCGACAATCTGATTAAAGTGTCACCAGCGGGTGCAATGTGTATCGTTGGTTAGGGTAGTTTGAGTAGCTGAGGGGCTGGGTCATGAGGCATAGTCAAACCCTATGATTTCTTGACCATTACAACTCTACGGCGAATGCGATATTGGGAATGTACTGTTTTATGCAAATATGTTAGCTGGGATGTGGAATACCTCTGAACAGACTGCATATATGTTTCTGTCGCTTTTGATGTCGGAGGGATTGCTTGGATCATGAACACCTTGGGGAAGTACGCACATGGGTTTATGTTGCTTATGAGGGGAATGCCTAAGACTAGTACATATATGTTCATGCTGTTCAGCTGCTAATAGAAGAGTTTGACAATTGCATATAACTGTAAAGTATATATTCAATTTGTATGTTATTTTGGTTTCAATGTGTGTGTAATACAACGACTAGTGTTTTATACATACAGTGTGGAGTCTTTCTGTAGCATACACAGTGTGTTGTGAGAGTGGGGGTTGGTCCAACACTTTACACTTTGACCCGGAGGATAAGCCTGACTGCTCTATGCCAAGCTACCCAAGGGTGAGCACAGATTATCAGGCAAGTGTATTGTACTTATACTATCTAGGGCGTTGGATTCTGCCTGGCTTTGATGCGTCCCAGCCAGCCAGAAACCGCTGGGTGTAATATTATCCCACCCACTTTATCATCTTCCAATATTCAAATGAAGAGACCACAACCACTAACTGCTATCAAGGTATCACTTCAAGCACTGATTGCCAACATCTCTGGCATTCTCCAGATACAGTCCCATCAGGAAGAACATCATAGGCACTTCATCCAGAGCATTACAAATTTCAGACAAGAGGTTTTACAAAACTTTTACACTTGGGCTGCCAGATGTTGCTACTCCTCCAGTTTTCATCTTTCTTTCTTTGGAATATAGAGCCAAAGGTTGGCAACAGACGAAAAACAAGACAAATAGTTTGGATAAAGGTATCAGCAATTAAATCTGTCATCCCTTAGACCATTTTATCATCAGATTGTGGAGAAAACTTGATACATCTGCCTTCGGCTCCTCAGCTTACTGATGCAAATGAATACTAAGTCTGCCCTTTTTTCCATACATTAGCACCCAGTCGGTTCTTGTATCACCAAACAAGATCTCGGAGTTCAAGGCTTGCTCCACTATTCACTGAGAAAGACTCCAGTTGAGGAAACCTACTTCTCTTTCTAGACACTTTCAGACACTGCCAGAAACGTTGGAATACAAAGCCTTCTTAAATTGGGAACATTGACAATCACCTCCAAATGCATGAACTGTTAAAGACGTGGCTGTCTCCAGCACTATAAACATAGTCTGCTGAATTGATCCATAAAAAATGGTAAGTAGGTAAGCACAGCTGAGGCTCCTCTCAGTCTCTGCAACACTACCTACCCTGCAACGAGTATGGAGCATGTCTTGGAATTACACAAACCTCAACCATCATCTCCCCCAGTGAACTTACTACTAGAGTTTGGAGAAGTATTCGGGTGAATTTCGGCTGAAATTCACCCTTTTTCCTGCCCAAAGATCAGAATTAGAGTTGTTCCGTGAGTGGGGAAAAAAAAGCCCAAAACAGTTGCTTTTAGGAGCAATCTGACGGTTCAGGTAAAGTATTTACCTTAATAAGCATTGTATTAAAGTAAATACATTGCTTTCACTACTGCCACACACAGGCTCCCCTGCTGGGGAGTTTGTTTTCATCCAGTGTTGGGGATTGGGTAATGTAATTAACTTATTGCAATTACTATTAATGTAATTACATTGCTCGCCCCCGGACTGTGCATTCGTCAGTGTACGGAACAAGGAATTCTTGATCTGCCTGAACTCCTCCTTTTTTTTTTTTTTTTAACTCCAGGAAAGAGGCTACAGAACCAGAGAAAATGGGCAGAAGCTCAGAAGTTTTGCAGTTCCAGCAGATTGAAAAATATCTAACCTATCACTCCTTATTATGTCCAATACCCTTTCTAGTATACACCCACAGAAGGATGCCCAGGAACTGATAAAAACAGCAGCCCTTCACTGCCTCATTAGGAATATGAAGTGTAATACAAATGCTCCAATAAAAGTTTCAAGATCTCCCGGTAGGTGACAGTGCTCCTATAAGTTGGCAACAGGACAGTTGAGGGAACACTAACACAATCGTGAGTAAAACAGGTCCTTGGACCCGACTAGGATACCGAGGGCTTACTAGGCAGGACCGAATGGCCGGCATAACCTAACGCCTGTTCTTCCGTCCACCAATTTCCGCAGCCTGCCAGCAGCGGAGCCCTCTGCACTGACCGCGAGGGCGCAGCGCTCCATCCAATTAGGAAGGTAACTCGGGAGGGAGCATGGGAGCACGATCGGATGCTGAATATACGCTGAATAGTAAGGCGTACGCCTCTCGCATATACACAACACCGGTTTCCCTAAATGATGCAAAAACGACTGTAGATGTCACAACCACGCCGACATGTAATGTATAGAACTTGCGATGACTCGGGTAACCTTTGAATGTTTTTGGAAGACGCTACATCGACCATAGATGTCACTAATATGGCAACAAGTAACGCACAGCACCAACGGTGCTTTTGGTACCTATCGAATATACTCGCCAACGTGGAGCCTGCAAATAGGAGGCTATATGGATTGTATATTAAATATAAATTTTTTAACACATAAGGAGACACACTTACACTGCCCTGCACATTATGACCCTCGAAGTAACACAATCTCCATGTACTTAGATGCGTGCTCCTATATGGGGCTTTTAAATCACACAACACCCCTGGCACACAGATAAGTCCACCACAAGGGACTTAAACTCTGGTAAAGAATGGCTACCAATCCAGAGTGAAAACGATTCTCGTTCGTCTGTGGCATGTTTTTATGTGGTGTCTTTGTTTCTATCTTCAACCTTTTTGTCTTTTAGGTTGGACAACCGGTTTTATCTAATACAGAAATCAAGTACTTCCCCCTTTTGGGTAACAAAATGTATTAGACTTCACAGTGGAGTAGGCAAATCAGCCCTGCTTTTGGTTCTGAGGAAGCGCCACGGATCAGTGTGACCACTAGGCATGAAACATGTTGACCTGCACTTTCACCTTGTGAGCTACTTGGACACATTATTGGTCCTCATAGGTAGCACAAAAACCTTTTTATAAAAATCCTTTCTCTCAGACTACCCCTAGCCAGTTTTAGCTCACCTGCACCACTCTTCACTTTCTCACCCCACTCGAGGACATTCTCGCACTCATCATACGGCAAGGGAAATAAAAAGATCTCCTCCAAAGTGACCCTTCGGGGGACCCGTAGGGCATTGCAGCGCCGGCCCGACGAGGAGCACCCGCCCGATGATGATGCTTCCATGACACATCATCAAAAGTTCAGAATACTTTGCGCATGATGGGTAGGACAGGGCACGTCTCTTGCTGCTGACACAAGCTGTCCTAGCCACATGGGATCGAGGGAAAACTCCAGTGGGGTGGAAGGGGAAACCCACTAAGGCCATACCACTGTGGACTGGGGATACCCTGCTTAAAGTTAGCAAAATACACGGTTTTACCCGATGGGAAAAAACACAAGTTACTTACCTGCACACTGTGGTTCGCCAGTATTGATATCTTTCATAGATACACATACTTTAATCTTCTCCGTCGTCATGGTGGGAGTCCCACAGTAACAGCACTAGAAAAGCAATGCTAATTTATAGGCCTTCGAAAACCCATTGAAAACAACAGAAATTGTTAACCTACTGACCTTGTTTTAAAGCATCCAAACTTCAGCCAGTCAGAGCAGAGACCCAGAAGCACTCTTCCCCTGCAGAACCACCATACCTCAGATTTCGAGCATGAGTTTAATAGGAGACTCTAAAAACATAACATTTGAACATCTGCAGAACTTCTGATAATATATGATGACCTAGACATTTCAATAAAAGAGACAGAGGGAAAAGAAATATGAAAAATGTACCAAGTTATAAAAGAGTTAAACTTGCATACCTTATGAAAACAGGCGAAGTAACATGGCTAGTCCAACTGACCCATCAGCTTTGTGCCACGAGTCCAGGCAGTAGTGATTCGTAAAAATAATGGGTATTAACCCATGTGGCTGCCCTTCAGATGTCAGGGAGTGAAACCCCCACAAACAGGGTGGAAGAATCCATCACATTTCTTGTGTAATGCGCCTTCATTTTCGTTGACAGTGGCCTTCCTGCTATTCATGGCAGAATATGATTACTGTAGCAACCCAGCGTCCAATACTGGCCCTAGAGAGGGCTTGTCCTTTTCTGAGTGAGGCACAGAGTAGTTCAGACTTTCTGAATTTAGTTCTGTCCAGGCAGAACTTGAGACATCTTTTAATGTCCAAAGAATAAAGAGCTTTTTCCACAGGCGAGGATAGATTAGGGAAAAAAGTTCATTGAGATGAAAAGTGGTTGGCGCCTTTGGACTAAACTTGGGGTTAGTTCTCAAAATTACTCTGTTCTCCCGTAACTGAAGATATGGTGCTATAATTGTCAGAGCATGAATTTCGCATATTCTCCTTGAGGAGGTAACAGCCAAGAGAAAGGCAACCTTCTAGGAATGAAATTTTAAGTCAACCTTGTGAATCGGCTCGAAAGGAGGTTTCATTAATTGTGATAAGACTGTATTGAGTTTCCAGGTCACCGGCGTAAAGGCCCGGAACAGTCCTTTCATAAACCCATAAGTGAGTCAGTTCAACCACAAAGCGCTTGCCTTTCTGTCGTCTGTCTGGAGATTGCTGCCAGAAGAATCTTCACAGAAGCATGAGACAAGCCTGACTTTGCTAGATGCAACAAGTAAAGAAGAAATGTTTCTGGTGTTGAAGAGACAGGAGGCACTGAGTGAGAAGTGCACTAAACACAAAACCTTTTCCACTTTGCTGTATAACATGTATTTGTAGCTTCCACTCAAGCTTGTCGCATAATCATTCTGCGATCTTCAGAAAGATTTACTGACTTGAACTCAATGTCGTGAGGAGTCAGGTGGTCAAATTTAGGGATCGGCTCTGCGGATGCACAACTTGAGCCTTGCTCAATGAAAGGAGATCCTCTGCTGGCGGGAATGTGAGAGGAGAGCTGTCTGATAGGCGATGGAGCTCGGTGTACCAGTACTGTCTTGTCCAAGCAGGAGCTATCAGAATTAGACAGCGCGGTTCTAGCTTCAGCTTCCTGATGAACCCTGGGATGAGAGGAAAAGTGAACCCGGGGATGAGTGGAAAAGGCGAGAAGGCATATGCAAACATCCCCGCCCATGCCAGATTGAAAGCACTCCCTCAGGATCCTGGTTGAGGATATGTGCTGGCAAACATATTGCATTTCTTGTTAGCAGGGTAGCAAACAAATCTAAGTTGGATGTTCCCCATTGCCGGAACACTTTGGTTAGGTGATATTGGTTCAGCTCTCACTCGTGACATTGTTTGTTTGTTCGACTTGGGGTGTCTACCCATTCATTGTGTTGTCCTGGGATATGCTATACCTTTAAGGTGAAGTTGTTGTTGAGCACCCATTCCCAGATCTGTTGTACTTGAGCTGAGAGAACCTTTGATCTCGTGCCCCCATGCTTGGACAGGTAGAACATGGTGGTGCTGTTGTCTGTTCGAAAGAACACCGAGGAATTGCATAACCTGGGTACGAAAGCCTGAAGACTCGGGAAGACCATTTTCAGCTCCAAGAGATTGATGTGGGAGGCAGCTTCCTGCATGGTCCAATTGCCATGGATCTCCAAATCTTGCAAATGAGCTTCCCGTCGCTCAAGGGAAGCATCTGTTGTCATCACTATGTGAGGCCTCACAGGGATAAATGAGAGGCCCTCGGAAATATGTTGTATGTCCACCCACCAGGACACTGACTACTTCATCCGACGAGTTAGTAAGATAGAATCCTCGAAAGATCTTTGACTTTGCACCCACTGCTTGTCCAGCTGCTTCTTGATGAACTTGTTCATTACCCTTAAAACCATCACCTGTCTCCATTTGCCTGTTTTCTTAAATAAATAAATGTCCAGTATTTGTAAAGCGCACAGCTACCTCTGGAGAGGTGTCCTGGCGCTGTGGGCCGTCGGGAAGATTAAGCGAACTATTGCCCAGAGTCGCATGGTGCTGGGCTGATCTGCCGCCGGCGGTCGAACCGTGAGCCCCAGGATCCGGAGTCAGTCGCCCTGGCCGCTGCGCCACACCTCTTCCCTTCCTGAGAAGGAAAATATTTAAATAGAAACCCTTGTTGCCCTGATCTGGTGGGACGTCTTCTATTGCATCCTTGGAGAGAAGCACACTGATCTCCTGCTTAAGTGAAACTAGGTGTCAGTAAGATGTTTAGAGTGGTGGATAATTTGGAGGTTTTGGAAAAAATTCCAGGGTGTGACGCACAAGTTACTAACTTGTGTAACGATATATCTGTAAGAGACAGTAGTTAGTGACAGATTCCTTACCTTAGAATATCCCCAGGCGTCAGGATGGATCCGGAAAGTTTTGCGTAGCAGTACCCCTGCGCGTCGTTAGGCGGCGTCGTGCGGCTCCGCGTCTGTCGTCGGCGTCGTGATCGCCAGGATGACGTCGCAGCCAGTACTTAGACGCCGCCAATGCGCGCTGGCGTCAGTTCTGTACACGACTTTCCACCCCAGAAACGCAGAGCCATGCAAGAAACTGACACTGGTGTCTGAAAACTAGGGCCCTGAAAGGGATGACCTTATCCCTAGAAATCAGTTCGCAGAACGGGGAGGATGGGTGGGGCGGTAAGGAATCTGTCACTAACTACTGTCTCTTACAGATATATCGTTACATAAGTTAGTAACTTGTGCATCTGAAAGAGACACGTTAGTGACAGATTCCTTACCTTAGAATAGATACCCCAGCAATACCAACCCCGGTGGTGGGTCTGCGAACAAAGATCAGACGAGGAAGTCTCAGAGAACAGAACGGCCAAAGAAGCCGTCTCTCCGGACTTGGCTGTCAAGGCAGTAATGCTTGGTAAACGTGTGCAGCGAGGCCCACGTAGCTGCCTGACAAATGTCCTGAAATGGGACACCACGTCCCAAAGCCGTGGTGGCGGCTGTCGCCCTGGTGGAATGGGCACGTAGCACAACAGGGGGCTCCTTCTTAGCCAAAGAATAGCAGGCTTTGATACACAAGACAACCCAGCGGGAGATGGTCCGCTTGTGTACCGCCCGAACTTTTTTGGCGCCCACGTAACCAACAAAGAGCTGGTCATCCACCCGGAACTGTTGTGTGCGGTTCAGATAGAAAGAAATCGCACATTTTGGGTCCAGACGGTGGAGCCTCTCTTCCTCTATGGAAGGATGCGGAGGCGGAAAGAAGGTGGGCAAAGTGATGGTCTGCCCAATGTGGAAGGCAGTAACCACCTTTGGCAAGAAGGACGGACGCGTCCTAAGAACAACCTTGTCTGGATGGACAGACAGAAAGGGGGGCTTGCAAGAAAGAGCCTGGAGCTCACTCACCCGCCGAGCGGAGGTGATAGCCACCAGAAAGGCTGTCTTCAGAGTGAGAAGACGAAGAGGACAGTTATGGAAAGGCTCAAAGGGAGCGCACATTAAAAAGGTAAGAACCAAGTTCAAGTCCCACTGAGGCATCAGAAACGGAACAGGAGGGAAGAGGTGTGTAATGCCTTTAAGAAACCTGTTAACAACAGGGGACTTGAAAAGGGAGGGCTGATCAGGAAGCCTGAGGAAGGCCGAGATTGCACAAAGATAGCCCTTGATGGTACCCAGGGCAGAACCCTGTTGGGCCAGAGAAAGAAGGAACAGAAGAACCTCAGAAAGAGGGGCAGAAAGGGGTTTCACAGCCTTTGCTGTGCACCATGCCACAAACTTGTTCCACCTGCAGGCGTATACCACCTTAGTGGAGGGACGCCTGGCTGCCAGAATCACATCACAAACTTCGGGAGGCAAGTCGAAAGGAATCATCTGCCGCCGCTCAATCTCCATGCAAGGAGGTGGAGACTGGACAGGTTCGGGTGGAGGACCGTCCCCTGCTGCTGCGACAGAAGATCCTCCCGAAGAGGCAGACGGATCGGGGGATCGATGCTCATACTGAGTAGCTCGGGATACCAAACTCTTCGAGCCCAGTCCGGAGCCACAAGAATGACTTGGGCCCGGTCGCGCCGAATCTTCTTCAACACTCTGGGCAGAAGTGGTATAAGCGGAAAGGCGTACAACAGACCGCAACTCCACTCGCGACGAAAAGCGTGCCGCCGAGCGAGTGCCGCCTTGGAAATTCCAACGCGCAGAATTGCTGACATTGCGCGTTCTCTTCGGTGGCGAATAGATCTAACCAGGGCTCTCCCCACTGTAGAAAGAGTCCTTGCGCCACCTCCGACTGAAGACGCCATTCGTGATCCATCATGCACCTGCGGCTGAGTTCGTCCGCCCTGGCGTTCAGGGAACCTGCCAGGTGTTGAACCATCAGGAATATGCCCTGATGTTCCAGCCAAGTCCAGAGACGCAGAGCCTCCTGACATAGGGTCCACGACCCCACCCCGCCTTGTTTGTTGCAGTACCACATGGCGGTGGTGTTGTCTGTGAACACCTGCACTACCTTCCCTTTGACAGAGGGAAGGAATGCCTTCAGTGCAAGTTGGATCGCCCGGAGCTCCAGAAGGTTGATATGGAGCCGGGACTCCGCCGGAGACCAGAGGCCTCTGATCTCCGCCTCTCCCATGTGACCGCCCCATCCCAGAAGGGACGCATCCGTCACAACTGTGTGCTCTGGCTGGGGAAGGGAGAGGGATCTGCCCGTGACCCATTGCCGGTTCGAGAGCCACCACTGCAACTGTCGTGCAGTTCCCTCCGAGATCTGGACGTAATCGGACAGGTTCCCCTGATGCTGCGCCCACTGGAACTTCAGGTCCCACTGCAGAGCCCGCATATGTCATCTGGCATGATCGACCAGCAGGATGCAGGAGGCCATGAGGCCCAGCAGCCTCAGGGTCATCCGTACCGAAACCCAGGATAGAGGCTGAAAGATCGGAATCATAGCCTGAATATCCTGGACTCGCCGTTCGGGAGGATAGGCCCGAAACTGCGTTGTGCCCAGAACTGATCCGATGAAAAGGAGCTGTGGAGAAGGAACCAGGTGCGACTTCGGCACATTGATGGAGAACCCCAGCGAGTGCAGGAGTCCGGCCGTAGTCTGGAGGTGGGAGACGACTGCCTGGGACGAGCCCGCCTTCAGCAACCAGTCGTCGAGGTAGGGGAAGACTGGAACCCCTGCCCGGCGCAGATGAGCTGCGACCACCGCCATCACCTTCGTGAACACCCGAGGGGCGCTAGTAAGGCCAAAGGGAAGCACGGTGAACTGAAAGTGCTCGAGGCCTATCGTGACGCGCAGGTAACGCCGGTGGGCCGGCAGGACGGGGATGTGAAAATACGCGTCCTGCAAGTCCAACGCTACCATCCAGTCTCCAGGGTCGAGGGCAGTCAAGACCTGAGCTAGGGTGAGCATCTTGAACTTCTCCTTCCGGAGGAAGCGATTGACGTTCCGGAGGTCCAAGATAAGACGCATGTCCTCCTTGTCCTTTTTGGGCACCAGAAAGTAGTGGGAATAACAACCATGCCCTACTTCTGGGGTCGGAACGCGCTCGATGGCCCCCTTGGTCAAGAGGGCCGCAACTTCCTGTCGAAGAAGTACCAAATGGTCCCCCGACATGCGGTGGTGCTGAGGTGGCATGGCTGGGGGGGAAGTCTCGAAGGGGAGGGAGTAGCCCCTTCGGACAATGTCCAAAACCCACCTGTCCGATGTGATGGTGCGCCAGTGGGGAAGGTGATGGCGGACCCTGCCCCCTACTGGCGTGCTGTGGACTGGAAAGGATGGACTAGGAGGGTTTGGAGGCCGCGGACGGGGCGGAGGTGGTGGCCTGACCCGCTCGCTGGTTACCCGACCCGCCTTGGCGGGAGCCACGTCCTCGGCCGCGCGAAGGCACGTGCTGCGCGGGCCGGTGGCTGGGCAGTGGACGCGAGTCCTTAAAGCGCTCCAGCGCGCTGTCTGCCTTATTGCCAAAAAGGCGGATACCATCAAAGGGCATGTCCATAAGGGTGTTTTGGACATCGCCCGAGAAACCAGTGGTCCTCAGCCAGGCGTGACGGCGCAGCGCCACTGTCGTAGCAAGCGATCTGCCTAGCGAGTCAGCGGTGTCTAGGCCACCTCGGATAGTGAACTTCGCTGCGTCTCTCCCGTCTGCAATAGCACGGGAGAGAAGTGCCTGGACCTCCTCAGGACACTTGGGCAGCACCTGCGCCACCAAATCCCACAGAGAGTGGGAGTAACGGCCCAAAAGGCAAGCGGTGTTAACGGACCGCAAGCCAGCACTGGAGGAAGAAAAAACCTTCTTCCCAAATTGGTCCAGTTTTTTGGATTCCCTATCCGGCGGAGCCGTAGGGAAGGCGCTCTGAGAGGTAGAGGCTTGGACAACCAAGCTCTCGGGGGTGGGGTGTTGGGAGAGGAACAGAGGGTCGCCCGGGGCCAGGCGATGGCGTCGGGCTACGTTCCTGTCCACAGGAGCCCCTGTGGTGGGCCTGGACCAGGTGCCCAAAAGAACGTCCGAAAGTGCGTCGTTAAACTGCAGCAGTGGCTCCGAAGAGGTAGCCGCCGGCTGAAGCACTTCCGTCAGGAGGTTAGTCCTGACAGCCAACGTAGGGAGCTCGAGGCGCAAGGCCTCGGCCGCCCTACGCAACACCGTTGCATAACTTGCTCCCTCCTCCGTAGCCACGGAAGGAGGAAACAGCATGCCAAGGTCAGGAGAGGTGTCCAGACCACTGGCATCACCCAGTTCCTCAGCCCAGTCCTGATAAGGCTCACATTGAGCTGTGAGAGGGTCTTCCGGCCCCTCCCAGTCCTCCTCGTCCTCCAAAACAGGTGAAAAGTATGGAGGAGGGACATGAGAGAAGAAAGGTCCCATCGGCGTCGGAATCGGCGTCGAGCGACGTCGATCCGGTTCCGTGTCCGGTGCCGGGGAGAACCAGGGGACGGCGCCGCCCGGGGCCTCGGACGGCGCCATGAACGGTACCGGTGAGGTCGGCGCCGGTGGAGGTGTGGTTAGGTCAACCGGCGTCGACCGGGATCCAGGCCTGGATCCGAGGGGGTCCTGCGGTGCCGGAGCCGCCGGAGACACCGGGGCCGGAGCCGCCGGTGGTGCCGAGGGAGGACTCCCACTGGGGCCTGAAGGTGCACCGGGGTAACCCTTAGGTCCTAAGATGCGAGCCATGGCCGACAGGAAGTCCTGTATCTCGGCCGGACCCGGAACAGGCGGGTAGGCCGGCGTCGGCTGCGCGGGTACCCCCGGAGCCGTGGGGGCGGTACCAGCTGGACCCTCGGCCAGGTCGTGAGACCAGCGAGGGGAGGTCTTAGAGCGAAGCTTCTTAGACCTCTTGTGCTTCGCCTTACCTGAGGACGAAGAATTCGACCCCGACGAATGATGACGGCTCCGCGACCGGCCCATCGACCTCTCCCGGGACCTCGAGCTGCGCGGAGCCGAGTGCCGAGCCTTGAGAAGCTTTCGAGATCGCTCTTGCAAAGCCTTCGGGGCGAGGGACCGACACTCGGGGCACGACTGGGGGTCGTGGCCGCGCCCCAGGCAGAAGAGACACTCTCGGTGCGGATCCGTAATCGACATCATGCGATTACAGATCTCGCATGGCTTGAAGCCGGGCATCCCTACTGACACCTTGGAGTCGAAACGACTCGAAAAACTTGGGACAAAAAGTCTCAAAAAATACTTCAGTCAAAAAATGACTGGGGCACTGCTCAATCCGGATCTGCGCTTACTGGCGCGGAAAAAGAAAGAACTGACGCCAGCGCGCATGGGCGGCGTCTGAGCACTGACCGCGACGTCATCCCGGCGATCACGACGCCGCCTACCGACGCGCAGGGGTACTGCTACGCAAAACTTTCCGGATCCAGCCTGACGCCTGGGGATATTCTAAGGTAAGGAATCTGTCACTAACGTGTCTCTTTCAGATCATGCTGGATTACGTCTAACACCCATTTGTTGGAAGAGATGCTTTTCCAGCAGCTGAAGAATAGAATTTGGAAAGAAAAATGTTGAATTTGTGAGATGGGATGGAGATGGCGGGTGCCAGGAACATATCATGGTCTCTAAGTAGTATCTTGAGATTTCCCTACAGCCGGAGGGCGTCTTTGAGCTGGTTGCCGAGGATAGTTGGAACCTGCTGCAGCCCTGTATGTTGTCTGTGAGGGATAGGTTGAAGAAAATCCCTGTTGAGTGCAAGGCTGATGTCTGGTTTGTTGGTATAGTGGTCGTGGTGTCAACTAACCCCTTTCCCTTCCTCCTCGAAAGGAAGAAAAACGTCTTTGTTGGAGTGAACCCCAAAAAGCGGGCGGTCTAAGTATCTGATTTAATAGACTGGAGAGCCTTGCCCATCATGTTTGTCGAAAAGATTTTCCCCATCAAATGGCATGTCCAAGATCTTCGACTGCACCTCAAGCGGAAAGATGTAGCCTTTAGCCAGCCCTGGCGCCTTAATACTGCTGCCCCAGCCATATGACAGAAAACAGTGGAGGACATATCCATTGGTGCGTCAATAATCTGCAAAGAGGCTTTCTCACCTTCTGCAAGTGTCTCTCTTGACCCTTTCTGCTTGTCATCAGGGAGATACTCGATAAATGCAGACAGATCGGACCACATTTGCCAGTCATATCTGCCTGGAATCGCTAGGGCATTAGAGGCTGTTATCGCAGTCGCCGCTATGGCTGCAAACCTTTTCCTGATGTTATCGAGTATATGGCCTTCTTCATCAGGTGGAGCGAGCATGGAGAAGATGGATTCTTAGCTGTTCTCTGTGCCGCCTGCATGATAACAGAATCAGGCCTGGGATTACCAATAAGACAAGTTGGTGCATTTTCTGGTGCTCTATATTTTTTATCAAGTTTTGGCACAACTGCTCCCACAGATGCTGGAGCCTTCATTAATTGAGTCATCCTGCCAAATATAATCCACAATTGGTATGGACCTCACTGAGCGCTAAGCCACATCTTTAAAGTCGTACAAGAAAATTTCTGTATGCTTAGTTGGAAGCGGTAGGTCGAAACGCTTCGAAGTACACTCTAGCAGGTTGTGGAAACCACCTGTATCTGTGTGTGGAGAGTCGGCTGGAGGTGAAGCAGGTAGAAGGGTGATGTACTCATCCCATTGAGAATCTTCAACCGCTGCATCAAATGGAATTTCACTTCTTCTGGTTGAGGCTCATTGTCACTTTCAGCTAGACTATCCCTTATCGTGATGGGTGGGGTACTAGGTCTCTCTCTATGAAGGGATACTGCAGGACTTCTCTGACTAGGCGCAGAGTCAGGAGTATCCTTACGTTTCGGAGTCTGCGAAGCCGATGGGTTAGCATCTGGATATCCTTTGTAATAATCATTTATCATTAACTGTAGGTCTGTAACCAGAGACACAAGAACTGTAAATCGAGGATCCTTGTAGATGATGTTCTCCCTCTCGTTCATCATAGGGATAATGATCCTCAAAGTTATCATACCTGCAGGAAACCTCTCTGATCTTATCCTGGAAAGAATATTCACCTTGAAGGTAAGTGGTCTGCACCTGTTCAACCTCTTTGTCATCTGTTTCCTGGCACTTCACATTCAGTTGTGAAGGACTATACGCATGGCCAAACATACCTTTATCTCCAAAGTCCTGAAACTCTAAGAGCTTTGAAGGAGGCAATGGGGACATTTTTGAGATATCCACCTGGAGACAGACTGCAATCCCTTTCGTAGAGATCTGGATAGTCTCTTTTGTTGACGTCGACAGGACCGTTAACTGGGTCGACGTCGATGCGGTCTACATCGACTGGACATTGGCCGATGAAGATGTGACTGGTGCTATGCGGGCAGCAGTAGCTGATGTAGTCGTCGCTGTCAGAGCCCTCGACAAGAAAGATGAGGTGGTCATCGACATTCTCGCTGCTGCTGTGGTTACTGGCGTCGAGACTGCCTGCATCATTGACGCTCTCGACGACAAAGCCACCATCGACGGTGGTGTTGTCGTTGACAGATCCATAGACGGGCACATTTTTTAGAGTCACTGGTTCCTTGAAGGGTGTCACAGGAACTGAAGGACGAGCAGATGGAGATCTTCTGAGGGAGGGAGATGCTCTAGGATGATCCTCGTCACTCGACCTCCGAGCACTTGGTTCCCTGGAATGGGATTTCGCCCTCTTTGGATCTTTGGCAAAGTCCTCATTTTTATGCCTTTTAGAGGATGCATGTCCTTTTTCATCACTGTCAGAGTCAGAGTCTGACTGAGTCTTCTTCTTTCTCTGGAGCCAGAGAAGTTGTCTGGCCTCCCTGTCTTTTACAGTCTTCGCAGAAAAAATACGGCAATACTTACATTCTTTTGATTTGTGTTGGGGGTACAGGCAGTATAAGCACTCTTTGTGGGGTTCTTCTGAATAAAGCCTGAATTTCCCACAAGATTTGCAAAGCCTACAAAGCATTTTTCTGTAATCAGACATTTCCAAAACTTTGAGAAGTAATCTCTCACATTATACCTCAGAGTAGCTGGAGGTTCAGAAAGTCACTAAATAGCTGACAGGTCAAAAGGTCAAAGCTGACTTAGCAGGGCTCAGGGAGACTCCCTATCACGCGACGTGTGTTAAGAAATCTGAGGTATGGTGGCTCTGTAGGGGGAAGAGTGATTCTGGGTCTCTGCTCTGATTGACTGAAGTTTGGATGCTTTAAAACAAGGTCAATAGGTTAACAATTTCTATTGTTTTCAATGGGTTTTCGAAGGCCTATCTATTAGCATTGCTTTTCTATTGCTGTTACTGTGGGACTTACACCATGACGACGGGGAAGATTCAAGCACCTGAATCTATGAAGGTTATAATACTTGAGAATGAGTGGTGTAACCATATTGGCGGATATGGTGACGGAGGGAACAATCAAATCATTTGCTTGTCTACAAGCGGAGTTTGACCTCTCATGCATGCAACTCTACAAGTACTCCCAGTTGTGCCATGACCTGCATGCTGAGACTAAAGATTGGGCCTCCACTGGAGACCCACTTATTGAACAACCCGCTGGGGAAAGTGGCCACATCCTCTACATGCGGGGTGCTTATCAATAATATCCCTGACTGTATTTGGGATCTCCGGAGCAGATGGGAATGAGATATGGGAGAAATAGAAGATATAGACTGGGGGGCGGCACAGATGCATCCAAGAAAAGTAGCCATCAAGGCGGGCTTCCGACTTATACAGCTGAAGGTCCTGCACAGAGTTTATATAGTGCGGGACAGTATGCAGAAAATGGCACGTATCCCGCTGCCCACCTGTCTGGGCTGTAACATCCATGTGGGAACATTTTATCATACCATATGTGAGTGCTCGGAGATACAGAAATATGCATACTGGGGGAACTGGGTGACGTACAGGGGAAGGAGATACCGCTCCACCCCGAGTTGGTACTTCTAAGGATACTGGGAGATATAGACCTACCCTGCAGGAAATTATTGTTCTGTTCCTTGGGCCTAGAGGTAGCAAAGAGATATGTGGGGTGGGTGTAGGGTGCGCGGAGACGCTGATTGAGGAACACTGAATTGCTGGAATGGATGCTTGCATGGGAACTGTAAGGATGGTATACACCGCCAAAGGTTGTTCCCATAAATTTGAGAAAACATTGGGCCGCCAGAGGGAGTTTTATGGTCTTGGGATGGGGGATTCCAACTGTTGCAGGACTGAATTTTGGACACTATTTGTCCACCCACAGAGCCAAGTTATTTGAATGGCCTGAAGCGAACCCTTCCTAAGCTCTTTTGTGCTGTCTCTTCTCCCCTGCGGTACATTATGTATGATGTACACTGGCCTGCTACGGAATTGTTGGATGATGATACTGATGTATTGTGCATTTGCCCCATCTGTTTGTTTCTGCATAACACGATAAAAATATATATTTTTTAAAGTTCAGCACACTTTTGTACCAGAAGGCTAGCAGATAATTATGTGTCACTCATTTCCTCACCAATATTTGGGAAATGTGTCAAGTCATATAAGAATTCCTTCAAATAAATCAAATCTTGTTTGAGTCACGTAACATCATGAATTACCTGACATTTCTAGTCATAAAATCCTAGAAGTATTCACTACCTGATACTACTTGATCAGCATTGCTGAGCTTCTTCTAGTTCCAACTCAGTTAATGTAGTCATTCTTCTCCCCATCCCCAGTCAACCTACAGTACTGCACATCTCAGCATGGATACACTTTAAAATTATGAGAATCATCCTCAGAGTTCGAGCCAGAGGTCAAGGCACTCCAAACATATCTAACTCTCACAGCAAAACAAAAGTGATTTTGTAGCTGAAAGTTTAGCCTTTTTGATACGCTGCTTTGGAATTCTATTTCAAATAACTCTAACAGCTATTTTCTGGATTACCTGCTCTAAGACATTATTAGTTATTGTTACTTGAAGCCTTGGAATTAATGTAGGAGGCATAGAAGATTAAATTGTAAATGAATGAGAAAGGTAATTAAAGCAAATTACCCCAAGCCCAAAGGATTAGCTTTCCTAACCCACCATCTCCACTTGACCAACTTGCATGCCTCAGTTCTGCGTTCTGCCAATAGTGGGAGGCACCGAGAGATGAATTCAAGAGGTGTTCAAATACTTAAAAGAGTAGTGCTAACTGAGAAACAGACAAGGGAGAACATGTCAACAAAGTACTGTTAAATAAAGTACTACAAGCCTTCTATGTAAGCACTCAGTACTGGTCCCTGAGTAAATATTCTCTGCCTTGTCTAGTGGAACATTAGTACAACTGCCCTCTGCTATAGTTATCCATATTGTTTTACCTGCTCTTACAGATACATATTATAAAACAATAGAATCTGCTTTAAGGATACCAGAGATCTTAATGCATTATATAGTTTTTTTCCCAAAATCCATCTCCAAATTTTACATTCCAGATCAATATTAACATGTGATGAAGAAGACGTCACTTGTTTAAAAAACAATGAAGAAACCTAAATAGAAGAGCCATTGCATGATAGCTGCCTGCCCTAAAGGTTAGAGTGCATAGCAGCAATACATGTTTTGCAACAGTTTTAAACAATTTTTTCCATTTTAAAACCATTAAAGGCAAAACTCACCATGTATGAAGGAAGCGTTTTAAGCACTCCTTCTTCTGGCCTATGAGTGAACGGACCTTCCAACAATCCACGTTTCAGCATGTGCAATAGTAACTTTGCATACATGTTTCGGTTTCTTCTGCCCGTGAAGCCTGAGCCTGCTCCAGAAGGTTCACAAAGCTTTTTAATCCAAAGTGCACATCTCTGTCTTTCTACAACAAAATGTAAGGAAAAAAGATTAATGCAATATTTACTACTTTGTGAATGATCAGATGAAACAAAGTCATCATTGTCAGAACCGACCAATATTCACAGGAATGTAGACCCCCCCCCCATAATTGAAAACAATGTACTAGAGTTTAATTCCAAGATTTGAAGTAAATGTGATAATTATGGATTTTACTAGTGTGACATCAAATAAACAGAAATACTCACACCTTATATAAATGAGAAAGAGGTACCACAACCACCAAAAGTACATATATACATAGATATAGATATATATATATACACACAAAGCCCTGCTTTGGAAAGAGTACAATAATAATTGTGAATAAAGTCTTAGTGTTTCATTTAGGGTTTGGTACAGTGGGAGCCCCACCATAGATTGGCAAGGTGTCCACCATACCAAATCTATGGTTCCCTCACCTCATTTATTGGTGGGAAAATTGTCAGGTTTCTGTAGGCAGAGTTTCTGCTGGTTCCACCGCTGGAAGCCTTTGGCCTGTGGTCCACCGAAGATAGGGACAGAGGCTTATGAAGGTCAGAAGACCTACCCTATTTAGGGCTGGCTTACGAGTTGAAGCGTTATTTATCGCCCCTGATAAATAACAATACCATGGGGTATGTTATTTATCTGGTGCAATAAATAACATCTATTAGGAGTAAATGGGGAATAACGTGCAGATTTTGGAGTTAAATGAATCTAAATCCATATGATACAGTAAATACCGTATGTTTTCCCCTGTTAAATATCATCAGGATTGACCAGCCAAAATGTAACAAATTTTGGGTTATTTAACACATTTGATAATTATTTGATGAGTTCAATAAAACCTAACTCGCAATTCTGTCCCGTGCGTAGTAGGGGTTTAAGCACAACATGGAATTTAACAAGCAACTCGTAATCATGTCCTTAGAGGGATCCTTTGGTCATTAATTTATCCTTGCGGTACTATCATGCAAGACATGGCAATCTCAGCACCAAAAAAAGCATTAGGCCTCTGGGATGTCTAAACCACATTTAATTTATAGAGTGAAGGCCTAGGTGTGTTCATCAGTTTTCTCCAGCTGTTAAAAATCTCTTGGATAGCGTAATAGGGAACACTTCACTTCTGAATTAAGACTCTACACATTTTGGAAAAGAATTGTTCATTTGGACTTGTTTGAATGTGTCATTCAGGTACAGCAATGGGTGTCCAGTTACAATTTTCTCATTTCAGAACTCTAAGTAGTCATACACTCTTAGTCATATCTCGCAAACAGATACTTTTTAACAACTCCATACTTTAGAATCTTAAAATTAGAAAAATTACATATATAATACTTCATAAATTTAGGATTGAATATTCTGCCAGGAATCTTCATAGAGAAACCCTTACCATGCCCACAATGTGATTCCAAATACAGACAAACAAAAATATTGACGCATGTTATGCCTTTCGGGTAAGAGACAGAGTATGCATTGATGGTGTTATAGAACCAAAGGAAGCTCAAAATGACTAGAAGGTTTGGCATCAATCCTTTGGAACATATTTTCGATGCAAATTCTTCTAATAAGGTTTTTTTTTAATAACTCTTTTTATTTGGTTTTGCATGGGATGACAACATAAATACTCACTCCTCCCCCCTCCCGACAGACACCTGCAGATTCATACAGCATGTCCAACCTGAATCCCCTTTCCATATACATTCCTAAGTTCATTATTTAGATACAGAATGTCAACACGTAAGAACAATTCCCCTGTAGTCCAATCAGACTGGCTGCTCTCTGACCATACACCAGTCCATGCTTCTCTTCCACTCTGCAATTGACAGAGGGGTCTTTGCCTTCGCAATATCTCTTTTGGCTAACGTGAGACCAATCCAGAGGAGTGTAAATCCATACCAGGTTATTTCAGTACCATCCGTGATACACAGAAGACTAAGCTTCGGATCAAGCGATGTCGGCTGCCTCAGAACATGCTACAAGCAGGTCAAAACCTCCTTCCAGAATGTGCGGAGTCGTGGACACCCCCATGTGGTGTGTAGGAAATCCCGGGTGTGCACCCGAGACCTCAGGCACAGTGGCGAGGCGATCACCCCCCATTTGCTGGGGAAGCCCGTGGGTCCCGGCCTTTTACCAAATTGGAGTTGGGTCAGGGCCACCACGAGCTCCCCACTGGGGACCTCTCCCTCCAAACATTGTCTCTCAGCAGTGGAGAGTGTCCACTGCTGTGAAAGGGCAAGTCAGCCACAAGTTGTGAGATCATTAACTCCAATAGACTATCACTGCAGGGTACAGTCCCACATAGTGGTGCGCAGATTTACTAGCGACCGCCACATCACCAACAATTCTATGCCCTGCCGGCTCACATATATATGGGACTGGGCCACTATACGTGACAGCAGAGCAAAGATGGTGGAGGAGCTTGCTGCCCTTGTCACCACATTGATAAAAGCACGACTGTGCCGTGAGCCACACCGACTTGGCCTCGTCCATCAAGATGCTGGACAACCACACCTTCGCCAAGTCAATGTCCCCAAGCCGGTTATGGTGGGGTAAGCAGCAAACTGACCTTCAAGCTGGCAAATCCGCATCTCAAGCTCTCGTATCTCCCACTGCTTTCTACGTTTTTTAGCTGTTTGGTAGCTGGTTATCTCCCCCTGAGGGTCACCAGAATCGCCTCCCATAAAAAAGCCTGGGGATGACACCATTTCCCGATTCTCCAAGAGGTAATGATCTAAAGAGTCGCGGATATGTGAATTAAGTTTTGGTACCTCGGAGAGACCACGCCGACAGTCATCACGGGGATTTTGTGCTGGTTCGATCGCAGAGTAAGTGAGACAGGGGAGCAGGGGAGTGGTTGGAGAGGCACCTGGAGAGGATTAGTGTGCAAGTGTCCAGAGTGGAAGGTGCATCCTCTTTTGCCAGGATGAAACAGTCGCCAGGAGTCAACGAGCCCCCAGGCCTCAAGAAAGGGCTGCAGCAAAGAGCAGATGACGCCACTACCCCCAGGATCCCTGGAGGCGATCAATCGCCACAACAAGCAACCCATTTTAGTCTCCCCCACCACCCAGGGACCCAGTGGGAGTTCGCCCAGCAATCTCGTAATCGCTTCCAGGAAACATGAAGTCAGTGGGGTTGGGGAGTAAACATTTACTATTGACAGCGGTTTACTGAGCAAGTGTCCTGTGAGCGGCACATATCAACCCCATGAATTGGACCATGTTCTGGTGACTGTGTATCGAAGGTGCCCTTTTAGCAGTATCGCCACCCCTCTAGAACCCCTCACAAACTCTGAATGAAATACTTGTGTGTATCCGCATCGGATCAGAAAGGGGGTTTTATTCCCTAAGAGGTGGGTCTCCTGAAGAAAGAGGAGGTCAGCATGTAGAAGTTTTGATGCCCGAAGGACAGCAGTTCTTTTGATCTTGTATAGCAGGCCATTAATGTTCCAGGATATAAGTCAGATATTGGAGGCCAGGGCTGCATCTCTGCTAAAGGTCATCTAAGGGGGGGATGGTGTGTAGGGGAGGTTTTTGCAGCCGCAACCCCGCCGCGTGCACAGGCCACTTCCTAAATAATCATGAACAAAGACATACACCAACAATAAATCCCCATCTCTCCCTACACTTCAAAAACGTGAAGCATCTGTCGCGGAACAAGATGTCCAGCTGCGCCAATCCGACGTCTATAATGGCACAGAGCCGTGGGTCTCCGGCAACAAGAAGGGGCGCATCACCTAGACACCGTGCCCACGCCTCTCAGCCAGCCAGATAAAAAGTAACCTTGTCCTGCAGTCTTGAAGGATAGATCAAAGTCCCTCTAGTTCAGGAGTGGCCCCGGTTGCAGAGTCATGCGCACCAGCCACCACCTCGGTAAATGTAAGACATCGCGTCACAGAGACAGGGCAGAGGCCCCCACACTCTCCCCAGGCGCTCCCGTCAGGGCCTCTAGGCTATTGCCCCTTGGAAGGTCTGCAGGATGCGAAGGCCTGTCCCTCCAGGAGGATTGAGAGCAATGTCTACCCTGGCCATGAGCCGTGAGGCGCCCTGGAGGGGATTACCCTGACCCTCAGCGCGGGGAGGCCGTGCCCCAAGGTGGTGGGGTAAGCGTGCCTTCTCATCCGACCACTGAACACCTCCTCCGGAATGCCAAAGAAAAAGGCCTTTTCCTGGTATAGCCCCTTAAGCTTGACAGGATAGAGCAACATATATCATATTCCTAAACAAATGAAAGCACGAAGGTTATTTGGAGCTCGATAGAGGTAATGAATATGATCTTACGTCACACAGAAATCTTCAAGCAGTGGGGCATACTCATACTACCCGGCAGGAACCCAGGCTATCCACATGTTCTGCAGGAAACCCAAGGTCTTGAGCGTCCATGTGTCGAAAAAAGAGCTGTCTATTCAGTCTTGAGGAGTGCCCGTTATAAAACTCCCCCCTCTGACTCAAAAATAACAAGCGTAAGAGAAGACCAGATCACACTCAAAAGGGATCCGGAAAAGGCCGGAACATGGTCATGGCTGGCGGGCTCCTAAACTCAATCCAGCTGCTCCGTTGACATCACAACAGCCAAATGGGTCATGACATCTGCCCATTAAGGATTTGCTCGTGGAACATTAATGGGCTATCAAGCAAATTGGGGGACAAAGCAACAATCTCCTACTTACGATCATTTGAGATAATATTACTTCAGGAGACATGGCTCGTGGAGCCGCAGCAAATAGAAGGGTTCAAAACACATCACATTCCAGCCCTGAAACTGAAACCTTCGGGAAGAGGCAGCGGTGGCCTAGCAATTTATATATCAATAAAAAATGTAATCACCTCATGGGACCTCGCGAGCCCTTCCCATTTCCTCCAGTCTGTAGGAATCTCATTTTGCACAAACAAAGGCCAGCCCAGGTCCATCACTTTAATGAATGCCTATGTTCGCCCAAATTCAGTGTCCAGACAATCCTTCTCAGACAAGGTGACAGAGTCAGTGTTAAGAATGAAATCTGGTCTCTCGAACACAGACATAATACTATCTGGCGACTTCAACATGTGGCTAATGTCTGACCTACAGAAAAATGAGGTAACTAAATCACAGGAAAGCGTTTGGGTCATACCACCGCAGGTCATTCCTGGATGGCACAAGGAAGACCGGAAGGGACGCTCCTTACAAAGAAATCTGGAACATCTTGGTCTTAGAGCCCTCAACGGGCGTTTTCTTCCTGACAAGCCACTTGGCCTCTCATACTTATCGAAAAATGGCGCATCCTTAATTGATTATACCTTTGTCAACCTTTCCCTCCTGCACCAAATATTAGGTTTTGGATTCGGCAACAGAATAGAAAGTGACCACAGCCCTCAAGAAATATCGCTTAGCACCAGTTTGGTGCAACATGCAGAGGCAAGGGCTCAAGCCTTTGATAGCTATACGATCAATTTAAAACGAATCAAGTGCTCGGTTAACAAACTTCAGCAGGTAACATCGGAGGCAAAACAAATTTTTTGAAAGCAACAGCAGGACAACCGATGATCAAATTGCTAATTGGACAACATTTGCAATGAATTTGACAGACAGATACGCAAAACCAACATCGTACGCAAAATCAAATGGGACGCAGCAGTCGATATCTTGCAATCCCGCGATACGATTAGCGAAAAGAACTATGAACCGGCTATGGCGGGAATTAAAACAAAGCCAATGGACCCACCAACAATAATTAAACTGAGAGAAGCCCGCAACCATCTGAAGATAGTCAAAAGAGAACATCGCAGGGCTCACTGGAATTCTTTTGGGCTAAATTATATCAAGACATTAAGTCAAATAATTCTGCGAGGTTCTGGCATACCATCAATAGTCTTGGAGGGAATGTCCCGAAAGCTGCTTCATCAAACATACTGGAGTCCGAGTGGTACTTTTTCTTGCACATTCACTTTAACGACCAACAAGAAAACACTATTGATCAGTGTCCCGGCGAAGAGGGCAGCAAAGCTCCAAAAGTGGCGAACATGTCTTCAGAGCGATTTGTTAAAACGCTAACCACGGAAGAATTTCCCTACAAAGGCCAAACACCTGAAAAGGTAACAGTGAGATTAAATCATTCAAGCTGCATCGAACAAAGTATAGTCCCGGAGGACCAAATTGAAAAACAGATTAAAAAGGGTCGGAAAGATGGAGCTCCAGGTCCAGGGGGCATTCCTCCGGCTCTGTTCAAGGAGGATTCGGCCTTCTGGGCTTCTAAGTTATCTCCACTCTTCACTTCCATCTTACAAAAGAACATCATTCCGCCCTCTTGGCAAGGATCGATTCTTGTGCCAATCTTTAAAAGTGGGGACAAAAAACTTCCATGGAATTATCGACTGGTCGCCCTCATCGACAACGAAGCAAAGTACTTCGCTGGGATACTGCTCAACTCACTTCGGGCATGGGCCGACGAACATTCAGTAATTCCTCCGAACCAAACTGGCTTTACAAGTGACACTGGTACCTCGGTCAATCTTATGACTCTTTCCTGCTTGATAGATCAGGCGGAATCCAGCACCAGTTAGTTTTACATGGGATTCATAGATTAAAAAGCCGCGTTTGATAACGTCAACAGGGCCAAGCTCTGGCAGAAACTTTCCAGACTGAATATCCCAAATGGCCTTCTAAGAGCCATACAGCTACTGCACCAGGACACATGGGTCAGGATCAAGATTGGGGATGGCTCTAGACTGTCACGCCCAATCGTAACAACGAAAGGACTAAAACAAGGATGTGTCCTGGCCCCCACACTTTTTAACCTATTTTTATCAGACTTGCCGGAAGCCCTCAACAAGGTAAACTCTCATGCTCCTAAACTAGCCTGTTTCCAGCTGTCAAATCTCCTATACGCCGATGATGTAGTTCTCCTAAGCAACACAAAGATTGGCCTACAAAGACTTATGGACGCTACTGCCGAATACTCAATTAAGAACGAGCTCCAGATAAATAATAAGAAAACTAAAATTTTGGCGGTGCGTTCAGGAAGGCCCCAGAAGCTGGCATGGGTCCTAAATTCCGAAAGCATTGCAGAATCTAAGTGCCACAAGTACCTAGGAGTTCTCTTCAATAACAACTGTAGATATAAAACCCATCTAGAAGAGCAAAAAAAGAAGGGAGTAGCACTATCTTTCGCACTTAGCTCCATTCACAAGAAGCTACTTGGCCCAACATTTGCTCCAACATTGCAGGCAGCACAGGCAAAAGTTATTCCCACACTAACGTACGGAAGCGAGGTGCTAAAAGGGCTGGACAGTGGCCAATTAGATAAAATCATTGTGAAAATCTTCAGAACTGTGTTCCAGTTGCCAACACATACATCACCTGCTCAAATCAGGCTGGAACTGGGCATCTGCAACCAATCTCTGGCCAGATTGATGAGCTTCCTAACATGCTGCCACAAAATAAGGTCGTCAAAAGAAGGCACCCTAGCGCAACACCTATGGTCCAGCCTGCACACGAAACGATGGCGAGCAGGGTACAAATATTGGGCGAGAGGACTAAAAACTTAAGCCCCGAACGAAGTTTGGGACCTACAAGTCAGTCAAAATGAATTTAAAAGGCTAGGAAAAATAAGCGCAAAAAAACTCTCTTCATTAGAAGACAAGGCAAGCCTCGCAAGAAGAAGTCACGGCTGGATGACTCTTAGATCATACGACCAGCTGACGCCTCAGAGCTATCTAATCCTGCCGTTTACGGCACGCACTAAACTTTGTTTCCTAAAACTAAGAATGGGAGTGATCAACTTGTCTTGCCATTTTCCCAAATGGAAAAGAGACCAAGCCCAGCAACACTGTCGGCTTTGTGGGAACCATAGGGAAGACATAATCAATCGATCAATCAATCAATCAATCAATCAATCATATCATTTGTAAAGCGCACTACTCACCCGTGAGGGTCTCAAGGCGCTGGGGTGGGGAATGCTGCTACTGCTCGAAAAGCCAGGTCTTTGGGAGTTTTCTGAAGTACAGCAGGTCTTGGGTCAGCCGTAGGTGGATGGGGAGGGTGTTCCAGGTCTTGGCGGCGAGGTGGGAGAACGATCTGCCACCGGAGGTCGCTCTTCGGAAGCGGGGGACAGTGGCGAGGGCGAGGTCGGCGGAGCGGAGCTGGCGGGTGGGGGTGTAGAAGCTGAGTCGTCTGTTGAGGTACGTTGGTCCGGTGTTGTGGAGTGCCTTGTGTGCGTGGGTGAGGAGTTTGAAGGTTATCCTCTTGTTGACCGGGAGCCAGTGCAGGTCTCTCAGGTGGGGTGTGATGTGGCTGCGGCGAGGGATGTCGAGGATCAGGCGTGCAGAGGCGTTCTGGATGCGTTGGAGCCGTCTCAGGAGTTTGACCGAGGCTCCGGCGTAGAGGGCGTTTCCGTAGTCCAACCTGCTGCTGACGAGGGCCTGGGTGACCGTTCTTCTCGTTTCAGTGGGGATCCACTTGTAGATCCTGCGGAGCATGCGGAGGGTGTTGAAGCAGGCGGAGGAGACGGCGTTGACCTGTTTAGTCGTTTCGTTTCTTAAGCTTTATTCGGTTCACAAAAAAGCAACCATAAAAGCGAGTCATACAAACATAACATATATCCTTTACAATTTCATTGAAATACTAAACACGAAAAATTCCATACATAAATATATATAGAGGACCTGTATATCATTTTTTCAATCAATTAAAAACCATACTTTTTCTAGCATGAAATGATTTTAAAATGAAGGTAGATATACAATAACAAATCTCGGGTCTCCTAATGTAAACAATAAACACATAGCAGCTCGTGTAGTGTTAACATTATACTTATGAAACAATGGTTTAAGATAGACAATTCTATAATTCAGGTATAATTCACATAGTAGCAGAAAGTGCAGAGTGCTTTGTTTAGTGTGTTTATCACAAGGGCAGGGGCTGTCTGAATGCGGTTTAATTTCTGGGAACGCAACTAGATGATGTACGAGGCCCAATCTCATCCTAGTTAAAACGAAACGGTGAGATGGTTTGGTAACAAATGTTAAATAACTTTGGAAACCAGTGGTATCAATATACGAATGGTACAACTGATATGTTGCTTGATTCCCCATGGTTCGCAGCCTGCACTCCTTCTTATAGGCCAAAAAGCCACCCTTGATCTCCCGTTTATTCAGAATTAACATATCCTGAGGGTTTCCAGAGATGGGGGAATTAAATATTTCTTTGAGAACTATTGAAATATAGTTTAACCATGGAATTTTATGACAGTTGTCTAGTCGCAAACAATCCTTAATAATGGTCTGTGTAAATAATGTTTCCTCCTTTGACCAAATTGATCTCCATAATAAAACAGGTCTCATTGCAATCAAATCAATTAGATACTCAAGCCCCACCTCGCTATGGATAAGCTCTGACGATGCTGAGGGGGGCAGGCATAAAAGCTTTTTAAGAAAGAATTTTCATCTACCTGTACATCTTGGCATGAGGAATAACCCCAAACCCCGGCCCCATATAGTGCGATAGAGGCACATCTGGCTTTATAAATATGGAGCATATCCTTTAGTCTACGATCCCCTAGCTTAGAGGCAAAACTAAATACCCCATACACACTTTTGGCCATCTTAGACCGGACATTTGATAGTTCACGTGACCATTTTCCGTTTCCTGAGAAAGTAATCCCCAGGTAGCAGAAATTGTCAACAGATTCTATTTTTTCACCATCAATGAAATAATTCATTATTTTCTTAGGTTTGGTACCACAGACCATAGTGAAAGTTTTAGCCTTGTTTATCAACAGTTTCCTCCCCTTTATAAAATCCACAAAACCGTCGATAAGGCGCCCTAGACCAATCGGTGTTCTGGATAAAAGAACTGCATCATCTGCATAAAGCAGGACCGGTATATCTTCACCATTAACCTGTGGGGCGTCCGCCTGTATCAATTTAAGGGCTGCGTCTACTTCGTTAATAAATAAAATAAAAAGCAAAAGGTGCCAAGACGCAGCCTTGACGGATACCTCTTTTGACATCAAAATTAGGGGTACATTCGCCCCCTTGGCCATATCGAACACAGGTTGTTAATTTCTCATACAGCCTAGCCAGAAAATAAATGATCGATTCTGGGGCACCAAGTTTAAGTAAAACTGGCCAGAGGATTGCGTGGTCTACCAAATCAAAAGCGCAGCTAAGATCAGCAAAACATAAAAGAGACCCCTTGTTTCGCACAAGTGTATTTACCAATTAAAAGCTCCAAATTAATACATTGTTCCAGCGTACCCAGCCCCTTTCTAAAACCTAATTGTGCTTTTGTTAAAACCCCCCTGTCAGCAACCCATTCTTCCAGTCTCATAAGTAAAATCCTACTCATTACCTTCACAGAGGACCTGTTTAGTCATGGAGAGGGTGGAGTCAAGGATGACCCCTAAGTTGCGTGCGTGGTCGGTGGGTGTTGGGGCGGTTCCCAGTGCGGTCGGCCACCAGGAGTCGTCCCAGGCCGAAGGGGTGGATCCGAGGATGAGGATCTCCATCTTGTCCGAGTTCAGCTTCAGTCGGCTGTTCCTCATCCATTCAGTGACGGCCTTCATTCCTTCGTGAAGGTTGGTTTTGGCGGTGTGGGGGTCCTTGGTGAGGGAGAGGATCAGCCGGGTCTCATCGGCGTAGGAGATGATGTTGAGGTCGTGCCGACGGGCGACGTGGGCGAGCGCTGCCATGTAGATGTTAAACAGAGTTGGGCTGAGGGAAGAGCCCTGGGGTACGCCGCAGATGATCTCGGTGGCTTCGGAGCGGAAGTGGGGAAGGCGGACGCTCTGTGTTCTGCCGGAGAGGAAGGAGGTGGTCCAGTCCAGGGCCTTCTCTTGGATCCCGGCGTTGTGGAGGCGTGTTCGTAGTGTGTGGTGGCAGACCTTGACGAAGGCGGCTGACAGGTCCAGGAGGATGAGGGCCGCCGTTTCTCCGTTGTCCAGCAGGTATTTGATGTCATCGGTGGCGGCGATGAGGGCAGTCTCGGTGCTGTGGTTGCTGCGGAACCCGGACTGGGAACGGTCCAGGATGTTGTTCTCCTCGAGGTAGCGGGTCAGTTGTTTGTTGACGGTCTTCTCGATGACCTTTGCCGGGAACGGGAGCAGGGAGATGGGCCGGAGGTCCTTGGGGTCCGCCTTGGGTTTCTTGAGTAAGGCATTGATCTCGGTGTGCTTCCAGCTCTCCGGGAAGGTTGCTGTCTCGAAGGAGGTGTTGATGACTTTCCGGAGATGGGGTGCGATGGCTGTGCTGGCTTTGTTGAAGATGTGGTGTGGGCATGGGTCTGACGGAGATCCGGAGTGGATGGTGTTCATGATCTTGATGGTGTCGTCGTCGTTGATGTTGGTCCAGGAGAGCAGGCGGTTGGTGCGGATGGTGGTCGTGGGGGCGGAGGTCTCAGTGGTTGTCGGGGCGGTCGTGGCGTTGAAGCTGTCGTGGATGTCTGCGATCTTGCGGTGGAAGAAGGTGGCCAGCGAGTCGCACAGGTCTTGCGAGGGTGGGACGTCGTTGGTGTTGGAGCTGGGGTTGGAGCATTCCTTCACGATGTTGAAGAGCTCTTTGCTGTTGTCCGCGTTGTTGTCTAGGCGGTCTTTGAAGGAGGCCCTTTTGGCGGATCTGATGGGGTGATGGTGTCTGCGGGTGGCGTTCTTGTGGAGCTGCGTGGCTGTCCGGTGTTCGCTCACGGAGCCAGATCTTCTCCAGCTTTCGGCAGGTTTGCTTGGAGGCCCGGAGGTCTTCAGTGAACCAGCTGGCTTTCTTGTTGGTGTGACTGTTGGAGGGTTTCTTGATCGGGGCGAGGGTGTTGGCGCAGTCGTTGATCCACTGTCTGAAGTTGCGGGCGGCGGTGTCGGGGTTGGTGGGGTCGGCGGGTGGGCTCTGGGTGAGGGTGGTGGTTAGCTGGTCTTCGGTGACTTTGCTCCAGCAGCGGCGGGGCATCTGTTGGGTGCGGTGGTGCGTGGTGGGTTTCTTGAAGGTGAAGTGGATGCAGCGATGGTCGGTCCAGTGGAGTTCGGTGGTGTGGTTGAAGGAGACGTGGGGGCTTGCGGAGAAGATGGGGTCAAGCGTGTGACCGGTGGAGTGGGTGGGTGTTGTGACGAGCTGTCTGAGTCCGAGGTTGGCTAGGTTGTCGATCAGGGTGGTGGAGTTGGTGTCGTTGTTGTTCTCGAGGTGGAAGTTCAGGTCCCCGAGGAGGATGTAGTCCGTGGAGGCGAGGGCGTGTGTGCTGACGAAGTCGGCGGTGGAGTCGCTGAACTGTGGTCGGGGTCCGGGGGGTCTGTAGACGAGGGTTCCTCTGAGGGTGGTGTTGGGATCGGTGTGGATCTGGAAGTGCAGGTGTTCGTCGGTGCTGAGGGTGTCGTCGGTGTTGGTCGAGACTCTGAGAGTGTTCCTGTGGACGATGGCGATTCCTCCTCCTGCTCCTTTGGTGCGGTCCCTGCGGGTGATCTTGTAGCCTTCCGGGACGGCTATGGCTATGTCGGGTGCCGAGGCGGGGTTCAGCCAGGTCTCCGTTAGGAAGGCGACGTCTGGGGAGGTTGAGTCGAGTAGGTCCCAGAGTTCAACGGCGTGTTTGCGGGCGGAGCGGGTGTTGAGAAGGATGCATCTGAGGTGGTTGGGTTCTTTCCTGGTCGGCGGCATGGTGGGGCGGATGCTTGTGAAGCTGCAATTCCGGCAGGTGAAAGCTCCGTGGGTGCGCTTCGGGGCGGCCAGGAAGCAGGTGTGTGATCGTCCGGTGTTGAGTGCGTGGAGGGATCTGGCATCGTAGCGGTGTCGGGCATCGTGGCGTTCGCGGGGTCCTGGCGCTGGGCGCGGTCCAGGCACGGACGGGCGCAGACGGGCTTGCCTTCGGCGCGGCCGCTGTGCGGCCTCCATATGAGGGGATGTGGGAGGGAGGAGCAGCTGGGAGGCGGGAGCGGGGCGGTGAATGGCATTGCAGGGGGGCGGGGCCGCAGGGACGCAGCGGTGGCAAAAACGGGTGGGGGCCGCGGGAGAACTGGGCGCGGGAAGGAAAAACAAGTTTAGGCAAGAAAACAAGTACACGCACAGAGGAATAAAAACAAGTCTGGGCAAGAAAGCAAGTTAGGCACAGGGGAATAAAAACAAGTCTGGGCAAGAAAGCAAGTTAGGTACAGGGGAATAAATACAAGTCTGGGCAAGAAAGCAAGTTAGGCACAGGGGGATAAAAACAAGTCTGGGCAAGAAAGCAAGTTAGGCACAGGGGAATAAAAACAAGTCTGGGCAAGAAAGCAAGTTAGGCACAGGGGGATAAAAACAAGTCTGGGCAAGAAAGCAAGTTAGGCACAGGGGAAAAACAAGTCTGGGCAAGAAAGCAAGTTAGGCACAGGGGAATAAAAACAAGTCTGGGCAAAAAAGCAAGTTAGGCACAGGGAAGAAAAACAAGTCTGGGCAAGAAAGCAAGTTAGGCACAGGGGGATAAAAACAAGTCTGGGCAAGAAAGCAAGTTAGGCACAGGGGGAAAAAAACAAGTCTGGGCAAGTTAGGGACAGGGGAAAAGTACAGGATTAGGCAAAAACAATGCAGGCAGAGCCGTGCAGCAGCGTGGGGAGCGACCTGCCTGCGAGCAGGGTCAGAGGTCGCTCCTTTCACCGCTGCGCGGCCTCCATATGAGGGGATGAGGGAGGAGCAGCTGGGAGGCGGGAGCGGGGCGGCGAATGGGATTGCAGGGGGCGGGGCCGCAGGGACGCAGCGGCGGGAAAAACGGGCAGGGGGCCGCGGGAGAACTGGGCGCGGGAAGGAAAAACAAGTTTAGGCAAGAAAACAAGTACACGCACAGAGAAATAAAAACAAGTCTGGGCAAGAAAGCAAGTTAGGCACAGGGGAATAAAAACAAGTCTGGGCAAGAAAGCAAGTTAGGCACAGGGGGATAAAAACAAGTCTGGGCAAGAAAGCAAGTTAGGCACAGGGGGAAAAAAACAAGTCTGGGCAAGAAAGCAAGTTAGGCACAGGGGAAAAGTACAGGATTAGGCAAAAACAATGCAGGCAGAGCCGTGCAGCAGCGTGGGGAGCGACCTGCCTATGCCTGTGTCCAAGTCTGTTGAAGGAAAGAAGGTCCCTTTTACGGAGAGGCTGGAACACCAATGAGGTCAGATCGTGCAGAGCCGCAGTATTGGCCTTCTTCGACCCACGGAACACCAATCTAAACTGTGCACTAGAAAGGTTTATGGATCGGAGCTGCAAAAAACTAGGGGAGGGGATCTGCAACCAGTAATCTCCACCAGAAAAACAACCGGCAGATCCTCCCAGCAGGCACCCAGACAAAGGCAAAAGATTTGCCAGAGTCACGTCACCTAACTATCGAATTAGAGGGGCTCAGCGCACAGGTTGGCTTACTCCGGGACTCAATTTCCAAATCTTGGACAGTATCACCAATGCCCCTAAGGGTTTATTGTTAATGTATCGGCGGCAGGGCAATCACAAGCATCACCAATGCCCTAAGGGTTTATTATTAATGTATCGGCGGCAGGGCAATCACAAGCATACTCTGGTAATCGGGGGACCCGGGGGTCTTTTACTACAAAGAACTGAGGTTCTATTTTTCTTTTAATGTGCAAATTTTTATCTTTTGTAACTTGCAAAGGTTTTTTTAAATCATGCAATAAAGTTTTCTACTACTACATATTCCTAAGTCTCTCAATCGTTTCTTGGCAGCGAGAAAGGACCGCCACTGGTCTTGGACAAGCTTAGTATAGTCAGGGAAGATTAGTCCTTTGTTAGATTGAAACATGACAGTGTCTTGTTTGCGGACGTAGAGAAGGATCGTTTCTCATACTACATAGTTCAATATCCTGGCTATCATAGGGCAAGGGGGACACTTCGGGAGGGGGGGAGGGGGGAGTCGCTGGACCGGGCATGATGCGCCCCCTTAATTATAAAGCAAGGAGACAGGGACTCAGCCGGTACAAAAGAGAACACAGCCAGTGATCCAAGAACTTTTCGGGGAGGACCCCTCACAGCCCTCAGGGAATCCCACAAAGCGAAGATAATTCCTCCTCGCTCTCCCCTCAGCATCCTCTACACGTGCGGCTAGCTCTTTAGATCTGGAAACTAGTCTTGTGCTAGTCTTGTGATCGTTCTCTGCATGTCAGCCACAGTGTCTTCCGCATCAGAAATGCGGACCTCGGCAGAAGCTATCCTGTCCACAGCCTTGCGCAAATCATGCCGGAAGAGAGTAACGTCGGTGCCAATCGCCCCAATCTTGACCTCCAGGGCGGCGCGTGATTGAGCAATGGTCACGAGGATCATATTAGTGTCAGGCCCCGTGCGTTCCGTCCCTTCGCTGTCCGGAGGGCCCCCTGTGGATTTTTTGCCCGCTTGAGCAAACTTCTCCAGTGTGCCCTGTTTGGAGCCAGGCAGCTTTTCTTTAGTCAAGATATTGAAGATTAGCATGATCAGACATCCTGTGGCAACCAGGACCCGCCAGCCACCCAGAGGTGGCACGTGCAGTCGGGCGGGTCCACCGCATCCGGGCCACTGCAGGCCGATGTCTCCAGGTCCAGGAGAGGGAAGCAGAAAGGTGAGAGCAGGCTCAGCAGAAGAAAGGAGGGGGGCCCGCAGGCAAACATGCCCCCCCCCCGGCCGGGCTTAGGCCCAAGTCACTCCCAGAGAGGCACCACTCTGACTCACCAGGTAGCAGCAGTCCCAGGCAGCCTAATCACACAGGGGTCTAGCAGCACCAGCGGGCCTGCTCCCGGCCCGTGCCGTCACACACGTGACCAGGCCGCCGTCTCCGGCCTCCTAGAGCGAGCCTCACTGCCTGACCAAGCGCGAGAGGCAGTCCAAGCACACCGACCGGTCCTCACCTCTCCGCTCCAGGCAGAACTCAGCAGCCGGGCAGCGCAGCGGCCAGCAGACTAGTCAGTACAGCACACCCGCAGTGGCTGCCAGCACGTTCAATCCAGGCCCTAATGCGCCTTCTCTCCCTCTGGCAAGCAGCAGGCCACACTCCTATGACTAACCAGACAGGGCCTCACAACAGAGGTCTAGGGCAAACACCAACCCCTAGACCCCTGTACTCTGAGGGGGGTCCAGTGGCAGCTCATGCGGGCTGGATGGGAAAGGATTAGCTGCAGAGGGCACGGAGCCAAATTAGCTTGTGACTGCCATCTTGGGCGGTCCGCCCACGCCCTCAAATTCTAACAATAAATTGGCATCTCCCTAGGCAGATAGGGGCACATGCATCAAGCATTTTTGTCTTCGCAAACGGGACGATTCGCAGAATCGGCCCGTTTGCGAACGCAAAAAATGCTTTTCAAATGCAGCAAACCCTATTTTGCGATTTGGTAACCGGTTACCGAATCGCAAAATGGGTTTGCGATTCGCTATTAGGAAGGGGCGTGTTTAGGGCGTCCCTTCCTAATACCGAATCGCATCGGTATGTAGGAATGTTTTGTGACCAAAATGCAGTCGCAAAACATTCGCATTTTACCACCTACTTTAAGTAGGTGGTAACTCGATTCGCAGAATGGGAAGGGGTCCCTAAGAGACCCTTACCCTTTGTGAATGTTTATTACAGCGTTTTTAAGACTCAGGCAGTGGTCCACGGACCACTGCCTACTCTTAAAAATTTAAAAGAAAACTTTTCATTTTTGTTTTAGAAAAACATCCCGTTGTCCTTTAAGGAAAACTGGCATTTAAAAAAAAAAAACTGCTTTATTTAAAAGCAATCACAAACATGGTGGTCTGCTGACCCCAGCAGGCCACCATCCCTGTGATTTTTGCGATTCCTAGGGGGTCGCAAATTGCGACCTTCCTCATTAATATTCATGAGGAAGGTCATTTGCGATCCCCTAGGAATCGCAAAAAGTGTTCAACACACTTTCATGCATGCTGCTTTGCGATTTCCTAATTGCGAATAGCAAGGATTCGCAATTAGGAAATCGCAAAATGGTTTCTTCATGCATCTGGCCCATACACTACAACTTAGTAAAAGCCACACTGTTTATAAGGAATGATGGATGAAAGCCGTTGCACCCCTTTAACCTGAAACACTCAAGGTTTTAACAACATGAAAATCCACAAGACACCATGTGTACCCTATGTGCCCTACTTGTTTAATAGATCTTTGAAGAAGCTGAACACCTTCCAAATAAAACATCAGACAACTAGAATTAGACCACATCTTACATCTCAAGTGTGGAGGGAGCATTCCTAAAACCTTATCTTGTTAAATTTAGACGTTTATTGCTGCCTTAATGGAATATCTCATTCATCCTGCTTTGTGACTGTTCGCCATGCATCTCCTCACAATCCATATTAATGTTGTCCCCGCTACCAGCAGTTATTCACGAGCACTATTTATTGTAGCTGGGTGAGATGGTGTTTCATATTTGAAATGAAGAGAACATGAAAAAAAACAGTGGTATCAAACTTTTTTTGCAGTCACTCTGCCATAGTTTTACATTCACTCCTGCCTTGGAACATCAAAGACAGTCTGGGAACCTCCAACGTTATAAGATTCTGACCGCAAAAAGCTGATTTATTTTTGCCAATTAGCATAATCATGCGGTTTTGCTGGATTTAGACCTATATGCCATTAACTCGTCTAGCTGAAGATAGTATAAATTACTTCCTGAACCCTGGTCTCAACTACACGAGGTATTTCTTGTTTCGTTTTCTCAATTTTTAAAACTCTTTATGTTATTACAGTATTTTTGGTTTTTGAAGTCCTTTAGCTCATACTCAATTTCCCACTCTTGTTTTTCTAAATTATGAACTGACAAGTTTGATCAAACCTCTTCATTAGTTGAGGAAGGCATACATGGCTGTGTACTGTGCATCTTGCATTTGAGTGTTGTAAACCTGTCAACCAAGAAATAATTCAGTGCAAAGTCCTGTCCTAAATACTCAAATGCCTTGGGTCAGTGCTAAGATATCATTTTTTACAAGGCAGTGCATTGTTGCTTTAATAGAGTTTACATTTTCTACAGCAAGCCATACTGTCAAAAAGGGAGGAAGCTTTCTTTTGATATATGCCACTCTAGGGCTCGGGCATAAGTGAGGTTAAACAAAAAGTGTCTGTAGGTATGTCTTCATGAGACGACCAGGAACTTCACAGAACAATAAAGCATAAGAAAATCTCTTACTTCACAATGCACGAGTATGAATTTCATGAAAATATCAATGTTGCTTACAATGTTAAGTTAAACTGTGCCATGTCTCAGTTAAAATGCTTCAATGGAAGCTGAGGAGGTCCATTAGTTAGCCGTGCTAGACCCTCTTGCCAAGTGTGGCATGCCCTTTACTAAATAAGTAATATTTGTAGGAGTGTTGTCCAGTTTCAGACATCAAGAAATTCTGCTGAAACTATTGAAGTTAAATAGTCTTGGTTATAGATCTTATATTTTAAATGCAGCAAAAGCTTCGATTTTGTCTATTCATTAGTCAGAGATGGTTAATAAAATGTAGATGAACTACAGCTTGCACATGCATGTGGAATAGGTTTTCAGCTCTACAGTCAGTAGGGCCTCTATTGGTTCTTATCATTTCAAAATGTAGAGACTATGTTGTAGGATTTTAATTCACGTTAGCTGTAGGGTTGCCTATATGATGTTTTAATAAGCAAGGTAATGACCTAATAAATGTGCTTAATCCTCACTTTTTGCGACAGTGGAACATAATTCTGGCTGATTTGCTTACTGTAACAACTTGAAACATTTTGATAGAGGCTGGGAAACCATAAATTACCTTTTAGGGGACACACTAGCATATGGATGTGTGTGCACACAGGCACAGGTCAGATAAAAGAGCTTACCTGAAGAGGAAGAAAGTGGGGTGGTCACGAAGTCAAGAATACATAGGAGGGATAGTGAAAACTATTTCCTGACAGGCTGAGAATCTCTCAGGGGAAGGTAGAATAAAAGAAACCGAAGGGAGTGGAGGCATCTGTTGGTAGAAGGTAACAAATGGAAGTTGAAGGTACCTTCAAGGGCTGCAACATGCCTGAGGGCTATGGAGGAAAACATGGTAAGAGTCAAGGTTGCTTAAGGGGAATAAACAGGACCAGAAGGGGATAAACAAGAGTACTTGTGCAGGAATGGAAGAGAGAATGCCTGAGACGATTGGAGGCAAAAGAGCTCCTAATGGGGATGGAGGCCTAAACACCTGAAGGACTTCGATTCCCGGGGGAATGGAACTGTAAAGGACTCCTATAGTAAGGATTGAGACATAGTACTAGGTTAGACACAGTGGGCAAAGATATGATATGCCAGAGGAGATGAAAAATGTGATTTCTTCAACATAAAGCCCCCCCAAAATCTAAGTCGGATGTATTCTTAGACTGAACAGAGAAGCACAGCTGTGATTTCTCATTGTTTGCTCGAGTCTACCTCCTTCTTCCCTCTTTCTTATCCTGCCCTCTACTCTCCTCTGGCACAGAGTGTTTCGAAGGTATCTGACTAGGCATTTTGGGCCAATACCATTTCTTCTCAGCTACAGCCATAAACCGGCTTCAGCAGAATCATTACTGCCAAACTTTTTACTGTAAGAAGCTGTAAGGATGGGCGTGACCTGTGGGACAAATTACAAGGGCACTCAGTCAGAACCCAGTCACATTACAAAAAGATGAAGGCTGCCCTCCCGCTTCATTCTCCAGGCCGCAAAGCACCCTTACTGCCTCATCTCTGCCTCATCCTGGCAATGTGTGACTGCTAGTCTGTAGGGAAGTGGTTCTTAACCTGGGGTCCATGGACATAATTGGGTTACAAAGCCTATATAGGAGGTCTGTTTGGGAAAATAAATAATATTATTTTAATTAATAAAGTATATATACCCATAAAAAAGAAAACGTTTTACAAATGTGTACAAATTTGTAATTAAAGACTAAAAATTAACATGGTATCCTTAGCTTTATTTATGGTAAGCGCAAGTACAGCAAACAGAACTTATGGTGAACCATTGGTGGCCTCAATTGAAGCACTGGAACACACTAACAAAATGAGATGAGAACGAGTTTAAGGAGTAAAAAAAACAGTTACATATTAAAAGTCTAGCATGTAGCTTTGTGTTTTGGAAATAAGTTACTTACCTTCGGTAACGCCTTATCTGGTGGCGACTCTATCTAACTGCAGATTCCTTACCTTAGAATATTCCACATGCGTCAGACTGGATCGGTAAACTTTTGAGCAGTACTCATGTGCGCCGGTAGGTGGCATCGTTTGGCTCCACGCGGCATCATCTGTGTCAGAAGTGAAGTGCGCTGCGCCTATATAGGCGCCACCCCAGCGTGCTGACATCAGTTTCTTTTTGTGGCTTTCCACGGCAGAAACACAGAGCCATGAGGAACACTAACCACTGGTGTACAAAGCATGGGCCCTTAAAGGGGTTAACACTTAACACTATAATCAGTTTGCAGACCTAGGAGGATGGGATGGTCGGTATGGAATCTGAGGCTAGATAGAGTCTCTACCAGATAAGGCGTTACCGAAGGTAAATAACTTGTTTGTCTGATAGAGACTTCTAGCTGCAGAATCCTTACCTTAGAATAGATACCCAAGCAATACCTCCCCAGAGGTTGGGTTGCAATACGGATTGAACAACAAAGTCCTGTAGGACAGAATGGGCAAAATACCATCATGCCGAACCTGGCTGTCTAAGCAGTAGTGCTTCCTAAACCTGTGAAGGAAGCCCACGATGCTGCCGACAGATATTCCGGGGGCTACCAGAGAGGTCGAAGCTTTGTTTCTGGTAGAGTGAGCACAAATCCTTCAGGGGGTTGCTTTTTGGCAAATGCGTAGCAGATTTTGATGCACAGAACTAACCATCATGAGATGGTCTGCTCCTGCAATGCCTTACGTTTCTTGGCTAAGACAAATCCCATGAAGATCTGATCGTTCACCCGAAACTCACAAGTGCGATTAAGATAAAACGACAACGCTCTTTTTGGGTCCAGCCTGTATACTTTCTCCTCTTCTCTAGAGGGGTGAGACAGAGCATAAAAGGTAGGGAGAGAGATGGGCTGGCCTATATGGAAAGGTGTTACTACCTTAGGTAAGAAGGATGCTCAAGTTCGAAGGACTAGTTTGTCTGGGTAGAAGCTAAGGTATAGAGGATATGCAGACAGTGCCTGTAATTCACTAACCCCCTAGGCAGATGTTATCACTACTGGAAAAGCCGTTTTGATGATCAGAAGTCTGAGTGGACAGTTGTGCAGCAGCTCAAAGAGAGCACACATCAGAAAAGTAAGAACTAGGTTGAGTTCCCACTGAGGCATTATAAAAGGCACTGGTGGGAACATATACTGGAGACCTTTCAGGAACTTATGTACAATAGGTAATTTGAAAAAAGGTATGGCTGATCAGGCAACCTCATAAATGCCAAAATGGCAGAAGCATAACCTTTCAACGTGCCCATAGCAGAGCCCTACTGGGTCAAGGAAAGGATGAACAGAAGAACCTGGGAAAGAGGTGCAGATAGAGGGTCAACATGTTTATCTGTCCACCGTGCCACAAACTTCTTTCAATGGCAGATGTATACCGTCTTGGTGGAGGGCCGCTGGCTGCCAAGATAACATTGCAGACTTCTGGCAGAAAGTTGAAAGCTGTCAAATGTCGCCACTCAATCTCCACGCATGAAGGTGAAGCATTTTCAGGTTCGGGTGCAGTACCCTGCCCTATTGCTGCAACAGAAGAACCTCATGAAGAGGCAGCCTTATTGGAGGACCAATCCTCCTCCTCAGTAGCTCGGGATACCAGATCCTCCGTGGCCAATCTGGAGCCACAAGAATGACTTGAGCCCAGTCATTCCTGTTCTACTTGAGAACTCTGGGCAGGAGGGGTTTTAGCGGAAACGTGTACAGGATACCAGAGCTCCACTTGAGACGAAACGCGTCTCCAAGCGAGAGCTGCCTTGGAAACTCCACAGCACAAAACTGCTGACATTGCACATTCTCGGCAGAGGCAAACAGATATAACCAAGCTTCTCCCCACTCTTGATAGAGAACTTGCATCACCTCTGGATGGAGATGGCATTCGTGATCCGCTATGCATTGACGGTTGAGTTCATCCGCTCTGGCATTCAGAGAGCCGACAAGGTGTTAACCCACCAAGGATATGCCCTGGTGTTCCAGCCATGTCCAGAGGCACAAAGCCTCTTGGCAAAGAGTTCACAACCCCACACTCTTTGCTGCAATACAACATGGTGGTGGTGTTGTACGTGAACCCCTGTACTAGCCTACTCCTGATTTAAGGAATAAAGGCTTTCAATGTCAACCGAATCACCCAAAGCTCCAACAGAGTGATGTGAAGCCCGGATTCCGCCGGAGACAAGAGTCCTCTGATCTCCACCTCTCTCAGATGGCCGCCCCAGTCCAAGCTCCAACAGTCTGATGTGGAGCCCGGATTCCGCCGGAGACAAGAGTCCTCTGATCTCCACCTCTACCAGATGGCCACCTCAGTTCAGGAGTGATGCATCTTTCACTACAGTCAGCTTTGGTTGGGGAAGGGAGAGGGGTCTGCCACTGACCCAATTGTTATTCGAAAGCCACCACTGCAGATATCTTGCAGCTCCCTCCAAGATCTGGACCATGTCAGAGAGAGTCCCCTGATACTGCGCCCACTGGAACTTAAGGTCCCACTGCAAAGTCTGCATATGCTAACGGGCATGTGTTACAAGCAGGATGCAGGAGGCCATGAGGCCCAACAACCTCAGAGTCATTCTCACCAAAACCCAGCATAGAGGCTGAAACATCGGTATTATAATTTGAATATCCTGGGCTCGTTGCTCAGGATGATCGCCTCAAAACTGCACTGTGTCCAGAACAGCTCCGATAAAAGGGAGCATCTGAGAGGGAGTCAGGTGTGACTTTGCGATGTTGATAGTGAACCCCAGCGTGTGCAGGAGGTTTGCCGCAGTCTGTAAGTGGTTGACGACTACATGTGGCGAGCCTGCCTTCAAAAACCAATAATCAAGGTAGGGAAAGACTGGAACCCCTGACCTCTACAGCTGTGCTGCAACCCCTGCCATCACCTTGGTGAACACCCGAGGGGTACTGGTAAGGCTGAAGGAGAGCACGGCAAACTGAAAGTGGTCTTGGCACACCGTGAACAGCAGGTAAGGTTTGTGTGCAGGCAGGATGGGGATGTGGACATATGCGTCCTGCAAGTCTAACGCTACCATCCAGTCTCCCGGGTGCAAAGCAGACAGTACTTAAACGAGCGTGAGCATATTGGATTTTTCCTTTTTCAGGAGAATTTGAGAAGATGCAGGTCTAGAAAAGGGTGAAGGCATCCGTCCTTCTTGGGCACCAGAAAGTAGAGGGAAAAGCAACCACGACCTTCTTCTGATGCTTGCATCCTCTCTATAGCTCTTTGGCCAAGAGAACCAACACTTCCTGACAGAGCACGGAGAGGTGGTACTCAGTCTGCCTGTCGTAAGTGGGCAGCATGGATGGATACAAAGGGGACGGAATAGCGCTTTGGATGAGCCGCAAACCTCAAGGTTTGAATGTTATTGACTTCCAGTAGTGGTGCAGGTGATGGCTTATCCTGCCCCCCACTGAATACCCATGAGGGCAAAGTAAGGGGTTTGGAGGCTGCGGATGGTGGACTGACCTGACTTTTGGCTACCTGTCCCAAGTGGTCTGTGGGAACCACGTCCGTGGCCACAAAAACATTGGGAAACATGCTGGCCGTGGCGCTGGGAGTAGAGACATGGTTGAAAGCCCCTTCCGTGGTCACGAAAGGGGCAGAAGGTGGACTGGGGTTGGCAAGGGGCCATGGAAAGGCCCAAGGTCCTGGCCACAGCCCTGCTGTCCTTGAAGCACTCCAGTGCTGGGTCCGCCTTATCTCCGAACAGATGGGAGCCATCAAACGGCACGTGCATGAGCAAAGTCTGGACAGCCCTCAAAAAGCCAGTGATTCTCAACCAGGCATGGCGTGGAAGGGCCACAACAATGAAATCCCTCTGCCCAGCGAGTCTGTCATTCCACCCCATATCTTATGGTGAACTTGGCTGCATCTTTCCAATCACCAATTGCTTGAGAGAGTATGACTCAGGCTCCTCCGAGATCAGCACTTGCGCAACCATGTCCCAGATTGTATGGTAGTATATTCCCAAGAGGCACACGATGTTCACCCACCAGAGAACCAGGCTGGAAAAAGAGAACATCCTCTTCCCGAAGGTAGCCAGCCATTGGGATTCCCTATACGGTGGAGTGGTAGGGAATGCGCCAGGGTTGCTGGGTGAGAAAACTGGGGTCCCTGGAGGTGGGGCGAAGGCAGCAGACAATTGTCCTATGCACAGGAGCCACTGTGCAGGGCTTGGACCAGGCCCAGAGTAGGACATCGGTAAAGGCTTCATTAAATGAGAGTAATAGTTCGGTGGGGGCAACTCTCGATTGAAGAACTTCCGTCAAGACATTTGTCTTGACTGCCTCCGAGGGTAGAGTAAGGTCTAAGACTTCAACTGCCCTCCAGACCACCATTGCAAATGAGGCGCCCTCCTCTGTAGCCACGGCAGGGGGAGAGACCAAGCCAGTGTCTGGGGAGGTGTCCGGTCCACTGGCATCCGCCAGATCCTCAAACTAGGTGACCTCAGGATCATCTAATGGCTGGTATCTATAAGGGTCCGCAGACCCCACCCAATCATCAACCTTTACAGACCTGTCATTGGAATAAGGCACTGACTCCAACTTTGTGTTCCCGGGTGCCTTCTAGGAGCGCGACCCCCAGGAAAAAGCATATTTTGCAAGAAGTGGAGTAGGCAGTGTAGAGCCTGCTCCCAGCTTAATATGCCCTTCCAGATTCCAGGATATAAGCTCGCCCCTTCTCACTCTCCACTTCCCTAAAAAAGGCTTGTCTTTTTTGCTTTTTACAAATAGTTGAAACAGCCACAGTTACACCCCCTTACAACGCCGAGGAAGACAGCCTTTACTCTCCTCCCTTTTTAAAAGATGTGCTCCTACACAACAATCAATCAATCAATTGTGCTGCTCTGATAATTTTTTAAACACCCGGCTCCGTGTCAGAGTCGGGAATGCCGATGGGGTGGCGCCACTGCTGGGCGTTGGTGGTGCCGGCACTAGAGCAGGTGCCGGGGAATGTCGAGATTGCTTGTTCGGCGCCACTCTGGATCAGTCACTGGATTCCTGGGGCCCGACTGGTGCAGAGGTCAAGCCCACTGGCGGAAGACTAGTAGGGGCCCGTTCTTGACATGTGGGGCCCCTTCCGGACCAGAGAGGTCAGGCTGATCAAAGAGGAGGTGCATGGCCTCATAAAATTCTTTGAGTTGGGCGGGGGTCACTTCAACTCCCAGAAACTCCGTGAGGCACGATATGGCCCAGGCACAGACTCCACCATAGAGATAGGCCTTGAGTGACGACAGCCCGGCGACTCGCCTGAAGAGTTGCACAGTGAAATTGAAGACCTCTGAAACTACTACTTATTCTTTTTGTGGGACTTACTTACTTTCCTGACGACTTAAGAGTGGGACGACGACAGCCAGGTATGACTTTGCGAAAGATCTCTGGATTTTCCTCGTGACCGAGATCTGGAATGTCGCGGGGTCAGTCTGGCGGCGAAGAGCTTGAGGGAACGCTCCCTCAGCACCTTAGGATGCATGGAGCAGCAAACCTCGCACGTCTTGGCATCGTGATTTCGCTTCATACACCACAGGCACCAAGTACGAGTCTGTCACTGACATCTGATGGTGAAAGGTGTCAGCGCACTGGTGTGATGCCTATATAGGCACCGCGCACGCCACTTCCGGTGCACATGACGCCACGCAGAGCCGAACACCACCATCTACCACATTTTTAAAAGCTGAAACCTTCCCATTAATATTAAAACTTTGATTTTTGTACATTATTGTATGTGAATTAAATAAAAGATTTAATAACTTCTGTATTTGATGTGTATTTGTTTCTGTATTTTTGAGTATGGCTCAAATCGTAGACACTGCTTAGGCTGGATTACCCAGCTTCCAGTAAAGATTCAGTTTGGGGTCACAGAGGGCAAAAGGTGAAGAACCCCTACTGTATGGGATGCAAGAGAGCTCCTGATAATATGTTGCTTCTACTCTATGACACTAATGTGTGGCCACAGCTTTGGTGGGTTGTATATTTCTCATCAACATTTATGGCTGATGTTTGGATCATGACTGACTTTACTCCTGTAGTCCTGGTCTTTCAAAAATGTCAGTCCCTATATGATAAGAGAGTGACAGACAGATAAATCCTAACAGCCTTTTAGAAGTCATCCTAATGTTAATGTTGTTTAGCTCCCCAGCTGGCTCTGCTTTCCTGGTCTACACCAGTGTTGCTACTGACCATCCGAGTTCCAAGATCCTGAGGACCATACAAAAGTATTGGTCTGTTTTAATGGACTGATTCAACCCCAGGCCTATCAGACAGCGGTAAATCGTGAGCGCAGAAAGAAAACCCTGAGCACTCCTATCGCTACACTAATGATGGGACTATGAAACGTCAGTCTGACCCATCTCTTAATGCCCCTCCCAGCCTGGCAATAATCCAAGTCTCTAGCTTGGTGTGGGAGAATACAGGCAAAAGGAGGCATGTATAATGGAAAAAGAACTGCTGGGTATTTAGGACAGGGCCAAACATTATTTTGACAACAGCCACATTACAAAACGTGTCCTTTCCCTCCTCCTTTCTCAGGCAACACAGGCTGTGAGGGAGAAGAGCATACAGCCACAAGCAGGAGAATCTCTCATCATTGTACTCACCTAACTGACTCTCACTGCTCTCCCATACTCCAAAGGAGCTGCTTGTCACTTTATGCTCCAGGGTGCCTTCTAGGAGCACGACCCCCAGGAAAAAGTATATTCTGCAAGAAGTGGAGTAGTCAGTCTAGGGTCTCCTCCCAACGTAATATGCCCTTCCAGATCCCAGGATATAAGCTCGCCCCCTCCCACTCTCCACCTCCCTAAAAAAGGCTTGACTATTTTTTTTACAAATAGGTGAAACAGCCACAGTTACATCCCATTACAAGGCAGAGGAAGACAGCCTTCCCACTCCCCCTTTTTGAAAGATGTGCTTCTATACACCAAATCAAGAGACTAGTTTTGTGCGGCTTGGATAATTTTTTTTAAAAAGCATGTTGAAGTCTTTCTCTTGGTTTGAGCAACAATGAGCCCCTGGGTTACAGGGAACATAGGCCAACATTCATATAGTTGTTGGGTGATCACACTCCCATGCTTTCTGTTACACAGCTGTGCATGCAACCTAATTATACACAGCAGAAATTAGCAGGATCCTTACAGAGCTAATGAACTGTACTCAGACCCGTTTGGTTGGATAGACCACAACATGAGCTGGTTGCCACCTCCAGAACACTATCGAAAATTATCCAGCACTTTGGTTAAAAGGGTAGGAGACTAGACAGGGGAGGGGCCAAGATGCGAGCTAGCTAGTATTCAACTAAGAATTCTTGCAGCTTCTTCTAGATGGAGTGGGATGGTTGCCCAATTCACAACTGAATGGGATACATTTCTTTTTTCTCAGGTGGAGTCTCCATATAGCTATCCTTTATTGCGCTACATCAAACTGTGGAGGTAGCAGCCAAACATCTGAGGCACGTAGTAATTTGATAAACCCCAAAATGGTGAAATGAGCAGATTAATATACTTGAGTAATTTAACCTTCAATGCATTTTTCCAGTGATAATCCTTAGGTGTATGGAGCGTCACTGGTAATCTTCCGTAGCTTCTACACCCATCAGCATAAAATATTAAAATTGGACAGTGTTTTTAAGAAACTTTTTTTTACGCGCACACTTTGTAAAGGCTAAAATTGTACAAACAATGTATGAGCGGCTTTGAGAGTCGAAAACAATTATTTTACCTGACTTATGTTGCAGTTTCAAAACAAATGGCTTCATGTCTACCAGATAGTGATCAAATTCTGCATCCAACTTCTCCCAGGTCTCTCCCTCTTGACTGTTCATATTGGCCTTTTAAATAAGCACATGCAAAATAATTAAAACATGAATTCTGAAGTAAAACAATGTCATGAATTAAGCATTTTTCTACAGCTGATACCATCGGTTTTCAGGCACTGTCGAATAATGGGAAAAGTAAAGGAACAAAAAAGCATGCATATGGGAAAGATTGGTATCAAATGTATTGAGAAGAAGGAAGGCACAGTGGGTCTGATGTAAGAAAAAACAGAGTCGCAAACCAGTGGCAAACTGGTTACGACCACTAAGGAGGGTGTTTAGATCTATGAGTCACTAATGGCATATTTCTTAAAATTGGTGAATTGCTAATTGCCATTACCAAATAGCGAATCGCTATTTCAATATGCAAAACATTCAGAAATAGGAAATTTGTTAAAACACACCATTTTGCATATGCAAAATACCATCAATTGGAATCAGATGGTAACCAGGTGCAAAGTATAAAAGGGGGCAGGAAGGAGGCAAAATGCATTGTAATCTTTCACAATGGCTGCACTCTATGCTGTAATGAGGAGGGTGCAGATTTCTGGAGCTCAACAGAGGAGGAGAAGGTGGAGAGAGAGGAGAGAGGACAGAGGTTGGATGACTCTTTAACCAAACAGAGGAGGAAGTATATGCTAGGTACAGGTTTAGAAAAGAGTTCATTCATAGATTAATTAATGAAATGGGCCCTACTAAGCAGGCCTACGCAACACAGTGAAGCTGATCCTACACACATTCAGGTTTTGGGTTCCTTGCACCTTTTAGCATATGTTTGCTACCAACGCAGGGTTGCAGTTGCAGGAGGTATATACCAGAGTGCATTATGAGGGTTTTTAAAAATGTTTTTGATACAATGTTGGCAAGAATTAGTTCACACATTGCATTTCCAGGTACCCCTGTTGAGATGGAAGCTACAAAAATCCAATTCTATGCCCTTGCTTATTTTCCCCAAATGACTGGATAGGAGAGAGCGTTTACAACGCTGTCTTTACAACAGGGTGCCTTTACCTCACATCCTTTACCAGAATGCCTTTGCCACAAATATACCTTTATCACGCATGCCAAGTATATTTAAGGTGTGTGTGTATATATAATATATATAATTAAATTTAGTGTTTAGGGGTGTGTAGAGGTATACGGTGGTAAGGGTGTTTTTAGGGTTTAGGGATATAGGGTGGAAAGGGTGTTTTAGGATTATGGGGTGAGTAAGGGTATAGGAGGTAAGGGTATTTTTAGGATTTATGTGTGGGTATGGATTACAGGGTAGTAAAGATATTTTTAGGGTTTAGGGGTAGGTAGGAGCAGAGGGTGGTAATGGTATTTTTAGAGTTTAGGGGTGGGTAGCGGCCTAGTGTGGTAAGAGCGTTTTTAGAGTTCATGGGAGGATAAGGGTTTGGGGTGGCTAGGATGTTTTCAGGATTTATGGATGTTGGGTAAGGATATAAGGTGGTACGGGTATTTTTAGGGTTTGGGGTGGGTAGGGGTGTAGGGTGGGAAAGGTATTTTTAGAGGTCAGTAGAGGCATAAGGTTGTAAGAGTACTTTTAGGATTATGGGGTGGGTAAAGCATAGGGTGGTAAGGGTGTTTTTAGGGTTTAGGGGTGGGTAAGAGTATAGGATAGTAAGGGCATTTTGTAAGCTTTAGGGGTGAGCAGGGGTTTAGGGTGGTAAGGGTATTTTTAAGGTTTAGGGGTGAGCAGGGGTATAGGGTGGTAAGGGTATTTGTAGAGATGGATATAGCAGCGGTGGCGGTGTTTTAGGATTTCGGAATGGGTAGGGGTATAAGGTGGTAAGGGTGATTTTAGGGATTAGGGGTGGGAAGGGGTATATGGTGGCAAGGATGTTTTACGGGTGTAAAAAGGTTTAGGGTGGTATGGGTGGTTTTAGGGGTGAGTAAGCGAACACAGTGGTAATGGGAAAAGGAGTAGTTTTGGGAGGCTTCCTTTCCAAAAACAAAAATTAAATTTTTATAATAATTTTTAAAAAATGGGGCTGGAGTTGGGAGGTCTCCTCCAATAAGAAAAATAAACATAATTAAATAAAATTATTTTAATATATATATATATGCAAAAAAAAGTAGGAGTTTTATTTACCTTATATATACTTACCTTGAGTTGTAAAGGCATGTGTGTTAAAGACATGTGGAAAAGGCACTGCACTGTAAAGACATTGCATGGTGAAGGATGCGGGGTAAAGGCATGTGTTGTAATGTCAACCAATTGATTGGATGTGTAGATGGTAGACATGTTCTAAAGTGTTCCCCTCTAAAACTGATTATGAGTTTGTGTATGTGTATTGGAAGAGGAAGACTCAACATTCATTAAATATCCAAGTAGTGTGCAATGCCACATGTCTGATGACAAACCTCGACACTAGGAGAAATCATTTTTAAATTTTTAGACACTGTGGACTATATGAGTGAATAGCAAGAGGAGAGCATGGAGACAGAGGTCACATTTTGGTATTTTTAAATTGTAAATCAAACGTATTAAATTTCAGGTGGCAGTGCATATGCATTAAGCTCCATAATCCGTAAAATCTTGCTCATAAATAAACAAGGAGCATTACTGAGCGGACAGTTGGGTTACTTAAAGGCAGATTCCGATGTCTGCACAAAAGTAGGCGTGCCCCAAAGTATGATCCGGCAATGTGCTGCACAATCACGGCCAGCTCTGTTATGTTCCATAATCTGGCTTTCCATTTGAGACTCCCAATTAACCCTGCAAATGGTGGATCTGATGTAGAATATGGTGCAAACACACCTCAATAACCACCCTCAGAGCTTGATGCTGCAAGAGCTGTAGAAAGAAGGATGTGTGTACAGGGATGATATCACTAACAACTATTTTTAGAAAACAAATCACATTCATATTTCCGAATAAAAAACAAACAAGGAGTATCGATTAGTAAACAAATGTTTTTTGTTTATTCACAGATTCATTTGAAGAACATGTTAATTTTGAACATGTTAATCTGGAATTTGGACACTAATAAGTTTCAACTAAAAAAATGTTTTTGCTTTAAGAAAACAGAGTAATTGTATGTTTTATTATTAGTGGCTCTGTACCTGGCCCCCCACCTGTAGCTGCAGCCTCCTATCTTCTTTTTGCTACCCAGGTAAGAGAACGCAGGTCGTACCAGCGCTTACTGGTTTCTTCCACCGACCTCTTTGTGACACCCACAGCATTAATCTCTTGCTGTATCCTGGTCCAAATTTGTTTTTGGTTGCCTCAGGAACAAACATGGATGATTTTCCAAATAGCTCACTACTTTCACAGACACACTCCTTCACAAGTATTTCCAGCTCTTGGTTGCTAAATTTGTATTTCCTCTTCCTGCCCACCTCCTCTTGTGGCTCTTGGCTGAACAAGGTGCTTAAATATAGTCCTGTGCTGGGAGAGAAGTTCTCTTTATGTTGTGCTGCTGAAAGTAAATGTACTCCGTGAAATAGGTGAGGTCAACTCTCGCTGCCTGTGGGACAGTGACAATTTTTGAATCATTACAGATTCGCAAATTCCAGTTAGGTATTTAAAAATAAATGCTTAGGAATTGCTATTTGCCTACAGGAAAGGAACCATAATCATATTTAGTTTATGATTCAGTATGTGTTTTAATTTAGAAATCGCTAAATATCTTTTTCGTACATCAGGTTCTGTGTGTACCAGCGGTGGGAGCTGGGGAAAAGGCTCTGTAGCCCATGGAGGCGCTCTAGAATCTGAGTTTGTGTAGTCATTTATAGTTAGCCTGTAATAAATAAGAAATACAATCCGTGCAGTAAAAAGGTTTGCAGGAGAAACAACTTCTGCTTGGCTGGCTGATTTGCGACATCTCAATCATAACTCAACCTCTTTCTGCTAATTAGATAGAAGGAAAAAGAGAACGTGAGAACAGACTGAAAATCCCTGCTACATGGAGGGAAGCAAATCACTTAAATGCATTGAAGCAGGAAGCAAAGAAACATGCATTTTATAAAAATCTGAATAGACCTCGAGATAGCCCTGCAAAAATGCGTGTTTGGCGATCTATGGAATATGTAAGGGAATCTTTCTGCTAGTTTCTATGAAGTCCTGATAAGAGGTCAGCCGAATCTTTTCTGGGGAAGATGAAACCATTATCTCCATAATTTCCCAAAGGAATAACTGGGGTGTTACATTCTAGGGCAATTACCTCAGCCGGCATTGAGAGAACAATGCACAAAAGAGGTCAATCTGGGAGAAGCCGAATGCACGCAATATTCCCTACAGATCTCGGGGATCGTTGCCAAATTGTCTGTAATTTCCATTCAAATTGCGGCTGGACTTGTAGGATCTTGGTTAGCCCTTGATAACTGTCCTTAAAGTGTACCACCAAGGCCGCTAATATTGAAATCTGTGAGGCCATCTTTTTCACTCTGGCCGCAGTAGACGACTATGCTCTAACGGGCTTCCTAGTCTACCGACCACCTGGACCTGCTGCACAGTTCATATCCAGTCCTGCGGAGAACATTGTTCAGCCAGCACTTCGCCATAATAACCTGAATATCTTAGGCGACCTTAATATGCACTTTGACAATAATTCTAACTTGGAGGCTCACGCTTTATGTAAGGAATTGAGAACTACGAATCTGAATAAAAAAGTAAAATCCCCCACCCACCAATTAGGGCATATCCTTGATCCTATATTCGCCAACTTTACCGAGATTGAAATAGACACCCCGCTAATAGTGACCTGGCTAGACCACCACTTGATAGCTTTTTCCACGCCTTTTGGTAGAGCCCCCTGCCCTTTCAGCCTAGTCAGACGATCACCCGAAGGAAGTGGACTTAGTTGAACTTTTAAAACCTTCATTCAGACCCTCTCGAGTACCACCCTTCAACTTGGAGACGACGTCAATAAGGCATACTCTGAAGTCGAAAAATGGATAGTTAGTGCCCTAGACAAATTAGCACCGTGGAGCACAAAGAACACCAAAATGCAGCGGGTTTCTGCGCCCTGGTTCAATGAAACTCTGATCTCAGCCAAAAAAACTTGTAAATGCCTAGAGCGCAAGTGGAAGATGGACTACTGCCCTACTAGCAAAACCGTCTACAAACATGAGCTCAAACAGTAGCACGCACTCATTAGGAAAACGCGCTCTGCATTCTACTCTGATAAAATCGAGCGAGTCAATAATTCATCCAAAGAACTTTTCTCGATTCTCAAATCACTGTCTTCGCTGGAGCGCACAATGGCCTCTCCTCCGACATCCCCTGTGAGCTATAATATAATTGCTGACTTCTTCTCGTCCAAAGTAGCTAAGATGTATGACACATTCCCGTCAGAAGCACGTAGCCATATCAATCTTGACAACTCCTGTGACGCAGCATTTGGGGGGACAGGTTTCTCTAAATTTAAGTCCCCTATGCTAGGTGATCTGAAGGGCCTGGCCATGAGCATCAAATCGGGCTCCCCTCTTGATCCTGCTTCACCAAAAATTCTGATGCTAGGAATGGACTCCATTCTGCCCTATGTTCAGCAGCTTATAGATACATCCTTCCGCTCAATCGAAGTTCCACTGAAATGGAAACAAGCGGTAGTTATCCCTCTGCAGAAAAAACCTTCCGTGGACCCTATGTTGTTAGAAAACCTACGCCCAATCTCCTTGCTACCATTCTTTGCTAAAATTGCAGAGAAAGTGGTGAACAATCAATTTGTAAAGCACATTAATTTAAATAATCTATTTCACCCATCTCAATCCGGTGTCAGAACCTCTTACTCCACAGAGTCGGCCCTATTACTCGCAACAGAAACTTTGGGGAAAAGTGCAGACGCAGGACATACTGCAGCACTCATCCTACTGGACCCGAGTGCAGCTTTCGCCACTGTATCACCCAGCTACTTCTTCACAGACTAAGGCTTTGTGGGGTTAGGGGCTCAGCTCTCCGCTGGATGACGTCTTTCCTATTTTCTCGCAGTTTCCAAGTCGCACAACACCCACACTTATCAAAGAGCATGCCCATTTTGCAAGGGGTCCCTCAGGGTTCTATACTTAGTCCCACCTTATTCAATCTTTATATTGGCCCCCTTGCTGAAACTGTAGATAAATACAATGTAATCCATTGTGTCATATGCAGATGACACTCAACTTATTGTCACCATATCTCAGGATACGGAGACAGCGGCTAATCAGTTCTCAGCGTGTCTTAGAGATCTCGCCTCATGGATGTCCAACAATTGCCTTAAACTAACCGGCAATAAAGCCGAAGTGATGATAGTTGGGAAATCACCTATCTGCTCATCGGCTTGGTGGCCCCAGATCCTGTGGCAAACACCGGTCCCTAAAGCAGAAACTAAAAATCTGGGGGTATGGTTTGATCCTAAACCTACATTTGAGAACCAAAAAAAGAAGGGAGCTGGAAAATGCTTTGGGACCCTCAAAGTCCCAAGGAAAACTCCTAGATCTACTACCGACTGCGGCTAGAAAAACCTTGTGCACGCTCTAGTCACATCACAGATAGATTATGGTAACATTCTCTACCTAGGTGTCTCAAAAAAAAACCTCAGCAAACTTCAACGCATCCAGAATGCTGCTGCACGCTTGGTATTGAACCTGCCCAGAAGATCATCCACTACTAAAGCTCTGTCTACTCTCCACTGGCTGCCAGTGGAGAAGAGGATTACCTATAAAGCTATGTGCTATTGCCACAGAACCATGTGGAAAAAAGGCCCAAGCTACCTCGGCTCAATAACCTCTTACATAACTGCCCGCAATCTTAGATCAACGGGAGCCCACCTGGTCAGGGTGCCTAAAACCCAACGGGCCAGGATGGGAGCACGTTCTTTTGGCTATCTGGCTGCCAAAAAGTGGAATGCTCAGCCACTGACTTTGAGAGCCGAACCTACTGAAAGCAATTTTCGTAAGCAACTAAAAACCTGGCTATTTCAACTCTAATTTGGGACTTTCTGTATGTCCCCTCAGTATTCCCCTTTCCTCTTAGCTTAGGCTGTGCTCTGTTTTCTTCTTCCTTTGGGGTTCTCTATCCTAGCGTGGGGACACACCGTTGCGTGTAACCAGGCGCTTTATAAATGGAATTATATTTTATTTTATATGAATCTTTCCTGAAGATCACAATATTTCCTAGGCCTTCATTAATTCAGGCTGTGCTCTGATAGATGTGTTTTAGTTATTTTCAGAATACAAGGTGCGTCTTGTTCGGTGAAGTTAGTCTTCATCAGCCTTGTAACTTTTCTTCTTGTAGGAAATTCGTTTCATAATTGTAGTGAAGTCAAAACATTTGGAATATTCTGGCCCTAAATGGGAGTATTGAGAGTATTCAGTTCAATGAAAATGTCAACACCAAGAGCAATGTTATTTTCTCAGAATATCTCTAATGAGGACTCAAGTTTGTCCATAAACTCCTAGACCTCTAGGGTTTGCACTCCAAGTAGTTACTCTGTTAGATGAAAATGGAGGATGAGCTCGAGTGCAACTACTCCACTGTGTTGAATCCTGTGTGCTAATGCTTTACACTGGGTCACTGAGGTGATCCACTGGAAATATGGAATAATTCAAACTCAGCCTGAATAGTACAGGCTTCTTCAGCTAAAAAGGGAAGAGATTAGTAATTGAATGTACATGGGTGTTTTTTATGCTTTATGTACTTTATGGATTTAAAACTTGCTGCCTGATGTGATCTGTTACCTTTATGTTCCAGTGCGGCATCTTTCAGAGGATGTTCCAGACTCCATGGACAGATGGCATGTGGAGAGACCACTGAGAGGATGTTGCGTGCTGGCTCTCTGGAAGTATTTAATAAGCCACATTTCTGCCCTTACTACTGTGTGCTACCTGTTGCGTACGATCCAACATAATGTGGTGACATTTCTGGGATTCTACTCTACTGAGAGTGAGAGCCGGCACCAGTGTAGCGGTGACCGATTCGTTGTGCAGAGAGACTCATGCTGCGCTTCCTAACCAATACTGGAAGAGCACAAACAGCATATTGAGGCAAAGGTCCATCACGACCCCCGTAACTCGGAAGCTCGGGTTTGAAGGAGGTGTCTGCAGTCACAGTTAAGGAATGCAGCAAGTATGAACATAAAGAGAGTGCAAGCTCACATGCCATCTTGGCTTGATGAGTCTGTTAATCCAGTAGAGCAGTTGGATTGGTGGAGGAGGTATTCCGAAACTTGTTCCATGTCCTTACGTCCACCTGCCCACATAGTACAAAGCTGCTCACTTTCGGCCTACCATCTACTATTAAGATTAGTGCTTCGAAGATTCCATGCTATGATCTAGATTTAATATGGGCATTGTGGGTTCTCGGGTGACTCCCCACAATTTTGAATTGCTCATGCTGGCATTTTTAATAGTAAGTTAATCGACACAATGCATTACATCAATTTGTGCCAAGCAAGTACCTACACAAATAACCCTTTATAAGGTAATGGAGTTGAGCTCTTACAACTTCAGTTTTTTGTTGTTTAATGTTAAGGGCCTTTCCATAACACCAACATCACCCCTGTCTTTGTAGTCTACAAGAGGGCTGCACCCTAACCTCCCAACCCCCCACTTCTCATCTTCAATCAGCGTCACTGGAATTATGTGGCTGTGCAGCCGCGCAGCGATTTTCACATAATTATAGATTTACCACGTTTACCACATAATCCATCATCTGCCACATAATCTGCAGATTTTACTTTTAAAAAATTGTTCCTAGTTCAAACAGTTTAAAAGTTACTAAAAATGCAGTGATGCGTGTTGCCGCTCAGTGGAAGGCCCTTTCCGAAGCGGGACTGGTCACCTTTATGGTGCTTATTGCTATATTTGGGGGTTAAACCGGTACTAATGAGGTGCAACCAATGCCAGGCAGTGTTAATAAGTGTAGAAATTACAAAATAAGGACGTAATACTGTTACAAACTGTGCCACATTATGCCGCTTGATTTGCCTTTTCTTTCTGCATAATTTACTCAGCCCTGCAGCATTATTTGGCTCTCTCTTGACGCATAATTTTAGTGTGGATTACATAACAAGGGGACCCCAATCTTTGAACCTGGGGTGTTAGATAGTTTCACAAAAAGACAATGGTTCATACAAGGCCAATAGGTCCTTAAAAAAAGATTATTATCTCAAGAAAATATTGATCAATTAGCCTCTGCCATAAGGCACTTTACTAGACAAATGTAGGAAAGGGACACAAGTGAGCATTGAAAGGCGGTACATTTATTTAACAGTATTCGTATTTTCATAACAAGCGGATTATAGATCCAGTGCTCACAAAAAAGTGAAAAGGAATGTGATGTGGCGAGTGAAGAAAATATTTAAAAACATACATCGCATTGACAACATAAGCAAAACTCCTTGGTACAAATTTTTTAAGAATAAAGGAGTTTTAGTTGTAAAGGAGGTCGACAGCGTTTCGATCTCAATAAATTGAGATCTTCATCAGGACAGAGTTGTGAGTATGTAGTATTTAGTGAGCCCTTAGGTGGCTAATTAATTCCAGGTCGGGCGCGGCAATGGGATGGGATGGGTCAAGACCTGTGAGAGACAAGTCTGTAATAATCACTGAGGAACCACGAAGAAGTGGTCCAGGGGCTCCGAGGGCCGAAGGCTTGAGAAGGCAGGAGACACGTAGTTTAATAAGGCTTAATGGGAAGGAGGGGAGTAAAGCCCCTAAGTAATTAATGATGATGTAACCACCGCGAAGTCGGTGTATCAATTTCCATTCGTGTAGTGCCGCTTAGTCGGTTTAACAACGAGACGGGCTGCCGCTCCGTCTGTCCCCATACGCGCTACCGCACTTGTTATGAAAATACGAATACTGTTAAATAAATGAACCGCCATTCAATGTTCACTTGTGTCCCCTTCCTACATTTGTCTAGTAAAGTGTATTATGCCAGAGGCTAATTAATATTTTCTTGAGATAATAGATCTTTTTTAAGGACCGATTGGCCTTGTATGAACCATTGTCTTTTTGCCTAATTTTAGTGGCTGTCTATAATGAAGCTATGCCTTTCACTCCCTCCAAATTCCTATCTATAGCGATGCTGTGCTCCTCTAAACACTTAATATTGCTATATTTTACTACTATACAGGGACTCACTATTGCAGTTACCTTGCAGTTAAAGGGGCTTGGTGCAGCAGGTGCAGTGGCACTAGGGCCAAAAGCTCTAGGGACTCCACTAAACACAGAATGTTGCTAAATTTTACTACTGAATGAATGAATGAAAATAATTTTATAAAGCGAGCACATACCCAGGGGTATCGTAGCGCTAAAGAAGCGAGCAAGAAAAAAGAAATAGAGAGCGGAAAATAGAACACTGTAAAGTCGATAGGATCGAACCTAGTACATACGACAGCCTATTATACTACTTTCGTGAACAGCCCAGTTTTCAGCTGCTTCCTAAATTGCATCAGGGAGGCTTGCCCTCACAGCGAGAGAGGGAGTAGGTTCCACCATTTACCTGCACATATGGAGAAAGCTGTACCCCACCCCCCCACCCCCCATCTAGCTTTGTTAAATCTGGAAATGTTAACAAAGCGTAAAGAGCTGGATCTAAGGTTTCTACTTGGCATATACCAAGGGAAACGCTCTTGTAGGTACTTTGGGCCAGTCAGATAAAGGGTCTTGTGAACCATGCACATGGCCTTGAAGATAATCCTTTTCCGTACTGGGAGCCAGTGAAGATTTTGTAGTGGTTCAGACACAGATCTAAATTTAAGAATTTTTAGAAGTACTCTCGCCGCTGCATTTTGCAAAGCCTGCAGCTTCCGTATAACACACTTCTGAGCACCCAGATACAAGGCATTACAGTAATCTAGCTTAGAGAAAATAAGAGCTGATATAACTGTCTTCTGAAGGTCATGGGGATAAATGGGAAGTTGTTTTTTAGAATCTTCAACACCAAAAAACCAGAAGAGGTAATATAATTTATTTGTTTCGATAAAGATAGATCAGTGTCAAATATGACTCCTAAATTTTGAACTTTCTGGACAGGAGTAGGTAACGTGCCTAGGCTTAGTGGCCACCATGAGTCGTTCCAGAAAGAGGTTTCCTTTCCAAAAAGCAGCACTTCCGTTCTGTCTGTATTCAATTTCAGACAATTATTCTGCATCCACAATGCCACTTGGGACAATGCAGTTGTTGAAATTTCTGACCTCTTTATCCACGTCCGATGAGATGGAAACCACTATCTGTGTATCATCGGCAAAGGAGAACACAGCTAGTCCTTGACTTTGAATGAGCTTGATAAGGGGGCTAACATATACATTAAACAGCGTGGGACTGAGGGACTAAACAGGGAGTCACAAATGCAGTTATCTAGCAAGCACTATGGTCATGATTTCAATGGTGATGCAGGTGCAGTGGCCCCAGGACCCAAAGCTCTAGGAACCCCTCTAAACACCAAATATTGCAGTACTTTACTACTAAACAGATAGTCACAAGTGCAGTTACCTTAGAGGCAATAGGGTCATGATTTGAATGGTGCAGCAGGTGCAGTGGCAACGGGCCGAAAGTTGCAATCGCTCCTCTTAACACCAAATTTTGCTATATTTTACTACTAAACAGGCAGTCACAAATGCACTTATCTTGCAGGCACTAGGGGTATGATTTGAATGGTGCAGAAGGTGCAGTGGCACTGGGCCTAAACGTTGTCAAAACTCTTCCAAACACATAATATTGCTATCAGATCAATTAATTCTATTATTTCCTTCTTTCATTTTTCAAAATTTTGCTATTACTTACCCGCACTGTACCACTAGAAACATCATAATATATTGCCTTATTATATAAATACAAGTCATAATACTTTAACAGACTTTCTGTAACTTATATTGTACAACTACTCAGCAAGATACAGTTGGAAAAAAACAGCTAAATATTAATAATATTGGCGAAACCTAATGCATTTATCAATTCTGTTTAAATACTAATCATAAGAAATCTATGTTTAAAGTACCAAGCAATAAAGTCAGTTTTATTACAGTATGTTTCACATACTGCCACAAGAGGGCAGTTCATGACCAATTTTCTTTTCCCATGTTAATTTACGTTGTCTTTCAAATTCATATTTATACGCCTGCAAATGTAATAACAACGGGTGGATTTACATCATTTTACTTGCATAAACGGACCGGAATCGCGCTGTACGTCCAGCTTATCTGACAGGGAATACTATAATAATCAGGATAATAGTATTCAGTCACAAAATGCAATTAGTTACCAGTAACTGGGACTAGAATGCTACCAGAAGGAATACAAGGTTACTTTAACAGGATATGCTCCAGGAATCTGTAGAAAATCTGACGAGACAACAAAATAAACAACCACTGGCAAAGCCAATATGTCTGGCCTTGGAAAGCACAGAGCTTTTGAGCTGAATCGTCACCAATAGGGTGCTATTGGTTGTTCTATTTTTGTTGTTGTTGCTTTTTTCCTAGATTTAGCTCGTTTTTAAAAGTTTCTCCATTGCTATACTACTTAACTCTCCTGAGGGGAAATTGGGACATAGTTCTTCCATAAAGACTGATTTTTTAGGATCGCTGGCTCGTTTTTCTGTTTAAAAACGTGTTTATTGAGTGAACGTTTGACTTAAGTCTGACTTGATTCAAACTTTTGACAGTTGAGAGACGCTCGTAACTTCTCTAACTTCCTGGTTGCGGATTGCATAGGCACTGCAATCAGGGATGTGGGCACAGCCTGTCTTCGCCCGTTTACGCACAGCAACAGCCACGCTGACTGTTTTATAGCAAAGATAGGTCCACCTTCCCGCTGTAAGCGACTGCATGGAAATTTTGCTGGACATTGAGCTCGGTTGGTTGGGGGCTGAAAAGTTTGACAGCTTGAGCAAGTCACCTTACAGCTGTAATTGCGCACGAGAGACGAGGCATCCCGGAAGGGAGATGCTGTAAATAATAAAAAAAACAAGCATTTGCGATGCAATAGGTCTCACATTTACGAGAGTTTGCGCTATTGGCATTGTAAATGACATTGCCTTTTATTTACGTGTTATTAAAACAGATAAATAAAAGGCATTGTCATGTACAATGCCAATAGCTTAAACTCTTGCAATGTGAGACCTTTTGCATTGCAAATGCGTTCGGCACCTGTGCTATAACATTTTTTAAAAAGCATTAGGAGAGAGCATGTCCTGCCTGCAATAGCAGGCAGGACAAAGCTACTTGAGAAAATAGTGCTCGGAGGCTGTAATTAAAGCCTACTGAGGTGATGGAGCAAGAACTCACAATGAGACTTGCTCGGAAGCAATCTCCTCACAGTATTAATTAATTAAACTTTGTAATGTTCGTACTAACAATTGCATACACGAATACAAGTAGAAAGGAAGATTGCTTATGTGTTTTAACTAACAAATAACGCTTGTCTAATCTAAAATGGCCGCTAAAGCACGGGAAACCTATTGCGCATGTGTCAACCATATCACGTGGTGTGACGTCTTTCTTTGCTTGGAGGGAAATCCTTGCTTCTGCGCAGTGTGTATTAAAATGGCTGCTTAATGTTTTCATGTGCTACCGCTTGCTCATATGTTGCAATTAAACTGTGGTATCCCAACGCTATTAATGCGGGATAGAATTTATAAGTAAATGGGAATAGAGTAGAAAGAGTGGGTATACAGTAAAACAATTTATTTGTGATTTTAATATTTTCTTCTTTGACTTTTAATAGTTCGTAAAATGGGCCTGGGGTTGGTGAACTGAAACTCGAGAGACAATGGTTCTGCGCATGCGCCCTGCTTGGCTGCCCAGAGGAGAGGATGAAGTCAACCTGGACGTCGTCCAAGGCCATGACCTGATGGCCAACGCTATTGTACCCACGATGTCCCTACCGAAAGAAACAATTTAAATAAACATTGTATTAAACTTTGTTGTGATACGGGTGGGAAATAAAGCAAATGTATTAATTGTGATGGGCGGTATTTTAAAACAATGGGCTTAAAGAAATTGAACTAAATTGATATGGTGTGAGGATCAACCCCCTGTCCCCGTCCAATCAGAAGTAGTAGGCCCATATTTTTGCAACATTAGTGGGACGTACATGGGCGTAGAAAGGTATAATAGATATAGAATTAGTTAATTAGGACACACAGAGACGCACAAGCTCCAGCAGACATACAAGCTGATCGATTGCAGACTGAACCGCTGTCCAGAGAGGTACTGAGGTGGGGGCGGCGGAGTCCATTAGAAGGAAGACACGGGAGAAATCGAGGAGAAGCGAAGTATCAGAGAGGGAAACGACGCAGGCGTCGTTGATAAAGAGGTCAGCGGTCCTGTCCTGAACCTGGAGGAGGTCCTTGCTCTTCATCTTTCCTGGGTCCTATCTTTCCAACTCCTTGGCCAAGGGGTTTGGTTTTCGCACCTTTAGGTAAATATAAATGCAACCCTTAGTTGCGCTGCTGTCTCGATCTTCTCTTTTCTGAGGGACCGTCATTGATCGAAAATTGATTATTATACTTCATCCTTGATATACGATTAAGTATCATGTGGTTCTGTATTTTACTCTGCTAAATCTTTAGATAAACATTTTAAAACTTCCTGACTCAGTGATTATTTCAGGATTATGAATTGTATTGAATGTCACTCATTTTAAACTTCCCAATTAGCAAAGGATTCATTGGTAAGTCATTACTCTTCAATCAGAAAAGTAATTGGTAGCAGGGATTTTGATAAAGAGTACAACTGACCCACCAGCGGAAATTGCTAGCGTAGTATGAATGTATGGGCCCAAGAGAGTATTTGGTGTATGAATGCTCGTTGCTAGTAACCCGCTGGATCAGTTATCTGGCTAGCAGAGGATGGCTTTGGTTATACTTTATTAATTGGGTAATGAGAATTGTACTTTTATGAACTAACATCTGTTATTTTTTTTTGTTTTATGTTGTCCAGAATTCCCCGGGGAAAATTGAATAGTGGGTGGTAAGTGGAAGCCATACTGCAGTGAGGTTATCTGTCAGGCAGAAATAGTACTGAAAAGTTAAGTAGGGCTATCAGTACTTGTTAGGGACTCTATGCGTGTGAGTAATAGCAAAAGGAATATTCTGGTAAAAATTTGATGTTATATCACCTAGAAAGGGTAACATTGAAGAAGTAGCAGGTATTTCTGAAGCTTACGTGAAGAGTAAAACAGAAGGGTTTTGCTCGTAGTGTATGTTTAGTAAACGGAAAGGTTTTACTAAGTGTGAATGAAACTATCTTTTCTAATTAGCGAAACTGACACGATAGCGAATGTTTTATGTTGTTACTGAATTTTAATAAGAATTGTAAAGAAATTAAAGTTTGCGTATGATTTTGTAAAGGGAGGGTCAGTTGCCGGAGAGGGAACTGACGTCACAAAACGCCGCGCTGGGATTGGTTGAAATAGCGGGCGTGGAACGACTCTTGTAAAGGAGGGGTCAGTAGTCAGGAGTAGTACTGACGTCACAGGTACCGCGCTGGGATTGGTTGAACCAGCAAGGGACAGAGAAGTGCAGATTGTAAAGGAGGGGTAGGCAGACAAACGTCACCAAAAGGCCGCGCTAGGATTGGTTCAGAGACAAAAGTTAGCTGGAATTTGATTGGTTGTTACCATAGAAGTCGAAATCCTAGTGGATAGTGGAGATTGTATGTTGAAACGCGATCCAACTTTAATAGGGACTCGTCCGGATAGGAGATTCCTAGGTTTTGCAGAATATAATTTTATACACCGAGATTTACCCAAAATGTACGGAGAGAAGAGAAAAATGTCATTTCTACAAAAGGTTAAGAATTATTTTAAGAAGGATAAACCAATCATAACTAGAGAAGGAATTATCATTCCACCAGCTAAAACGCCCGCTTCATTCATGATGATGGAGAGAGGTTATCATACTTGTGTATGGCTAGAAAATTGGATAGAATATACCAAAAATGATGGAATATTAGCATTCCCCGAGAATGGTACTTTCAATGGGAGAATTCTTCAAAATTTGAGATTGAGGATGAATGACTTAGAACCCAGACAAAGATTAACTCAATACGAAGCCTTAGAAGTGTGGGAAACCGAGGCATTCGAACGTGACCGATCCCGGAGTAGTAGGGGTTATCGGGGATTTTTCCCTAGATATCAAAATGAGTCAAGGGATGGTCAGATGAAACAGTGGAGAAGAGCGATGCTTACAGAGGGTTTATATCCAATATTAATGGCAGAAGAAACGTCAGGGAATAAATGCACCGAAAAGACAAAACACTTGACTAGATTTGGAGATTCTGAAGATGAATTTATGGAAGAAATATTAAAGAACCCGCCACCATATCAGGAAGGGACAAGTGGATGCATCCCAAGTGCACCACTGTTAAGAACACCATTGGTACCTCAAGTATTGCATAATCCCCCAGTTAGTAGGGTATTCATGATAAAGAAAAGGAAGCAATAGATAAAAACAGAGCAGAATTAATACAGAAAGTAACACAATTGAGTGTTCATCCTGATTCACTGACCATACCTGTAACAATTGGTCCAGTGATTCCCTTGTATGGTGACAAAGTAAGTTATCCAAAACCATTAGTGATGCCCACACCTGTAGCAATCCCAAAACCAGACCCTGTAATAATTGAGGATCAATTTAGTGATTGTGAATCTATGATATCCTTAATGGATTTGCCTATTCGAGGATCTATAAATAGTACTCCTAGAAGAGTAACACCTGGTTGCTCTAAAGATGTAAACATAGTAACCTCATCAGGAACCAAAAGTGCCACAGTAATTACACCAGAAGACTTAGAAAGGTGGGCACAAGGATCAGACAAACAGAGTTCACCTCCAAAGATCATGGACATTTACAAATTAAAGGTTGAGTTAGAAGAAATGATAGCAGGGAATGTAGGAGTAGATCGTCTAAATACTTACGATGAAGAAGAGCTATTATTTGTATGCAGATGCATCACTAGAAATGTAAAAATATTTCATGAAAAATTATCAGATTTGGCTTTGCAAATGGGAATTGAAATAGGGAAGTCAAAAGTGTTACAGAAACCCTATAGAGCAGATTTTTCTGACAACGATTTAGAAAACATGAATGCCTCTGGTCGAAAATTACGAGTAAAGGAATTAATGACAGTTTTACAGAAATGGGGAGACCTAGATAAATGGAAAATTAGATGGACAAAGAAAAAGGAAGAGGCACGATACAGTAGAACCACTTCTGAACATTTAATGAAGGAAACAGGGAAAGCAGATCAAATGTACCCGATGCGAGAAGTTCCAGGAGGAGGATATGTACATGTCCCATGGAGCAGACAGGATATTTTGTCATTTACAAATGATTTTCCAAAGTTGAGAGAAAAGCCAATTGAATCGTACAAGCAGGTTGAGAGGTTTGTGAAAGTGTCAAAGGTATTATTGAAAGACCTGGATGGACTGTTCGACATAGTGGTACCTGCCGATTTATGGACAGATTGTAAAATCACAGTCGATTGGCCAAGTGAAGAGTATCCTAGAGATCCAAAGACAGGTGCCCCGTCAAGTGATGTAATGAAAAAGTATCAGCAGGTAATAACTTACCTGAAAGGGAAAATACCACCAAAAGAAACAGATTGGGTGAAAATAGACAGAACTACCCAAGAAGCCAGCGAATCGGTACATGCCTTTTACGAACGTTTATTGCAGGTATTCAAGCAGTATAGTGGATTCGAGGATATTGGAGATAAAAACATGAGTCAGTTTGTTTACCGATTTGTTTATGGATTAAAACCAGAGATTTGTCAGATGATTAAGCAGCACATGCTGTGTTGGCAAGGGAAACCGATTGACGAAATTTTGAAATATGCGAAATATTGTGGAGATGACATTGAGGATAGGCACAAGAAACTACAAGAGAAAGTGATGTGGGCTCAGGTAAAAATGGCTGAGCGACAGGGAATTAATATGGATAATCCAAGCGATAATCAGGGAAAAGATTCTGGAACGAATGGTGAAACTGGGAATGGTGGTAAAATGAGAGGACGAATGAGTAGAGAAGAGGCTAAAAAGAAATTTCCTTGTCATGGATGCGGAAAATTGGGGCATTGGAAGGATGATTGTAAAAAGATTCGGAATAATAATGGACCAAATCAAAATTTAAATCCACAGAATAACTCACAGCAGGGTGTAAATCCTCAGAGTCAGTTGCCACCTGCACCTATACAGGGTAATGTAAGCAGAGCAAAGCACGGTACAGACGTCGGATATCAAGGAGGAAGTGGTAAGAATGATTATGTAACCTCACAATTTCTTTTACAGGACGACTTTTGTCCATATAGTCAATGACGGTGCCTAGGAGAGGGGGAGAAGGAGTGTGTACTTGGCGCATCCTTACCGGTAGATCAGTCAGGTCCATATGTCGAAGGGAATGTGAAAGGTAATGACATTACTTTCCTTTTGGACACTGGCGCTACCAGGTCTACTGTGAGAACAGCAGACATCCCAGACCTTCCTCTCTCTGGAGAAGCTATCCAAGTTGTGGGTGTAGCTAATCGAAAGATTAGAACACCTCTTACTAAACCAATGGAAGTAAAAATTGGAAATTTTAGAGAAATGCATCAATTTGTAGTGTGTGATTCCAGTCCAGTAAATTTATTGGGCCGAGATTTGTTGTGCAAAATTAACTGCACAATTTTCTGCACACCGGATGGTGTGACAGTTCAGACCCCGGATGAAGACCATGTATATAAATTTATGATTGCAAAGCAAGGTACAGAAGTAGATGAGATGTTCTCTTTGATAACAAAAGACGAGTTGCCAGAAGAATTAAAAACTACAGTAAATTCCATGGTATGGGATTTCACGGGAAAGGAAGTAGGACTTATGGCCTAAATAGACCCAGTTAAAATCACTGTAAAGGAAGGTGCAATTTTCCCAAATACCAGACAGTACAAAATGAGTGCAGAAGTAAAGGCAGGAGTCATTGAAGAAATTAACAGAATGGTAAAACAAGGCATACTAAAAGAAGTAATGAGTAGCCCTTGTAACTCACCAATAATGGGATTAAAGAAACCAAGTGGAAAGTATAGGATTGTTCAAGATTTATGCAAAATTAATAAGATTGTGGAACCTTGTTGTCCTATAGTGCCAAATCCTGCAGTAATCCTATACCAGATTCCTTGGAGTGCAGGATGGTTTACCGTGATTGATTTATGCCAAGCATTCTTTTCAATACCATTGCACCCAGATAGTCAGTATCTTTTTTCATTTAAATTTGAAAACAAAGTCTATGTATGGAATTGTGTTCCTCAGGGGTACACGGAAAGTCCTTCCATCTTTAATCAGATATTGAAAAAGTGCCTAGAGAAACTAGTGATGCCAGGAAGCTCAGTCTTAGTACAATATATAGATGACTTACTGGTGGCATCTAACACCAGAGAGGACTGTGTTGTTGACTCCATTGCATTATTAAATCATTTAGCTGAAGAAGGGCATAAAGTTTCACCTGAAAAGTTGCAGTTTTGTACAACAGCAGTTAAGTATCTAGGACACCAAATTGAGAGGGGAAAAAGAAGGATAACCTCTGAAAGAGTAAAATGAATAAAGAAAATGCAAATGCCTGTCTCCCAACGAGAAGTGAGAATGTTCCTTGGAATAGTGGGATATTGTCGACAATGGATACTAGGGTTTTCTCTGCTAGCAAAGCCATTAATTCAAATGACGAAAAAGAAGGAAAAGGACCCAGTTGAGTGGGATGATGAGAGCGTAGGAGCTTTTGTAAAATTGAGAAATGCTTTATGTGCAGCACCTGCCCTAGGCATGCCTGATTATAAAAGAAAATTCGCATTATTCTGTCATGAGAGAGAAAATTGTGCACTTTCAGTCCTAACCCAGAGACATGGTTTGGACAGACGCCCTATAGCATATTTTTCTGCTACATTGGACCCAGTGGCAGCCGCATTGCCAGGTTGCTTAAAAGCAGTAGCGGCTACCTGTTTGAGCATTGAACAAAGTGAATCAATTGTAATGGGACATCCTGTTAAAGTGTTTGTTCCACATTCAGTTGTGATTCTGTTGACAAGAACCCGAACTCAGCATCTTACTCCTAGTCGGCTGACTAAATATGAAAGAATAATACTAGGTGCTGAAAATGTGACTATTGTAAGGTGCACAATAGTAAATCCTGCTACCTTACTACCAGACCCATATCATGAGGAAGTTAAAGATGATGAAGAGGAACATGATTGTTTACAAGTCACAGAGTTGTGCACAAAACCACGTCCTGACATACAGGAACTACCCCTCAGAGAGCCAGACAGGGAGCGGTTTGCTGATGGTTCGTGCCAAAGGCATGAAGATGGTAAACTAACTGCAGCATATGCAGTATGTGAATTAACTGGAATAGTCGAAGCGTCCTATTTACCAGGAGTAAAATCTGCACAAGTAGCTGAATTAATTTCTTTAATAAAAGCCTGCAAAATTGGGAAGAACCAGAAAGTAACTATATTTACAGATAGCCAATATGGTTACGGAGTTGTGCATGATTTTGGCCAATTATGGATGCAGAGGGATTTCATGACTTCTTCAGGATCCCCCATTAAAAATGGACAGTTCGTAAAAGAACTGCTGGAAGCAATACAATCACCAAAAGAATTGGCTGTGGTGAAATGTGCCGCACACCAGTCAGGAGATGACTGGGTGGTAGGCGGTAACAGATATGCAGATTTGGTGGCTCAACACTGTGCCAAAAACAGGTTATCAGTTAATAAAAAGGTTGAAAGAATGGGAATCAGCTGCCAACTTATGCTGTATGCACCTCCTGAAAAATGGAATGATGTGAAATGACTTCAGGATGATGCTGATGAGAGTGAAAGAAATGCATGGATTAAAATGGGATGTTCTCAAAGGTCAGACGACGATGTATGGATTTATGCTGATGGCAGACCAGTCATGCCCGACTGTCTGATTTCACAAATGGCCAGAATGTATCATGGAGACACACATGTAGGGAGAGATGCAATGATTAGGCTCTTCAGACAAAATTGGTACAATCCAAGGTTTAGGGCTGTAGCAGAGAGTATTTGCCAGAGATGTCTAACTTGCCAACTGCATAATCCAGGAAGAAAAACAATAATTGGGTTTGGAAAAATCGGAAAGGCAGAGGGTCCATTTGTGAGATTGCAGCTTGATTTCATTCAGTTACCACCATGTAGAGGACTGAAATATGTACTTGTCATAGTGTGTCTGTTTTCAAAGTGGGTGGAGGCTTACCCTACCAGGAGGAATGACAGTATTACAGTCGCAAAGTTGTTGCTACGAGAACTCATTCCTAGATTTGGTTTCCCAGTAACTTTGGAATCAGATAGAGGAGGGCACTTCAACAATGATGTGATTAGAATAATCTGTGAAGCATTCCAAATTGAGCAAAAATTGCACTGTGCATATCGTCCAGAGGCTTCTGGAGTGGTTGAACAAATGAATGGCACAATAAAATCCAGACTGGCAAAAATGTGTGCATCAACAGCTTTAGATTGGCCAGATGCATTGCCACTTGTTTTGATGGGACTCAGAAGCATTCCTGATAGAAATACCGGATTGAGTCCGCACGAAATAATCATGGGAAGAGCAATGAGACAAGCACATGTTCCTACAAATAAACTGCTGAATATAACTGATGATATGGTTCTGGATTATTGCAAAGGATTGGCTGACCTAGTGCGTTTTGTCTCTCACCAGGTAGGGGAAGACGCAGTTTCCAGGCAGCCTGAACAAGAGCATGATCTGAATCCCGGAGACTGGGTGGTTGTGAAGCATCACACCAGAGAAACGTGTTTATCACCCAGGTGGGGCGAACCTTGTCAGGCCATACTAGTTACGAACACAGCAGTGAAATGTGCAGGATTTCCTAATTGGATTCATGTAAGCCACACCAAAAGGGTACCAGACCCTGAAGAAGAAAATCCTCAGACAGCATCGATAACTGAGGAAGCTGAAGGTTGCCCAGCTGAAGAATCTCAGGTCCGAGATTCAAGGGAAGCTGAAGGAGAACAACCGAGCACAAGTCAGGACTGGATACCGGTGGTGGAAATACCTGAAATCTACAACCGAACAAGAAGTCAAGCAAATTTAAAAGAAATTGAAGAAGATCAGATAGGTGAAGAAGAAGCAGCTCAGGAAGAAGAAGAAACAACAAGAGAACCTGAGCAGGATCAGATAGGGAGAGGAAATTTGGCTCAAATCAACAACGAACCAACAAATTTTGAGCAGGGACAGACAGGTCTAGAAGAAGGCGGTCAGGCTGCAGAAGTACAAAGTGCAATAAGCCCTGATCAGAATCAGTTAGATCTAGGAAAATACATTCAAACAGAAGATCTCGAGAATCACGAGCATGAAAACGTAGATCCTGAACAAGGACAGTTATTGGAAACTCACAGTGGAGCAGCTGAAAAGAAACCAATAAGACCTGAAAAAGAACAAATAGAAGAAACTGAAATTGAAGGAAACCAAACTTTGCCACAACCTGAAAATAAAAGAAAGTCTGAAGAAGAAACAAAAATTAAAGAGACAGTGCAAACAAAGAAAACCAGAAAAGGTGATCATTGGCCTAGTGTCATTAAAAGAGCAAAATACCACATAACAACCAGAAGTGAAGATCCAGAACAAGTAAATGAAGTGACAAGTCTAATTGGACAAACAAGTGGAATTGAAAAACGAAAAAGCAAAAGACTGAAACTTGTGAACAACAAATTTAAAGGTCCTGATTGGACTTGTATCATCCTTGAAGATTACGAGAGCTCAGAATCAAGTGAAAGTGGTGACGAAGGAACCAGTGCGGAACTGACTTATGAAGAAGAAATAAAACCACCTTGATAGCGTAAAAGAGATTTGAAATAAAAGATAAGAAGAGAAATCTTCCTTGTCAAAAATGCCTGACTATAGAGTTTCTGGGAGAACAAAACAGAAATGTTGTAAAAGATGCTGTGCTATATGCATATGTAGTCTGATAGTGGTGCTTATAGTATGGTTAGTTGTGATCGTAGCAATTCCTTACCTTCTGATAACGGATAAAAAGATTAACAACTAAACGAAGGGAAGGACAGAGAACTTGAAAAGTAATAAAATAGAACTAAAGGCAGAAGATGAATCAGAGTATTATCATGAAGTAACAAATAACGACACTAGTTTGAATGTTTTCACAAAATTATTATTTCAATATGTAGATACTATGGAAGTTAGTAATTGTTATGTCTGTATGAAGTTACCCGAATCAGTAGCAGAAGGGTTAACATATCATCACTTGCCATTAACTTATGGCATATCATGTAGTGTATTGGCTAGTTTATTTTATAGAACAGGGAGACTTCAGTATTACTATTCAAACATAGATGTGATATTTTCTGAGGTTCCGATTCGAAAGAATATGAACCCAGTGCTTAGTAGTCAAGATGCACAGTTTATGGGAGAATTTTTCCTAACAATGAAATCAATAGATATAACTCATGCACATAGAAGCAATCTAACATGTTCGTTACATGAAGAAGAAAAGATATTTTTGAATTTAGTAGAAGATAGAAGACAAGATTTCCAAAAGAAAGCTTCTGAGCATAAGGCTCATTTACCACCTTGGGCTGAGAAAGAGGGTAGTTATACACCTGGCAAGGCTCAAGCTGCTATGGCTCTGGATTTTGTAAAAACAGGGAAAATTTGTCTACATAGGTTAAAGACTGAGTACACAATGTTTTCATCGGTACCAGTGAATGTGAACATAATTTCTTAATTCTTGGAGGTTGGGGACTAAAAGGAGGAACAGATTCAGTTTTCCTGGAATCTATTAGGTGTGTGGGAATAAAGCTTACTTTAGGCTTCCTGCACGTTGGTATGGAAGTTGTTATTTTGGAATAGTTTTTCCAAAAATATACCATGTAAAAAGAAACACTGGGAGCAATGAAAATAATAGTGAATTAACACGTAGTAAAAGAGCTAGTTTTTCAGAAATTGTAGGTGATATATTTGGTGCATTGATACCTTCAGTGGGGATAATTCTGAACTCAAGGAAAATATGTAAATTATCTACAGTGGTTGATCGTTTATCAACAGACACTGCTGGAGGATTTCTAATGATTAATGCAGAGATGGTTGCGATTAGATCTATGGTTATGCAAAATCGACTTGCTCTTGACATTATATTGGCAAAAGAGGGCGGAGTCTGTAAATTATTGAAGTCGAAACACTGTTGCACTTATATACCTGATAAAAGTGCAGAAATTGGAACATATATACAGAATATAACAAAACTTGAGAAGGAACTAAAACCACTGGAAGTTGATAGTGTATGGGAAAGATTGACAAATAGTATTACGTCAATTGGTACCTGGTTTGCTAATGTAGGGAAAGGACTTATAGGTCAAATATTAGTACCCTTAGCAGGGATAGCAATAATAGTATTGTCAATAATAATATGGTGCAAATGTTGTAGAAAGAATGAATCGTATAGTGTGACAGGAAAAGGAAAGAAAAGAAAGTTTGATGAAATTGAACTAGAAGATCTGAAAAGTGAATTATACAAGAAACTGAAAGGAGATGTGAAAAATAGAAAATGTAAAAATGAAGCTGAGCCAATTCTATGCTAAAAGTTGGCATCTGGTTGTGGGTAGTATTTGATGGCTCAGAAACGCCATCAGAGAGGGGATTGATGGAGCAAGAACTCACAATGAGACTTGCTCTGAAGCAATCTCCTCACAGTATTAATTTATTAAACTTTGTAATGTTCGTACTAACAATTGCATACACGAATACAAGTAGAAAGGAAGATTGCTTATGTGTTTTAACTAACAAATAACGCATGTCTAATCTAAAATGGCCGCTAAAGCACGGGAAACCTATTGCGCATGTGTCAACCATATCACGTGGTGTGACGTCTTTCTTTGCTTGGAGGGAAATCCTTGCTTCTGCGCAGTGTGTATTAAAATGGCTGCTTAATGTTTTCATGTGCTACCGCTTGCTCATATGTTGCAATTAAACTGTGGTATCCTAACGCTATTAATGCGGGATAGAATTTATAAGTAAATGGGAATAGAGTAGAAAGAGTGGGTATACAGTGAAACAATTTATTTGTGATTTTAATATTTTCTTCTTTGACTTTTATTAGTTTGTAAAATGGGCCTGGGGTTGGTGAACTGAAACTCGAGAGACAATGGTTCTGCGCATGCGCCCTGCTTGGCTGCCCATAGGAGAGGATGAAGTCAACCTGGACGTCGTCCAAGGCCATGACCTGATGGCCAACGCTATTGTACCCACGATGTCCCTACCGAAAGAAACAATTTATATAAACATTGTATTAAACTTTGTTGTGAGACGGGTGGGAAATAAAGCAAATGTATTAATTGTGATGGGCGGTATTTTAAAACAATGGGCTTAAAGAAATTGAACTAAATTGATATGGTGTGAGGATCAACCCCCTGTCCCCGTCCAATCAGAAGTAGTGGGCCCATATTTTTGCAACATTAGTGGGAGGTACATGGGCGTAGAAAGGTATAATAGATATAGAATTAGTTAATTAGGACACACAGAGACGCACAAGCTCCAGCAGACCTACAAGCTGATCGATTGCAGACTGAACCGCTGTCCAGAGAGGTCCTGAGGTGGGGGCGGCGGAGTCCATTAGAAGGAAGACACGGGAGAAATCGAGGAGAAGCGAAGTATCAGAGAGGGAAACGACGCAGGCGTCGTTGATAGAGAGGTCAGCGGTCCTGTCCTGAACCTGGAGGAGGTCCTTGCTCTTCATCCTTCCTGGGTCCTATCTTTCCAACTCCTTGGCCAAGGGGTTTGGTTTTCGCACCTTTAGGTAAATATAAATGCAACCCTTAGTTGCGCTGCTGTCTCTATCTTCTCTTTTCTGAGGGACCGTCATTGATCGATAATTGATTATTATACTTCATCCTTGATATACGATTAAGTATCATGTGGTTCTGTATTTTACTCTGCTAAATCTTTAGATAAACATTTTAAAACTTCCTGACTCAGTGATTATTTCAGGAGTATGAATTGTATTGAATGTCACTCATTTTAAACTTCCCAATTAGCAAAGGATTCATTGGTAAGTCATTACTCTTCAATCAGAAAAGTAATTGGTAGCAGGGATTTTGATAAAGAGTACAACTGACCCACCAGCGGAAATTGCTAGCGTAGTATGAATGTATGGGCCCAAGAGAGTATTTGGTGTATGAATGCTCGTTGCTAGTAACCCGCTGGATCAGAGGTAACAGGGGGTGTCGCCATGGGAGGTTGCAAAATGAGACAAGGCAGTACTAAGTAAGTAAGTAATATGCTTATAGAGCGCACGAATGCCGGGGAGTCTTGGCGCTATGGTAGGACACTGGATTAGCACCAGGCGGAGTGGCTTACTTTGGTCTGATAAATAGCCAAGTCTTCAACAATTTCCTGAACCGAGGTCTAGAGGGTTGGAGTCTGATGTCGTCAGGTAATTCATTCCATAACCTAGACGCACAATATGTCAGACTTCTTCCTCCCCATCTGGCTCTTTGTATTCTGGGTACCTGGACTAGACCTTTGTTAGCTGATCTAAGATTATGCCGAGGAGTATACTGCTGAAATAACTTCTGTAAGTCAGCTGCTCCTCCACCAAACTGGGCTTTGTGTACCAGGCACAGCGCTTTAAATTCGATTCACTGTTGCACCTGCAGCCAGTGGAGGGTTTTAATGCTGCCCGAGATTTGATGGAACTTAGGGATGTTAAGCAACAATCTAGCCGCAGCATTTTGCAAAGATTGTAATTTGGACAGTTGGCGCTTGTTAATGCCCAAAAAGAGGGCATTGCAGTAGTCGATCCGTGAAAGGATCAGAGGGACGACAACCGATATCCGTAGTTCCAGGGGGATGAATGGGAACATTTTCCGTAAGACTTTTAGATGAAAGAAGCAGGCTGATGTAAGCTGGTTAATTTGGTCTGAGAAACGGAGTTGATCGTCCAACAGGATTCCCAGGTTCCTGGCTTTTCTTGCCGGTACTGGGCATTGACCTGCCTCTACCGGACACCATTTCTGGTTCCAGAGCGGTCCCAAACTCCATCACTTCTGTTTTTCCCGCATTCAGTTTAAGGTAATTTTGGTGCATCCAATCCATAATGTGTTTTAGACAGCCATGGAAATTCCCAGCGATGGTGTCTGCATTTGAAGAGATGGAAATGACGAGTTGAGTGTCGTCAGCGTACGACACCAAGGAGAACCCATGTCCTTTGATTAGCTCAGCCAGCGGTGTCACATAAATGTTGAAAAGTGTTGGGGACAGAGCTGACCCCTGGGGAACTCCGCAGGGAAGGGACTACTAAGCATATTGACTAATGAACAGCCACAGTTTACAGTGGATAATGACACAAGCCAATGAGAAATATAGGCGGAGAGTGGGCGGAGCTTGAAGTCCCTACCTGAATACAACATGCTTCGCAGAGCAGCGCATGCGCTGCCCATGCTCGACCTAAAACAAGCATTTGGAATGCAATAGGTCTCGCATTTATGAGAGTTTGAGCTATTGGCATTGTCACTAAAATCGTAGTCTTCGGGAATAAGAAAAACAAAAAAGGTTCTTGGTATATAAATGCCCAGAAGATTGAAAGAGAATCTAGCATCAAGTACCTAGGGGTCTGGCTCAATAAACGCGGCCTTACTACCCCGCATATTGAGGCTCTAGCAACATCAGCCAAGGCCATGACTTTAGCTTTTCAGCGACTACATTGAAACCTCTCTGGCTGGGATTTGACAGCAATCTGCAAAGTAACTGAAAGCAAATTAATGCCCACATTAGCATACGGATCGTTTGTTCATCTGAATCATCAGGCTAGACCAGGCTTGATGCCAAAGTTACAGGCGCGTATTCAAGCTAATTGGCATGCTCTGCACAAGCTCACATTGTATGGAGTTCAACCTGATTCAACAAAACTATGCATTGTGCGCCAGCTTTTTATCCATGTGCTACAAGCTTGCATTAGCTGAGCAGGGGTTGTTAAAACAAACTCCTGTGGGACATTACCCAGGATACTCAATCTGACAGCTACAAGTTTATCCAGGTAGCCACAGACCATCTGGTTGCCAGAGACCTTTTGAAGACCGATTTGCCCCCAAAAACTATGGCAAAAGTACTGATGAAGCAAGCAAGGCTCTTGCCAGCTACTAAGGACTTACGCTCTATTAATATCAAGAAATATGTTGACCTGAAAATTCCTCTATATCGACCACTATCTCATCTGGTGTACTTGTCACTTCCTATATACTACAGTAAAGTCCCAATTAATGCACCTGAGGTTTGGCTTACTTCCACTCAAAGCATACAAGTACGGCCGTCTGACTGGCACCTAAGATGTTACTTGTAGGAGTTGTGGTTATATGAGGGAGACACTTTTACACGTTTTATGCTGCCTGTGCCCATTTTTATGTTCACCTAGGCAATATTATCTTCTTCCAATTTGCAGGCAGCTGAGCATAAGGGTCTGCAAAACAGCAGTAATTGAATTTCTGAAAAGTGACTCATGTCAACTGACGGCAAGATTTATTAAGTTTATGACGATTGCCTCGTCAATGCTCAAAAATGTTCCAACTTGAGAGCAAAGCCCATATCACTATACTGGGCATGGTCCCCTACAAATTCTTTACCACAGTTTTGGCAAATTTCAAAGAGGTAGCCCATTTTCCCTATTTTTTGTGCTCTCAACCTACTTCCAGTTTGAGGTGGAAACCTTTGTAAACTCAAGGGTGTTCGAGGAAGGCTATAGATTTCTGAAAAGTAGACAGATGTCCAAATTCAGCAAGGAGTCATATATGTAGATCCCTCAAGGTTTTCTAAGGAAAAGGACAGTTGAACTAAAGAAATATTGAAAATGAGTAGGAAAAATGGTCATTTGTGACAACATTTTCATCTGTAACTTTTTGTCATGATGGCCGATATACAAATGTAATATACCATTACATCCGCTAGACCCTCTGATTGCGGGGATAAATAGGGTTTGTAGATTCTCCAAGAACCCAGTGTGACCCAGAGCCAACAACTGAGCTGCGCCATACAAAGGTTTTCATTGAGTACGGAGTATAGACCAATTCATATAGGGTAATATGTACAGTGAAAAATTGGTATCAAGGAAACCTACGTGTGTGTCTTAAATGGGCACAAGACAAGAAGTTTAGGAGCAGTGGTGATTTGTACATCTCTGAATTTGTGTGTACCCTAACTAACATATGATTTAAAGGGTATGTTTAAAAATGTTTTCTTTCTTACACACTGGCTTACATTTGGAAGGCATAAATGGAATAAAATCCATTTAGTAATAACAAATATTCTATGCTCCCACGTCTTACAATAAAAATGGTACCTCACTTGTGTGGGTAGGCCTAGTGCCCGCGAAAGGAAATGGGCCAAAACACAAGATGGACGCATCACATTTTTCCACTGAAAATTGAATTTTGTGGGCAGCTGTGGATTTTGGGACTTGGCTAAGCTGCCACCCTGGGAAACCTTTGAAAGCGTGTACATTTTTTAAAACTAGACACCTGAGGGAATTTAGGGTGGGGTGAATTGCAGGGCTCTCACCAAGTTTTTTTTTTTTTACCCAGAATCCCTTGCAAACCACTAATTTTCACAAAACAAACCCACATTTTTTGTGATGGAAAGTTCTGGAATCTGTGGGGAGCCACAAACCTCCCTCCACCCAGCATTCCCCCAAGTCTCCCGATAAAAATAGTACTTCAATTGTGTGGGTTGGTCTGGTGTGCGCAACAGGAAACGGCCCAAAACAAAACATGGATACATCACATTTTTCCACTCAAAACTGAACTTTTTTTTTTTTTGCAAAGTGGGTAGCTGTGGACTTTGGGCCCTAGCTCAGCCAGCACCAAGGGAAACCTAGCAAACCTGTACATTATTGAAAACTAGAGACCCGGGGGAATCCAGGGTGAGGTGACCTACGTGGCTCTCACCAGTTTTTTTACCCAGAATTCCTTGCAAACCTCTAACTTTGACAAAAAAAAAATTTTCTCCCATTTCTGTGAAGGAACGTTCTGAAATCTGCAGGGAGCCACAAATTTCCTACCACTCCGAGTTGCAACATGTCCCCTCATAACAACAATACCCCACTTGTGTTGGTGGAGGACCAAGAGACCATGATACAAAAGACGTTAAAGCACTACATTGATGGATAAGCAATACAGTAGCTGCGGCATTTGGGGCTGAGCTGTGGCACCACCCACACAAACCTATGAACCACAGACATTTTTTAAAGCAAGACAACGAGGGGATTCCAGGGTGCTGTACCTTGTGTGGATACCATGAGGTTTTCTCACCCACAATGCCCTACAAACAAACTTTGCCTTGCATTTCTGTGATGGAAACTTACGGCATCAGGAGAAATCCACAACATTCCTACCACCAAGTGTTGACCCCACTTGTGCCAATAAAATGCTGCACCACTTGTGAGGCTGGGCCTAGTGCATGAGACATGAATTGATCAAATTAAGGTAAATGGGAGTACCTAGGCAAGGACTCCCATTGATCTCAGTTTGATCCGTTCCTATCGCAGGCACTAGGCCCAGCCGCACAAGTAGTGCAGCGATTTTATCGAACATTAGTTGGGGGAGCGCAAGTCCTTGCCCAAGAGGCTGCTTCTACTGTCCCTGGTGCTTAGTGGGTGGATCCATGCTGCGATTCCCAAGCAGGGATCAACTGGGAAAAGCACCATAGGGACCTTTCTAACCCTCCTCAGTGTCAGTCAGTGGCTGAAAGACACACTAGGGGTACAGTGCGACCGTCTGCCATTGGTCGACGGGTGCACCTTAAAGAATAAGAGAATACAGTTGTATCTGATTCGGAACATAACTTATAATATACAACGCTCGATCCTTCAAATTAGATTACAAATGCCACCATTAGGATGTTTTATAGGAGTCTGGGAGAGAATTCGCTAATATGAAAGGACGTCATTTATGCTCTAATGGAATTCAAGGCTCTGATCATGTTGATTTCTTGTGCCCTGTGCTACGTATTCCCGCTTAAGTCACTATTTATAAGCAATTGCATTTTAACTTGATAAAACGTGCCCTTTTCTATAATCCTGCTAATGAAAATTACCTGTTTTAAAATATTTTTTAAAAATTGCAGTTTCTTAAAACTGTATTGATCATGGATTAATTTGGTTTCCCAATAACCCTTTCATATCCAAGGAGTAGAGGTAAACAGTTGTATTATTCCTCTACATTAACTAGTGGTGTTAGAAGGAGCAATAGAAATCTCTGTGATATTTCTCTCTTGCACCTATGTGACATTGTATGGTATAACGTTTGTAATTTTTTTAAAAATCATTTTTAAGCTGGAAAATGTTGATCTGGGAAAAGATGTTTGTGGTGTTAGTAAGAGCAACGTAAACCTACACGTTGTTATGTTATGTTATGTTAGCAGGTTCTTGTATAGCGCACGTACACCAATTGGTTTCATGGTGCTGCTCTAGGAAGTGCCGGAATCCTGGGGACTTACTCGTAAGCTTGTCTAAACAGCCAAGTCTTGAGGAGCTTCCTGAAGCTCAGGAGGTCTGTGCAAGATCTGATTTCGTAGGGCAGGGAATTCCAGTAGCTGGGAGCTAATACAGCGAATCTGGCACCACCCATGCGTTTCAATGTTGAAGGAGGGGCTAGATAGAAGATGCTTATGTGCCGAACGCAGGTTACGCATTGGGATGTGCCTTTGGATAAGGTTATCCACAAATTTGGGGCTCCTACCGTTCAATGATTTGAAGACAAGGCAGCAAACCTTGAAAGCACATCTCTGAGGGATTGGGAGCCAGTGTAGCTTCCTCATGAGGGGAGTGACATGTTGCCACCTTGGTTGCTGAGAAACCAGTCTCGCTGCCAGGTTCTGTACCAGTTGCAATTGTTTAATTAAATAAAGAGGGATGCCAAAGTATAAGGAATTGGCGAAGTCTAGATGGGACATAACCATAGCTAGAACTACCTGAATTAAGGCTTCCTCGGTAAGGAATCTGCTAATTTTCCTTATTTTCCTCAGTTGGTAGAAGCAGGTCGAAATCACTGAGCGGATTTGAGTCCTCATTGTGAGCTCACAGTTGATTGTTACCCCCAGACTTTTGGCAGAAGCAGACGGGGTGGGAGGTTGTCCTAATTCCTTAGGCCAAAATTGTGGGCTCCTAGGGTTGCGTGATCCCCCTGTTAGGACCAGTTCGGTCTTATCTGGGTTGAGTTTCAAGTGATTGCTGTTCATTCAGCTAAGGATAAACAGCATAGTGGATTGAAAATCACGGACCGATTCGGGAGAGTCACTGATTGAAAACACGTTACTTTTCTTTCGCACTTAGATGTCATTGTAAGGAGTGAGAAAAATGGTCACAAAAAGTCAGAACCTGTGAAAAAATAGTTATTTTTGATCTGGAATCTATTGATTGGGAAAAGAGTGTGCCTATTTTAATAAAGTGGTGTAATTCCAAAAAATGTGGCAAAACAATAAAGGTTGTGACTTGACTTGAGTATTCTGGCATTTCACGGCGGGCTGCAAGGTTGGGAGCTACTTTGTGGCTGGATGGGCTGCAATGTTCCTGCTCTGAAAGTACTCAAATAAAATTGCCGAAAACTGTAATTTAATTTGCATCGTTAGGACTCATTTTTTCTCCTCAAAAAAATAAATAAAACTCTGTGGGTTCCCAAACCCACAATAAATTAATATAAAAAAAGAGAGACAAACTTGCTTGCTATGCTTATTTGCCCAAAGCAATGTGGGATTGGCTGAGCATTTTTCAAGGGCTGTTTTTGTTTCAGAGTCAACCCCTATATTCATGCATGTATTATTTATGAATTCACTTTATTACATGATGGTGGCAGGACAGATCGTTCTGTCTCTACACGAGACCTAAAAGTGTAATTTCAGAATATTTTGAAGGTGTTGCAGACCGGTCAGTCATAGCGTCATTTTCCAAGAACAAATCTATTGACACAAAAGAGGTACCTGATTGAGGCTTTCAGTAGCTGATACACACATCACAGATGCTACATATGGGCCACAGATTAAATTAAGTGGGATTGAATATATTATGTTGTAAATCACACAGCTCAACATTACGGAAATATTGTGGCAAAATTATAGAACAATAGTGTTAGTTCATGAAAGCAGGGCACAGAAAATACTCCGAGTATTCGGGGTGAAAGGAAGGAAGTATGTGACTGGGCCAGTAAAACAGCCACGAACTGTTAAATATTTGCGGACAGGGAGTCTAGCAACCCACAGCTGAAGGTCACAGTAGATTCCATCATACACCCCAACACCCTGCATCACATTAACACTTCATCTCCCTTCCTCGCTCAGTCAAAAACTATGAGACGGCCAATCCCTGGAGTCATGCTCCTTATAGCCCAAACTAAATAAAATATCTACATTCTTTTAACTCCTCCCTCTAATTCGGAAAGGTATAAGAAGGTCAACCTTACAAAATGCATCTTATTACTTCTTGTTCCATGATTAGACAGGCCTCTGACCCCTCAACACGTATCATTTTAGAAGAAAGATATGTTCCTCTCTAAAAACCTATGCTTCTTCAAACCCCACATGGAGTTAGGAATATTTTCAGGCAGGAGCGATTCCCCACCATACCCCTACACCTGTGTACATTTATTTCAGCCTAGATACAAGTCCTTGTGCAGAAACATCTTTTATTAGGCCTGTAAATTCTCAACCCCCACAGCCCTTTTCCATTCTGCCCTGCTCACCAGCATGGCCACTAGAGCAGGACCCTAATTGTAGCGTTATCAAGCCGAGACCGCTGTGGGAAAAGAGCAGGATGACATCGACCATTTTGAGAGAGGCAGGTATTGTGAAGACTCTGTTGACCTGATATAGTAGATTAAAAAAAATATTTGGTAAATATTTTCTGCTGTTTTCCATGGATTATGTTTTGGATTACTTACTGTCTTATCTTGACTATCTTGGTGAACAGGAACCCTTTTCCTTCTCTGAAACGATCCTCTAAAGAGGGAAAATGTGCATTCTGAGAAATAACGCTCTTCTAGATCTCGTAGGGGCCATAAGCAGAAACATAGCTGCACAAGATAAGTATTTCAAGATATGGATCAGGGTTTGGTGTTATCTACAGACTTGGTGTTTCTGGGTCTCTGGTTCTCCTTAATAATATATTACTGTGGATGCTAGTGCATTAGAATTTCTGATAGAGGACACTCTGACATCTATTTTTGATCACATTTCCTAAACACCAAGCATCACCTATGCTTTCTCCTATCCTGCCCCCAGTTGTGATGAGTCTGGTAGCTCTGCTTAACAAATGTACATATTACTTAAGGTTATATTATTCTATGTTTAACATGTATATAGGTCACTGCATAAATAAGTAAATCTCTATCATAACTATTTATCTACAATTGCTTCATTATTAAATTACACAAAAAAAGAAAATATAAAAACAAATAAATTAACGTAACCCCTTGCGTTCTCAGGACGGAACGGTTCCGTCCTGAGCCGCTGTGGTGCTGAGGATGGAACAATTCCGTCTCTGCACCCGCACATGGGAGAAGCGTTGGCTCTTCCCCCATTGGCCGCCCATGTAAACCCCCCCTCCCAAACAGGGATGGCAGCGGAAGGGCTTCCGCTGGGAACACCGACCCCCCGCCCCTCAGCAATCGGATGAGTTTTTCCTCTTCCCCGATGTCTCTTTGTAGGGCATTGCATCTGCACGATCGCGCATGGGGTCGCGATCGTGCAGAAGGAATGCCACCATTAGCATCAGGGATTTATTTTTTGGGAAATGGAAGCGACTTCTTGGGCAAGGGTTACTTGCAAATGTGGACAATTTGTTTAGGTCGTTTTCAGTCACTCCCCCCCGCCCTCCGGGAGCAGATCGGCTCTATTTTGAGGCTAATCAGCCGTGGGGAAGGGACCATAAAAACCACTAGCACCAAGGATATGGTGTGACTATGCATGGGGGAGTCCCTTGGGCAAGGATCACCCCCATCAGGGGTATAATTTTTTTTAATAACTTTTGGCCGTATTCCCCCCCCCTCAGGGGCAGGTTGACCCTATTTGTAGGCCCATCTGCCTTCAGGGGGTAGAAAACCCACTAGCACCAGGGATTTTGTCATTTTATGTTTAGGGGCGGTCACTTGGGCAAGGATCAACCCTATCAGGGCTAATATTTTTTTTAATTTACTTTTGGCCGTTTTCTGCATTCTAACACCCGGGGGGGGGGGGAGATTGGCACGATTTTGAAGCCCATCTGCCCCCACGTGGGACACAAAACCACCTAGCACCAGAAATATGTTATATTAGGCATGGGGGCGGTCTTTTGGGCAAGAAGAGAGGATGTGGCCTAACAGGCTAGGGCGGTCGATCTCAAATCTGGGGAACCGGGATTGAGTCTCGGCAACGGCATTCAACATCCTGAGATTCTGGGCAAATCACTTAATCTCCCCGTGCCTAAGAACAAGTAAATGTTTCCTTGTGTAACGTAACTGTTGCTCATGTAAAGTGCTCTGATACCCGATACCTTCGGGTCAAGCTTGCGCTATATAAAACTCGCCCCCCATTGGGGATATAATTTATTTTAATCACTTTTGCCTGTTTTCTGCCCCACCTAGGGCAGATCAGCTCTATTTGGAGGGCCATCTGCCTCGGTGGGGGGGCGGGAGGGGATAGAAAACCCAATGGCACCAGGGATATTGTTACTTTAGGTTTGGGGGCGGTCCCTTGGGCAAGGGTCTCCCCTATTGGAGCCCCTCTGCCTCCGGGGGAGGGGGGGGAGGCAGAAAACCCACCAGCACCAGTGATTTTATTATATTATGTTTGGGGGTGGTCCCTTGGGCAAGGATGGATCACTGCTATTGGGGATAATGATTTTTGGTAATCACCTTTTGCCGTTTAATCCCCCCCCCCCCGGGGGCCAGATTGGTCCGAACTGGAGGCCCATCTACCCATGGGGGGGGGGAGAGCAGAAAACCCACTAGCACCAGGGTGGTGTATATATTTTTCATTGGGGCAGCCCCTTGGGCAAGAGTAGCCCCCAATTGGGAATTTTTTTTGTTTTTACTTTTGCCTATTTTTTGTTCAGTTTCAAGGTTGGCATTAGTGCGATGTATTTAGTTAGAGCTTTTGTGTTTGTAGTTTTGTATCTACTTAAAATTGATTTGTGTTTTCTTTTTTGCAAAAAAAAAATGTGATGGCGGTGTGCGTGGACTGGTGCTTGGCTGGTGATGAGCGTGGACTGATGCCTTGCTAGCAGTGTGCGTGGACTGGCGCTTGGCTGGCAATGTGCGTGGACTGGCGCTTGGCTGGCGGTGTGCGTGGACTGGGGCTTGGCTGACAGTGTGTGTGGACTGGGGCTTGGCTGGTGGTGTGCGTGGACTGGCGTTTGGCTGGCGGTGTGCGTGGCCTGGGGCTTGGCTGGTGGTGTGATGACTGGTGCTTGGTTGGCGGTGTGTGTGTATTGGCGCTTGGCTGGCAGTGTGTGAGTAGGGCCTTGACGCAGCTTTACAGCTCACAAGTTCAGTGTTTTGAACTGTCAATTATTAACAGTGCATTTCATTTTTGTGAAATCTCTGGTTAATAAAATTTTATATATTGAACCATCACTCACACTCGTGCCAAATCCAACCAGTATGTGTGTGTACTTGAGGAATAGATGGTTGTGCAGTAATATTTGTCTTTTCTGTCTTTCTCTGCCAAGGTGTACACTGACTCTAGGGAAAATCTACCAACTCTAGATATTTTCTTAAACTAAACACCCAGGGGGTACATGGTGGTGTCTCTCTCGTTGATCCCAACAAGTTATCTTACCCACAATGCCCTGCAAATATCAAAATGTGACTAAATTCACACATTTTCCTTGCATTACTGTGCCATAATCTTCCGCAATCATAAAAAACCCACGTATGTCCTACCACCCAGTGTTCCCCTAGATCTCCCGATAAAAATGTTGCCTCACTTGTGTGGGTGGGCCAAGTACCTGCAACAGGGAAGGGCCCAAAACATATTGCAGAGACATCAAGATTATCGATCACAAAACAATCTGATTTTGCAAGGGGGTCACCAGCGATTTTGGTCTCGGACTCGGCAGCCATCTATGGAATCCTACCAAACCCGGACAGTTCTAAAAACTATACACCTGGGGGAGCCTAGGGAGGTGTGGCTTGCGTGGATCCCCCAACGTTGCCTTACCCAGAATCCCCTGCAAACCTCAAATTTAGCTAAAAACATCACATTTTCCTCACATTTCTGTGTGGGAAAGTTGTGGTATCACCGGGCTGACACAAATTTCCTACCACCCAGCGTTCCTCCAGGTCTCCCCATAAAAATGGTACCTCAGTTGTGTGGATAGGCCAAGTACCTGCGACAGGGAAGAGCCCAAAATTTATTGTGGAGAGACATCAAAATTATCTAACACACAATGACCTGGTTTTGCAAGGGGGGCACTTCAGTTTTTTGGTCCCGGGCTCGGTGGCCATCTAGGTAAACCTACCAAACCCAGACATTTCCAAAAAATAGACACCCTGGGGAGTCCAAGGATGTGTGGCTTGCGAGGATCCACCAACGTTTTCTTACCCTGAATCCCCTGCAAACCTCAAATTTAACTAAAAAATAACAAATTTCTCACATTTCTGTGTGGGATCACCAAGCCAGCATGAATTTCCTACCACCCAGCGTTCCCCTCGGTCTCCCGAGTAAAATGATACCTCACTTGTGTGGGTGGGCCAAAGGCCTGCGACTGGGAACGGCCAAAAATGTTGAGATTGAGGGGATAGCACAGCGAGCTCCAAGCGCTATATTTTTTATATATATATACGTTTTTAGGATGACTCTGCATTGGACACCCACACAAGTGAGGCATCATTTCTATCGGGAGACCAAGGGGAACGCTGGGTGGTAGGATATTTGTTCTAGCCCCCCACAGATTCCAGAACTTTCCATCACAGAAATGTGAGGAAAATGTGTTTTTATTGACAAAGTTTGAGGTTTGCAAGGGATCCTGGGTAACTAAACCTGGTGGGAGCTACACAAGTCACCCCACCCTGGATGTCCCAGGGTGTCTAGTTTTAAACATTTACAGGTTTGCTAGGTTTCCCTATGTGCCGGCAGAGCTAAGTTCCAAAATCCACAGCTAGGCACGTTGCGAAAAAAGGGTCTGTTTTTACTGGAAAAATGTGATGTGTCCACGTTCCGCTTTGGGCCGTTTCCTGTTGCAGGCACTAGGCCTACCCACACAAGTGAGGTACCACTTTTATCAGGAGACTTAGGGGAAAGCTGGGTAGGTGGAAGTTTCTGGCTCCCCGCAGATTCCAGAACTTTCCATCATAGAAATGTGTTGGTTTTTTTTTTACAACGTTTGAGGTTTGCAAGGGATTCTGGGTAACAGAACCTGGCGAGAGCCACAAAAGTCACCCCATCCTGGATCCCCCTGAGTGTGTAGTTTTAAAAAATGTACAGGATTGCTAGGTTTCCCTGGGTGCCGGCTGAGCTAGGGTCCGAAATCCACAGCTAGGCCCATTGCAAAAAAAGGGTCAGAATTCACTGTAAAAATGTGATGTGTCTACGTTGCGTTTTGGACTGTTTCCTGTCGCGGGCACTAGGCCTACCCACACAAGTGAGGTAACATTTTAATCGGAAGACTTAGGGGAATGCTGGGTGGGTGGAAGACTGTGGCTCCCCACAGATTCCAGAACTTTCCATCACAGAAATATGAGGAAAATGTGCTTTTTTGACAAAGTTTGATGTTTGCAAGGGGTTCTGGGTAATAGAACCTGGTGAGAGCTACACAAGTCACCCCATCCTGGATTTCCCCGAGTGTCTACATTTCAAAAATGTACAGGTTTGCTAGGTTTTCCTAGGTACCGGCTGACTTAGGGGCCAAACTCCACAGCTAGGCACATTGCAAAAAAAGGGTCAGATTTCACTGGAAAAATGCGACGTCTCCACGTTGCGTATTGGACTGTTTATTGTCACGGGCTCTAGGCCAACCCACATAAGTGAGGTGGCATTTTATAGGGAGATTTAGGGGAACACAGAATAGTAGAGCAAGTGTTATTACCAATTGACTTTCTATGCATTTCTGCTGTCCAAATGTAAGACAATGTGTCAAAAAGAAGTCATTTAGAAAAATGCCCTCTAATTCACATGCTAGTATGGCTACCCACAATTTCGGAGATGTGCAAGTAACCACTGCTTCTAAACTCCATATATTGTTCCCATTTCGGAAAAATTAGGTTTTCTTGATAGCTATTTTTCACTTTTTATATTTTACCAAAGGAACTGTGGTATACCCGGTACACAATTAAAAACCATTCTAAGGCGCAGCTCAGTTATTGGCTCTGGGTACCTCGGGTTCTTGGTGAACCTATATATCTCCGCAACCACAAGGGTCCAGCGGACGTAACGGTATATTGATTTCAAATATCTGCCATACTTAGATGTTACAGGTGAAAACGTAGGCACAAATGGCTGTTTTGTTCAACTCAATATTTCTTTATTTCAACTGTTACCTTTTATTGGAAAACCTTGAAGAATCTACACAATGCCCTCTGCCTGAATTCAGAATTTTGTCTACTTTTCAGAAATGTACAGTTTTCCAGGATCCATTATTGGCTTCATATGCATTTTTACCACGAACCGGAAGGAGGTCGAAAGCACACAAAATAGGAAACATAAGCTTATGTCCCACTAAAATGTCAAAACTGTGTGGAAAATGTTGGTTTTCTGACAAACGTCTGCCTGTTCCTGGATGCTGGGAAGATGGTGATTTTAGCACCACAAACCCTCCACTGATACCATTTGTAGGGAATAAAACAGATGCTTTCTTCTGCAGCACTTTTTCCCATTTTACACAAAAAAAAACAAAGTTAGCTGTATTTTGGCTAATGTCTCGGTCCCCTCCAGGGGAATCCACAAACCCTGGGTACCTTTAGAATCACCAGGATGTTGGAAGAAAAGGACGCAATGTTTGCTTGGATACCTTATGTGGACAAAAAATTATGGGGGCCTAAGTGCAAACTACCCCAAAAAGCCAAAAAAAGGCTTAGCACAGAGGGGGAACAGGCCTAGCAGCCATGGGGTTAATAACAAGCACAGCAACTCTTGAAAGTCTGAGTTTATAAAATGCAACTTAAATCTACATATATTACCTTTCATATAGATATATGCCTTCCGTGTACCCAGGTATCTTTAGATTTATTACTTACTAATTCAGCATCTCCAATGTACCACCCTATATCTCACCATATACCTCTCTAAATATATCCTCTACCTCCACTCTGACTCATCCCAAACCTCAGTCTACTACTCTACCCAATGCACTACCCTATTTCTCCCCCTATACCTCTCTCAATATATCCCCTACCTCCACTCTGACTCATCCCAAACCCCATTCTACTATGATCTCCAAAATAACCCTTTCTAGACTCTTCCCTCCTCTACCCCTCCTTGCATCATCTCATAGCTCTTTTACTATTTAGATCTCCCAAACATGCTTTTCTAAGCCTTTCCCTCTGCCTCTTCCCCCCTCCACTTCCATTTTACTCATCTCAAACCTCCTCCTACTGCTATGTGCTAAAAAGAAAACGCTTTCTAGACCCTTGCCTCTTCTGTCCCTCCACTATCCTTTTCAATCCAACTAACAGACTTACATGTCCACCGCTCAAATGAATTTCATATTTCCCTATACTAATTCCCCACTAATCCTGTTTGCGTTCCGGTTGAGCGTGCTACCTGTCAAAAAGCGCTTCGACACCTCATCAGGGGTAGCAAGCGCTATATAAATGCAAACCCTTCCCTCTACTATCCCTCCACTATCCTTTTTCAATCCAAACAACACACTCACATGTCCACCGCTCAAATTAATTTCATATTTCCCTATACTAATACACCACTAATCCTCCTTGGGTTCCACAGTAGCGTGCTACTCGCCGAAAAAGCACTTCCACACATCATCAGGGATAGTAAGCGCTACATGAATGAATGATGAGCTTTATAGTAATCCCATAACATAAATAAGCTCAACAACTCAATTAAACTTAACAGAATACTAACCTTCCAACAGAAATGACACTATGACACAACTACGATACAGCAAACACACCTAAATCAGCCTGAACTCTCTAACTTAATGAGAAGAGGAATGGGACAAGTCATTCAGCAGAGGGGAAAAACAATAACTCATGGAGTGTGGTGTAGGAAGGTGGAATCTGACTGCATGGTTGCCCCCCACTTTTTTCCGGGTGTTTTGCTGGTTTTCGACTTAGTTTGGCTGGGATCCTGCTATTCAGGACCCCAGCCTATCTGCTTACTCCCTAAATTGGTTGTTCATGTACTTTAGGTACACTACAGATTGGATTCTGGGGTAACCTTATAAGTCCCTAGTATATGGTATACTATGTACCCAGGGCATAGGTACCCCAGAGGCCTCCCAGGGGTTGCAGCATGTATTATGCCACCCATGAGAGGCCATTCAAAATGACACAACAGGTCTGCTACAGCAGCCTGTGTAAGCTGATGCTTGCACCACTTACTTAGATATAGGTTCACTATATCTATCTAAATCACTACACTTAAAAACCTATCAGTCACCCCTATGGCAGGCCTTATCAATCCTGAAGGAAGGGTGCTGGGTTTTATGTGAGAGGGTGCATGAGCAGAGCCCCTCTGCAGCCTTCGGAACCACTATTCCGGGGTTGTCTGTGATGCAGCCAACCATATACTCTTAAGTGCATTATAACCTCGCGGTAAATGCTAACTTTAAAACAGCTGCAAGGAATTATGTCGTGTTTGGTGTCAAACACCTTGGAATCATACCTCCACACCAGTAACTGGTGTGGGAGGTATGATTCCTTCCTCTAGAGGAGAAATATGACAGCACCGGTACACCCGGTACCAGCTTCACAGAGCCCTGGCATCACAAAATGGATGCTGCCAGCCACAGACACGAGCCTGCCCTCCTGCTGCTGGACGAAACTCCGGCAGGGGAAGGCTTGACAATAGGTTTCCTGTCACAGGGAGGTGTGACCACCTCCCAGACAGGCTTTAGTGTATTGGGGCTGGGTGGGTGCACTCGGAGTGCTTTGATGTCTGCACTGGGGGCACATTTGGTGTCCCTGTGCATAGTCCAGCTCAAACCGGTTGCAGGGGCTACCAGCCCCTGCTCTGGCATGAAACTGGACAAAGGACATGGGTGTAGCCACCCTCTGTCCTGACCCTCCCATAGGTGGGTCCCCAGAGTTTGTCCCACCCTTCCTTGGGTATAAAGTAGGAACCCTGACTACAGGACTTTAGATATTACCTGGACTAAACTCTGCTACAGAAACCAAGTAACCTTCGACGATCTACGCTTTGCTGGACAACTGAAGAATCTCCCTTGGAGTAAAAGAGTTACTCCCCTGCAATGCAGGCACTTCAACGCATCTGACCGGTTTGCATCTACGCAGCTCCCGACGGACTCCGAAGATTTTGCAACACAGGAGGTGGGTGCCCAAGCTTCCCCAAACCCGACTAGTGCTCTCAGCAAACCTGAGACCCGCAGCCCTCGTGGGGACCGTGCAACCCGAACCGCTGGACACCGTGCACATTTGCAGCAGCATATGCTTTTAGGCGATCCCTGAGGCTGTGCTTTGGGCTACTTGTAGTCCAAGCCCCGAGCAGTGTTTCCACCGAAGATTACTGGCATACACTCCACGAGTGTTCCGTGGGCTGGTATTGTGTGATTCCTCTCGAGGTCCCTTCGCGATCCCTGGTCTGTTGACCTGTGGGTCCCTGAGAAGGCAACTTTAACTTTGTGGGCTTCCCTGGTTGCTCCAGACGTGCCCTGACTCTCCATCGCTTGGGGAGTCCCCAGGACCTTGCTGGTCCTCACAGAAGCATCTTTTCTCCGACCGCGTGGGTTACAGTTGCCAAGGCTTGTTGGTCTCCAATCCGGAAACTGACCCCCCCAGCACTCGACATCCTTCGTGGGACAGCTCGCCTGCAGAATCTGGTTGTCGTCGACGTCTCCTGGTCCCCAGGGCTGCAGAGTCAAGCTTCACCTCTTCGCACCTGAAATCGGTGGGCATTCGATTGCTCCGCTCCTGGTCACGTGAAGTGACCCAGACTTTGTCGCCTCTGCTTTCAGGTTCTTCACATCTCCGATCCAGGCTTGGATCACACTGGACACTTTTCTTCTCCACGGCAGCAGTACTTTCTCGCATCACGCCATTGAAAACGAGGGTTTCCGACACCACTTGACCTCTATGCACCCGGCTCCTCTGGGATAGGTAACACAGGTACCTCGGTACTCTCAAGGGTGCTGGCCTTAGAACCTTCTATGTTTAGCTGGGTTTGCTTGAAGTTCTCTCCTAAGTGTCCTTAATCTTTAAAATTCCAACCGCGACTTTCCCATAGAGTTGTACGGAGCTCGCGTCTGTGTTCCCACACTGCACCCGTCCTCCGTGGGTCCCCTGTCACTACCTTGGGTGGTTTCTTGGGGTCCCAGCGATTCCTACGTGCTCTAGGCACTGTGTCTAGTCAAGTCGTGGTTGTTATACCACTTTCTTAATATATGGTTTGGTCTCCCCCTGGAGCCCACTGTGTATTGTGCTATTTACTGTCGTTCTAGTACTGTAATATTGTGTGCCTTGTTCTCTAATCTCATAAAGAGGTTAGTAGAGAGTGTTTAGTAATAAATACATATATTTTATATATACCTGGTGTGGTTCTCCTTTCATTTGGTAATTCAAGAGGTTATATACTGGTAAAACAAGCTGCTTTACATTCCTTCAAGACTTAGCCTGAAGGCTGCTCTCCACAGCTACCACTAGGATAGCTTTCTATAAAGGTTGTCTTTAACCTAATCATCAATAAGGGTCGTTTGGACTGGTACAAGGTGCCCACTTTAATTAGTGGACAGCATATACCAGGCCACCTTCTCACATTGGTGTGCAGCGGTTGGGATTCAAGCTTGCTATTGTTTTACCAGATAATCTCAGTGAGGGACTAACTGCAAACCACTAAAGGTACTTAGGTACATATAAAACAAGTCTAGAATAAAGTAAGTTCTACTGAACTTGGAGTTGGGTAGCCAAGGGTCTAGCACACCCTTTCTCCAACTCAAGAGAGTCTCAGTTCCCACTAGAGTAGGTAGGTGCATACACCACACCACACTAGAATGTCTTCAAGGCCTGAAGTCAGTGACTCCTTGCCAACTAGGTATGACAATCTCACATTCCAAGAATTGAGAAATATGTGTACATCTAGGAAACTGAAGACAGGGAGACATGCAAGCACTCAACGCCTCATAGAGGCTTTGCTGTTAAATGACCTCAGAAAGACCCCAGGGTCTGATGAGGCAAGCAAGTTGGGTGGGGCAGCAGAGGAAGAAAGGCCAGGAAGTGAAAACTTCTATGACCTGGACCCCAATGCTGACCAGGGGGATTCCCACTATATAGGTAACAGTTAAAAAAGGACAACAATGGCAGATATATCACACTCAAGTGCCACACAAATGAGAGATATATATTACTGATGAACACTTAAGCCCCAAATACTATGAGCCCCCTGTCTTCAGGAAAATCTGTAACCTTTTTTTGGCAAACACCACCAACATGGATATCATCTGGAAAGGCAACTTTAAGGGCATTTTAGAGCCACAGAAAGATAGGAGTATGGGAAGACCACTCACAAAGTAAAATACTTTGAACTCTGTATTACAGCAGCTGAGCCCCGAAGTCGCCTCCCCCCTCCCTCCCAGATACATTGAACACCTGGGCAATACTCCCCAAAACTGAAACGCATTTCTCATTTTCCAGCAACAGATGTGGGTGATTAGTTGAAATTCTTGGTTAAAAGATACTTGCACATTTTTGCAAGGAAGCTCACATAGAACTGACATTTATATCCGAGCACACAGCAGCAAGGTTACCCCTGCAGTGGACCCAATCAGTTAGAAATGGAGTAGAACGCTTCAATATTAGATGACAAAGAAACATATCCAAATGAAATCGAAAGCAGCCTCAGGTGACTATTTATAGAACAATGATGCAGGTGAGGTGAGATTGTAATTTTTTAACATGTATCGCAGTTATTGCGAACTAGAAAACTGAGCCAGGAGAATCTGCATTTCAACCCGAAGGGCTATAACGCATATAAACAAACGAGCATCAGCAGTGGCCAGCAACACCCACAATGACCATCAGGGGAGACACTTCATCAGACCCCAGTGACACAGTGGAAGTTTTATGGTTCTACTACTGCAACCTCTACAACTAAGACATGATATCCCCACAATTTGGAATAAAAAATGTGTTATATCTAATCACCATAATGACAATACTAGGTAGGTGTCATAGAATGGTGGTTAAGCTTGAGCGATTAACAACAACATTATAAGGCCCCTACAGGCCTGGATAGCAACTCCACATAATGCTACAACAACTGTAGGAGATTCCAGGCTCCACTCCTAATACATGCTCTAAATGAAATATGGGTAACTGATGGCCCCTCCTAGAATAAGGGACATTAGCCATAGTGTTGATGATCCTGAAACCAAGTAAAGAATCATCAGAAGTATTCTCAAAACACCCAATCACCCTTCTTACCATAGACTTTTAAAATTCTGATGAGCTTTGTGTCAAATAGATTTGATTGGTTCATAACGAGTCTAATAAAAACGGATTAAATGAGATTCATTGGAAGCAGATGGGTTAGGACAATGTGAGAAGACTTAACAGTTCAGACAGAATTCAAGAGCAACTAGGAGGAACTAGAACTGATGACAACAGAAGCAGAAAAAGCATTTGACCAAGTTGACTGCCACTTCATATGAGAAATCTTGGAGAAGATGATACTCCCACTAAGGTTCCTGAAACTAATCCCCAAGCTTCATATGACACCCTCCTCCAAGATAAGAATTAAAGGAGTCCTTTCTGACCCAGTGCAACTGAAGATGGGGGTGATCCGCAACTTCTATTCTTGTTCCAATGCTTACCAATCTCACTTAATTGCCTAGATGTGATGTCACAAAAAAACAATCATCTTGGGACCTGGACCCATCAGAAAATAACACTCTTCTTCGGAGTTTATTAATGACATAGAATCAAGATATCAAAAGTCATAAAAAGTAATTAACAAATCATAAAACATTGTAACTCACAATCAAGTAACAAAATATAAACAAACTAATAACAAAACATGTAATGTACGAGGTGAAATAGGTGTCTGCAAAAGACGGATAACTAGCCCTTATTAAGGGCACCAATGAACAGACCGTCTACAGATACCAGCATCAAATTCTTGTTAGACCATCTAGTGCATTTCAAAAATTAATTGGCTGAAACATTAATTTTATAGAATCAGAGTATAAGAGGGGCACCCAGACCCCAGGAAGAATAGATCACTTTTTGGGAACAAGAAGAAACCTTTGCTGAGGAGCGGAACCAAGAGGAAACTGAGGAGAGACTATCCCTAAGCCTGAAGTGCTGCTTGGGGGATTGGCCTGCAGTGGTTTGCCTGACTGCCAAAGAAAGGAGAAAGGAACTTTTGCTTTGCTGTGACTTTCATCAACTTGTGAAGGATCTCCAAGGGCTTGAGAGAGAGCTTGCCCCTGACCGAAGTCCCAGGACCAGTGGACTTCACCAGCCTTGTGAGTGCTGCTGGAAACGCTGTTTCAGTGGCTACAGGGTTAGGGAGCTGTGACCGACTCTGACGACTGGCTCGGTGTCCTGTAAGCACCGCATCGAGCACCGTCTCGCCCTGCAACGCACGGCCCTGGTCTCACCGACTCCGTCAACGAGCCGCTGCCTGCACCGCATCGAGGGACAACGCGTCTTGCAACGCTTCGCTACGCCGAAACGAACTGGTCCGACCGACACGGTCCCTGCTGCTGAGTTCGAGTCCTGTGACCGCACCGGAGTTGGGCACCGCTCGCACGCTTCGCGACGCACCGCCCGACTCGCACCGCTGTCCGGACTGATCGACGCCAGCCCCCGAATCCGGCTCCGTCACCGCACCGCAACCTGCCAGCACCTTATCGAAGCACCGTCTCGCCCTGCAACGCACGGCCCTGGTCTCACCGACTCCGTCTCGACGACGTCAACGAGCCGCTGCCTGCACCGCATCGAGGGACAACGCATCCTGCAACGCTTCCATTTTGCATCGCGACCGCGACGTACAGCCATCCGGCTCGCACGCCCGTGCCTGCTGCTTCAAGTAAAGGTACTGTGACCGAGTCTGTCTATGCTGTGTTGGCCCGTCTCGAGCGGTCAGCTGGATTTGTTAGACTCTGTTTGTTCTTGACATCGCCGTAGCCGGAGGAGGCTACCGACTCGCACAGAACCTTGAATTAAGCCTTTTGATCAGAACTAAGCATTCTTGACAGTATTGTGGATTTTTTTGTCGTTTATGGTCTTGTGATAAATCTATATAAAGTATACCTATTTTTATAAATATATAACCTGTGTGGTGTCCATTTGTAGTGTTGTCACTTGATTACTGTATGTGTTCACAAATGCTTTACACACTGCCTCTGAACTAAGCATGTCTGCTCGTGCCAAGCTACCAAGAGGGTGAGCAGGGGTTATTTCAGGAGTGTACCTACTTTCCCTGACTAGACTCAAGGGTCCCTATTTGGAGAAAGGTACCTACCTCTGCCAACTAGAGACCCCCAAATCTAACATGGTCTTAGCCCAATCAGGGTTTATATATTTTTTTTTTATAAAGTAATGAATGGTGTTGGTCCTAGTTGGTAAGGGTTGACGCGTTTCGGACTCCAAGTTGTGGAATCACCCAGAATGTTTGAACCATCAAATTCGGAATGCACACGGCCGCAAATTCCGTGTTCCATCTCAAGGTATGGATTTATGTGAATGCTGCAAAGGTGGATCAAAATCACATGCGGCAAAAAAATATATCTCTTCCTTCAAGGAAAGAAGAATATTCCCAATGGTAACTCTCTCTAATCGGTGGTGTGCCAAACTGCACATGGTAGTAAAAGTTCTCAAAACCCGGATCACGTCCTCTGTGGCTGTCGCACTAGCTAATGGTGTGAAAAACGCTAGGCACAGGAAAAGGGAGGCGGATCGCAGGGGTCTGGTTCATTGGTGGAAGATCTTTTGTTTGTTGACGTATGCTGGTCCTCCTTCGTACAGGGCTTTGTATGCATGGGTCAGCATCTTGAACTGGAATCTCTTCTGGATCGGGAGCCAGTGTAGCTTCTTGAGGTGCGGGGTGATGCGAGTCCTTCTGGGGAGGTCAAGGATGAATCCTGCCGCTGTTTTGTATTGTCTGTAGTCTCTTCAGGAAGCATGCACTGATTCCTGCGTAAAGAGTGTTACCGTAGTCCAGCCTGCTGGTGACGAGGGCTTGAGTGATGGTCCTTATGGTGTCGATTGGGAGCCACTTGAAATCTTACGTAGCATGCGTAGGGTGTGGAAGCAGGAAGACAAGACTTCGATTACCTGTTTCTGCATAGATAACTTGATGTCCAAGATGATGGCGAGGTTGCAGGCGTGGTCTGTCGGGCGGGGGAAGAGCTGAGTTCAGCAGGCCACCAAGTGTCGTTCCATGGCGAGGTGTTGTTCCCAAAGATGAGGGCTTCCGTCGTGTCCGAGCTATGCTTGAGACAGTTGTCCATCATCCAGTCGGCGGTTCATCATACTTCATTGGAAGTTGGTTCTGGTGGTGGAGGGGTCTTTTGACAGCGAGAGGATGAGCGGCATAGGAGATGATGTGCAGTCCATGCACTCTGACAGCTTTGGCCAGGGCGTCATGAACGTGTTGAAGAGGGTGGGGCTGAAGGACGATCCTTGTGGAACGCCGCAGAAGGTCTCCCCAGGTTTGGAGGTGATTGGTGGGAGATGGATTCTCTGGATTTTTCCGATGAGGTATGAGGCAATCTATTTGAGGGTGTCTCGCTGGATTGCGATCTGGAGGAGTCTGTTGATCAAGATGTGGCGGGAGGCGGTGTTGAAGGCGGCTGACAAGTCCAGGAGGAAGAGGGCTGCTGTTTCACCGTAGTCTAGGAGGGCTGTCTCAGAGCTGTGGTTGGCTCGGAATCTGGATTGAGAGGGTTCCTGGAGGGTGTGTTGTTCCAATTGTTTGGTGAGTTGCTGGTTGATTGCCTTTTCAGGAACCTGCACCAGAAAGAGGAGCAGGGAAATGGGTCGGTAGTTCTTCGGATCTGCTGCATCAGCGGATGGTTTCTTCAGGAGGTGCCTCACTTCAGCAAGTTTCCTGTCCTTAGGGAAGGAGGCCATGGCGATATGGTGATGGAGTTGTTAAGGACTTTCTTGAGCTCGTCGCCATTTGTCTTGCTACCGAGTTTGAAGGTGTGTTGGGTAAATGGGTCCGAGGGTGCTCAAGAGTGTATGCAGTTCATGATGGAGACTGTGGCTTGAGTTGTGAGAGGGTCCCAAGGGGTGAGCAGGTGTTTGTGTTCGTGGGCATAAGTAGGCGGATGATGTCACTAACAGGGGGGGTTGGGGTTTGAAGTTCTCGAAGATGGCGGAGATCTTGTTGTGGAAGAAGTCCACCAGGGTGTAACACAGTTCTTGGGAGGGGGTGATGTAGTTACCGGTGGCAGTGGGGTTAGAGAACTCCTTCATGATATTGAAGAGCTCCTTGCTGTGATTTGTGCTGGCTTCTAAGCGGTCTGCTAGAGCATTCTTTGTTTCTCTCAGGAAGCGTGGTACTGGTTGAGTGCTGTTTTTGAAGGTGGTAAGGTCTTCTGTCTTTCCGCTAGTACTCCACTTCCTTTCTAGTTGCCGGCAGTTGTGTTTGGAGGAATTCAGCTCCACGTAGAACCAGCTGGTTCATCTGGCCAGTACTTTGAGTTTGGCTGGTGTGGCGGGGGCAACTGTCCGGTGCATTTCGTGATCCTGTGGGGGAAGTTTTTAGCAGCCTGTTCTGGGTCGGGTGATGTGTCTGGGAGGTGGGAGTTGACAGCATTGTTCCACTGGTCGTCTGATATCTTTATCCAGTTTCTGCATGTGAAGCTGGGGGGGCGGGGTGCCAGTTTTGGTAGATCCTGAGATGGTGAGGTGGACGCTGCAGTGGTCAGTCCATGTGAGCTGCGATATGTGGTTGTAGTGGACTCTGTTGCTGGATGTAAAAATGGGGTTGAGCGCATGTCCTGCGGTGTAAGTGGGATCAGTGACAAGTTATTGGAGGCAGATGTTGCTCATGCTTTCCAGGAGGTCGGTTGTGTTGGTGTCGTCGGGGTAGTCGAGGTGGAAGATGTAGTGCTCCGATTCGATGGCGATCGGGCGATAAGGTCAGGAGGGATGGCGTTGCAGAAGCTGGGTCCTGGTCCCGGTCGTCTGTATGCGAGGGTGGCTCTGATGGTGCTTTTTCTGCCTCTGTGAAGTTGGAAATTAAGATGCTCCATTATAGGGGTTGGGTCATCTGATGAGGGTGTGCAGCAGATGGTGTCCTTGTAGATGATGGCAATTCCACCTCCGTGTTCGTTGATTCGGTCCCGGTGTGTTATCTTGTAGCCTTCGGGTGCGGCGATGGCAATGTCTGCCGCGGAGGCTGGGTTCAGCTAGGTCTCTGTGAGGAAGATGATGTGCGGGGTGAGGCATGAGATCATGTCCCAGATCTCTGTGGCGTGTTTGCCAAGCGATCATGCGTTGAGTAGAATGCACTGAGGAACCAGGGTTCATGGCGCTGGGCGCAGTCCAGGCGCAGATGGGCTTGCCTTTGGGGTGCCTATAGGTGCGCCCGCTGTGTGGCCACATTGCAGCCCCATTAAGTAGATCCTGGGAGGAGTGAAGGGCGCTGGAAGGCGGTGAGCAGGACTCGGCGGGAAAGCAGGCCGCAAGCGGAAGCGACAAAGGAGGGAAAAAACAAGGAGAAGAAGTGAAAAACGAGGGAAAAGTGGGAGAAAGCACTTAGAAAAAACAGGGGGAAGGAAGGAGAAAGCAGTAAAAAAAAACAAGGCAAAACAGGAGAAAACACTCAGAAAAACAGGGGTAAGGAAGGAGAAAGCAGTAAAAATGAGGCAAAAGCAGGAGAAAGCACTCAGAAAAAAACAGGGGAATAGAAGGAGAAAACAGTGAAAAAACAAGAAAAGCAGGAGGAAGCACTCAGAACAAGCATTTGCAATGCAATTGGTTTCGCATTTATGAGAGTTTGAGCTATTGACGCTGTAACAGCAATAGCTTAAACTCTCGCAAATGCGATGTAGGAAAGTAGTATCTCCTTCTTATGGTTACCCCCACTTTTTGCTAATGTCTCACTGTTTTTGGACTAGTCTGACTGGGATCCTGCCATCCAGGACACCAGTCTAAATGCTTTCTCCCTTAAATTGCTATGTATGTACTTTAGGTACACTCCAGATTGGATACTGGGGTACCCTTATCAGTCCCTAGTATATGGTACACCATGTACCCAGGGCATAGGTACCCCAGAGGCCTCCCATTGGCTGAAGCATGTATTATGCCATCCATGAGAGGCCATTCAAAATGACACAACAGGTCTGCTACAGCAGCCTGTGTAAGCTGGTGCTTGCACCACTTACTTAGATATAGGTTCACTATATCTATCTAAATCACTACACTTAAAAACCTATCAGTCACCCCTATGGCAGGCCTTATCAATCCTGAAGGCAGGGTGCTGGGTTTTACGTGAAAGGGTGCCCCTGCATGAGCAGAGCCCCTCTACAGCCTTCGGAGACCATTCTCCGGGGTTGTCGGTGATGCAGCCAGACATATAGGTTAAGTTGCATTATAACCTCGCGGTAAATGCTAACTTTAAAACGGCTGCTTAGAAACAAGTCATGTTTGGTGTCAAACACCTTGGAATCATACCTCCACATCAGTAACTGGTGTGGGAGGTATGATTCCACCCTTCTGCAACCACTACTGTGGGTCACCGGTCTACCCGGTACCAGCTTTCTCGACCCGGGCAGCACAAAATGGACGCTGCCAGCCACAGACACTATTCTGCTCTCCTGCTGCTGAGCCAAGCTCGAGCAGAGGAAGGCATGACAATAGGCATCCTGCCACAGGGAGGTGTGACCACCTCCCGGACAGGCTTTAGAGTATTGGGGCTGGGTGGGTGCACTCTTAGAGTGCCAGAAAGTCTGCACTGGGGGCACATTTGCAGTCCCTGTGCATAGTCCACCTCAAACCAGTTCTGGGAGCCATTGGCTCCTGCTCTGGCGCGAAACTGGACAAAGGACATGGGTGTAACCACCCCTCTGTCCTGCCCCTCCCCTAGGAGGGTCCCCCGAATCTGTCCAACCCTTTCCCATGGGTATAAAGTGGGTTACCTGGCTACAGGACTTTAGATTTTACCTGGACAAGATTCTACTAAGAAGAAACCAAGTACTTCGGCTGTCAGCACGACGCTGGATGACTGAAGAATCTCCCTTGGAGTAAAGGAGTTACTCCCCTGCACTAGCAGGCACCTAAGCGCATCTGACTGGCTTGCATCTCCCGAGCTCCTGAGGACTCCTAAGATTTCAGCAACACAGGAGGTGGGTTTCTGAAGGTCCCTGAGGTCGATCTGCCCTCTCAGCGATTCTGAGACCAGTATCCCTCGTGGGGACCGCGTGACCCGAACCCCTGTGCACCGTGTACATTTGCAAGTGCATATGCTTGTTGGCGACCCCTGAGCTTGTGCATTGGACTCCGAGTAGTCCTGACCCCGAGCAGTAATTGCACCAAAAACTCCGGCCTCCTCGCACTGGAGTGCTCCGTGGGCTGGTGCTTTGCAGACTTGCTTGAGGTCTCCTCGCGATCCCTGGTCCGTTGGCCTGTGGGTCCTGGCGAGGGTCACCTTGTTTGTTCTTGGGCTTCCCTGGTTGCTCCAGACGTGCCCTGACTCCCCATTGCTTGAAGAGTCCCCTGGACATTGCTGGTCCACACTGTAACCCGTTTGTCCTTCCTGCGTGGGGTGCATTTGCCAAGGCTTGTTGGTGCTCCAGCCGGACAATGACCCCTCAGCACTCGACATCCTTCATGGGACAGCTCACCTCCGGATCCTGGTCGTCCTCGACATCTCCTGGTCCCCGTGGCTGCAGAGTCAAGCATCCCTTCTTCGCACCTGAAGCTCCCGACATCGGTGGGCATTCGACTACCGAGCCCCTGGTCACCTGAAGTGACCCAGACTCTGTCCCCTCTGCTTTCAGGTTCCTCTCACCTAGAATCCAGGCTTGGATTGCACCGGACACTCTTCGCCTTCCCGGCAGCAGCACTTCTTCGCAACTCTCCATTGAAAACGACGAAGGTTTCCGAGACCACTTGACCCCTATGCACCCGGCTCCTCTGGGATAGGTAACACGGGTACCTCGGTACTCACTGGTGGGTTGGCCCTAGAACCTCCTATGTTCCAAAGGGTTTGCTTGAAGTCCTCGTAGAAGTGTCCTTAAACTATAACTTTACAACGCGACTTTCCCATAGAGTTGTACGGAGCACGCGGTCGTGTTTCCTCACTGCACCCGTCCTCCGTGGGCTCCCTGTGTCACTGCCTTAGGTGGTTTCTTGGGGTCCCAGCGATTATACGTGCTCTAGGCACTGTGTCTAGTCAAGTCGTGAATGTTATACCATTTTTTAAGTATATGGTTCGGTCTCCCCCTGGAGCCCGCTGTGTATTGTGCTACTTACGAATGTTCTATTGATTCAGTATTGTGTGCTTTGTGTTCTAATCTCGTGTAGAGACTAGTAGAGAGTGTTATATTAATAAATACATATTTTTATATAACTACTGTGTGGTTCTCCTTTCATTTAGTCATTCAGGAGGTGATATTCTGGTAAAACAAGCTGCTTTACATTCCTTCAAGACTAAGCCTGAAGGCTGCTCTCCAGAGCTACCACTAGGATAGCTTTCTAAAGGTTATCTTTGACCTCATACATCATAAGGGTCGTGTGGACTGGTACAGGGTGCCCACTTTAATTAGTGGACAGCATATACCAGGCCACCTTCTCACATGCGAGACCTATTGCATTGCAAGTGCGTGCTATAAACATTTTTAAAAAGCATTAGGAGAGAGCATGTCCTGCCTGCAACAGCAGGCAGGACAATGCTATTTGAGAAATTAGTGCTCCGAGGCTGTAATTAAACCCAACCGAGCAACAACACTCGTAACGGGGGGTGTCGCCATGGGAGGTTACAAAATGAGACAAGGCGGTACTAAGGAGGTACTTCAAAGTCTTTTGACCAATGAACAATCACAGTTTACAGTGGACAATGACACAAGTCAATGAAAAATGTGAGCAAAGAGTAGGCGGAGCTTCAAGTCCCTACCTCAATATAGCATGCCTCGCAGAGCACTGCATGCACTGCTCAGGCTCGACCTAAACAATGGGGAACAGGAAGGAGAAATCAGTAAACAAAAAACAAGGCAAAAGCAGGGGTAAGCACTCAGAAACATGGGGAGGAAACAGAGCAGTGCAGCAGCAAAGGAGAGCTGGGCATGGGCCATTAATTCTAACAGAATACAACCAGGGCCTGGGTTCACATAGATGAAAACAAGTCATCCCTCTCTCCTTGAACACAAAAATATGATTGCAATACAGATGAGAACCGATACTTGCGTTGATGGGAACAATATCAAATCCATCAGAAAACCATTTACACACTTTAAACTAGAAAATGCAGCAAAAGAGGGCATGCACTTTCTTCCTGGAATTGGCAAACATTCGTTAGAAGTAGGGGAGGAGGAGGGCTGCCTTACTTTGCAACAACTGAACACTCTAAAGGCAAAACAAAGCCTATCACAATAAAATTTCTATAAATCTGTCCAAGTGAGGCACTACCTCCAACCAACTTCACAAGAAAGTAGTAACAACCTCAGTTACAAAACATCTAAATTACCCTGCTTGATCCTGAACGTAAACATAACAATGCACCTAGTTTCCAAATATTAAGCTGCATAAAAGCACAACTTTACAAAACAAGCATCCACCAAGATATTTGAGGGAAATGGAAGGGAGAACTAAGCCAAACATAAAATAAGGAAGACTGGAGTCAGTTGTACCCCTCAGTCCACCCTACAACAAGGTTCCAAACTCCCCGACATGGAGAGATTTTCAATGGAGACCAGCACAAAGATATTTCAGAGTTCTTCCCCAAACAAGATAGTTAAGTGGCAAAAGGGAAGAAGAGTGTTGGTGAGGTTGTAGACACTGCATGTGTCACGGCCTGTACGGCAACAGAGCACCTTTCTTTTATATACCCACAATGCTTCTAGGATGCTTCAAAAAAAGTCAATAGGAAGCAGCGCTTCTTTCTGTCTAACCCCAGTTCTAAGACAGAATCAGTGCAAAAACCATAGTGGCGACCTGTAAGTGTTTTCGGAATTTCCAGCAGTCCCACGTTAGAGAAAAAAGCTCTTGTAAGAGCGCTGGAAACCTCTGCGAGCATTTTGGAGCAGGCAATATAGAAGGGGCTACACCCCAACCCCCCCTCCTGCTTGTGATTCGGGGTCCATGCAAGAAGAAGCATTACAGAGTGAGATCATGCAATCAAGAGAAACAAAAGAAGTCCAGAAGTGAAGATTCCGGAAAGAACATCAAGAGCACAGTCAAATTAGATAATTCTTTGTCATTCTTCAGTCCAGAAACAAAAAAAACCCGTAGGGAGAATCTAAGCACATGAGAAGTGAAGAAATACAAGTTGATTAATAAGGTATTTTGAAAGGTATTGGCTAGCTTATGTTTTTGTTTTTCATGTGTAAGGAGGATACCGTTTTGGGTTTTATGTTTTTCCCTAGACTACAGAACGTACAAGACATACAATGATTCTTAGGATTCACAAACTGCTAGTGATGATTCATTTATCAATTTTCTGCCAATGTATCTCCCCTTACCAGGCTACTCTGAAAAGGAGAAACATTTGTTTGGTCTGAAGAATCAGAAAAAGCCTTTTGTACCTTAACCCCTTCGATGCTCATGACGGAATGGTTCCGTCATGAGCATCGGTGCTCCTGTGCTCATGACGGAACCATTCCGTCATGAGGACAGGAGCAGGAAATCCCTCTGCTGTAAACAGCAAAGGGATTTCCATTTTTATGCCTCGGGAGGTGGGGAAGAGCTTCCCAACCTCCCGAGGCCCTCCCCTGGTTTTCTGTGTAATGACAATCGCGCGCATGGCGTGCTGTCGTCATTACATTGAAAGCGAAACTGAAACTGAGTTTCAGTTTCCAGTGCTCAGATGGCGCTATCTCAGCCTCCCGAGCACCGAAACACTTGGGAGAGGTATCGTTGGAAAGGGAGAATCTCCCTTTCCAATGGCTACCCTTCTCTAGTGGATCCCTGCTTGGGATCACCCCAGGAGGGCGATCCCTAGCCAGGGATCCACCCACTAGCGACAGGGAGGGGGAGCGGCCCCTTGGGCAAAGGCCTTTGCTCCCCCCATTGTGTTTTGGGCATACCAGTCTTTCTGCCCCCCGCCAGGGATTTTTTTATAAAAATTTACTTAGGGTGGGGGCTGCCCAAAACGGGCATGCCAATGCCCCCACATCCCCTCACCAAAATTACAGCCTTTCTGCCCCCCGGGAGGGGGCAAAAAGCTCACAAGATGCCAGGGATTATTTTTTGGCAAATGAAATTAGGGTGGGGCTGCCCAAACGGGCATGCCAATGCCCCACCCCCCAAAAAATAAAGTCTTTCTGCCCCCGGAGGCTGAAAGCCCACTAGCGCCAGGGATTTTTCCCCCGCAATTTTACTTAGGAGGGGCTGCCCAAAGCGGGCATGCCAATGCCCCCACCCCACCAAAATTACAGCCTTTCTGCCCCCTGGGTGCAGTAGCCTCCAATCTGCCCCCCCCAAGATTTGGGAGATAGCCATCACCTGCCCCCCCGGGGGGGCAGAAAGCCCACTAGATGCCAGGGATTTTGTTGGGGCAATTTTACTTAGGGTGGGGGCTGCCCAAAACGGGCATGCCAATGCCCCACCCCCACCAAAATTACAGCCTTTCTGCCCCCTGGAGGCAGTAGCCTCAATCTGCCCCCGGGGCAAAAGCCCACTAGACGCCAGGGATTTATTTTGGGCAATTGAAATTTGGGTGGGGGCTGCCCAAAACGGGCATGTCAATGCCCCCACCCCACCAAAAAAATTACAGTCTTTGCAGTAGCCCCCAATCTGTCCCCCCTCCGGGGGCAGAAAGCCCACTAGAAACCAGGGATTTTTTTTTGTATTCATGTAGGGGTGGGGGCTGCCCAAAATGGGCAGGACAATAGCCCCACCAGAGAAATTCCAGTCTTTCTGCCACTCCCGGGGGGCAGATGGGGGCAGTGGCCTACTAGGCACCAGCGATTACGCTGGCTTTTTTTTATGGGTGGGGGCTGCCCAGAAGGCATACCAATGCCCCCACCCCCAAAAAAATAGCCACAGTCTTTCTGCCCCCCATATCGGGGCAAACTCCCCCCCCCCCGATTCCCCCCCAGGGCGGCAGAAAGCCCACAAGGCACAGAGATATTTTTAGCAATGTGCCTACCTGTGGATTTTGGGCCCTAGCGAAGCCGGAACATAGGGAAACCTAGCAAACCTGTACATTTTTGAAAACTAGACACCCAGGTGAATACAGAATGGGGTGACTTGTCTGGCTCTCACCAGGTTCTGTTACCCAGAATCCCTTGCAAACCTAAAAATTTGTCCAAAAAAAACACATTTTCCTCACATTTCTGTGGTGGAAAGTTCTGAAATCTGTGTGGATCCACAAAATTCCACAAAGCCCGCATTCCCCAAAGTCTTCTGAGAAAAATGGTACCTCACTTGTGTGGGTGGGTCAAGCACCCGCGACAGACAAGGGCCCAAAACCTATTCAAGCGACTTCAAAATTACCTATCACAAAACAACCTGGTTTTGCAAGGGGGGGGTCCCAGGAGTTTTTGGCCCCGGGCTCGGCGGCCATCTAGAGAAACCTACCAAACCCACACATTTCTGAAAACTATACACCCTGGGGAGTCCAGCAAGGTATGGCTTGCGTGGGTCCCCCAACATTTCCCTACCGAGAATCCCCTGCAAACCTCAAATTTAGATGAAAAAAATCACTTTTCCACACATTTGTGTCAGCCCGGTGATGCCACAACTTTCCCACACAAAAATGTGTGGAAAAAGTGATTTTTCAGCTAAATTTGAGGCTTGCAGGGGATTCTGGGTAAGAAAACGTTGGGGGATCCACGCAAGCCATACTCCCCTCGAATCCCGGGTGTCTAGTTTTCAGAAATGTGTGGGTTTGGTAGGTTTCCTAGGTGGCCGCCGAGCCCCGAGGCCAAAAAGTCATGGGACCCCTTACAAAACCAGGTTGGTTTGTGATAGGTGAATTTGATGTCGCCTCAATAGGTTTTGGGCCCTTGCCTGTCGCGGGTACTTGACCCACCCACGCGAGTGAGGTACCATTTTTATCGGGAGTCCTGGGGGAATGCTGTGTAGAAGGAAATTTTTCTCGAAAGACTTTGGGGAACGTGGGGTGGGTGGAATTTTGTGAATCCACGCAGATTCCAGAACTTTCCACCACAGAAATGTGAGGAAAATGTGTTTTTTTGGACAATTTTTAGGTTTGCAAGGGATTCTGGGTAACAGAACCTGGTGAGAGCCAGTCAAGTCACCCCATCCTGGATTCCCTGGGTGTCTAGTTTTCAAAAATGTATAGGTTTGCTAGGTTTCCCTAGGTGCCGGCAGAGCTAGGGTTCAAAAACTACAGCTAGGCACTTTGCAAAAAAAGGGTCATTTTTCACTGTGAAAATGTGGTGTGTCCACGTTGCGTTTTGCGCTGTTTACTGTCGCGGGCATTAGGCCTACCCACACAAATGAGGTACCGTTTTTCTCGAAAGACTTTGGGGAACGCAGGGTGGGTGGAAATTTGTGGATCCACGCAGATTCCAGAACTTTCCACCACAAAAATGTGAGGAAAATGTGTTTTTTTTGACAATTTTTTAGGTTTGCAAGGGATTCTGGGTAACTGAACCTGGTGAGAGCCAGTCAAGTCACCCCATCCTGGATTCCCCTGGGTGTCTAGTTTTCAAAAATGTATAGGTTTGCTAGGTTTCCCTTGGTGCCGGCAGAGCTAGGGTTCAAAAACGACAGCTAGGCACGTTGCAAAAAAAGGGTCATTTTGCACTGTGAAAATGTGGTGTGTCCACTTTGAGTTTTGGGCCGTTTCCTGTCGCGGGCACTAGGCCTACCCACACAAGTGAGGTACCGTTTTTCTCGAAAGACTTTGGGGAACGCAGGGTGGGTGGAAATTTGTGGATCCACGCAGATTCCAGAACTTTCCACCACAAAAATGTGAGGAAAATGTGTTTTTTTGGACACTTTTTTAGGTTTGCAAGGGATTTTGGGTAACAGAACCTGGTGAGAGCCAGTCAAGTCACCCCATCCTGGATTCCCCTGAGTGTCTATTTTTAAAAATGTATAGGTTTGCTAGGTTTCCCTAGGTGCCGGCAGAGCTAGGGTTCAAAAACTACAGCTAGGCACTTTGCAAAAAAAGGGTCATTTTTCACTGTGAAAATGTGGTGTGTCCACGTTGCGTTTTGAGCCGTTTCCTGTCGCGGGCACTAGGCCTACCCACACAAGTGAGGTACCATTTTTATCGGGAGACTTAGGGTAACACAGAATTGTAGAGCAACTGTTATTACCTATTGACTTTTGATGCATTTCTGCCTTCCAAATGAAAGAATGTGTAAAAAGAAGTCATTTTGAAAAATGACCTATAATTCTCATGCTAGTATGGGTACTCCCAATTTCGGAAATGTGCAAATATCTACTGTTTCTAAACTCTATATTTTGTTCCCATTTCAGAAATACATAGGTGTCTTTCATCCCGATTTTTCCATGTATAAATTTTCCCAGAATAATTGCTATATACCCGGTACATAATAAAAAACATTGCAAGACGCTGCTCAGTTATTGGCTCTGGGTTCGTCGGGTTCTTGGTGAACCTACAAGTCCTATATATCGCCACAACCAGAAAGGTCCAGCGGAAGTAACGAGTATATTGCTTTCAAATAGCTGTCATAATTAGAAGAAGTTACAGGTGAAAACGTTGACACAAATGGCTGTTTTTCAACTAATTTTCAATTTTTCCTATATTTAACTGTTTGTTTCTATAAAGAAAACTTGAAGGATCTACACAAATGACCCCTTGCTGAATTCAGAATTTTGTCTACTTTTCAGAAATGTATAGCTTTCCAGGATCCATTTTTGATTTCATACCCATTTCTACCATTAACTGGAAGGAGGTTGAAAGCACAAAAAAATAGCAAAAATAGGCTATGTCCCATAAAAATGCCAAAACTGTGTAAAAAATGTTGGTTTTCTGACAAAAGTCTGCTCGTCCCTGAAAGCTGGGAAGATGGTGATTTCAGCATCACAATCCCTTTTTTGATACCATTTGCTGGGAAAAAAACAGACGCTTTCATCTGTAGCCCTTTTTTCGCATTTTCCCCCCCAAAAAACAAAATTTAGCTGTATTTTGGCTAATTTCTGGGTCCCCTCTAGGGGAATCCACAAACCTTGGGTACCTTTAGAATCCCCATGATGTTGGAAAAAATGGACGGAAATCTGGCATGGATACCTTATGTGGTCAAAAAGTTACAGGGGCCTAAGTGCGAACTACCCCAAATAGCCAAAAAAAGGCTTAGCACAGGGGGGGAAAAGGCCTAGCAGCGAAGGGGTTAAAGAGTTTCTTAGCTCTGGCTCTGATTTTAGCGCATCAAGACACAGAGAGACCTTTTATTGTAGAAAATGCTTCTAATGTAGCTTTAGGGTCAATGCTTTCACAGAGACATCCTGATACTGGCCAAGGTCATCCATTGGTTTATTTGTCCAAGAAATTATCAGCAGTAGAACATAACTACACTATCGGAGAAAAGCGTTATTTATTAGTAATCACAGCAGTATGTAAAAATGGTGTCATTATCTCCAGGAGTAAAACCTCAGATCACGGTGTGTACACTTGAAAGATCATGAATACCTTTTAGTTTAATGTTTTCTGACCCCTGGGTTGCATTTTTGGAGGAAAAAAAACACTTTGCTTTTTAAGAGTCATTAGGAAGTGAACTAAAATAGCCTATAGTGGAAAGGGCAACCTAGGGAGGATTTTAAAGTTTTTTGCAATATGTTTATGAAGAATGAACCAGCTTCCTGACCGTTTCCATAAAGGTCAAAATATGTGTTGCTTTTTTGACCCCCAACTATTAGGAGACTGTTTTGGGGCACATAATTCTGTATGTCCAGGAGTTTAAATGCCATATCATCCACCTTTCCAATCAACTGTAAAACTCTGTAATGTGTATCAATTCTGTTATTATAAAGCTGCCTGATGCTCTATCACTGCATCTCTATTCTGTGGTCCTGAATGGCCTCGTTGGCAAATAAGTCCAGGCTTTGTTTCTGTTAGCCAAATGCTGTCATGCCTTTTGCCTCATGGCAAAGACCACCGCTGTGAGTCTGTCAACATTAGCTTTTATGAAAATGTGAAAGTCTGAAAAGCACTGTCTGTTGCCCATTAATTAAACCTATTTGACAGAGTGGTCAGAAGACATAAGATTATGATTTCAGGGGGACGAAGACTCAGGATGCACACTTGCTATTACCATGCTACGTATCTTGAGCTTCACCTAGCTTCACATAAAAGTATTCACACCAAAGCAGTTAAGGCTCTATGTCAGCCAACAGAAGCTTGGGATTTTGTGTGATGGAACCTGTGAGAGCTGTCACCACCACTCTGTGGTCACTAGAAAGTGCATATCGGACCAGACATTTCTGCAGCACGCACCCGTCTAGTTTCGGAGTCTTTGGGGATCACAGGGAAGCCAAAACATGCAGGTTTGAGGCCCTCACAGAACCCTCCAGTCTTTCTACTTGCGACACCACCCCAACAGTGGAGGTGGTGTCAGAAACTCCAAAAGATGGTCAGACATCTAAAAAAAAAAAAAATTGCTATCTGTAAATTCTTATCTACAATCTGCCGGACAACCATCAGAACCTTAGACTCATTTGTTTCCAGACCTGTCTGTAGCTCCTCGAACCTGCCGCCCACCTGTGACACCTTGTCCAAATTACTAATTGTGGCTTGCTGGTTTATAGCTGCTATGAGCAGGGACTCACTGATGACAGCTCCATGACTGTAGCTCTCATTTGTCTGCCAATCACCCCACTTCTTGTACATGGCTTGGGGTTGAAATTTTTTTTTTCTTATGTTGTTGACTTTGACCCGGTCTGATGTAACCAGATACCCACAGTTGACGTTTCATGCCTTTTTGGCGCTATTTTAAAAACTCACAACTCCGGGATTATTCTTCTGTTGTGTTTTCACTTTATTACTGTTTGAGTGCAGCACAAATACTTTACACATTGTCTCCAAGTGAAGCCCGACAGCTTCCAGCTACCAGAGGGTGAAGCACAGGATTATTTAGTGACTTTTGTGGTTCACACAGACAAGGATTGTGATTATTACTTAAGTGGGGCTCTCCCCACTGTCAACTAATAACCCAATTTCTTACAAGCATCCTCACATTTAGTGACATATGAATTCATTACAGGACAGAGCCATTTCCTGCGGGGATGAATGCAAAAGGGCAGGAAAACATAAAATGTATAATAGGTTAAACATCCTCACTGTTGCAGTCACAGTGATTGTTACTCCCTCCCCCCCATTTCCCAGTATTGTAAAAACTAAACAATGTATTTCAAATCCTTGGTTCTCACATAATTCCCTTCATATAAATTTGTGAAGTATCTCTTTACTCTTGTTCTCTTAGCACAGCAATCTGTGTGTTCAACTTTTTGCAATTACAATGCTTTCTTTGAGGAATGGCCTCTTCAGAGAGACAATATTTTTCTGTCCCACCCACCTACTAGAATGCATAATTATTTAAAGTAATAACAGCTATTTTAAACCAGGCATTGTCACTGAACCTCCTGGGTCCCTTCTGGATGGAATAAAAGGTATGCCTTTCAACTACAATATTCACTTTTAGTAAACATGAGAAAATAAAATATTAGAATTAAACTCTGGCATCTGCTTCTCTTTGGGATTTTTGCTGAGCACGCTATTTCCTTGAATAAAAGCAGTAAAAAGTCATTGTTTGTATCGGCCGACAATCATTTGTTCCCGATTCACAGTGGTTTGCAAGATATTCTGTCCAATCATGCAGTGGTGACACAGTTTTCCCAGTAAAGGTAAGGAACAGTTGTGGAGGTATTATGGGTTGTGACAGCATTCTTTTTGTTGCAGATCAATTTATCCCATGTAATTATTTTACTTGTCCCCACTAATGTGTTTCTTTCTCGATCATCATACAAACAGGCCTACTTCACAAAGCCTTTTAGTGAGTAGCTGTCTTACTCGTATCTGAGGAGTGAATCACATGAATTTCCAGACGTTCATCTGAATTATATAACATTAATAAGTGACAAAAAGTCTATACGCTCATTAGTCCGAACTAGCACATACTCAAATTTAGCAGTTTTGAAGATGAAAGGCCACTTCTTACTCTCAAAATAGGCATCAACTTAAGGAATGCATCTCTTCAGGCATAGCGGGACACCGTCAAACTGACAAATTAATTCATGGAAAAGTGGGGTCTTTTTTCTAATGTAAGCCACCCCAGTTGTGGAAATCATTGCTACTGCACTGCTATCAAACGCAGCACTGAGTTTACATAGAGAGACATTTCCTAAAAACACAAGCGCTTCTTTAACTACGGAACCACAACACAATCCTATGCCTATGTTAGGGAATCTATGTAGATAAAACCCCCCAAGTGAACAGAAAATGAATAGGATGTTGCACTGGTGATGGGTGTAATACACTCAACACCCCAGTTGTGAAATGTTGCTTAGAAGGTTGCCATTTCCCCATCAATACTTGCAGTATGATAGCAGGGTCATCAGGGACTGTGACATCTGAATCATCCTGCCCCAAATGGAATCAAAGTGGACATTTAATAGCCACATAATTAAGGCAGAACTCAAGAAAGATGAATAAATGCTTGTACCACCATTCTAAAGCCTAATAGTGCCCCTGAGGCAAACCGCCTGAGACCTTAATGGACCCTATTCCTATTAACATCTATTTGCGAGTTTGCGTCATGATATATGTGCTTTCTTTACACTCTTATGATTGAGAGGTCACTGTTTAGCCACAATGAATAACTTTTGAGGTAAGTGGGATATGACCTATTAAGTTGCAGATAGAAACAACAGAGTATCCTCTGTCTTTTTGTTTTACATGCAGATTTTAGCGAGGTCGAAGGAATCATTCATGACATCTATTACTTTTGCAGTTATCTATACCTTTTAAGAAGAAACAAGGCCTCTACTGATCAAATATTCAGTTAGGCAAATAAATATTCGGTTAGAGCAATGAAAGGGCCTTTTTTTCCCCTACATATAGATGCAGGATACTACCACCTGATTGCATTGGCCACAGAATAAAAAAATCAAAGCACACCCGGTTAGGGTTACTATCTGGACACAGCCGGTATTTTTCTCGCATGGCCGATAAATAAAATAATAATCTCAGAATGTGCTAATAAATGAGCATAAAAGAACACATCTGTGAGAAAATAACTTCAAATGTATTAAGAACTATATAAACTACTCCTAAATAAATATTAAAGCATTACCCTATTAAAATTCCTGAATCTTCCAGAATCTCAAAACACGAACAAATGGCCAATATTTGTCTTTGAGATAGGTATCCTCACCCAACGGCGCAGGACATATATATTGAAATTAAACTGTAAGAACATACAAAACTTTGTGTTAAATCTTTCACACAATTTTTTGTCATTTTTCTACATGCTTTGAAGTTATATTTTTCCCTCACATTACTAAGATACATACCTGTTTATACAAACGGTTGACTCTTATTATATTTATTTCTGCAACCAATTTGACACCCACACGCAGAACTAGTCATTCACCCAAGGTGTAATGTTCTGTGCACTCTAGTCATGGGGCACGTCCTCTCTTCCAGCACAGTGACGTGTTTCTTGGCTCTGTGCTGGTAGTGGAGATACATAAGTAGGGTGGGAACTTTGGCTGATGCGTAGCCACCAAAAAAGGCAGATCAAACTATCTGTGCATGCCTTAGTGTATTACTGCGTAGTTACCTGATGGGTCTTTGATGTTGGAGGTTATTCATGCATTCTCAAATACTCTGGAGTGATTGCCTGTGAGTCTTTTATAGCTGGGGATACAACTGTAAGCAGTGCTCATGAATAAAGGAATGATTAAAATTCCAAACAGTTGCTTCCTATTGGCTGCATGTGCTGCTGGTCGATAAGACGATTCCAGATCATTACACCGGCGCCGAGAATAAATTAAGGGAGGCATCTTCAAGGATTATGATTGCCTCTTCGTCCTAGTCTGAAGACGACAAACCTGTGGTGTTGACTGTTGCTCACATGAAGTCATCAACAATCAGTAATCTAGCTACCCCACAAAATTCGACCATCTCTGAGTCATTATCATTGGAGGTGCCTTTGACATTTAATTTGGGTTACACGAACTACTTGCTGCCATTAATGTGATAAAAGACACTGACTTTGCCACACTCATTCATAAACCTGTCCTAAATTACAATGATGTACGCATCTATGCATATGGATTACAACGGCCCCCAAAATGTCAAGGTGTTTTCGGCCAATTTGTTAAACATGGTGATCACTCTTTGTTAATGTTGTTGAAGCCACAGCAGGCACTGGATGCCTGTTGAGTTTCAGATCAGCAGTTAGGCTTGGCTGCCTCAAGGTTCTATGTATTGCTCAACAGGTTGTAGGGGACGAGCCTAAGAACCTTGAAGAACTTTTTTCAAAGCGATTTAATGGTATAGGCAAGCTGAAAGATTGCCAAATTCATCTACCCATTGACACAGATGTGCAACTAGTTGCCCAACATTTTGGAGTTATTCCGTTCAGTATTCAAAAACAGATCGAACAAGAAATCAACAACCATATGAAACTTTACATCATTAAACCTGTTAAAGGTCCCACACCGTGGGATTCCCCCAATGTCCCTGTTCCCAATAAACAAACAGGTGGCATGGATATGCGCCAAACTAACCAGGCAGTTCAAAGAGAGAGACATCTTGCTCCATAAATACAAGATATGATTCATCAGCTGAATGATGCCTGAGTCTTTTTAGCCTTCTAGGTTTGATCTAAACAAAGGCTACCATCGATAAGAGTTGGCAAAAGAATCAAGATATATATGGGGGTGTGGCTAGCCACAGAGGAAGATGGCTGCTAACTAGAAGAGCTCCAGGCTGCCCAGGAGTAATCCCCTGAAATCCTACTTTTCATCCTGTATAACTAGCGCTGGTTCGCATAGAACTACGACGCGGTGGCCCTCGGCTGGCTGGCAGGGGGCTTGTGGGCCAGCTAGGATGCGCTGCTGAGGTGGAGTGAGGATATATAGCTGCCTCGCGTGGTCGGAGGAAGATGGCGGCCGGGGCCGATCCAGGCCTGGAGAAACAGGGCTCTACTGTCCTTCCCCTAAGAAGTTGGGGCACGTCAGTGCCCCTGGAGGCGATCAGAGATGCAAACTGCCTGCCCGGAGGGCTGCGGAGGCCCCGGGGAGGACGGCCCGAGACTGCTGGGCAGCACTGGTGGGACAGAGACAGTGAGGAGAGCCCTGGCAAGGCCTGGCGCTGCTGGGGACTGGAGTGGAAGCGGGTTCGGAGCCGGGACATTGCGGCGGACCCTGACCAGATAGATCTGGGGATGGGCCCGTGAGCCTAAGATACCGCCGGGGGAGACCTGTTGCCGGCCCTCGATTCAAGAGCTGGAGAGACAGCAGGCCTAGGTCCACCGCACACGTGGATCCTGTTGGTGGAGGCCAGGAGTCAAGAACCGAGGCCCCAGAGTAGCGAGACTGGGGGGGGGGGGCTACAGGAGGTAAAGGGGAAGGCCCCGGGACATCCTGATACTGCTGGTGCCACTACGGGGGAGATAGCGGCATCGCTGGGCGGGGTGAGACCACATGAGAGGGGCCCCTGGAGGACTGAACAGCATAACAGGGATGACTGGAACACCTCGGCGGTTGGATCTGGTGGCCTGGTTGGGGTCCTGACTGCTCCAGAAGCGCCTGCTTAAGAGACAGCACCGTGTTGGTCGGGTGTGGTATGACTCTTTCGGCCTGTCCTAGAGAAGAACAGTTATTCCAGGGTCTGCATGGACAGCACTGGTCCTCCGGGGGGGCCTCTGGACGGCACACGCTTAGAGTGGGCTAACTGGAGGGCTCTCCCTGAACATGTGTGGCCCAACTAATACCTAGGTGGTGGGCCGCGGGCGAGGCCATACCGCCACTGACTGGACGGCCAAAGGACACACAATTGGCCTGGACGAGAGCTGTGGAGCCTGTGGGTGTGGAGGTGTGAGTGGTGGTCATCCCCGACTGGGCTCCCGGGAGGTAGAACTTCCAGGTGTAGAGAACGGACGGGCGAGGGCCTGTGAAATGGTGAAGGGCTGCCCCCAGAGGCCTCTGCACAGAACAACTTTGACAAAGGTAAGAATGCTCACTGCGGGAGGCCAGATGCAGGGAGCAGATGGTGGAGGCGCGAGGGGAGCTGCAGCGAGAGGGGGAGCACTCCCTGCAATCCATAATGGCTGTCTTCAAGAGCTACAAGGATACATAGCATCTATAGAGCCCAAACTGGATGCAGTAAGGGTAGATGTCAATCTGCTCCGGTCCAACTTTCACAAAATATCCGAAAAAGTAGCAGTAGCAGAGACACAAATCAATGGATTGCTCTCCACAACAAAACAGCTTGAGGAACAAGTGCAAACCTTAACTAAGCAGAGCACTGCTATGGCCGGCAGACTGGAGGACCAGGAAGGGAGGGCAAAGAGGAATAACATAAAAGTGGTGGGGGTCCCTGAGGGCTCTGCAGGCCCCAGCGCCGACCAAAACATCAGTCGAACTTCTTCTCGGTTGAGAGAGTGCATCAAGCACTGCCTCCTTCCCCTCCCCCCCGAAGCCTGGGGCCCCACCGCGAACAATAATAGCATGAAGTTTTCAGCTAGAGAGGTCGGGATGCGATAATGCAGACAGCTCGGACACAGGGGACCTGTACCCTGGGAACGCGGTGATCCGCATTTTCCCAGACTTCACCTTACAAGTACAGCGCCAATGGAAAAGCTCTGATGAAGTAAAAAGGGCTCTGCGGGTCAAGGAGATAAAATACATGATGCTCTTTCCTGTCAGGCTCAGGGTCATCACGGATGGGGAAACATGGCATTTTACCACGCCAGAGAAGGCATGGGACTGGCAGGAGGGCTGGAGAGTGGCCGGGAAGAGGGCGAACAGAGAGCCTCCCCCTCTGCAGGCCAGCAAGAGCTGCATTCCTCTCCACGGGACACGTGAGCAAAAACTCTGAGACCCAGGAAGGGTGTTTTGACTGTTACGAGTGGGGAGGGATGTAGTGCATTTTTTTGAGAATAACAAAGTCAGGAAAGGGAGGGAGGACACAGGTGGGAGAGTTAACCCACGGGGTTAACCAATCAAATGACAGCCCTCCAAAGGACAAGCACGACTGGGTTTTCTTTCTGAAGGTATAGGGGATGTTATATCATGTTCATATTAGATATCCGTAACGCCATTGATCGGGTGACTATAGCCCACTCTAGTTATCAGATATTTAATTTGGGGCGACAGGCACTCTGCAAGTTGGGGGAGCGGGTAGTGCAAAACTCACAAAGCAGGTTGGGGGAGTTTAGGGGGGTTAACTTTTAATTCTTGGTTACAGAGGCTTCAACGGTATGTGATCCTTCTCTTAAAAGAGGGAGGGGAGTGGGGACTGGTAGTTTCCTGGACAACCTGGGTGAGTTCTGGGAAGGAGGCAGCCCATATGTGGGGAGCAGCATGGATATCCTGGATGGCTACAATGACTCTCTGGCTAGATTGATCAAAGCACATGGTTTTGCTTTGATCTCGTGCGCAGATGACACACAGATAGTGATATCCATATCCACGAAGATCCAAACGGTGGCGAATAGGTTTCATGACTGTATGAAACACATCATCGAATGGATGCATTCCAACTCCCTTAAGCTGAACACAGAGAAAACGGAGGTGGTGGAATTTGGAAAAGGCCCCTCCCTTTGGAACTCTTCATGGTGGCCAGCAAATGCCGGGCGTTGCCCGCTACCCACCAGGAAGACAAGAAACCTGGGCATTATGTTCGATGATCAGTTATATTTTGCGGGCCAGTGCAACTCCCTGACATCTTCATGCTTTTTCCTCATAAAGGTGTTGCGTAAGGTCTTACCTTTCATCCCTCAAGGCCTACGCAAAATGGTGGTAGTAGCACTGATCCTCTCCAGAATTGATTATTGCAATGTACTATTTCTAGGCATTGACAAAGGCCAAATACGTAAACTTCAAGCCTTGCAAAATGCTGCTGCTCGGCTACTTCTTAACATTCCTAAATACCACCCCATCTTCAACAGTCTTAGGGGGCTTCACTGGCTCCCGGTCCAGAAGCGCATTGAATTCAAGGCTATCTGTTTCATACATAAAGCACTCTATGGAGGAGGATCCCTGAGCTTTCAGCCACTGTTTCGCTGGCATGCCCCGTCACGCGAATTGAGGTCGTCCAGTAAAGGACTAGTTCTGGTCCCTAAAATTCGTAGAGCCAGATGGCGGGGAAGAACCCTCTCATACCAGGCAGCCAAACTGTGGAACACAATGCCAATCGCTATCAGGTTACAACATGATAGAGTTATGTTTAGGAGGATGATCAAAACTTGGTTGTTTCCCACGACATCCGTCTAATCTCTACCTGCCACGTACCAGTCACCACTCCCTTTACAGTTCAGCGCCAAGACGCCTCTGCAATAGTTGCGCTTTATAAATGCTTTCATTCATTCATTCACTGGGACACACAACTCGTCCCATAGGTTGACCGTATGGTCCTGGAATGTTAATGGCCTGGGAAGCAACATTAAACGTACACTAGTCCTACAATACCTAATTCGATATGGCCTCGATGTTGTATTGTTACAGGAGACGCACCTCCGGGCAAACCATTACAGAGCCCTAGACAGAAAGGGATGAGAACTGAAGGCCCACGCTGGGTACACAACCAACTTCCGTGGAGTGGATATCCTCATAAAGAAATCTGTGCCCTTCACTCCTCACAAGGTATGTCACGATACGCATGGTCGCTATGTGGCGCTTAATGGGAGATGGGAAGGAGTCACACTAAACCTGTGTTCCATATATGTCCCGCCAAGGCTCCTAGGGACGACCCTCCCTGACCTGGGAGAGTTGATGCTGACGTTGCTCCCTGGGATACTGATGATTGGGGGAGACATGAATGCAGTCATGGACGCTGCCTATGACAGAACGGAGTTGCGAGGGATGGACCCCTGCCAGTTTGCGGCAGCAATGGGACTCACGGACTATTGAGGGAACTTAACCCTCAACAGCGCCAATATACGTATTTCTCTGCTCCACATGGCAGTTTCTCTAGGATAGACTATATTTTGGTATTCCGGGCCGAGGTGCCCTGGTTTTGGGCAGCGACGCATCTCGCAAGGGGTATATACCATCATTCCCCGGTGGGCGTCCAACTTCTGGGCCCAGCGCCGGACTTCCACATGCCCCCACGATTGGACATTTGGTATCTAAGGGACGGGGAAACGGGAGACAAAGTGAATAAGTGTGCGCAGCAGTATTTTAAAGAAAACCAGGGGTCGGTGGAGTCTGCACTTACCCTGTGGGAGGCATTTAAGACTGTGATCAGAGGAGGGGCTCAGGCATTAATTGAGTGGAAGAAGAAGGAAACACGACTGAAGTGTGCAGTCATCAATAAAGGACTTAGAGAGGCAGGCATGGGAGGTGGGGGGGGAGAGCACTGCCACCAATTACAACTTCGCCAACAAGTGCTGAGAGCCTTGGCAGAGAATCAGGCACGGCAACACGCAGTGGCGATGAAGAGTCGCCTATAAGATGTAGGCGTATTAGGTCCGATATCTCACGCACTACCCTGGATAGGCAGTGGGAACTGGGCAGATTTATCCAGGAATTAAGAGAGCTGGGCGCCACTGCAAATATAAGATTTCCGGCATCTTTGAATGTTATGAGAAATAACAAAATGTACAACTTCAGAGATCCAAACGAGGTGAAGGACTTTATAGAGCAGATTAAGGCACAATCAGTATAATATCTACCCAAAGCAGACCGTCATGCTGAAGGAGAGCTCATATGAGGTATTCACAGTATACCTCTAGTTAGTAGGGAGGGTTCCCCAGGGTGGGTGGGGGGGGGTCACGTGTAAAAAATGCAAACCTATAAAAAAATAAAAAAATCGAAAAAATAGAATCACACTGGGTGGGGGAGCATGTGGGAGAAAATAAAAAAAAAAGTCCTCTTTTGTCAATATTAGTTATTTTTTTCTTTTTGTTTGTTTTCTTTTTTCCCGTGATTGGCTGAGTTACTCTGATCTTTCTTGGTACACCATCTCCTTTTATGGTTGGCCCGGATAAGCCTAGGCTTCTAAAGATATTATCTTGGAATGTCAATGGACTCAGGGTACCTTTGAGAATGAGGAAGATCTTAGAACATCTGAAGCTAAGTGATTCCGAGGTTATTTTTATCCAGGAATCTCATCTTCTTAAAGAAGAATGGCTCGAGATTCTAAAAAGTCAACAATGGATTGATCATTGTATATGTATTACTCAAACCTGTACAGTTAAAGGTGTTGCCATTCTATTTAAAAAATCTTCTCAAGTTTTATTAGGGGAATGCGTGGTGGACCCCTTTTGTAGATGGGTAATTGCTAAGGCTAAAATTTATGGTGTTTGGCTGGCATTTGTTGGATACTATGGCCCAAACTTAGATGACCCCACGCCTTTACGCTCTTTATTCTTGCACTTAGTAGACATAAATGAACCGATTATTTTGGGAGGCGATTTTAATGTCTTTTTAGATTCAGCGCAGGATACAACCTTTAAGAGGGCATCTGCCGCTGTACCCAAAATGAGAAAGGCCTTGAAACAATGAATACATGATACAGGTCTTATTGATATTTGGAAATTTATGGGCTCTAAGAAGAGAGCGGAGGGGGAAAATTCACCTTTGATAATATAAAACATGGACATCGATCCAGGATCGACTTTTTCTGGTAGACATTGCCATTAGTAATAATACCAAGAAAGTCGCTCATATTCCAGAACATCTATCCGACCACTCTGCGGTCTCTCTTGAGATCTCGTTCAAAGATAACGTCCCAGTGCGGCGTTGGACTTTGAATCGCACCCTACTTTCAGATACCTCTCTAGTCGATGACCTAAAAAAAGCAACAAAGGAGTTTTTTACCTTTAACCTTGATTCAGCTCCCTTAAATAAGGTATGGGATACATACAAAGCCTATCTTAGAGGTACTCTTTCTAGTCTAAGCGCAGCACAAAATAAAAAGGTCAGGGAGGAAATTAAAACCTTAGAAGTCTCCATCAAGACATTACAAGGTACTGTAGCGTATACCTCTAACACAACAATTAAAACACGGATAGAAGGTGAGCTGATAAAGGCAAAATCTAATTTAGCTGATAATTTGGAGGCCAGGGTAAAACGAAAGTGGGAAGCCAGCAAACTTGCTAACTATGAATATGGGGAAGGGTGTGGCAAACTCCTGGCTTGGAAGACCAAAGTAAACCAAGCTAGAAACCTCATCAAAGAGCTAAAGTGCCAAGGTACAGGGAATATTATTTCTGAGGATGGGGAGATTGAACACGCATTTGTCCAGTTTTTTCAGGACTTATACACAGAAGATATAATTCCTAGTAAGGATCAGATAGAAGTGTTCTAAATGGCTCTATAACTATAGCAGAAGTTTACAACACAATAAATAGCCTAAAAAAAGGGAAGGCCGCAGGGCCTGACGCCCTCCCCAATGAAATCTACATTTTACTGAAAGAAGAATTAACCCCAGTCTTGCTCAAGCTATTTAACTCAGTTTTCACCTTAAATCAAGAGCTTCCTTCTTCCTGGGATCTTGCCACCATAATAATTGTTCTTAAACCTAATAAAAACCTGAGGGTGTGCGAGTCGTATAGACCCATTTCACTTCTTAATAGTGATTATAAGGTTTATACGCAGACTCTCACTAGACGGTTAGATCAGGTTGTAGGGTCATTGATACACACCGACCAAAAGGGCTTCATGAAGGGGAGCCAACTACAAGACCTGACACATGAGTTACTTGGCACTATCGATCTGGCCACAGAATATGGTAACCCCTTGACGGTTATGACATGCGACGCCGCAAAAGCCTTTGATAGGGTTAGTTGGCCCTTTCTCCATGAGGTGATCCAGCGTTTTAATTTGGGACAAACTTTTGCATTAGCAATCAAGGCTCTCTATAAAAACCCGATGGCTAGAGTGCTGGTCAATGGGAACCTGTCTAAACCATTAAATATCGGTAGGGGAACCAGACAGGGATGCCCTCTTTCTCCTCTGCTTTTCAATCTTTACACTGAACCATTGGCCTTAAAATTAAGAGCATGTAGGAACATATTTCCTTTTTCATGTAATGGTTGGGAAAAAAAGATTGGGCTCTACGCTGATGATTTTATGATTTTTACGGGTCATCTACAGTTGTCTCTACCAGCTATATGGGAATCTCTAGAGAGCTTTGGAAAAATATCTGGCTATGCTGTTAATCAACAGAAAACTGAGATTATGCAATGGAACACAAACTACCAATGCGATCTAATAAGACAAAGTATCAGATATTTAGGAATCCAAGTTGTCCAAAATCTGGAGAAACTAGCAAAAGTGAATTTTGATATGGTAACATCAAAAGTAAAGAAACAACTTCAGGTCTGGGAATCCTTACCCCTATCATTTTTAGGAAGATCAAACCTTTTAAAAATGTCCATCCTTCCTAAATATACCTTTTTGTTTGATATTATCCCTTTAGAATTTAAGAAGGAGTGGATAAAGAAAGTATAAGGGCTCTTTTCCAGCTTTATATGGGGGAATAAAAGACCCAGAATTGCCTGGAAAAAACTCAGGGAAAAAAAGGAAAATGGCGGTATAGCAAGCCCAGACCTCCTTCAATATCAAAGGGCTTGTCATTAAAAAAATTTCAGGCAATTGCTGAAGGATACTCCTGACCTATCACCACTCTTTCGTGCTCTTACATTTGGCCCACCAGATCTATCTAGCTTTTTCCTTTTCAAATTTGGTGACCCCAAGTACTTTAAAAAAGTGAGACTTAAGATCCTTCAGGGGGCATGCAAGATTTGACATCAAATAAGAGCTTTGCTACAGATACCATATTACAGTTATTATGCACCCATATGGAAATCACCTGGTACACCAGTTTGCCTGCAAGATTCACTTACAGTACCAATGAAAGAAAGCGGGATTCTCAGATGGGGTCAACTCTTAGAAGGTGCAGAATTAATCCCTTGGCAAAGAATGCAGGAGATTTCAGAGGGATCTGTCTCAAAATTCAAATATTATCAACTATTGAGTTGGGCCAAAATGCCAAGAAAAGGTGGAATGGGTAATCTGTTTTGGGAATCCAAAATTTTCTTGCGTCCCCCTGAGCGGAAAGAGGTATCAGAATGGTACTGGATGTTGATACAGTCCATGGAAGACACACAAGCCTTGTTGAGAGCGATCTGGATGAAGGAGCTGCCGGCATACGACCTCGACTCATTATGGCAAGTATTTTTATCCTTCCTATGGTCGTTTGTGAAATCTGCCCCATTAAGAAAAAATCACCTTTTTACCATCCATAAGGCGTATTGGACGCCCCAGAGATTGGCAAAAATGGGGACCCAAGCTGTGAGGAACGGCCCAAAGTGTGGAGAGCCAAACGCAGATGAAGTACACATGTTCTGGCAGTGTCCCTACATCCAGATCTTCTGGCAGAAAGTGGGTATGACGCTTTTGGGAATTTTGGGTCAAGAAACTAAGGTGAGCCTGGCATTGGTTATTTTTGGGGTAATACCGGTTGAGGAGGGTAATAGGCCCCTTTCTAAAGCATATAAAGCGCTTATTTTTATCTTAGTTCTCATGGCACGCAGAGAGTTGTGTATTAACTGGATTCTACCTAACCCTCCTCTTGAAGGCGAATGGGTAAGCTCGGTACAAAGAATAGCAAAACTGGACCGAGCTACACAGAACACGAAAAGAACAACATTTTGGAGTTTGTGGGATAATTGGTATAAGGTAGCTTATCCCTAATCTACGATACCCTTTTCCACTCTCTTTCTTTTTCTACTTTCTCTTTTATAGGTTTAAAACTTGTTTCGAAACTTTTTCCATTCTGTTTTCTTATGTCTGATAACTGGTCCAATGATTATCAATCAGAAATACAGGTTTTTTAGCATTCAAAGGGGATCGCTAAATTCTGAATAGCATCCTTTTTTGGAGTCTAATCTGGAAGTACCTGTATAATTGGTGTAAAAGGTTCGGCGGTAAAGTAACGGGAACCCAGAATGTGATCCATTCCCTCCTTTTGAGGAGTGACCGGGACTCTCCCTTCTTTGAATCGAGACTGCCCGAATTTTTTTCCATCTCCACTTATAAAATGATTTGACAAATGTGGACTAAAAAAAAAAAAAAAAAGATGTAGGCGATAAGGCCAGCAAACTTTTGGCGTGGCTTGACAAGCGAATTAGGGAGAGATCATGGGTACTCGAGGTACGAGATGAGCACAGAGACATGTGTACAGCGAATGCAGAGATAGCTGAGGCCTTTGCAGCCCACTATGAGACACTCTATGCATCCAAGATCTCCATGATGTGCGCAGACTGCGCAGATCTCCTTAAAGATATCGCCCTTCAGGCACTCACTGGAGAGGAGTGAGAAACCCTGGAGGCAAACCTAATGGAAGAGGAGATGGCGCAGGTATTGCGCAAGCTAAAATCGGGGAAGGCACCGGGCCCTAACAGCCTACCGGTTGAGCTGTTCAAGGGGCTTGCAGACGTCGGAACTAAGCTAATGTTAGCAATGTTCCTAGAGGTGAACAAGGAGGGTTGCCTACCTGAGGACCAGAGAACAGCGACCATAGTGGTAATTCACAAAGAGGGCAAGCCACCGGAGGATTGCCGGTCATATAGACTGATCTCCCTGCTGAACATAGAAGCCAAAGTACTAGCTAAGGCCCTAGTGACTAGATTGCGGGGATCCTCCCCTCGATCATTCACCCCGATCATTCGGCTTCATATCCAACAGAAACACTCGACTTAATCTCTGACGCCTGTACGGAGTGCTTTACCTGACCGAGTCGCAAACAGATGAACAGTCAGTCTCAATGGCCCTAGACGCCAGGATGGTATTTGACTCCATTGACTGAAACTATATGTTTGCGGTGCTGGAGAGGCTGCACTTCGGGCCGAAGTTCTGTGCGTGGATCAGGTTACTTTACCGAGCCCCCTTGGCCAGGGTGCGAGTAAACGCTGCCTGCTATCCCCCTTGATGTTCACCCTGCTGCTCAAGCCCCTAGCGGCGTGGATCCATCAGGACGCCTTTATATGGAATATCGATGCACCAGGTGGATGGGAGGAACGGATTTACCTCTATGCAGATGCCATCCTCCTATACGTCGCTAGCCCCAAATTCTCAAATGGCAGCATTATGCAGGTGTTCCGCATTTTTGGGGACCACTTCGGCTATACTATTAATTGGTCCAAGTCGGTGATATAATCACTGTCTGGGGCGCCCCCCGCTTTACCTCGGGACTGCTGAGCTTCGGTGTTTACAGAAGGGTTTCAGTACCTGGGGGTATAGGTCACACGGGATCCCTGGGAGTTTCTTCGGAGGAATATCACCCCCCAATTGTAGAGGCTCAGAGGGGACGGGACACACTGGGGCAACCTTCCGCTTATATTGATGGGCAGAGCGGACCTGTACAAAATGATGAGCGTACCGAGACTACTTTACATCATGTAGAATACACCCTATAAGATTCCTCTGGGTGTCAGTAAGAGCATAGACCAAGAGGTCTGCAGGTTACTGTGGGAAGGGGGAACCCCTAGAATAACACTAACCAAGTTATAGAGGGGAGGTCTATGACTGGGGGCTAGCAATTCCAGATATCCTGAAATACTACTGGGCCTCACAACTCCAGGTCATTAACGAGTGGGTGTTTGCGGACCACCTGGGTCTGGCATATAGAGTAGATAGGGCGTTCATGGGTTGAGGAGGATATGAGAGACTCCTCTACGGAAAGGGTGGCGACAGGGGCATGCCACAACACACTAAGACAGTAATTTGAGTCTGGAGAGAGGCCACATGGTTTCTGGGATGGAGGGGGAGACTTACTGGGCTAACGCCACTCTGGCACAGCAGTCTGCTGCCGGATGTGGGTGGTCTGGAAGGATTCTCGAAATGGGAGCTCATAGGAATAGAACACCTGGGAGATGTCTGAAGGAATCAAGCCTTTATAAAATTTGAGGGCCTCAGTAGGGAATACAACCTGGTAGAATCTGAGCATTTTAGAGACCTACAGCTAGGGCACGCCCTTCGTTGCCATCTGCGGGAGGGCTAGCAGATACCAGAGTCCTCCTCTCTAGAGGCCCGGATACTTACCAAGGAATTGACGGAAGGGAGAGTGTCGACGATACATAGGAAATTTGCACATAATTCCCCGGACCCACTGGGCCCCTTGAGGCAGGCATGGGTGGGAGTTCTAGGAGAGTTTGAGGACGAGGACTGGGACTGGGAGGAGGCCCTCCAGAGCCCGCGGGAGATCGCTATCCAAGTAAGATTCAGACTGGTCCAATTTAAAATACTGCATAGGACTTACTACTCACAGACATTGCTTAACAAGATTGGCAGAGTAGAGTTTCCGTCTGTGGAAGGAGATGTGGGAGCGAGGGAACATTTTTCCACATCCTTTCAGAGTGCCCACTTGTGCAGAGCTACTGGGCCAGGGTGACGACTAGGATGGCCAGAGTCAAGGCGATGGAGCTCCCTCTTGATGCAAAGTGGCTCCTCCTAGGGATTAAAGGGGAAGAGAACTGGCCAAGGTACACAGAGATCAGGCTGGCATCTGGAGTTGCCAAACGTAACACGGTTAGAGCATGGGGGCTGCGGTCCCGCCAGGGATTGCAGAGTTGGGGCCGACTTGGATTGGTGCCAGAGGGCAGAACAGGTGATATACAGGGCGAGAGGCTGTCCAAAAAATTGGGAGAAAGTATGGAGGGCATGGAGCAAGTATAGGGGGTTAGGGGGATTGGATGCTGGGGGACAAACTCCAGGGAGAGGGGAGCTGTTGGGCCGATGGGTACATGTTGTAATTTTATTGGCCCGTAACAGTGCCATTTTTGCAAGGTTGAGAAATACTGACTAGTCATATGATGCACTACTGTTAGGTGTATGTGTATCGATGGTTAATCCTCTCTTCACCATGTGATGTACAAAGCTTATGTTTTTCAATAAAAAGAATTAGAAAAAAATTAATCAATATATTTAACCACTTTTGCTATTCACTGTGGTTTATACCGCTATAAAAGACTCTGTTTTGGTGTCTCATCATCTTTCAAGAAGAGATAGGAAAAGTTAGAAATGGTATCCAAATTTGATTCAACTACAGCAACAACTACAACTGTACTGGTGTACGTAAAGAGCCTAAAAGAATATGATTCTGCCCTTAATCCAGCCTGTCAAGTATTGCAGGATCCTAATATGGCATTCAAAAAATTCAAGTCCACCCTTTCCCAGCTGATAGCATGAGGCCAGGCCCCAGTAAGGTCACTGATTTGACATAGACACCACCCTCAGAGAATGTCTCTAATCATCGCTCCTTAGTAGGGCTTGCCAGCTACTGTGTTAGGTACCTGACTGATTATGCCTCAATAAGAGAGCCTTTGAAGAAGCTCACACAAAAGGGAAATGCATTTATGTGGTCCTCAAAGTGTCAGCATGCGTTTCAAAACATCAAAGTCAAAATAACAGCATACGATAACTTTACGTACTATGACGCATCAAAGGCCACTCAACTGACGGCTGATGAGAGTCCTAGGACTTGGAGCTTTCCTAGCTCAGAGAGACACTTACCCTGAAGCACCTAGGCACATGATTGCATATACCAATCGCAGTCTTACCAACCTGGAGGAGACCTATTCATAGGCCGGGAAAGAATCCCTGGTTGAAGTGTGGGCCTGTGAGCACTTTCATCTTTTCCTGTATAGAAAATCCTTCACAGTTGTGACGGACCACCAAGCTTTGTTTCAATATTTAGCAACCCAAAGGCCATAATGCCGCCCTGCATTGAGAGATGGGGTTTACATTTGCAAGACTACCGATTTAAAATAATTCACAGACCTCACAAAGACAATAATACTGCAGAGTTTATAACATGTTTTCATATAGAAAGTTAAGCATCTGATCCATCCTTAGTGGAGGATTAACTGACATATGTCACTGATCAGTCACGTCCCTGAGCCCTGAAACTTCGAAAATACACGTATCCAGACAAGACTCCACTATGTGTGTGGTAAAGCCTCTGATTGATTCTCAATGACAGAATTAACTAGAGAAGATTCATAAGTCCTATCCCCCAGAGTAAAATGAAAGATCTACAAACATTATGTAAGGGAACTGCTAGCGTACCTTCAGAAAGGACTGCTCTTGGGGGGCACACGAATGGTCATTCTCAAGTCACTGCAAAGTCATATCATAAACCTTGGACATGAAGCACATTGAAGAGGGGTGTTCACAAAACAACTCCTAAGACAGAAGGAGATAGAAGCTTCCGATCTAGATTGATGAATTGAGCAGAACGTCAACACGTCATATCTTCCAGGTATCGAGCAAAGATAGAGGTCTAGAACCTGTACAGATGTCAAAGATCGTTGCTGTGACTTCTTTGAGCCCCTACCAAGCAGTCAACATTTATTAGTGGTCATCAACGAATGTTCAAGATTTTCTAAAGTAATGGCTGTACCCTGCACTTTGTACGATGTCACCATTCCTGCGTTAATAAAGTATTTTCATATTGTTGGCATTCCTGCTGTTTTGAAGTCTGATAACGGCTCCTCCTTTTCAGGAAAAGAATTCAAAGATTTTGCAAGAAAGTTAGGCTTTAAGTAACGAAAAATCACACCTTTGTGCCGCAGGCCAGTGTTTTAGTTGAACGTTTTATGGCCACTCTGAAGAAGTCTCTCCCAAATTGCCAAGCTGTCTCACTAGTCACTACCTGAAGTTTTGTGTCAGATACTACCGGACTACAGAGACACTCATAGTACCACAGCTGTGTCTCCTGCTGAACTGATGTTTGGTTGGAAAATCCACACAACCCTTCCACATCACAGGGAAGACCATAAATCCCAAGTACCACAAGAAGTGTGACATTGAGATGCTGTTGCCAAGAATAAAACTAAGCAATATGTGGATAAACAATGAGCGTCCCAGGTCTCCCACTTACAGCAAGGTGATCTAGTAACTGCCAAGTTACAAAGTCATCAAAAAGAAGATTAGAACTTTCACTTATGTGATTGACATAAAGGGTTCCATTATCACCACCTGGAGGCATGGGCACATTGTCTTTCAAAACTCTTTGCATTTCAAAACCCTGAGGGGCCAGGAGTGTGGAAAAGTTATGACTGATGAGGATCAGGGAGACCGCTATGACTCAATTTGGAAAATTGATGGGTGCAAAAGTTCTGACAGTGACTCCCGACCACCTGATGAATGGTTCAATAGCAACTACTCTTGTTCCCCCAATAGGCCTTCTGACATTTCGCTGTTTCTGTATTGCAACAGTCTTTCAGTCATGATGCTTCTGTGGCAACACATGTGACCACTTCACAATGGGTGCGAGCAAGCACATAAAGACAGTACAGTACACTGGCGGGCCTCAACATTTTGAATGGGTGCAGCACTGAGACTGGAATTGCTCAGAGCCAGATACACGCGTGTTCAACACCTTTTCAGATAGTTTGACACCTGAGTGACAGCAGCAGCAGGATTTTCAGGATGGCAATATATCTCAGTGAGTTGAGCACCCTCTCCAGAATTCTTTCTGTAGCCTACATGTAACTCATGCCTTAGCTGCTCATGTTCTGTGAACGATGAAAGCTGTACACTTCTGCCGGATCTGTTTTGCTGGAAATTGAAGTTTGCACGTATTTCCTTCATTGAGAAGGAATCTCACTTTGCTACTGCCATGCTGTCCCTATTTTGCCTGATTTGTATCTGCCCTGTGATGGGGAAAGATCCTGCTGGTGCTACCATAGCTGCATCTCTGAAGGAGGGAAGCTTGCACCATTTCTCTCTATGGAGTAGTTGTTCTACGAAGAGAGGCATTTCAACTGGTGTTGCACCATCTTACAAAACAAAATACACTTTCCTAACATGCCGACAACGGTTGCGTCCTCAACGGACTAGCCACTCCCAAAACATCTCATCACTGTGATGGAGCAGGGTTTTCGCGAAATGAAACCTGCTCGAATTGAACCCTCAATAACATTTATTAACTGTGTGCTGTGAAAAACTTATGCGTAAAAGGGCCTAACATAGAAGGGAAATTCTACTGCGCAAGCGCGAACTAAAGCACTGGAGTAGGCCGCAAATGCTTTTGACTAATGTAAGGTAAAAGGACTAATGCAGCTTTAATGCATTTATTAATGATTGCTAGAAAAATAATATTAACTCGGGTTGCGCATGGGTAGATGCAACATAGAGTGGGTGCGTTGTGGTATAGCATTATAAGTGATTAATAATGTCTGTGTTTGTTTGCCGTAGAAGTATGGTTTTCTGCTCTGCAGGAAACGTTTGGGTTAATAAAAGAAATAAATGCAGTTTAATTCAGAGCGAGAAGGGGAAGGTGGAAGACAACTGTCCTTCACGTGTCCTATGTGCCTGCCAAGAGTTTGCATGGAGAAACAAAATAATCTTCGAGAGAAGGAACACCTCCTTTGGGAAACGGCGCAAATGGACAAACGTGATACAGCGTTTGTTACATGACCGGGATGGAGGAAATGTGTACTATGACAGCGGTTTCAATTTGTATTTCCTGGGCTGGAAGTTGATAAGATGAATAAACAAACAATGAAGTCCCTGCAAAAAAAGTGACATGACGAGAGTGGTGTGACATGACGAGAGTGGTGTGACAGTACAACCCCTTCCTTAACCAATCGAATGAGAAGAAATTGTCAGTTCTGACACAATTGTGGGTTGGTCATTTGGGTTGTAGGGTATAACTGAGGTTCCCGGTGGGAGGGGTGTAGCGATGGTGGTTTCTTGCGTGAGGAGAGGCCCGTGTTGCTGTCTCCTATTTTTGAGCTGGCTGTTCCTGTCTGCTGTTTCCTGACTTTGTCTTTGCCTCTTCAAATCTTCTTGAGGGGCCTTACTGCTCTCGTGGCCAGAGAGTAGTTTTCTTATTCCTTTTGGGTTAGTATAGACAGAAACTGAATTTACATAATCATTTGCAAAGTATTTTTGTCTTTGAACCTTTTGTCTCTTCGCCTTTCCACTCTTTTATGCACAATTATTGAGATGAAATCAATTGTAATTTCTCTAATTTTGTTTCTCGTGATGGTCTATGATTCATACTGTATTTGGTATTGATGAGCATTTTAACACTATTAGATAAAGCATTTAAATTACACAAATGAGTTTGTCTTTATTAGAGGTGTTTATTCTTGAATTATAAATATAAAAGAATTAGATATTAGTTTGCCAAACCCTGTCAACTTAAAAAAGATTGCATCGCCACAAAATATTGTAGAAATGACGATATAATTAGGATTTTGGTAAGTCCGGTATTACACTCACCTAGCATGAAGGGACTTATTGGGTAATGAATTTGGGCTGTGTCTGTGGACATTTATTAGTCCCTGAACGCTGGATCAGTTTTGGTAGCAGCTTGATGGTTATAATTGATTATTTTGGCAAATTAATGGTTAAATTAATGATTTTGGTTACTAATATGAAGAGTTTGCGTCTTGTTTTATGTAGTCTGGAAGTATGGGTACGGAGTTGCCTAAGATCCCGGGATGTTATTTTAGCCGCAGAGGAAGAGTGTGGAAAGTAACACACTAGAGAAGCACTTTGTCTGTTGTAATATTGAACAACAAAAGGTTGTTGATATTATCTAAGGGACCTATTCTGAAGTAAGTGAGTAAGCTGGTTGTAATAGTGAAAGTCCTCTTCCAAAGCTTTAGAAAGTACACCTAAAGTAATACCAAGACCTCTTTTCACTTGAGAGTAGAGTGATGCTGGTCGTTATTCTACTGGAAGTAAAAGATTTCTTTGAGTGGACGAACTCTCTCTTTATTTAGTGGAGCAGACAAAGTAGCAGTGTTTTGTGTCGTCTCTAATAAGAATTTATTTAGAAAGACTTTGTAGTTCATTGCCGTATTATTTTGTAAAGGGAGGGTCAGTGGTAGGAGTTATACTGATGTCACAAAATGCCGCGCTGGCATTGGTCAGACAGCGGGTGCGTAATCAGAAAGTATTGTGCTGTGATTGGTTGGTTGGTGTGAGTCACGCTGCTATTGGACAAGTGTGAACGAATAGTGTGAGCAGAAGTACGGAAGGATTTCCTTGATTTCTGAAATAGCTAGGGAAAAAGAGAGAGTTGGAAATGAAATTGGTAAAGATGATACAGAATTTCTTTAGAAAAGATAGGCCAATAGTTACTAGAGAGGGAGTTCCTATACCTCCTCCTAGGTCGCCTGCTTCTTATATGTTGTTGGAGCGTGGATATCATTTGTGTACATGGTTGGAGAATTGGGTGAAGTATACGGAAGGTGATGGAGTTTTAGCTTTTCCAGAAAATGGTACCTTTAATGTAAGGATTTTGGGAAACCGGAGGAGACGAATGAATTTGTTGAAACCGAATCCCAGACCTTTGCAGTATGAGGCGCTTGAAGAATGGGAACATGAGGTGTACAGGAGAGAGAGAGAAAGGAACGGGATAAAATATAAGAATACGAGATGGTATTCAGAGGCTAAATGGGATACGCAGATGAAAAGATGTAATCACAGAAGGGTTATATTCGGTAATGGTTGCTAAAGATCAAGTTGGAGTGCAAAGAGAAAAAGAATAATATGGAAGGTATAGAACCAGATATAGATCCAAATGAAATTGATGATGAATTACTGGATGAGATGTTACTAAAAAGACCTCCGCCATATCAGGAGAGTCCAGAAGGGATTACTCCGAGTGCACCATTAACTGAAATAGAAGCTCCACAGGTTTCAGAAGCTTCACAAGTTCCATTAACCCCACAGTCTTCACAGCCTACACGAGTTCCACAGGAGAGAGAGAATAATGAGCTTAATAAAGCAAAGGAAGAATTGACACAGAAAGTTAATCGGATGCGTTTAAATGCAGAGGGGTGGTCAGTTCCGGTGACAATTGGTCCTATAGTCCCATTATATAGTGAGGGTCAAAATATTTCGAGAGTGCATGCATTGACAGTTCCAGTGAATAGTGCTAGGAATGATAGTGGATCAGGATCAAATGAGATGGGAACATCGCTGATTGACATGCAGAGAATCGGAATGTGGTAGAAACACCAAAAAGGTGTGCAAATGGAACCTAGAAGATTAATGCAGAATGTGAAAGAAACAACTCGAGTATCAGGGGGTTCAGTGGGACCTTCACCAGAGGAGTTGGATGATTGGATTAGAGGAATGGTGCCTAATAAGTCTAAACCGAGTGTGGATGTAGGCAGACTAAGAGTTAATATGGAAGAAATGATTATTGGTACAATAAGTCCAGAGAGATTGAGTAAATATTAGGAAGATGAGTTATTATTCTTGTGTAAGAATATTACATTGAGAGCGAAAAATTTACATGAGAAGCTTGCAAAAGCTGCAAAGGAATATGGAGTGAACATTAAGAAATCAAAGGCTTTACAAAAGACATTTAGGTTGGACTTTAGTGATAAAGATCTAGAGAGTTTGAATGCATCTGGTAAATGATTACAGTTAAAAGAGTTGATTAATACTCTGAAAAGATGGGGTGAATTGGAACGATGGAAAGGCAGATGGGCGAAAAAGAAAGAAGAAATGCTTGCAAATAAAGGTGTGACTGCATCTCCTTTGCTTCCGTTAAGAGAGAGAGAGTCTGCTGAAATGATAGATCCTATGAGAGAAGTTCCAGGTGGCGGATATGTTCACATTCCTTGGTCAAGAAAGGATATATTGTCTTTTACGAATGAATTTCCCAGATTAAGAGAAAAGCCTGTTGAGTGGTATAAGCAGGTAGAGAGGTTTGTAAAAGCTTCAAAGGTTTTGTTGAAAGATTTGGATGGATTGTTTGACATTGTGGTTCCAGCTGATTTATGGACTGTGTGTAAGATTGCAGTCGATTGGCCAAAAGAAGAATATCCTAGAGATGTTAAAACTGGAGCACCTTCGGAAGAGGTGATGAAGAAATATAATCAAGTAATTACTTACTTGAAGAGTAAAATTTCCCCAAAAGAAATAGATTGGGTTAAGATTGACAGGACTACACAGGAGTCGAAAGAATCAGTACATGCTTATTATGAGAGACTTTTACAGGTGTTTAAACAGTAGTGTGGTTTTGAGAGCATAACTGACAGAGATTTGGGACATTTTGTGTATAAGTTTGTGTTTGGATTGAAACCAGAAATTAGTAATATGATACAGCAGCATCTGATTTGTTGGCAAAACAAGACAGTTGATGAAATTCTGAGGTATGCAAAATACTGTAGTGACGATATTGAGTCAAGACATAAGAAACTGAAAGAGAAAATGATGTGGGCGCAGGTGAAAGCAGCGCAGCAGAAAAATGGGAATTTTGTTGATTTCTCAAACAGGTTTCCAAGTGAAAGGGCAGAATCAGAATTTTCAGAATGGTCAGGTGCCTAATATGAATGTTGTACCAAATGGTGGTGTTCAAGTGCAAATTCAGGGAAAAGGCAAAGGTAAAAACAATAGAGAAGAGATGAAAAAGAAATATCCTTGTCATGCGTGCGGGAAGATGGGACATTGGAAGAACGAGAGTAAGTTCTTTTTAGGAAATAATGGAATGGTTCAAAATTTTAATCCACAGATACAGAATGAAGTGGTTATGAATCAACAACAGCTGCAGCAGCAACAGGTGGTTACACCACAGGTACACCAGGTTCAACAGGTACAAGTACCTCAAGCTCCTATACCTAATAATGTAAGTGCTCAGGTACAAAGATACAGTGCGAATGCTGGATCTCATGCGGGTGAACAAGTTGTACAAATGGTTTCACAATACTGGTTACAGTGTCCTGAGAGTGATTCAGATTCATCTCAATGACGGTGCCTGAGGGGGGAGGAATAGTGTGTGCCTGGCGCATCTCTGGAGGTAGATCAGTCTGGTCCTTTTGTGGATGGGAAAGTGGAAGGTAATGATATTACAATCCTTGTGGACACTGGTGCTACCCGTTCTACTGTGAGAGCAGCAGAAATTCCAAACCTACCCCTATCGGGAGAAACTATCCAAGTTGTAGGAGTGACAAATGAGGTAATTAAAACTCTGGTGACCAAACCAATGGAGGTTCACATTGGAGAGTTTAGAGATTTGCATCGGTTTGTGGTGTGTGACAAGTCCGGTAAACCTTTTAGGTAGAGACTTGTTGTGCAAAATGAATTGCGCCATCTATTGTACACCAGATGGCATTGCTTTTCAAACGTCAGATGAAGATGTTGCTTTCAAGGTGATGTTAGCAAGACAAGGGACAGAGGTGAATGATTTATATCCTTTATTTACAGCGAAGGATTTGCCTGTTGAATTGAAAGATACAGTGATGACTGATGTGTGGGATTTTACAGGGAAAGACATTGGATTAATGAAAGGAGTTGATCCTATTCAAATTTCAGTTACACAAGGAGCAGAATTTCCAAAAACACCACAATATAAAATGAGTCCTGAGACTATTCCTGTAATTGAGCAAATGATTGAACAGGGTATCCTGAGAGAAATATTAAGGAGTCCTTGTAATTCACCTATTATGGGAATTAAGAAACCGAGTGGCAAGTATAGGATTGTGCAAGACCTGAGAAAGGTGAACAAGATTGTGGTACCCTGTTGTCCAATAGCGCCAAACCCAGCAGTGATTCTTTATCAAATTCCCTGTGATGCAGAATGGTTCACAGTGAATGATTTGTGCCAAGCATTTTTCTCAATACCTTTACATCCAGATAGTCAATATCTTTTTGCTTTCCGGTTCGGAGACCGTATTTTGGCATGGTGCCGAGTTCCTCAAGGGTATACAGAGAGTCCTTCAATTTTCAATCAGATTTTGAAAAAGTGCCTGGAGTCATTGGTAATGCCAGAAGACTCAGTATTGGTGCAATACCTAGATGACCTATTAGTGGCATCAAAGACATGAGAGGCATGTGTGACAGATACAATTGATCTACTGAACCATTTGGCAGTAGGTGGGCATAAAGTGTCACCAGCAAAATTGCAATTTTGCCAGAAAGAGGTTCAATATTTGGGACACAAAATTGAGAAAGGAGTCAGGAAAGTATCACAAGATCGGATTGCTGTGATCTTGCAAATGGGTCCTCCCAGAACACAGAAAGAAATTCGAATGTTTCTGGGCATGGTTGGATACTGCAGACAGTGGATCAGTGGTTTCTCACTTTATAGCCAAGCCATTACAAAGATTGACTCACAAAGATGTAGCCGATCCAATCCAATTGGATGAAGAAAGTATGAAGGCTTTTATTGAGTTGCAAGACAGTCTTTGTCGAGCACCTGCATTAGGAATGCCAGATTATTGTAAAAATTTTGCGTTGTTCTGTTGCGAGAAAGATGGATGTGCACTTTCAGTTTTAACGCAGACACATGGAATGGCGCGTCGTCCAGTGGCATATTTCTCTGCTACTTTGGACTCAGTGGCGGCAGCATTGCCAGGTTGTTTGAAAGCGGTGGCTTCTACATGTGTGAGTCTGGAGCAGAGTGAATCAATAGTACTGGGACGTCCAGTGAAAGTGTATGTGCCACATTCTGTTGAAATTTTGCTGACAAGAACGCAGCATCTCACGAGTAGTCGCTTGACTAGATATGAGAGAGTGATCTTGGGTGCTGAGAACGTTACAATAACAAGATGCACGACACTAAATCCAGCAACTTTGCTGCCGAGTACAAGTTGTGAAGAAGTGATGGATGAAGCAGATCATGATTGTTTGGATGTGACAGAGTTATGCACTAAACCAAGGCCTGATATAAAAGATACACCATTGTCAGAATCAGACTGTGTGATGTTCGTAGATGGTTCTTGTCTGAGGAACCAAAGAGGTGTTTTGCGTGCTTCTTCTTCTTCTGAGGAACGAAAGAGGTGTTTTGCGTGCTTCTTATGCTGTGTGTACAGTGGCCATGGTTCTTGAAGCATCTTGTCTAAAAGGGGTAAATTCAGCACAAATTTCAGAATTGGTCGCTTTGACCAGAGCTTGCATAATTGGCAAAAATTTGAGAATAACCATATTTACGGATAGTCAATATGGTTTGGGAGTGGTGCATGATTTTGGACAATTGTGGATGCAATGTGGGTTTCTGACTTCTTCAGGATCCCCGATTAGAAACAGCAAAAATGTAAAAGACTTGCTGGATGCGTTACAGTTGCCCAAAGAAATTGCAGTGGTTAAATGTCCGGCACATAAATCAGGAAATGATTATGTGACCAGTGGGAACAGATACGCAGACCAAGTGGCTCGTTTCTGTGCACAAAATTCTATTTCAATCAATAAAGGGACAGAGAAAAAGAATACAAATTGTCACTTGATGTTCTCTTCTGTAGAGACATGGGAGGAAATTAGACAGTTGCAGGAAGAGGCCAGTGAGGAAGAAAAAGAGGTTTGGATTAAATTAGGTTGTACACGAAGAGTTGAAGATGACATGTGGGTGTGTACAGATGGTAGGCCAGTAATGCCAGACTGCCTATTGTCCCAGATGGCCAGGATGTACCATGGATTGACACATGTGGGAAGGGATGCCATGATTAGACTTTTCAAGCAGTCCTGGTATAACCCTAAGTTCAGGGTCATTGCAGAAAGTCTTTGTCAAAGATGTATAGTTTGCCAGCAGCAAAATCCAGGGAGAAAGACTGTTGTTAGTTGGGGACAAATTGGAAAAGCAGCAGGATCATTTACGGTTACAGGCTGACTTCATAAAGCTCCCTCCTTGTAATGGACTGAAATATGTGTTGGTTGTGGTTTGTCTGTTTTCTCGTTGGGTGGAAGCTTATCCATCAAGAAGAAATGATAGTTTAACAGTTGCTAAATTGCTTTTGAGAGAGATCATTCCTAGATTTGGATTTCCAGTCTCTTTAGAAACGGATAGAGGTACACATTTTAATAATGAAATAATTCGGATGATTTGCCCAGCATTACGAATTGAACAGAAGCTGCATTGTGCCTATCGACCGGAAGCCTCAGGTGTGGTCGAGCAAATTAATGGCACTATTAAATCCAGACTATCAAAGGTGTGTGCATCCACAGCACTGAAATGGCCAGATGCTCTACCCTTGGTACTGATGAGTCTGAGAAGCATTCCTGATAAAAAAACTGGATTATCCCCTCACGAAGCCATAATGGGGAGAGCAATGAGACAGCCGATTGTACCAGCAAATCAACTGATGAATATTACTGATGATCTAGTGCTCGATTATTGTAAAGGATTGGCTGATGTGGTGCGTTCTGTGTCTCATCAGGTGGGAGAAGTTGCAACCACAACACAGCAAGAGCAAGCACATGATTTAAGTCCAGGAGAGTGGATCCTGGTGAAGAAACACGTAAGAAAGTCGTGTCTGGAGCCTCGTTGGCACGGGCCATACCAGGTAATACTGGTGACAACGACAGCAGTGAAGTGTGGTGGCTTGCCGAATTGGATACATGCGAGCCATACAAGAGTCCCAAGTCCACTTGAAAGACTGGAAGAGGAAGAACAGCAACTGGCAGAAAGTCAAGTAGAGCCAGAAGCTGCAGACCCTGAGGCCACAGAGCCCGGAGGTGCAGATCCTGAAACTGTTCAACCTGAACAAAGTCGAATAAAGTGGGCACCAGCTATTGGGGTTCGTAAGACTGCTGTTGAAGTCAATGATGGAGAAGTGTTGAACGAAAATCGAGAACAAGTGCAACAAAGAAAGTAATCGAATAAGAGGAGTAGCGAACTTGACACTGAAACAGAGGAAACTGTGAAAGTTAAGAAAGCAAGAAAAGGTGCTGTGTGGCCAAAAGGAGTGAAAAGATTGAAATACACTCTGAAAAAGAAAACACCGGACACAATAGTAGAAGTATCAAGCCAGACTGAACAGAGTGAGTCGGAAGAAGATACAGTTCGGAAGACAAAAAAGAGCAAGAGTTCCGAACGAGAAATACACAGCACCTGAATGAACATATGTGGTGTTGGAAGAAATTGAGCACAAAGATCAGAGAAAAGAAAACGCTGGTGTAGAACCAAATGACGCAAACAGTTACAAGCCACCCTAAAAGAACTGTGGAAATTAGAGTGCAGAAAATTGAAAGTTCGTTCAGAGAACTGTAGCAGAGATTTGATCAAAGGCTGTGAAGATATATATATATATATATATATAAAATAAAATTTTAAAAAAAGAGGAGGTGAAGAAAGAAGGCTTAAAGTGTTTGGATACACTACTTTGGATAGTTTAATAGATTTCTTAGTTTTTTTTTAGATACAAATTTTTCTACAAATGGCAGATACAACAGAGACTGCATATCAAAATCGTAGTTTTAAACGTAGATGTATTAATGCTTGCTTCTTTAGTATTCTATTACTAATGTTGGTTTGGTTAACACTAATTGTTATTGTGCCTGTCTTTATGTTAGCTAATGGAAATAATAATACTAACAGTGTGATGAGTGAGAAAATAGATTATAAAGGTCTTAAAGAGGTCTCACATAACTAATGTAGAGAGAATGGTAGATGACAGTATCTATCATCAGGATAAGTCAATTAATGACTTGTCATTAAATGTTTTTACTAAGTTGTTGTATGAAAATGTGGACACGATGAATGTGAGAGATTGTTGTGTGTGCATGCAGTTACCATCGTCTGTCTCAGAGGGGGTGACTTACCATCTCCTACCTTTAACATATGGAGTGTCTTGTAGTGTCTTAACTAGTCTTTTCTATGAGAAGGGTAGCTTATAATATTATTATTCTAACATGGATTTAGTATTTTCAGAAATTCCCATTAGAAAGAACATGAATAGGGTAAGTAGTGCAAAAGTTGCAGAGTTTATGGGGGAATTTTTCCATTCAACAAAATCAATAGATACAGTATATGCACATTGGAATAACTTGACTTGTAGTTTGCAGTTTGAAGAAATAGAATTATTAACATGGTAGAGGATAGAAGGCAAGATTTTAAGAGGAAAGCTGCTGAGCAAAAGTCTCATGTACCTCCATGGGCTTATAGAGAAGGAAATTATTAAAAGGGTGAGACATACGCTGCCACGACCCTGGATTGGCATCATAGAGGTAAGCTTTGCTTGCTTAGAATAAAAACTGAACATAACAAATCGGCATTGTGCTACTAGGTAATTGAGTTTGAGATGTTTTCGGGGATGGCCGCGGAGAACCACGCCTCCGCGTAGCCACAGGTGACCGCTGCTCCTCCCCCGGCAATGGAGTTTGGAGGTTTCCTCACCTGAGCGCTAGCGTCTGGAATCCCGGAACGGAGGTCTCGCCGACCGGCGTCTTCGGTGCGCTCGGGTGGCTTGGCATGTTTAGTTCGAGATTGGGGTTCACGCCGAGACAAAACCTGTTGGGACTGGGCTCGCGGCACGACGGAGGCAGCCTGGCAGGAGTCTGGATCAGGGCTTGCACGGTCTCTCAGGTGATGGGACGACATGATGGGGAGCGTCGCCTGAGCCTGAGGGTGGAGCGGCTGTGTGCTGGAAGGAAGCCGGTTTTGATGAGGTGAGTCTGCCTGGTGATATTTGGATTCAGCTGACTCAAGCTGATTGAGGCTACCAGAATAATTTGAGGGAGTGTGCGCTTCATCTGCCAGAAGTCTGCACTTTCCCTCTCCTTTCCTGGGATTGAATGTTCTCGAGCTAGAAGCTCCCCCCCCCCCCGGCACTAGGGTCACTGAGTGGAAACCAGGACTTTTTGCTCATTTTTCTAATCAGGGGGAATTGAATACCTTGCTAATCGGACCCAAAGACTCAGGATACAGGGGAGAGAGGAAAAGGAAAGGAAAATGGGAAAACATCTCAAACAGGCAAACGCCATCGCAAAGGTTGACTCAGCGGCTGGGCTGAAAGCCAAAACTTGTTTAGCCCAGGCAAAGGCAATATCTTCAGCGGCCAGAGCTGATCATATTGCAAATCGACCTGGTCTTAATTCAACTTTCGAGAGCTCTGAAGAAGAGCCGCCTGAGTCTCATTTGGAAGGGGGGGGTTCTCGCTACACAGAAGCAAATGGGTGGGCCAACTAGTATGGAGAAGGAACAGGTAGTCGAGTCTACAGCAGGGGTCAACAAAGACGAGATGAAAAGCTCTAAAGACTTTCCTTTATTCTCCAAAAAAGCATCTCAGTCGGCCGCCCCCAAACTTACAGCAAAATTGCAGCGACTTGGGGGGGTCTGGTTGAATGAAGATATATTTCGTTTGGGGGGGGCGGGTGGTAGTGGGGGGGGGGGTCTTGCAGTAAAAAGAGCAGTAGCAAGTGGGGTAAGGAGAACAGGGGTCTGATTTCAAAGGATTTTAGCCGCAATCTAAGGTTTAGTAATGGTTAGTAAATGTTGTATTATGTCGGTAAATGTTAATGGGGTGTTGAACAAGCAAAAATATGGAGGGCTCATAAGATGGCTGACCTCTTTTACGCCGCAAGTTCTATTTCTTCAAAAAACTCACCTTAAAACAAATTCACCTAAGCTCTTTCTCCCCAGAGCTTTTTCGAATGCTTTCTTTGCATCAGCTGGGTTGGCCAAGAGAGGAGTAGCCATTTACTTCTGTAGAAGTTTGGCATGGGAGTTTGTTCAAGTCCAGAGAGACCCGCTTGGAAGATGGCTATGGGTCATAGTTAAATTAAAGGGGACGACATTAAATTTTGTGAATTATTATGGCCCAATCATGGACGATCCCTCAGCGTTAACGAAGGTTAGCAAACAACTTAGGGGGGCACCTGGTCAGATCATTGTAGGAGGGGATTTGAACTTTATCCAAGACTTGAGAAAAGATACTTCTAATAAAAACAAGAAGCAATTGAAGCCAAAAACTAAAAAAGTCCTAGATGCCATAAAACAGGAGTACCAGCTAAGAGATCCATGGCGTAAAGCCAACCTGACAACATGCGAATATACATGCTACTCCCGTCAATTTCAAACAGCTTCTCGAATTGACTTTTTTTTAACATCTCGGTCGTTGAACTACGTAGATGCAGAAATTGGGGCTAATTCATTCTCAGACCACTCCTTTATTAAATTGGAGTTGGAAATTGAAGAAGGAAAGAGGATGAGATCCAGGTGGCAGATGGATCGCCTCCTCCTCCTAAATCTTCAATGGGTAGCCGACTTAAGAGAATGGATAATTGATTATTTCAGGATTAATGAGGGGACAGCAGAACTATTTTCAGTTTGGGGGGGGGGGGTTTAAGGCGGCTGTACGTGGCCAAATAATTGCCTTCTCGGCCACTCAGGCCAAAGCACGTCGTATTAAAATAGCTGAACTCCAGCAGGTAGTCGACAGTGCCTTGAATCAGAGAAATGCCCCTCTACAGGGAGATGGGGTAGCAGTGAATCAGCTTGAAACGGCTAAAAGGGCGCTCAGGGAATTTTTTTTAATAGAAGAGATAAATAACTCCCGGACTTTTCAACAACGGGTATACGAAGAAAGCCAAATGGTTGGTAAATTGTTAGCTGGGTTAACGAAGACTAGACAGGAAGCGGCCTTAATTACAGAGGTCACAGACCCCAAAACTAGAGCTGTGGTAACGGACAGGGACAGAATCGCCCAAGTCTTTATGGAGCATTATCAACAGCTCTATGCTACCAAATATGCGGTTGGGCAAGATTTAATTCAGAAATATTTTGAGAGCGTAAAACTTCCGAGTTTGTCGAATTCCCTTGTGGAACGGATTCAACTCGATATATCAGGTGTGGAAATTTTGGCAGCATTAAATTCTATCGCTGGAGCAAAAGCCTGTGGAAATGACGGGCTGCCGATTGAATTTTATAAGGCATTCGCTAAGGAGTTGATTCCCTTCCTGACAAAGCTTTTTAATTATATTAAGATAGGTGGTGCTGTCCCCTCAATCTTCAAAGAAGCGATTATTGTGAGTTTTGTGAAAAAGGGTAAGAATTCTAAGGACGTTAACTCCTATAGACCAATTAGCCTTCTCAATGCCGACTACAAAATTCTAATGAAAATTTGGGCCCAACGTTTCACTCCCTTAGCACAGGAAGTGATCCACAGAGATCAGTCTGGGTTTGTAGCCGGAAGGTCGATGTCCTCTAATACTGGGTTTTTAATTCAGGCTCTCGATTTTTTCAACAATAACGGTACTCCAGCTCTCCTTATGATGGTTGACACCGAAAAGGCGTTTGACCTGGTTAATTGGGACACACTTTTTTACGGTTTGGGCAGGTTTGGGGTCCCTTTACAGGTCATAGAAATGCTAAGAAATATTTTCCAGGGGGCCCAGGCGGTAATTAATGCAAACCGAGCGGGGATAGTAAATAGCAATCGCGGGACAAGACAAGGATGTCCGCTGTCCCCCCTATTGTTTACCTTTTTTATTGAACCCTTGGCTAAAAAAATCCACGCCAATGAGGAAATTAGAGCGCCGACTCCAGGTATGGCAAAATTGAAGTTGTTTGCGGACGATATTATCTTATATCTTTGTCCTGAGAGCCTGAATCTAGATCGAGTATTAATAGAATTTAGTCAATTTGAGTTGATTGGGGGTTATAAAATAAATCATAATAAAACAGAGATCTTAACCTTAAATACTGACTGCAATTTTCTTCCCTTAAATCTTAAACATCAAGCCCTGAAACCGGAACCTATACGCTATTTGGGGATATTCGTTTCTAACCAATATGGGCAGCTGTTTAAATTGTACTATGAAGTCATGCGGGGTAAAATTAAAACACTGCTCGATAATTGGTCACTTTTACCTTTAACATTGATAGGCCGTGTAGCCCCCATCAAAATGTCCATACTCCCTTTACTTGTTTTTCTTTTTATAAATGTACCCTTAAAAATCAATACTAGCTATTTCACAGAGCTAGAATCTATGTTTAGAGAATTTGTTTGGTGCAAGAAGGCATCAAGGGTTAAACTCTCAGCACTACAACTTAATGTTAATCAGGGTGGGTTAGCTTTGCCGAAAATCTGAACATATTACGAAGCGGCCATCTTAGATCTAACAGCTCGTTTGTTGGAATCAAATGGTTTATTAGATAATTTTTTTGGGGACAAAATGGTACAGGAAGCTGGTTCACAGATCCCGATATTTTTAAAAACAGCTAAGCTCCCAAAGAGGACTAGATACAAGACCCTGCAGGAATATTCCTTTGGACTACAGTCTTTTTTTAAGCAATCTAGCTCTTCTGGATTCCACTATTTAAAATTAGGTGAATGCAAAGGTTTGGGTGTTTATATCCAATCTAGTCACCTTAGAAATTGGAAGGAATGTGGTTTAGAAGAGCTGGGGCGCTTTTTAATGAAGGATAGAGTAATTACCTGGCAAGAGGTCCAGAATAGATGCGGTGAACGAAACAAGCCAGCCCTTTTTGAATATCTACAGATTATATATTTCTTAAACAGATACAATCTTTCATCTAGTGGCACCCCGACTAAGCTGGTGACCGCTCTAATCCGAGCTAAACTAAGAGGGGTGGGTAATTGGTACTATCAATTGTGCAATCAAAGCGAATCTCCATTGGTTGAGAAATTTTTAGAAAGAATAGCACGGGAAACTAATTGTACTCTGTCAAGTCAGGAGTGGCAGATCATATCCCAGCTAGGGAGCAAGGCTTTAAGAGCTGCCAATTTTAAAAGAATGGCCTTCTTGTCTTGGTGGATGGCATACTATACACCGAAAATACTGAACAAAAAATATCCGGAAGTAGAGAACAGATGCTTCCGTTGCCAGGCAGAAGGGGAAGGGGCTTGGCTGCATATATTCTCTACGTGTCCAAAGCTAGGGCCATTTTGGGCCAAGATTCTTTCGGCCAAAAGCCAGGCAATCCAGAAGGGGCCAGATCCAGAGGTTGAGGTAGCCCTTTTCGGTATTACCAGAGCTAGGGAAAACTTGACAAAAGCAGAGGAGACTTTTATAACGATCTGCTCTCTCATTGCTCGCTCTCTAATTCTCCAGAATTGGAGGTCGGCGGAAGTACCTTCATACTCAAAGTGGTTAAACAAGATGAAACGAACCATGATGTACGAAGAAGCATATGCTAGGCGGATGGGCGCTACAAAAAAGTTCACTGCGTTCTGGAAACATTTAGTTAATCTTGAAACTTCGGTTGAAATAGAAGTTCTATAGATATGAATTCTGGTGTATCTTGTATATTCTGTGGAGTTTTATTGTTTAGTGAAAGATAGCCTTTTCAGGGCTTTTTGTCGTGTAATATCGCACTTTAGTATGTTAGAGTTGCACATTTGTAAAAAGTTGGAATATTGACTAAAGCACTTTTGAAAATCGGGAAGCAGCCAGATTAAGTGTTGTAACATGTTTTTTTTTTTGTTTTTGTATTTATTTTACGCTGGTTTTATGCATATTGTGCATGTTTTGACCAAATAATGTTACAGCCTATTCTGGGTTCTCGTCGTGTAATATAGCACCTTAGCACTTCAGCACTTTAGTATTTTAGAATTGCACATCTGTAAATGGTTGGAATACTGATTAAAAAATTTTGAAAATCGGGGAGGCAGCCAGATTAGTGTTGTAATATGTCTTTCTGTACTTATTTTATGCTGGTTCTATGCATAATCTGCATGTTTTGACCAAATAATGTTTTTTAAACTCCCTGTTACTGATTATTATTGTTATACCCTATATGCTCTGCTCATTAAAAATTCTTTAAAAAAATAAAAAAATTATTTTATTGGTTCTAGTGAGTGTGACCATGTTTTTCTAATTACGGGAGGATGGGGAATAAGAGGAGGAACTGATCCTGTCTTTCCAGGAATCTATTATGTCTGTGGTAGGAATGCCTACTATAGGTTGCCCCCACATTGGTATGGATGTTGTTATATGGGCATCGTTTTCCCCAAAGTATATCACCTGAACAAGAATGATGGAATCAATGAAGTAAAGAATAGATTAATGCGTCGTAAAAGGGGAGCATGTTTTTCAGAAATTGTGCAAGATATTTTTGGAGTATTGATACCTTCAGTTGGAGTTGTTCTAAATTCACATAAAATTAGAAAATTGTCCACAATGGTTGATCGATTATCAACAGACACTGCTGGTGGGTTTTGATGATTGATAATGAAATGGTTGCAATCAGGTCTATGGTTTTACAAAATCGACTTGCCCTTGATGTATAATTGGCCAAAGAGGGTGGAGTCTGCAATATGTTGAAAATACAACAATGTTGTACATATATCCCTGATAAGAGTAAGCGTCTGGAGGGATATATCAGAAATATTACAAATCTTCGAGAAGATTTGGCTGAACTGAAGGTTGATGGTGCTTGGGAGAAACTTGGTAAGAGTTTCTCCTCTGTGGGTAATTGGTTTGCTACTTTTGGGAATAGTGTATTAGGGAGAATACTAATACCAATCATTGCAGTGGCTACTGTGATACTAATGATTTTCCTGATATATGATTGTTTGTGAGTGTAAGAAGGAGTCACCTGATATTAAATGAAGAGCAAGAAAGAGAAAGAGAGAAGACAGAATTAGAGGACAGGAAAGGAAATTATTATGAAATGATTAAGGATTTAGACAGGATTATGATGAAACGAGAGAGAACAACTGCTTTCTAAAAGTGATAATTTGTATTGGTGGGTATTTTAGTGATGGCTCAAGGACGCCATCAAAGGGGGGATTGATGGAGCAGGGTTTTCGCGAAATGAAACCTGCTCGAATTGAACCCTCAATAACACTTATTAACTGTGTGCTGTGAAAAACGTATGCGTAAAAGGGCCTAACATGAAGGGAAATGCTACTGCGCGAACTAAAGCACTGGAGTAGGCCGCAAATGCTTTTGACTAATGTAAGGTAAAAGGACTAATGCAGCTTTAATGCATTTATTAATGATTGCTAGGAAAATAATATTAACTCGGGTTGCGCATGGGTAGATGCAACATAGGGTGGGTGCGTTGTGGTATAGAATTATAAGTGATTAATAATGTCTGTGTTTGTTTTCCTTAGAAGTATGGTTTTCTGCTCTGCAGGAAACGTTTGGGTTAATAAAAGAAATAAATGCAGTTGAATTCAGAGCGAGAAGGGGAAGGTGGAAGACAACTGTCCTTCACGGGTCCTATGTCCCTGCCAAGAGTTTGCATGGAGAAAAAAAAAAATCTTTGAGAGAAGGAACACTTCCTTTGGGAAACGGCGCAAATGGACAAACGCGATACAGAGTTTGTTACATGACCGGGATGGAGGAAATGTGTACTATGACAGGGGTTTGAATTTGTATTTCCTGGGCTGGAAGTTGATAAGATGAATAAACTAACAATGAAGTCCCTGAATAAATTGACATGACGAGCGTGGTGTGACAGTACACCCCCTTCCTTAACCAATCGAATGAGAAGAAATTGTCAGTTGTGACACAATTGTGGGTTGGTCATTTGGGTTGTAGGGTATAATTGAGGTTCCCGGTGGGAGGGGTGTAGCGATGGTGGTTGCGGAGTTTCTTGCGTGAGGCGAGGCCTGTGTTGCTGTCTCCTATTCTTGAGCTGGCTGTTCCTGTCTGCTGTTTCCTGACTTTGTCTTTGCCTCTTCAAATCTTCTTGAGGGGCCTTACTGCTCTCATGGCCAGAGAGCAGTTTTCTTATTCCTTTTGGATTAGTATAGACAGAAACTGAATTTGCATAATCATTTGCAAAGTATTTTTGTCTTTGAATCTTTTGTCTCTTCGCCTTTCCACTCTTTTATGCACAATTATTGAGATGAAATCAATTGTAATTTCTCTAATTCTGTTTCTCATGATGGTCTATGATTCATACTGCATTTGGTATTGATGAGCATTTTCACATTATTAGATAAAGCATTTAAATTACACAAATGAGTTTGTCTTTATTAGAGGTGTTTATTCTTGAATTATAAATATAAAAGAATTAGATATTAGTTTGCCAAACCCTGTCAACTTAAAAAAATGTAATCGCCACAAAATATTGTAGAAATGATGACGATATCATTAGGATTTTGGTAAGTCCGGTATTACACTCACCTAGCGTGAAGGGACTTATTGGGTAATGAATTTGGGCCTTGTCTGTGGAAATGTATTAGTCCCTGAACGCTGGATCAACTGTTATGGATTTAAATTAATTTATACGCACCTCGCCTCAAAATCCCAGCATACAAGAAAAAAAACATGGGGGGTACATCTTTCTCTGTTCAAGCAGCCAAGCTATGGACTTCATTACCCCCAAACATATGATCAACTGATTACTATCTTACCTTCAGAAGACTACTCAAGAGTTGGCTCTTTCCTACATGGCCATCATACTCAAAACACAAATGTACAGCATATGCTTCTGTATGCTAAACATTTATAGTTTGATTAATGTATGTGTTTAGATATGCCCCTTTCTTAGTACAAAATATATACTATAGTTTAAAAATATATAGATATTCTTATAGGTCTGCTTCACAAATGTATATATTGCTTATAGTTAGAATATATATATATTATTAATTTATGGTTAACATGTGCATACATTACTACATAATTTACATATAAGTAATTTGATTATATGCTTATGGGTCTCTGCTCTTTTTATTTTAATTTATCATAATGTGTGATAAGTTATACAAGTTATTTGATCAGATGCTTATGGGTCTCTGTTTTATAATCTTATCACAATGTGTAAATTTGATCATAACAATTGTATCTATAAGTGCTTCACTATTGAAATATTGGGGAAAATATCAAATGAAAATAAACAAATATAAATAAATACAAATGTTAAACTAAAAAACTATTCCTACAAATACACAACAAAATTAGTTTATGTATAGCAACACTTGAAAGTCTGAGTTTATATTTATCCATACATGCACGTATGGAATTTTATATAATTCAACTTTCTCTCTCTTTATTGTTTTCCATATACATGTATACCTTTCTATGTAGTTAAGTATCTATATATGTATTATATTGCTCCTACTGTAGGGGGGAAAAAGAAAAAGAAAAAATAAACAAACTCTGTCCAGTGCACTATTTTATGTCTCATCTAAACTCTCAATATATCCTCTTGCTCCTCTCTCTGACTCATCCCAAACATCATTGTACTACTATCTCCCAATAACCTTTTCCAGACTCATCCCTCCTCTATCCCACCTTTGACTCACCCCAAACCTCCTTTTACTGCTATGATCTCCTAAATAACACTTTCTTGACTCTTCCCTCCGCTGACGCTTCCCAAACCTTACTTTACTATGACATCCCTAATAACTCGTCTAGACTCTTCCCTCCTCTATCCCTCCTTTGACTCATCCCAACCCTCATTTTACTACTATGTCTCCCAAATAACACTTCCTAGACTCTTCCCTCCTCTAGCCCTCCTTTATCCTATTAAGTCTAAAAACTCACATGTCCATTGCTTGAATTAACAACTTATATTTCCCTATACTAATTCACCACTAATCCACTTTGGCTCCCTGAACTTACAGAAAAAAAGCTGGACAGGGAAACCAGAACACACATGAACCTGGGAAACTTGGCAGCTATGATGAGGTGATTCCAGGTCATTATACATGGGCTGGCAAGCAAGCAGAAGATAAATGTCCAGAGTCAAGAAACTTTATGAAATCTAGAACGAGTTGTATGTACTCGTCACTCATAGGTTACTCTCAAATTGAGGCCCTTGTGGCTAAAATTCTGACGCTTGTCCCAAAGGCTCCTTGCAAAACACAGCCATTAGGAGATGGAACGTTTGTGTGAAGACATTGATGGGTGTTTTTTACAATAAACATATAAATTGCACACATCACTAATCCACTGCTATAGTATTCAATGACACATTGAGTTTGAATGATCTGGACACTTCTTTATAATTTGTCTCGTATTCGCCAGTAACGATTTTGGTGCTTTATATACACTTATGCAGTGGTTTGAAAAATGTGTACATGACAATCATCCTAAATCATACGGGAGGCAACAGGACGTGAATCTTACCTCCCGTTTTCGAACAGAAGAGCTTATACACACGAATGACAGTATTCGCTTCCGACTCTAAGCAACCAACTTCAACATGGGGAGGCAAGGAGAAGTAATCAGTGAAGCTGATTTTGAACTGATTGACAAGTTAAAGGGGCGATATGTTCTATGATTGGTTAAGAAAAAATGGCCCGCCCAAAAAAGGACGACCTATCCATCCCCAAAGAAACCGCCACTTCTTTTGCACCGGAAGAGATTGCTATGCTGCTCCGGAAGATGTTGCCCTGCCCCATATGAGCCGGTCTTGCAAGCTAAGCTCCCTGAATCGGTGCAGTTGTGCGGGCAGATAGAATGGCCCCGTGAGAATCATGTTCTAATCCGTGCGAAGGAGATTTGCCACCTAGATAAAGAGGAGTGCTGCGTGACAGGGGCTCTGCGTGGCACCATGAGCGGGGAACGGGCTTTTTGATGAGGTTATTTAGTGCCGACAGTAACCGTTGAGCTGACAGGAGATGGCAGTGCTGTCGAGAAAAAGTGAGACTTAGTGGAGGGGGGACAGGCGGAGCACTTTGACGATGTCTTAAAAACGTCACGATCAGGATGAGGGTGTGGGCGTGGAGAAATCCAACAGCACCCTAGGAGTTACATGAATACGCAGAGCCGGCCTTTGCTAAGATTGTAATTGTATTTTTTATAGCGCTTACTACCCACGACGAGGCGTCGAAATAGCGCCACGGGCGTGGGCTTAGAAGAATGTGGCGCCCTTGTTGATGGTAGTGAATTAAACGATGAAGCAGGGGGTCCCTTTTGTGTTCGCTGGTCAGTACCTGGATGAGCAGGGACTGGCCCCTGAAACAAACATCCCGGGACCTCCACCAGCTCACCTAAATCACTGAGTAGTTAAGCTGCCTCATGCAGATGATGGTTTTGTTGATGTGTGCCAGCAGAGGTCTGAGGGTTAAAGGGAGGGCAAGGAAGAGGGCTAAAGGGTTGTTAAAAACATTGCCCGCCCTATGATAATGAAGGACTAAAACCACTTTAAACTGGCAAATCAGACAGAAATGAACAGGCAAGGACAATGCTGGAGCATGATGAAAGGACACTGCTGTTAGCCTAACGTTAATGCACATAGCTGCGTGCGCCCCTCAGTAAATAGGCGGCATGGGCATGAAAACTATCTGAGCCATCCTATTGCTTTTAAGAAGCTTTAGGTGTTTGCCTCTTACAAGGTAAATTGTGTACTCGCCAATCAGATACGAAAAAGCACATAAAGGCAGTCCAGTGGACTGGCAGTCCTCAATGTCTTGAACGGGTGCAGCACCGAGACTGGGATTGCTCAGAGCCTGATGCACGTGCGTTCAACACCTTTTTGAAGATTTTGGCACCCAAGTGACAGCTGCAGCAGGATTTTTCAGGGTGCTAATATGTGTCAGTTAGTTGAGCACCCTGTCCAGAGATCTGCCTGTAACCTACATGTCACGCAATCAATCAAACAGAATTTGTAAAGCGCAACACTGTCACCCCTAGAATTTGTGAAGCGCAACTCTGGGCGCTGTGTCTCAGTTGAAGAGGCAGGTCTTGAGTTTCTTTCTGAAGTCTACCAGCGAGGAGACTGTATGGAGCTGGAGAGGAAGGTCGTTCCAGGTCTTGGCAGCGATGTAGTAGAAGGAGCGGCCGCTGCCACGGATGCGGGGGTGAATAGCGCAGGTGTCTAGCGGGTTGGTGGAAGTTCAGTCTATGGTTGATGTAGACAGGTCCTAGGTCGCGGAGGACTTCGTAGGCATGCATGAGGATCTTGAACTGGCACCTCTTCTGGATGGGGAGCCAGTGGAGGTCTCTCAGGTGGGGAGTGATGTGGGTTAGCTTGAGAAGGTCCAGGATGAGTCTGGCTGCAGCGTTCTGTATGGAGTCTTCTGAGAAGCAGGGTGGAGATGCCGGCGTAGAGGGTGTTGCCGTAATTGAGGCGGCTGGTGACGAGGGCCTGAGTGATGGTCTTTCTGGTGTTGGTTGGGATCCAACTGAAGATTCTGCGGAGCATGAGAAGTGTGTGGAAGCAGTAGAAGGTGACTGCGTTGGCTTGTCGTTTTATTGTCATTTGGCGGTTGAGGAGGATGCCGAGGTTGCGTGCATGGTCAGTCGTTGTGGGTGTAGGTACGAGTTCTGCAGGCCACCAGCTGTGTTCCCATGCGGAGGTGATCTTCCTGAAGATCAGTACTTCGGTTTTGTCGGAATTGAGGTGTAGGTAGTTGACTCATCCATTTGGCTACGTTGGTCTTGGTGTTGCAGAAGTTGGTTTTGGAATTGGAGGGGTCCTCGTGAGCAAGTGGATCAGTTGGGTGTGGTGTGTGTAGGAGATTATGTTGAGTCAGTGTAATCTGACGACGTCTGCGAGTGGATCATGTAGATGTTGAACTGGGTGGGGCTAAGGGCTTATGATTATTGTGGTACGCCACATGTGATGTCTTTGGGGGCGGAGGTGAAGGGAGGCAGTCGGATGCTCTATGTGGGTCCTGTAAGGAAAGAGGCAATCCACTTGAGGGTGTCTTGCTGTATGCCTGTGTTGTAGAGTCTGTTGATGAGGGTGTTGTGGACGACGGTGTTGAATGCCACGGAGAGGTCGGGGAGGATCAGGGCCACAGTTTCTCAGCTGTCGTGGAGTCTTCTGATGCCATCTGTGGTGGCAATCAGCTCGGTCTCGGTGCTGTGGTTGGCACGAAATCCTGAGTGTGAGGCGTCCAGTAGGTAGTTTTGTTCCAGGATTTCGGTGAGCTGCTGGTTAATGGATTTCTTGAGTACTTTGGCCAGGTAGGGGAGCAGGGAGATCGGCCGATAATTTTTGAGATCGCTGGGGTCGGCGGAGGCTTTCTTTAGGAGGGGTTTGACGCCTGCGTGTTTCCATCTATGCAGGAAGGTTGCTGTAGAGATGGAGGTGTTGAGTATGCTGGTGAGTTGTGTGCTGATTGGGTTCGTTGCAGGGTTGTAGAGGTGGTGAGGGCAGGGGTCGATGGGCGCCCCAAGGTGAATGGAAGACATGATGGCTGAGGTGGGCAGGGCAGTGAGTGGAGACCAGGTGGTAATGGTTAGGCTGATGTTCGCTGGTTGGTAGAGGTTGCTGCTGTTGAGGGTGGTAGGTTGGAGGTTGAAATTGTTGTAGATGTTGGTGATCTTGCTGTGTAAGTAGTCTGAGAGGGTGTGGGAGGAGTGGCTGGTGTTCTCTATGGCTCTAGGGTTGGAGAATTATTTGACTATTTTGAAGAGTTCCTTTGTGTAGTTGGCCGCAGTGTTGATGCTGGTGGTGATGGCTGCTTTCTTGGCTCCCTTGATGTGGTGGTGATAGTTGCTGAGGGCTGTTTTGTGAGCTGCTCTTTCTTTGGGGTTTTCAGTGGTGCACCATCGTTTCTCCAGTTGGTGGCAGTTGCGCTTGGTGTTCCTGAGTTCTGGGGTGTACCAGCTGGCATGTTTGGAGGTCTTGATAGATTTTTGTAGGTTTTAGTGGGGCGACTGTGTCAGTGAAGAAGGCTGCGAAGTTCTGGTCTGTCTGGGCCTCGGGTTGGGAGGTGGTGAGGGCCTGTGACCACTGGGTTTCGGTGTCCTTGTTCCAGTTGCGGTGGGAGGAGATCTGACGCCTGTTGATGTCGTGCTGGGCATCGGTGACGGTAGTGTAAAATGGTGTGGTCAGTCCAGGTGAGGTCTGTGGTGTGGCTGAATTAGATTCTGTCGCTTTCACTCTGCCTTAGCTGTTCATGTTCTGTGAGCGATGAAAGCTTGTACACCTCTGCTGGATCTGTTCTGCGGGAAATTGAAGATTGCATGTTCTGTGGGAAATTGAAGATTGCACATATTACCTTCAGCAAACCGTACCCTTAACCTCCGCTCGAGAGACCTTTGATCTTTAAATCGCAAGGACCTCAACTGAGATACATGGCACTTATACGTACAAACTGACCCATTCATTTAGCAGAAATGGTGGGTCGTATCTTTAATATGTCTGATACGAGTGGTATTGTACACCTATTTAAGACCATAGGGTCAGGACTTCTTAGCACCTTTCAGACAATCCTCGGAGTTATCCCGAACTTTATACACTCCGTATTTGGAAGCATTTTTGGAGGTCTACCTCTGATCCTGCTATCAATAGCGGGAGTCCTGATTGTCATTTACCTACTACGCAATGGACAGCCCAATTACCAACGAGATGGCAAAAGCGCTCCTGCAGCGGAAATACTGTGAACGCATGGTACAACATCTGGGCACACCTCGCCTGAGGGAACTAAGCGCCTCTTGGTTCCTATTGTTTAGACCAGTCTGGATGGACTGCATCCTACCTGTTCTTTGATGCCTGTTTTGCGGTGAAGAATGCGTGTTGGAACTCTGTCTGACACTTGTGACGGACACGCCTGCGGACTTGAATGCCAGGCTGGAACCCTTGAGGGCCCATGCTCGGCAATGTCCCCAGCGTATTCCCATCTTGATGGCTGCATTCCTCGAGAATCTGCAGGTGCCTTTTACAACTGGGGTAAGCTTTAGCTCCACCACTAGCACCGAGGTATCGACTACAGCACCGGCTGCCTCTACACCAGCTATTGGCAGCACTGAATATCATCTGTGCTCTATTGACATACTCTGTGAGGTGTTACAAGGACCGTCCCCTGCAGCAGCAAGCACCGATGATGTTGCGTCTCCCAGCCAGGACATTTAATCTGTAATTGGCTCATCGTGTGCTGGGAAAGAATTCGGATTTTCATTTTCTCTCAAATTAACTAAATTTGGAAGACTTCCTAAAAAATTTACACTTTCTCGCTGAAAAGCATGGCGTTTTGACGCTTGTAGACATTCAACTTATATAAACGAACTCAATTAGGACTGTGACTTAAGTGACAATTCCAAACAACTAATTTTCGTAGTAATTTTTTTTTTTATGTTTCCATTTTTTTAAGCTGTTTTTAAGATAATTTTAATACAAGATTTTAACAAAGCTCGTTGAAAAATGTTCCACGCACTACTATCTAGTAAAGAGAATAGTCCACTAGCATTTATTTCATTGTTGACTGTTCGGAAGAGGAGTGGGTGTTATGTTTCATATAGGTACCCTAATATAGGCCCGGGTAACATCATACCCCTTCACCTACATTACCTCCCCTACACTACACTAACGAGCTTTTTTAGGATTGAACCTTTACCTAGTTTGAGTCCTGGGTGCAGAAGGAGGGTGTCTTCTGAACAATAGAGTCCTATAACTCCATCAATAGACTCACACAGTATGAATGGATATTCATAAGGGTTCTTAGACACCAGGCTGGGGCTACACCACCTTCCTCCCCACATCTACATACACGGTTCATCCCATACGTCCTCCTCAAATCCAACAATGGCTAATACAAGCAACAAGGGACAAAGGAGCCCTAGATACTTTCTGTATAAATATAGCACCTCTTGCTAGTGTTAGTCAGAGGGAACCGAGACTTCCAGGCCGACACACTGACCAGAGACGCTGAGGCTCCTGCATGCAGACGCTCCAGCTGACAGTGGTCTGAACATCCCTCGCGGGGTTTCCAGCTCGAGACCAAGAGGGGCTCCTACATTCTCCAGGTAGTGGGGTTCGACTAAATCCTAGAGGGATTCTTGGCTTACATCTACTCACATGCTAGGTTCATTTAGGTACATCTAGATAGGCATCGTAGGAGTACGCGCTTTCTTTTATCAATGCAGTTTATATTCATGTATTTATTCATGCGTAGTGCAAGATGGTAGAACTGTACTATCCATTTATATTCATAGTACTGCTAATCATATATCTCTGCTACTGTTTAATGGTTGTTGCAGCTCATATATTCTACACAAGAATAACGACTGTTCAATAAACCCTTATTGAAACGCCCAGGCTGTTTATTCTGTGTATTTCTGAGACGAGATAAGTGAGCACGAGAGACTGAGCGAAAAGTAGTACATTGTTTCCACGATCTTGAGGGATCAGAGTTGTCATGTTCTGAGGTTGCCAGAAACTATTCTCTCCCCGATAAGAGGAGACACTAGTGGCTCTGTGAGCTAGCTAATGCAAACAGGCTAACATTCTCGTTGGGGGTGCTCAGAATCCGTCTGCCACCAAACCCACAGTTTATGTTATCCGAACGCGCAGGTCCTGTATGGGTAATATAGGAACTACACGACAATTCTGCTTATAAATTATTCGTGTGGCACAGTAAGTGAAGGAATTGGAAAAAGCTGTTGGAAGTGGTTACAGCTTTAGCTTCAGGGTGATAGGCACACCTTATTGAAATGTGCTTATCCCACCGTGGCAGCGCCTATAATCTGCAAAGTGTTCTGTGCTTTCTGCATGACTGCAATCCTCGAAGTGCCTGACTAACGCTGTTTGGTGTTGGACGCACTATGTATTATAATTGATGCCGTATGATTTAATTGAATATATTCACATATAGGAATTTTATTATTGTGAATTTTAGGGTGTTCATTATTATACTGGGAGCTGTATGTGTAGTATACATTTCTTTACAGTGTTTAGTGTCTGTTGACTATATGCAAAATATTATACATTCTTTTTAACTTCCCCTGGAGAGCCCACTATTTGGTGGTCAGAATGGAAAAAGGTGTTTTTTCATTATGTCCGTGTTTGTGGCACCTTAAGTGCTGAAAGGAACACTGCTTTTCTGTTACACTGTTTAGGCCCAGAGGGGCAAGCGGTGTTTGAACACGTCCCAGACATTGAGGTAAGCGAGCGGAAGAGTTAAGTGAGTTGGATATTTGTACAAAAAAATTGACAGGCATTACCTTCAAAAGTTGAGCACTATTTTGGAGAGGTATCATTTCGGAAAGCGAATACAAAGACCTCTAGGAGCCGGTGGAAGGATATGTCACAAGTTTACGTAAACTGGCTGCCACTTGCAAGTTTGAGAGGAATGTGGAAGAGTGCAATCACAATCAATTTATGCTTGGTTGCAATATAGAGAAAGTAAGGGATGAGTTGTGGCAGAAAGATGACCTTAAACTAGACGAAGTACTTGTGATTGTAAAGAAAATCGAACATTCGCTGGCTTGCGTGCATGTCATAAGGAAAGAGCTTAACCCACGTTAGAAACAGTATATGTTGTGCATAAGTCTGTGTTTAAATAGGATGATTCTGTTCCGGCAAGAAAACCTGTTGGAGGAAAGTTTATTTGGTGTGGAACTTTTGGTCATTTGGCCAATGATAAAAACTGCCTTGCCTTTATACCTTCCCTTTATAGGCAGCCCTTTAATGGGAAATGATTCAGATGTGGTGCGTCCAATCATTTAGCCAATAACAAGAGTTGTCCGGCACATTTGGTTAAGGGTCGCATATGTACCAAGGTTGGACACTGCTAAATGCTGCAGGTCACAAAACAAGAGCAAGATTAAGAAGGTAAAACAAGTCATGGGTTATGATTAAGATGAAAATGAGGAAGTTGAATATGATGAGGTACACTGTGGGGAAGCGGTTCTACAAGTTGGACAACGGGAACAAAGGGTCCTGTTGATATGATAAAAGTGAATTGTAAATGTGTCGACGTGCTATTCGATTCTGGTGCAATGATTAGTGCCAAAAAACTTCTACACACGAGAGCTATCTAACAAGGTCAAACATTTTGAACCGGACATACGTCCTTTAGCTTATCGTGGGCAACCCAGTAAGTTAATGTTATTTTCAGGAAGTTTTGGAATATAAAGGGTGTCTCACTGCTGGAAAAGTTTGTGTCTTGCAGAGGAGACAGCATTATTAGTTGGTTACACCAGAAAGACATAGGAATCATGCCAGATCCCAATAGTGAACAGAGTATAATAATCTAGAAACAATTGCCGGAGTCAAAGAGAATGAGAATGGAGTACCTCTTGAATTGTGTCAAGAATTTAGTGAGGTCTTCCAAGAAAAGTTGGGATGCTTATCTGGGTACACTCATAGGATTGTTCTGAAGAAGGGTGTTTCACTTGTGGCATGCAAAACACGTAGCATTGAAACAGAACATGCAGGAGGAACTTGGGAAGTTGGAAGAAGAGAGGATAATTGTCAGGACTGAGGCCACAGAATTGGTTGCACCTGTAGTTCTGGCGCGTAAGGCCTTGGGGGACGTGCGTTTTTGTGTAGACCTAAGGGCCCTCAACAGAGCTGTGGTGATAGATAAGTACCCCTTCCGAATATATCAAAGATGCTTACACAATTGGAGGGAGCTAGTGTTTTTTCAACATTAGACCTTAAGGCAGCATATCACCAGGTTAGGTTAGATGATTCCATGGACTTGACTACATTTATCATACCATATGGGTTGTACAAATTCACTAGGCTACCTTTTGGGCTCAATTCTGCGGCTGCAGTTTTTCAGCGAGTCATGGAAGACGTATTAGTTGGGGTTCCTGAAGTAAAAATATATCAGGACGATCTGTTCATTTATGGTTTGGACCAAGAAGAACATGATTGCAGGTTGCAATTAGTCCTAGGAAGGTATAGGATGAGAGGTTTGACTCTAAGAGAGAATAAATGTAATTTTAATCAAAATGAAATGAATTACTTGAGTCATAGGTTGACCAAAGATGGGGTGAAACCCAAAGAGCAATTGGTTAAGACCATAGACAACTTGCATGTTCTCGAGGACAAAGAAGAACTATTGACTTTACTTGGTTTGACTGAATACTATAATAAGTTTGTCCCTTCCTTTGCTAACCGCACACAAAATAGGAGGTATTTTAAAAAAAAGGGAGTTAAGTTTGTTTGGTCTTCTCTATGTGGTCAAGAATTTAAAGATTTAAAAACGGCACTTAGTAATGCTTCATCTTTACAAAGTTTTAATATCCGGGATACCACGGTATTGATCACTGATGCCAGCTCTAAGGGTTGGGTGCAGTATTGAAATAAACCAAAGCGGAAATAGAGAGAACTATTATGTTCATTTCAAGGAGCTTGGTGGGGCCAGAGGAAAAGTATTCAATCATCAACCGGGAGGCCCTTTGTATTTATTGGGCCATAAAAAAGTTAAGGCATTTCTCTGGGGAATGGATTTTGAAGTGAGAACAGACCACAAACCGCTCAAAGAGATATTTTATAAGAATAACTTGGCTGCTGTTTCAGGTCGTATCTGTAAATGGATGGTGGCTTTGCAATACTTCAACTTTAAGGTGGTGTATATCCCTTGAGGGGAAAACAAGGTTGCAGATTGTTTGTCTCAATTGAGTCCTAAACAAGAAGAAATTGATCTGTGTATTGAAAATGAATCATGGGATTTCAATGGTCTTACCGTGTGTGAAGTCACTGATGGGATGGTAAGTGAAGACGAGTGGAGGTGTTGTTTGGATGAAGATGAAGTCTTAAAAGAAGTATGAGATTTTGGTTGAGAAAGGATGGTACTCAAAAAAGGGTGTGAGTGAAGAGATTTTGAAATCTGGATTGTAAAGGATGAGTTATTCAAGAATAATGGGGTGCTTTGGAGAGGTACTAAGTTGATACCTCTAAGCAAAGTCAGAGAGAAACTTATACAGTTGCAACACTTGGGGTTTTTAGGAATTTCGAAGACCAAGGAAAGGATATGATTACATTTCTGATGGTCGGTTATAGACACGCAAGTTGAGAGGCGTGTTAGGGAATGCCTGGAGTGTTGATCTAGAGATAAAGGTTGTAAAACTAGAGTACAACCAATTGTATTGTATTGTATTGTAATTGCGTTTATATAGTGCTTACTACCCCTGATGAGGCGTCAAAGCACTTTTTCGGAGAGTAGCACGCTACTCTGGAACCCATAAAGGATTAGTGGTGAATTAGTATAGTGAAAATATGAAAGTAATTTGAGTGGTGGATATGTTAGTGAGTTATTTGGATTGAGAAGGATAGTGGAGGGATAGAGAAGGGAAAACGATTTGCATTTATATAGCGCTTGCTAGCCCTGATGGGGTGTTGAAGTGCTTTTTCGGTGAGTAGCTCGCTACTTCAGAACCGATAAAGGATTAGTGGTGAATTAGTATATGGAAAATATGAAAGTAATTTGAGTGGTGGATATGTTAGTCAGATTATTTGGATTGAGAAGGATAGTGGAGGGATAGAGAAGGGAAAAAAGGTTTGCATTTATATAGCGTTTGCTACCCCTGATGGGGGGGTTGAAGTGTTTTTTTTCTTTTTTCGGCGAGTAGCATGCTACTCTGGAACCCATACAGTATTAGTGGTGTACTAATAATTGTTTCCTTTACCACAAAGTATATTATGACAACTCCTAGATTTCTGTTATATTATCATCTGAAAAACTTCCCTTACTGCAACATGTTTAGTTGCATTATATACATCTCGTCTTATTATTCATTCCTCTTTGATCTTTACATACACTAAAACTTGGTACTCTGGAAGACAACTGTTTTGGAAAATAAACGTGAAACCCCATGTCAATCAGCAGCATCTCCCTGGACTCTTGCCATTCAAATTATGAGAACCTAATTAGTAATCTAATCAAACTGTGTCTAGAAAACCACAGTGATAACTGCACAATCTTATTATACAACGAATGTTGTCTTAGTGTTTTACGGAAACCAACAACCACCTCCAACAAGTCTTTATTTCATACACTGTAATCTGTATTTCCTGAGTGGGAAACGTAGAAAAGGTTAATCTCAAAGAGAAGGATTATCTCACCAGGTACGTAACAGTAGCATAGCTATAAAATCAGTCTCAAAGACAGCGGAGCAGTTGTGCAGCCCAGATGTGCATACTGGAACCGCTGTTCCCTTAGAAATGCATTTCATGCACGTGGCCTGCAGTAGTGTTGTCAGAAAGGACCTCTTAAGCACAGAGAAGAAGTACTTGTATTATATTTGGAAATCCATGGAGCCGGGGCAACAGTAATACTTTTAGAAATAAGCTGCATTGAAGCAGATGCTTTATAAATGTCAAACACAGCACATATAGTAGGCGCGGCTGTCAGCTAATAAGGTGGGCTTAGCAGGTGGGGCAAGATAGCATCAGTGTAAACAATAGGGCAAAACCAATATGGACAGTGATGCTGTCAGATGGGAATAAGGGCTAACGCTCTTCACTCTTCTCCTGGATTTGATTTCGCACAGGGACCAGACAGATCCTCTTACTGTAGGTCTCGGACATGATCTCTTCGAGTCGGTTTAACACAACGGATTCTCTCTTCACCCACGTCAATTCGGCCGCAGGGAGTGAAGGCAATCCAACATGACGGTCCCAGCCTTCCCACTGGAAGAGTATGGCAGGATGTAGCTCTGGACATTCTGGTTCCAGTTGCATGTAAAGCAGGTCAGTATTATGTGCTACTACTTATGGACATGTTCTCGCGATGGCCCAAAGTGTGCATCATGCAGAGTGTGGAGACTGGTAAGGTAAATGAATTCCCTAAGGGTATCTTCAGTAGAGAAGGAGTCCCAGAGTGTGTATTTTGACGGATAATGGCATCCAGTTAGTCTAAGGATATGGAAGAATTTCTTTCCTTGAGGGGAATAAGGCATAAAAAGTGTTCTCTCTATCATCCCAAGACACATGGTATGATAGAGAGATTCAACAGGGTTTTGAAGGAGTCTATCCAGATCTGCAAGGCACAAAATAAGTATTGGAAAGGTGATTTGTTATAAAGGGTAGAAGTATATAGTTTCACACCGCACTCTGTTACGGGTAGAGTACTTTTTGAGTTGTTTCGCGAAGGAGACCCAATACTGTGGTGAGCCTTGCGTAGATGAAGGATGACTAATTCAAGGGAGGGGAAGTTAAGTTTGGTGATTAGGGGAATGATAAAGATGGTAATTGCCAAGAATTTCAAAATGATGTGAAAGAGAAAACAGAAATTTGATGTGCATAAGGCTTTACACTCTACTGTGGTGGCAGTTGGAGATGTGGTGAGAGTGCGACTTCCACAGAAGAATGGAATCTCAAAATTCTCATCACCTTTCCGGGTGGTGGACATATTCCCAAATTCAAACGTAGTGACAACCCCATTTGGTAGAATTGTGGTGGTATGAAACAACTTGGAAAAAAACATAATCTGACTAAGAGTGATGGAGCCAGCAGTGGTTTAAGACGCAGTGGGTACTGGCTTGTGCCTCCCAAGTTCTTGAAGGATTATGTGTGAATGTACATTTAAGTATTCAAAGGGTAAATTTGAATATTGTATTCTTGGGAAATAGGGGAAATGTATATAGGTTGAGAAAACAATGTATCTAGATTAAAATGTATGTGTTGGTATTATATTTTAAAAGTTTGTTTAGGTTTTGCAAAAGGGGGAGATGTGTAGTAATCTATTGTATTGCATTAACCAGTGCTTGGCGAATAGAACCTGTTGGGGACTGTTAGAACATGGAACCATGGTGTGGGGAGAATGTTGAAGGGTCAGTTTACCTCCTGCGTCTGAGGTGGCCGGGACGTTTCTCTTAATCTCGCATTTAATTAAACGTTCCTTGGTTCAACTACGTTGTGGCAGTATTTAATAACTACAGACATTTTGAATACACTTAACTAACATGCCCTGACCTGTCAGATGCCTTTATTGATCCAAGGGCGCATAACTAGTTGCAGGACCATGACCCAGAAACCATAGTTTCAGTCACATCTTCCCAGCTTGTCCAAACCGACGTGCCTCTTGGGTCTCTAATAAAATTGTCATCAGGGCAGAAGGGAATAAAATGCGACATCCACCCAGAATCTGAATTGCACAATAGCTAATAAGGAAATTTCGTTTCAGTACCAGAATCAAACTTTTAACAAACAGTATGATCATAGGCAATTCATTTTCATATTTGTGCCTCTTTTTCCGTCTCTCTTGTGTATGGCTTAATCAACCATAATGTTGCTTCACTATAAAAAGTTAGGCTTATTTAGGAAAATCAAAACAACTGTCTTGCCTCTTGAGTAATTAGTAAATTTGTCAGGGGAGAAAGAGTGTGGCTCACTAATTTTAATAAAGGCCACTCCGTGCAGTAATATAATCTAAGGTGTTAAAGTGAAACAATACAAAATACAGGTTTGTACCTCAGCTATAAAGTGATACAAGCAGCAGGTCCAGTCTGAGCTAAGAACTGTTCTCAGTGTCCATAGTCCAACACAGATGGGGCTGTGGAGAATTATGGGATACGCCCACCACTGCCTTACTTCTACTGCCCAATTGGAAGTGGTGGCAAGGCAGGAGATTTGGTATTGGGCACATAGTTTGCCACCTCAAGGTCTTTGCACCCATTCTGACCACACCCAGCAACTGTGAGTGTGGCTTGCCCTGTTTCATAGTGCAGGCTATGATTACAGTGGCGCACTTTGACTCGATATGTGAAACATGCTGGACGTGTTGACAGCACATTACGAGGCCTCTTCAAGGAGTGGGGCCTAAGGAAATTTGCCCCATCGCACTCCTTCTGAGGTTAGTTGACGAACTATGAAGCAGGGATTTTTCATAATATTTAATGTGACATACAATATTATTGGGGAAAATGCCTGAGCCCATGGGGCAATATATAAGCTATGAAACCTATTGATGGAAAAGAGAAGCATGGTCTTTTGCTCGGCCTTCCTGTTTTAATATTGTGGTATGGAGACACCAGTAAAAATCATTTTTAGCTTACCCACATACAATTTTAATATAGGTTTGACTCTTGAATAAAGGGACAGCATAAACATTGACATAAATGACATGACCTCATCCAAACTAGGGAACCAAAAACCAGGAGATTGTACAACCAATGAAGACTATTACTCTTGGATGATCCCCAGTGCTAGGTGTGAAACCCACTTATGAAGCATACACCACTAGGTAAGTGAGCGTACATCATCCTATATGAGTACATGAATGTATGGTCATTCCATAAGATGTCTGGCTGGTGCTTCCAGTAGTGTTGTACTTCTTGGATGGATGTTTTTGTAAATCGTAGAACAACATCTCTCGCTTCCTTTTTAGTGTGTTATCCACCTCCTTTGTACCTGTCTTGTATATGTCTTTGCCAACACAATACACTTTGCGGAATATGCGAACTGAGCTCAGGATGCAAACCCAAAACAAAAAGCCTATATAAATCCGCTAACACCTTATTTCTCAGGCTCTTCAACTCCACTGTACTTGCTATAAATCTCCATGCACTTCTCTCAAGAGAAATTCTGACACAGTCTCTGGTTCTGAATCACTAGCAATCCCCTTTGCCGCCTTTCCCATTTGTGTACCCTTCTTTTAAGTAGTAAGTTTCTTTTTCCACTTTTCTGTGGACCTCAAGTCTAATCTTCAGTTTTCTCAACTAAATCCTTAATGTGAGCTCATAAAATCACTAAACCTAATTCTTTTATTTCCGCTTCTCTCAAATTCATCTTATAATTTCCTTGCAAAGTCCTTATTCAGCTAATAGCAACCTCGTATCCATTAGCTAGTTCTTCAAGTTTGTCATGGAATTAATTTGCACACCTTGTTGCTTTATGCTTTTCAAATCAACTGGTCCCTGCAAAAATTCTCCAAATTCAATCTTTAGAAGTCCAATATTAATCTCCCTCTCTTCAGGAAGCTCAGCGAGAACAGAAACAGACATGTTATTAGAAACCCTAATTGGGACAGCAATAGTATTACCACTAATACTTGACAAAGCGATCAATGTATTCTAAGGTGAGGCACTCGTATTCATACCCACTAATGCAGCCATTGACAATCCCTGTGTCTAAACACTTGTGCCCTCTCCCACTGCCCACATATCGGGTACCGCATTGCACAGTCCTGTGCCTGTCTCCGTATGCCATCTGTTGGGACGGAAAAGTCCTCTGCATGGTAAAGACGTGCACCCCTGCCCTGAGTCCCCAACTGTACTGTTGTCTGGATCCCCAATGCAGATTTTTTGGGTCATAGGTTAGCATGGATCATGTGTGTGCGCTATGACATAGGCCTGTCTCACGGATTGCAGTCTTGTTGTGCCAGGACGGGTGCCCAAAGCACTACCATCAAAGTGATGGAAGGCTGCTTCCTTCGCCAGGAGGGAAGCAACACATATAACTGTGGCTGACATTCCGGTGTGAACTCTGGTCACTCTCATGAATTATGTTGTAAGACAATCCACTTCGGAGTCTTTCCTGCTGTGACAGAAAGTCTTTCATGAAGAAAGAAGAGAAGGAGAAGTGGCCACTTCAAAAGAAGCAGAACCCTAACTTAAAATCCCAAAGAGTCAGACCCTAAATCATATTTGGTGTCTGGAAAAGGACTAAAGGAAGGTGAGGCTGAGTCCCCAATACTTTATGTGAGAAGGGAAAGCTCTGCAAGACTTCTGCCTGTGACCAGGACTGGGGGCCAAGGCCTGCTAGTCAGCCTGCTGGGTGGGAGAAGGTGTGGCGCAGCGGGCAGAGCGGCTGACTCCGGAGCACGGGGATCATGGTTCGATCCCCGGCACCGGCGGCAGCTCAGCATCATGTGACTCTGGACAATTGCTCACTTAATCTCTCTGACTGCCCCCAGCACCTTGAAACCCATAAGAGGGTGATATGTTTGCACTTTACAAAAAATAGGAATTACACAAAAAATAGGAGGAGACATCATCCAGGGAAACCAAGCCCAACTGCCCTGGAGCACCAGCGTCTGCCTTCTTGCCAAGACGAGTGTGCCCTGTGAGGAAGAGGAGAGTATTGGAGGGAGCGAGGTCCAGTGGTAAGCCCTACAGTGAGGACTCTCTGTGCTACATGTGACGATTCGGCTTTGCACCGATTGGGCTGTGGCCCATGTGCAGGACTTTTATCAGTAACCCACACATGTCAAGACAGGGCTACCGTAGGCTGTGCCGAGTATTGAGTGCTGTGCAGTCCATACTGCCTCGTGGTGACCTTGAATGCCAGAGGGGGCTAATGGTGAGGAAGTTGTGTGGCTAGCATGCCAGGACTTCTGAACACCTGAGCAGCGACCCCATATGCGAGGAGGGGCTGCTGTGGTGTGGGCGATTGCACCTGAGGACTCTGCGTTGTGTTGTGTCTGGAAGGTACTGAGGCAACTTCGTGAGTCAGGAGGGGCTGCCGGGACCAAGTCACCAGACTTCGGCCCGTCACACGGGACGGGAGTGAGGCTGCGACAAGTGGGTCTAGCCGCACCAAGAGATCTACCCTGACTAACTCCAGAGGACCAGGAGGATTCCGAGAAGGAAGACGCGCCTTTGTGGGACTCCAGTTGCAAGCCGAAGGACTGAATAGCCCACCGCTGGGGAGAACTTGACTTACCTCATCGCTGTGAGCTGGAAGCTGCTCCAATCGCTGGGGAGAGCAGCTGTGCCACTCCAGAAAGTGAGGCTGCGCTTGCCTGGCACTGGTGCGTGTACCGTGAGCAGCCCATCTTCTCTGAGCAGGATCTGATCTCACCAGTGCTTGCGCTGAGGGCATCCACTTTAAAGCTGAACGCTTCCGTGATGCAGGGGCGAGTAAGACTAGGGCTTGTGTGTGCCCCAGGGAATTCACTGCTGAATGTGCGGCAGCATCATAGACACTTTTGACTAAAATCCTGAGTATGGCCTAATAGTGTGTGGACGTGGCCACCATTGAATGGGAATAACCCCAAACACTTTGCACAAAGGAAGGTAGACCAAGATTTGGCTGACAACTACTAGAGTCCCGCCCTCAAGGGGAATTTTGTTGTTGCATTTGAATGTTGCTCTGTGTGTAGAGTTAGAAATAAAATACTACCTTTTCTTATAAAAGCAAGTATTTGGCTAAACATTGATTTATTATTCGTACTGTGTGCATTTTGAGAAATGAGTCGTGTTCACTGACCTGTATGAATATCCACCCCGAGGGATCCTTGATTGGTAGACCACAGCTACCCATGAGAGTCAAGTGCAGAAGAGGTACTTGGCCCAGTTGAGCGGGATCCATAGTAGGTTCGGTCCGGGGACATCAGGAGTAAAGGGCCTTAACCAGCAAGGCTGAGCCCATTAACCCCTGTTGGGCCCAGTAACACCTGGGTTCTGACACCATTGATGTATGGGGTAGGTCTGGAATTCAGAAGGTCCTTCAAAAAGATATCCTCCTCATCTCAGTCCTGTTCCTGTTTTTCTCTATCACCCTCATCACCATTTCTTTCTTGTCTATTGTTTCATAAACTGTTGTTTCCTGAATAACAGGTCTAGTCAGTCCATGTGTTTATTCCTTTTAGGCTGTATGTGGCTTTAGTAGAGCCAATAATAAGCATAAAGCTAATGAAGGAAAGGGGTTCTAATCTGGAGTAAAATACAAGACACAGAGAACTCCTGGTTGATTCCACCCCTGCGTTGACTGGGAAATTGGAAGATAATGTGGAGCGTGTTACTCAAAGGCTCACTGCATTGCTGAGATGTGGGGTCGGAAACATCAGGGCTTATCAGCCCCTTGGTTCTCGCCAACTAGCTAGAGAGAAATCAGCTTGAAAGAAAATGGAAAACTCATTATCTGCTGGAGGATAAAGCTAGCTATAAAATAATCATCAAGAGCTATCTAAAATCCATTTAGGAAGCAAAAACGAATTTCTTCTGTATTCAAAGACAGAGGGGAAAAAATACTCCATGTAAGATTCTCCAAATTGCAAAGGATTTTCTTCACCCCAACGCGTGCACTGTTGAAATTCAGCCTACACAAAAGTTGTCTGATAGACTGTCTGAATTTTTCAAACAGAAAATAGAAGCAATTCAAGCTGAATTCATCAATAGCAATTGAGTGTTGCTGGAGACGAATGGACTTCCAGTATTAACTACCTCTAGGGTTAATAGCACTTTTGCTTAGTTCCAACCAATCACTTTACAGCAATCTGAATATGGTATTAAGAACTGTAAATCTGGATCACCTATTGGCCCATGTCCTCTGGCAACTCTGCCAAAAGCTATCAGCATTATTAACACTATTTTGAACTCCATCTTGAATTCCTCGCTAACACCTGCTAAAGTTCCTGAAAGATGGAAACAGGTGAAGGGTAAACCTCTGCTGAAGAAGCCATCCGCAGATCCTTAAATCCTAACTAATTACAGACCAATTACACTGCTACCGGCTCCAGCCAAAATATTGGAAAAGTGCAAACTCCTGGAATATCATGATCAGTTTAAACTTTTGCACACCTTTCAATCAGGCTTTAGACCTCGGTGTTGCAGTGAGTCAGCCCATCTTGAAGTTTCTGAATCCATAAAAATATGTCTTGATAATGGCTGGAATGCTTTACTACTACAGCGCCTTGCCGAGTTTGTAATCTGTGACCACAATTTGTGATACTTTCAGTCTTTCTTGCAGACTGAAAACAGGTGTTCACAGTTGCATATTTCAGCTCAGGGGACAAACTGCCTAAACATAGGGTCCCTCATGGCTCATCTCTTAGCCCAACGTTGTTCATATTTACATGACCCAATTGGTCTCCCATTATGGAATCCTTTGGGGACACTGTTATTTCTTGTACAGATACCGAATTGATTCTGTCCTTTAGATAAAAATTCCTCACGTTCTGAACAGAAATTTTAAGGCTTGTCTTATCCAAGTCATTTGCTGGATTTACTATAACCATCTAAAGTGCAAAACAGATAAAAACCAAAAGTCTCCTGTTTGGCAGAAATAACACTTTTTCTGCCTCGGATTGGTGACCTGACAGACTTGCTAACACACACCTCCTTCTGCGGTAGCAAATAATTTAGGGGTCCAATTCAACAGAGATTTGTCTTTCCATCCACACATTTTTTCTGTGTCTGGAACCTGTTTCCTCTTATTAAATCACTGAAAATATTACTTGACTTTGTTCCTTCTGAAGCTCAGAAGACAGTGGTTAATGCACTAATAACCTCCAGGATTGATTACTGAAATACTCTTTATTTAGGACTACCTAAATATTTATTTAAAAAACTGCAGGTTGTGCAAACTGCTGCGGCAAGACTAGTGCTTAACTGATCACATTGGAACTCTGTATCCGGCAGCCTGAGGGGGCTCCACTGGTTGGCTGTGCAGAAATGTACCTTGTTTAAATCTTTGGTCATGGTCTTTAGCACCTTTCAGCAAGCTGGTCCTAAGTACCTCACTGACTGATTTACACACTATGGCACCCAGAGATCCTTAAGACCTACCAACACTCAGCTTTTGTGCATTCCTAATTTCAGCGGAGGGAGAGCCCTCTTGGTTCTAGCATTCAAAGCCTGGAGACAAGAAGAGAATGAATACACCACCAGAAAGGTATTAAAGACCTGGTTGCTTTCCTTACCCAAGTACATTTCCTCCTGCAGCAATTTTCTGGCTTTAACTTGAAGAGAAGTCATTACTGGTACAGTATTTTTGGATTCAGACTGACGCCAGGATTCCCCTTAGGGGTAGCAGTGCGCTTAATAAGCAACTATTTAATTCACTCATTTTAATATTACAGGGAAAACTCTAACTCCCTCTCTCATAACCTCTCTCCAGTTTCTCTTTTGATTATCTGACTTTGTATCGTATATTTTTATTAGTTTGATATCATGCCAATTAGGCAATACAAATCACACATCTCATAGCATATCAATAAAGACAATAGTCAAGAAAATTCATAAAACACCACTAAATCAACTAATGTTCACAAACAGATCAATATCTCCAATGAAGGCGCTGCGGACCAGTACGCCAGATAAAAAAAGAGTGCACACATAAAACTTGAAAAGGTAGTTGCAATAGAGCCCCTATCCTTGGTATTGGTCATATGGCTATTTAAGCAACCCAGACCAGGACCAAAACAATACTGGGTTACTATATAGACAAATTTGGCAATGGTAAACTGTTGACTTATAAAAACAAATTGTGCAAAAAGGCAAAATGTGCAAATCTGCATAAAAATTCACTCTTAAGGATTTAAAAAATAGTGACAGAATAAAATGATTACATAACCACAGTCTGCAGTTTAGTGCAAAGAGCAAATAACATCTTTTAAGCAAAGTGTCGACAGTACTGTGCAAAGAGCAAATAACATTATTTTTTAAGCAAGGTCATAGTAGCTAGCTTTTCTGATACAACGGACAAGAATGTTGCCAGAGTCCAGCATACCAACATATTATTACATTGCAGAATTATCCTCACCAGATCCCTGATACACTGACCTGCAGCTTTCTGAAAACCGGTAATAGCAGGCTGTGTCTTATTTTAGCAAAGGAAACACAAAAGACAATAATGTGCGAAAGTGACAGTGCATCAAGCTTACAAAAAGGGCAGGGATCCTTGTCCAACCCCGCCTGAATGATCCCCTCCCACCTAATAAAACAGGGGACCTGACCCAGCCTGACCTTCAGGGCCCACCGCCTAACATATCTGCTCTTATATCCCTCAAGTGGGGCTGGTCTAGACCCCTGTAATCTGCCTCCCATAGATGCTGCAAGTTGTTTCTCTAACGAACATCAGCAAAGTCGCTATTTAGCAAACACTCTTTTATTAAGCGTTTCAGTGCTTGTTTGTGTTGGAACGCAGACATGTTTATGTGGGAATACCCTGCAGGAAAATTCAGGGAAGCCTCAATGACCTCTATGTTATTTACCCATTGACCTAAGTACTTCCCTTGTAAATGGAGTTTTATGGGATGCCTCAAGGAGCCTTCTTCCACTTTTAAGAACCCAGTCCAATAGTTGAGCACCCTCTGTCTATATTTAAAAAGAATGTTAGTAAGGCCCAACTCTAGCCTCAAGGCACTACTCACAGAGTCTGGGGGCAATCCTAACCATTTTTTTCAAATAGTTATTTCTATAATTTGCAAGCGCTTAACAAGTTTTTCTAACAGAACCTCGCAATGATAGAGCAAGAGAGTAACTATTTTTGCACTATATGCCTCTCTCAGCACTTCTACATACTTATGACCCAAAGCAGAATCCAATCTCTGAAGAGCACAACCAATCAACTTGGCACTAGATTCTTGCAGCGAGGCGTGCGCCCCGAAGTCTAGATTGTGGCTAAATAACAGGCCTAAATATCTGTATTCATTAACCACCTCCACTTGAACACCACCCAGCCACCACCTAAACCCCAGGGGCCTCCTCTCACCGTTTGAGAAAACCATGATCTTAATTTTGGCCATGTTGATCTTTCAGTCATTTCCCTTGCAATAATGTGAGAAAGCATCAAGTTGCCTCTGCAGACCGACCAGCGTTAGATCTAATAACACCGTATCATCCGCATCAAACAACACGGATATAGGCTCCATCCCCAACTTAGGAGGAAAGGACCTGACCTTATTTAGGACTCTCAAGGCATCCGCTGTGCAGATGGGGAACAACAGGGGAGCCAGAATACACCCTTGCCTCAACCCCTTAGGGGTGCTGATCTTTTTGGACAAGGCCCTGTTGCCCCGCCCTCCAGTTCCACTCTAGTCCATGAGCCCTCAAGCAGTTGGACTACCAACTGCAAAAGATCCGGTGAACAGTTCAACCTGAACATCTTTTCCCATCCAGAGATATATTTTCAGTGGCAAACGCAGTTGACAAGTCAATTTACGACACATAAAGGGGCTGTTTTCTTTTGAGGGCATAATCTTCAGCCAACAACTTTAATATCACACAGCCGTCTGTAGTTGAGTACCCTTTCCGGTAGCCCATTTTGGCCAAAGGGAGAATTCTAGCAAGACACACCCAATCTTCTAATAGACCCAGCAGATGCCTTGCATTAATTTTACTCAGGATTTCCAACTGTATAATCATGCAATAATTAGAGTGCAAGGCCCTATCTCCCTTTTTAAACAAAGGCACTCTAATGCTGCCTTTCCAGGTTTCCAGCAAATTATGCCCCCCAATTATTTCTCCAAACAGCGGTACCAGGGTCTGTGCCCACAGGTGGGGGTTAAGTTTAATGATGTCTGAGGAAATGCCAGCTGGCCCTTGCACCCTTGAACTTTTCAGGTCTTTGATCACTGCTTCGATGCCACTGACTGTAGGGAGCGTAATTCTCTCTTCCCTCCCCTTAACATTAATACTCGTCTACAGTATTCCCGGACCCCTCCCCCATCATCTTTGACTTTATACAAGTCTGAGATGTAACTAACCCAGGTTTCTTCGGAAATTGAAACTGCTGTGATGTGTGGCTAGCCCAAATATGCCATTAGAAATACTCCAGAAGCCCTTTAGGTTGCCAGTGCGCAGGGAAAACATTGCCTTTGTCCATAGGTTCTCTCTTTCCCTCCACTTGATTTGCCGCATGTCTTTCCTAAAGGCTTTCCTATGCTGTCTTATCAGACTAACCCTTTGTTCCCCACCTACTCTACATGCCTCTCTTATTTTCTTATTAAGCGTTTCTTTAGCCCGTGACCTTTCAAAAGTCAGAGAGTCCTTTTTGACCTTACCCCTTTCCAGCCCTCCGGCTGCCATATCCCTTATGGAAGAAATACATTTTTCAAAAGCCTGAACTGTGTGGTGTAAGGGTCATTTGGATTGTGCATTTAGCACCCCCTTCATGCAGTTTATATTATGGTGTTTTAATTTGGCAGACCACACTATTCTACGATCATTTTTACAGTACAGGGGCAAATTATTGGGCCACAGATCTCTTAGCTTAACCTCCCTGGACAGTGAAAGAAAAGCCTCTAGCAGCAGTAAAATCTCTAAAGAGGACAGACACCTCTACCTCATGCTCAACTGCTACCACAAACGCTAGACCCTCCCACCGTAGGTCGCCCAAATTGCCCCTTCACTGCCTTTAGGCTGAAAACAACATAATTGGGCAACACCCAGTTCTCTGTTTCCCAGGTTTCTTGTAAGGCAGCAATCACTACGTTGTTATCCTTAATTACCGACTGGATCTGTGAAAGAGGGGTTTGCAAGACTCCCTTTTTGAATTGATTGTCCACTCAATCCAATTCCATGTAAATTCGCTCTTTTCTGGAGGCACCACACGTTTAGTAAAAATTTGTCTGCCCGATCCGTCTTCACTACAAGGATCTGATCCAATATATGTGAGCAACCAGGGGTTAATGTCCCAGATATACCTCCTTATGACAATGGGTGAAATTCAGAAAGTCAGATGTCCTATGGCATGGGAAGAACCCTTAACCCATTCAAACATGGGTACATTTATAAGGTATAGGACAGAGCTAAATTAATTTCCAGTTAGTTCAGGGATAATCCCAATAGATTAAAAAGTGCAAGAATGATGCAGATATATAGATGATTAATTTTGGTAAACATCCAGAATAGAGACCACAGGATCTGATCTAGTCCTAATCCCCATCAGCCTCCTGGGACCGAAGGTGGGGGCTCATGATTGGATAAGGAGGGATAAGACTCCAGGCTGTCCCCACGACTCTAATGGTCAGTGGATGAATTAATGGGAGATCCTGCTGTTGGATCGGTGTGGCATAAACATCAAATCCTGACCACCTAAGATCGTCCAGTGATTTCAGGACATCTGCCACTAGCCTGGAGTAGAAGTAAACCCATATATGTGGCCAGGCCACAGATGACAGTAGTATTCGGCTGGACGATCAACAAAATATCTTTAGAGGAGATTTTCACCAGTTGTGGCATTAATTGAAAAAGAGATAATATAAGTGATCTATTTAGCTTCCCGCCTGTCTCTTGAGTCTGCAAAAATGCCCACAAATTGAAGAACCCAAACGGTGTCATCATAGGAATTCAATCAATCAATCAGGGAATTGTAAGCGCGCTTCTCACCTGTGAGGGTCTCAAGGCGCTGAGGTGGGTGGGGGGGAGTCGCAGATCTGTTTAGCTGTAGAGCCAGGTCTTGAGGGTCTTCCTGAAGGTGTTCAGGGAGGGGGCGCGTCTGATGTCTGCCGGTAACTCGTTCCAGGTCTTGGCTGCAATGTGAGAGAAGGATCTTCCGCCTGCTCTGGCTCTGTGGATGCGCGGGGTTTCGGCCAGTGCGAGGTTGGAAGATCGGAGGTTTCTTTTGGGTACGTGGAAGTTGATTCTGTCTTTGAGGTATTGGGGTCTGTTGTTGTGTAGGCATTTGTAGGCGTGAGTGAGGATTTTGAAAGTGACTCTTTTCTCCACGGGGAGCCAGTGGAGACTTCGTAGGTGTTGGCTGTGTTCGTGTCGGGGGATGCCGAGGACGAGTCTGGCGGCGGTGTTCTGTATTGTCCGGAGTTTGCGGAGTAGGGTCTTGTTGATGCCGGCGTAGAGTGCGTTTCCATAGTCCAGTCTGCTGGTGATGAGTGCGTGGGTGACTGTCTTCCTTGACTCAGGGGGGGATCCACTTGAAGGTCTTGCGGAGGATGCGGAGGGTGTTGAAGTAGCTGGAGGTAACTGCGTTGACCTGTCGGTTCATGGTGAGTGATGAGTCGAGTACGATGCCGAGGTTCTTGGCGTGGTCATCCAGACTGCTACGTCTTGCATTCCTTTCTGGAAGTTGAGTTTGGCAGTGGTGGGGTCTTTGGTGAGGGAGAGGATGAGCTGGGTGTCGTCGGCGTAGGATACGATGTTGAGGCCGTGTTGTCGGACGATGGCTGCGAGGGGGGCCATGTAGATGTTGAAGAGGGTGGGGCTCAGTGATGAACCCTGTGGGACTCCGCAGGTGATTTTCGTGGGGTCGGAGAGGAAGGGTGGGAGTCTGATCCTTTGGCTTCTTCCGGTGAGGAATGATCGGAACCAGTCCAGGGCTGTTCCTTGTATGCCTGCGTCGTGTAGTATGGCGACTAGTGTGCGGTGGGAGACGGTGTCGAAGGCCGCTGATAGGTCGAGTAGGATGAGGGCTGCGCAGTGGCCTTGGTCCAGGAGGGTGCGGATGTCGTCTGTGGCGGCGAGTAGGGCAGTCTCAGTGCTGTGGTTGCTTCGGAATCCGGATTGGGACGGGTCAAGGACGGCGTTCTCTTCAATGAATCGTGTCAGTTTCCTGTTGACTGTTTTCTCTGCAACGTTGGCTGCGAAGGGGAGGAGCGAGATGGGCCGATAGTTCTTGAGGTCGGTGGGGTCAGCTGTGGGTTTCTTGAGCAGGGGTCTGACTTCTGCGCGCTTCCAGTCATCTGGGAAGGTGCCTGTTTTGAAGGTGGTTTTGATGGTGTGTTGTAGTTCGGGTGCGATGGCGGCCGCGGCTCTGTGGAAGATGTGAGGGGGGCAGGGGTCGGTGGGGCCCCCGAGTGGATGCTTTTCATGGTCGAGGTGGTGTCTTCGGCCGTGATCGGTGTCCAGTTGGAGATGGTGGGCTGGCTGGTGTTTCTTGGGGGCGGGGGGCCGTCTGTGGCGCCTGGTGGATGGTCGATGAAGTTGTCGTAGAGGTTTTTGATCTTGAGGTGGAAATAGGTTCCAAGCTTGTCGCAGAGGTCTTGGGATGGGGTGATGTCTGTGGCTTCGCTGCGTGGGTTGGTGAATTCTTGAATGACACTGAAAAGTTCCTTGGAGTTGATGGAGTTGGCCAGGATTTTGTTGTGGATGAAGTTCCTCTTGGTTGCTCTGATCTGGTTGTGGTAGTTCGTCATGGCGTCCTTGTAGGTGGCGTGGTTTTCGGTTGTCTTGGTGTTCCTCCAGTTCTTCTCCAGGCATCTGCAGGTGCGTCTGGCTTCTTGGAGAGCGGTGGTGAACCAGGCGGCTTTCCTGGGGCGTTGTCTGTCGGGGTTGCGTAGCGGGGCGAGCTCGTCTGCGCAGTAGGAGATCCAGGTGTGGAGTTCTCTGGCTGCGTCGTTTGCATCGGGTGCCCAGGTGTGGTTGCCTCGGGTGAGGGTAGAGTTAAGTTGCTCGTCGGTAACCTTGCTCCAGTTCCTTCGAGTAGTGGGTTTTACCCCCACCATGTGTCTGCCTCCAATCTAGCACTCCACACTCCTGCTCCCACAGGTGGGGCCCCCTCTACCTGGGGAGCCAAGAGAACCACATGATCGGCCTGCTCAGGTTTAAGACCACACTTATATCCGACCCCACGAGCTTGGATAGGATTGCTGCCACATCAGGAGAAGCCAGACCAATTGAAACAAAAGCAGAATCAGTAATATAAGTGTACGGCACTGTAGGCTTCTTGGACGTCATAGCCCCAGCCAGAAATGTAAATTTTTTTGGTCTTCTCTTCTCACTTTTCTTTTTACCTTTTGTTTGGGTTTTATTAGTTTATTGTGAGTTATTCGTCGTTCCTGGCTTAATCCTGTTGACTTTGTTAAAGCTAGAAAAGACTTCACCTGATGCGCCTGGGTGGGGCCATGGGGGACTAGTCCGTTATTTGTAGCCTCCACGGCTGACATTCCTTTCTCCATAAAGAGGACTTCGAGATCGCTTGGAGCCAAGGTTGATCACATCTTTTTTCCTGACTATACGGAAGAACCCTAAGATCTCCCGTCTACTTACAAAACTCTTTATATTGGGCCTATTCTCTTTGCTGTTTAGATTGACAGGCAACTCCTTTAGTATAACTGATAGAATGTCTAAAATGTGATCTGAGCTGTCAGTATTCTTTTCCAATCTGGACAAAATGGATGTCAAAATAACGTTCAAAACTCTGCAATGATCTGGAGAAGCAAACATAATCTGCTGAGATATTCATTGGATGGTTCAACAGTAAGTACGATGTAGCAGAAAGATTGCCCTGACCCACGATTATAAGACTAGGTGTACTCGAGAACAGGGCCATAGAGTGTTTCTGCTGCTTTGGCGTTTCAGGTGGTAGCTCACCCATCCTATCCAAGACCATGGGCACAGGTTTAAATGGTGAGATCTTAGGTAAAGTATAGTCCAGACTTAGTGAGGGCTGAGAAGTCAGGGGAACGGATGATACCTCAATATCGTTTCCCCCTGACAATGAACATAACTAGGTTGGCTCCCGTAGAGAACGACGAACAGTACTGGCCAAAAGTGACACTTGAGTTTGAGTGTGGCAAGATAGAAGCATCCAACTGATCTACCACCTGTACCACCTCTACCTTAGGGGGGTGGTGACCTCCCCCTTTCACACCCCCAATGGAGTTGACTGCGCAGCTTCTATCACAGTGAATTTATCATCTAGTAGTTTTTGAAAGAAAGCTGGTATTTTCCACCACCTTATACCTAAATGGGGAGCTCTATTCCTCAGCGGGTTTGCTTTAGTCTTTTGGTACAGTCTGGTGGTCACTTTACGACCTTATCTCAATTTTTTAGCTGTCATCTTTTTCTTTTTGTTTGGGCTCCAAATGATAAGGTCTGGTTGCTTGGGCTCCAAAAGGTAAAGTCGGGGTTGAGTCGGCTGAGCAAGCCACTTAGGGAGATCTTGAGCCTCCTCTTCCTTGAGTAGGTAACCCTGTTAAACAACAGGACTAACCAACACTGCCCCCACCGTAAGGAGACACAAAATCGGAAGGGCACGTTCAGCCCTATGCTTGGAGTTGGCTGGGGTAGAGGCTCCCTAGATATAACCTCCAAACACTCTCCCACCTTATGAGGTCTCCAAAGACTCTCCCGACTTGTAAGTCCTATTACCGTACTGTCACTGATAAAGCCCCGCTCTCCTGAGCGCCTATGTACCCACTTTGTCACCTCCAGATGTACTGGTGACCGGACTCACTCCCCAAGTGGGGGCCAACTCCCTGCTCACAAGCTGCACCCAGGCCGCCAGCCACGGCGGAACCTAGCCCCCTCCCACAGTGGTGAGCTGCCACAGCTGAGCCAGCTTACTGCTAGGCCACTCAGCTCAGCTGACAGTACCCTGTCTGCCCCACGCCCTCCAAAAGGACACCCCAAACTCACCTTGTCTACATGACAAGAGAGGAGGGTGCCACCAGCTGAACTATGTGGGAGGGGAGGAATGCAGTTTAGGGCTGCACCTACTGCTGAAGGCAAGAGAGGTGAGGACGCTGCGCTAGTTGCGCCACGCACACCTGGGCCGCTTCCGTGTGCTCAGCACTTTGAGGCCACTGGGCCCGCTGCGGCCTCCTGCGCTTTGGCACCTGCTCCTTCCAGCTTCTGATAGCAAGGGCATGTCGCCGTAGGGCATGGGTCCTCGAGAAAGCACAGTCCACCAGCCTTCTGAGACTTCGAAAAGCTGCCACCTTCTGCAGCCTTGCACCTCGCGGCTCACACACAGGCTAGGCCCTCCTGTCTTCACTTAACATGCTGCCCTGTGTACATGCGAATCACACCTTTATCTGACTTGCTTTCTAGCCACTGTCTGAACATACCCATAACCTGTTTCTTCATTCTCTTTCTCTCTTTTTCTGTGGCCATTTGATCCCATTGATTTAGTGCCTCAAACTGTGTAGGACTGGGTAGTGGTTTATTCTCATTCATTGTTTGTCTCAGGAAACCTACCTTTCTAATGTTAAAGGAACCATCTAAAGGAAATTTCAAATCCTTTTCACTAGAAGTATATTCATGTCAATCATGCATCCAGGTACATATATAAAGCCCAAAATTGACACTATTTTGTACTCAGACAAGCCCTCAGAAGAAATCTTCTGTCCCTCCGTAGTGGGTACACTAGGAGTTTTAGGCTTTTTTAACACAGCACCCATTGTTTCTACTCAAAATAATCTAGAAACCACACAAAACCAGCAAATGACCACCCAATGACAGGCAACTTCGACAGCAGACACCCAATGCCATCTCAATTTTGTGGTGACATCTCACCAATCCCAGCGCAAGTCCCCGGGTCAGTCAACTAATCGCAGCACTGCTTTTTCCATGAATGGAAAAACAATGCACAGCTTTTTTGGGTTCAATACATTTTATTGGCATTTAAATTACCAAGATGCATAGGCCTTGCGTCAAACAGGATGTATATCATAGTACAAAATAATTCATTGTATTGCAGAACATAGAATAAACTATGCATATTAGTATATCATCTTACCAAAACAGAAAAATATATAAAGAATTCCCGTAAAGCAATAAGGTATAGGGTTGCGTACCTTTAATAATTCCTTATAATAGAGCTAATTGAAGTAAGACAAGAGAAAATCTGAGAACATGTCTAAGGATGGCAAGGAATGTAGCAAGGTGTAGCACCCACCCATTTAATGTCAATGGAAGACTGTTGGGACGGGGGAGGACTAGAGAGTGTCTTGTATATTTTAGAAGTGATGTGACCAGACCTAAGCCAACTTAATAGGTGACCTGGTAAGGAAGGAGGGTTTGGTTTGCTAAGTTTGGATAGTTTGACTTTTAACTTTAAAAAACTATAGAAGTCTAGTGCCGAAAGATTGTAAGTATGAGCGAAACTAGAGAGAGGTAAGGGAGAATTATTATCATTAAAAAGATCTTTAAATTGTAATATGCCCTTGGATGCCCATGTTTCCAGAGAAAAATTAGGTGTATCAATCCTATTTTTGTGATTATACCACAGTGCTGCAAGCATGGAGTTTTGTAATGGTATTTGCATGTACTTGTCTAATCTTTGAAGAGCTCCTATAGTGTTAAAAAATATCATCTGCGATTGAGGAGGTTTAAATTTAGGCATTGTAATGATGGCTGGGAGAGTAAATGGAGCACACAGAGCTGTTTCTACCCATCGTGGAGGGTCTAGCGAATGAGGAGTGAACTAGAGAGCGCCTTGAGCAGCTGAAAAGATGACTGGTATAATCTCCAATTGGGAAGTTTGCAGCCCCCTAAAGAGATATCTTTCCGAAATACTTTGTATGAAATCCGGGCTCTCTTATCTCCATAGAAATTTAGAGGTTAATCTATCAATGTTGTGGAAGAATGAGGGTGGCATATTAAAGCGGAGCATGCTTGAAACAGAGTTAACTATAGGTGTGAGCATCATCTTGAGGGTTTGGATTCTCCCCCTCCACAAGATGAATTTAGGAGACCATGAAGTTAGTAAGTCCTTGATTTTGGAGATGGTCTTTGTTTCATTCAATGCAAGGGTGTTGGCTAAGTGTCTACCAAACCAGATTCCCAGATATTTAAGACGATTTGTTGCCATTTAAGGCCGGAGTCACCTAAATGAGAAGAGAAGCAAAGTGGATTAAATGGGAAGACTTCAGTCTTGTCCTTGTTTAAGGCGTAACCCGAGACTCGAGAGAACTCTTGAATGATGCCAGAGATGCTAGGGATTGCCCTTTCAATATCGTCACTGAAAATTAAAATATCGTCCGCATATGCTGTGGTTTTGTACAATTTGGACCCAAATTTCATCCCCTTTATCTCTTGGAATGAAAATGGCGAGAAGAAATAAAAAAGGAGTGCCTTGATAGAGATTAAAAAATGAGGAGGTGACACCATTGATCCTAATATTAGCTTTGGGGTTGGCATATAGTGCCATAATCATAGTGATGAATGAACTACCCAGATGATGTGATTAGAGTACTGGATGAAGAAAATCCTTTTCGGCATCGAGTGCAATGGCAGCAGAAGGGGTAGCGGAGAGACGGGCTTAGTTCAATTACATGGCAAAAGGTTCGTATATTATCCCTAGCAAGCCATCTCTTAACAAACCCTGTTTGTGATTCATGTATTAGGGATCGTATAATAGGCTCCAGTCTCTTGGAAAGAATTTTTGTGAACATTTTTGCCTCCATGTTCAGTAGCGATATGGGCTGAAAATATTTTGGATCAGAGTGATCCTTACCCTCCTTCGGGATGACCACTATTGTGGGTTCAGTTGGCATACCTGAGACTTCCCCAGTGATAGCAATGTGATCCAGTACACTTTTCAAACGTACCGCTAAAGTGTGCTGGAAGGTCTTATAAAAATCAATGGAGAACCCGTCAGGACCCGGAACTTTGCCTGACTGAATTGATTTGATTGCGCTAGTAATCTCATCGAAAGAGCTAGGATCATTCAGGCGTTCTCTCTCCAGCTCATAGACTGAACACATAGGAATAGATTTAAGAAAGTCTAGACAGGCAGATTTATCCAAAGGATTCAGAGGCATATACAGAGTCTCATAAAATATCCTAAATATCTCTAAAATTTCAGTAGTCCTAAATTTGTGTGATCCATCAGTATCTTTAATTGAAGTGATCTGATTGCTACAAGATTTAAATTTCAGTGTAGTAGCTAGTGTTCTCGCAGTTCTGTTTCTGAAGAGGAGATTTCTAGATTTTTATGCTTGAACCATGCATATAAGACCTTTTGCTAACAATCGTATTAAACCTATACTTAAGTTGTTTAATTTCATCTAGTAAGGTTTTGTCTTTACAGTGTCTACAATTGTTTTCTTTTGGACCCCAGGACAAGTAATTGATCCTTAATATCACGGTTCTTTTTTGCCATACTTTTGATAATTTGCCCTCTCATCATACATATAAAGGCATCCCAGAGGATCACCAGGGAGGTAACCGAAGCCTCATTTTCTTAAAAAAATAACGCAATCTCATTTCTAATATCTCAAACATCAGACTCACTCTCCAGAATCTCCAAATTCAATTGCCATATCCGGGGACCCGAGTTATCTGATCCTGTTTGAATAGACACGGAGGTGGCAGCTTGCTCCGAGATAAGAATGGGATGGATCTTAGGATCAGCAGTAGATTTGAGCAGAGCTGCATCAATTAGAAGGTGATCAATGCAAGAAAAGCTAGCGTGGGGAGGAGAGAAAAAGGTTAACTTGTTGCCTTTAGGATTATGGAGTCTCCAAACATCATGTGGGTGGTGTGATGTACAAAGATTAATGAATTGCTTGTGAGCTCTAGAGGGTCTGAAGGTAAAAGCAGAGTACCGATCAAGAATTGGGTCTAGCGGAAGATTAAAGTCACCGCCTAGGATTATTTGAGCACCCTGGGGAATATCAGTAAGTTTTTATAAAGAGAGATCCAGAAATTCGGGTCATCTATATTAGAGGCATATATGTTCATTACATATAGATCTTTCCCATTATTATTTAGCTTGGATAGAAGCCAACACCCAATAGAATCGTGCTCCACTGTGACAATTGAGAGACCTAACTTTCTGCAGATAAGAGTGAGGACACCATTCTTCTTCCCTTGTGCTTCTGAACATGCAACATCAGAAACCCATCCCTTTCTCATAGGGAGGGCTTCCTTAAAGACAATGTTGGTTTCCTGCAAGAGTACAATGTCCCCACTGATACTTTTACCATAATCCAAAATTTTGGTTCTTTTCACTGGATGATTTAAACCCTTAGTATTAAGGGATATTATACTGAGAGAAGCCATTAGGAAGAGGCATGAGAGACTGGTACCGTCCTGGATATTTCAGCCACGAGGGAGTGCACCTTCCAAGAAACAGAGAAAGCCAAAGAGGAGTAGCATTATTGTTACTATACATATTAGTGCTGATCAGAAGTGGAAGAGAGGGCCAATGGAAGGAATATGGGAGAAGCAAAAAACAAATTGAGATCTCGAGAGTCCCAAGAAAAACTGAGGGCCCCTTAAGATCTCTACCTCCCAGGAAAGTCTGTAGGAGACAGGAGGCAAGTGGTAAATCATGTAGGAGTACAGAGAAGACAGTGCAGGGGCCGGTGAGCCCCACAGTGGAAAGATCAAAAATATGACCTAACATGTGCAGCTAGCAACTGCCACGAAAGAGAAAGAACATGACGCAATATATGACATATAAATCTTTGTAAGACAGAGACCAACTCCCAGTCACACAACCCCAACAAGAGCCTAATGTGACTCAGTGGTTAGGGTAGAAGGAGTCTCTTATTTGTGACAAAAAAAGACTCGAGCAAGAAGACCCTATGAGAGAGTAAGATCCCAATTGGAATCTTATATATTTGTAATGGAGTCTTATATATTTGTAATGGATTTTCAACTCGACAGGAGGGTTTGAATGGGAGGTAGTCTGCTCCTATTAGTCCTTCATTGAAAAGAAAGACATATTATGGAAGCAACCTCGAAGAAACGACAAATGTGCATAAAATTGATCCAACAGATTTATAAACAAATTCAGTAGATCTAAGAGACAGCACCCATGAACACAAAGTATGTGCAGCATCGAAGAGATCCGAAACACACAACATCAAGGGTTAAATTGTTGCCCCATTAGATCACAAAATAACAATTCAACCATAGAACAGTCGGATCTTCGTGTCGAGAAAAGAGAGAACATCAAACCTATACCCTGTTGTAAGGGCGAAAAAAGGTGTATCAGCAAAAACGAGTATAGAAAGCACAATATTGTGAATAAAACATATTCAAATTCTACAATAAAGATGAAAAAGAGGTACCAAGAGGATCAGGTAGAGGGTATACGTCCTCAGCATCTGGAACCTGGAAAAAATTGGCATTTCATCCAAACAAATAAAGGTAAGACACAACTTCCAAAAGTACACCCGCTATACAAGCGGCCAGCAATTAGCGAGCAAAAAACTGACATATAATTAGGGCTCCCAGTTTTCCGTTTTTACTGATTTTTACAGATAAATACAGACAGAAAACTATTTCTTTTCTTGTCTGTAGTTATTTTTAAATACAGAAAAATACGGAAAATAGGCCTTCTTTGAATGATTTTTTCTACCTTGAGTGCCAGGTCTGTAGGTGTACAGATTGAGAGGTAGGGGAAATGAAAAACGACTATAGATTTCCTAATTAAGCTTAAATAAGTGCAGATCTACAGTTATTTATGCTATTCTATAATGCAACTGCTTTCAGATAACGCTATTGCACTGTATACTGCTGAAACGTTTTGGACATTCAAATGCGAGTACACATTTATCATTCAAATAAATGTGGAAAAATACCCATTGCAGCTTAGTTTATACAGAAAACACAAAATAAAAATGGATAAATACTGAAAAAATGAGGAAAAAATAAATATGGATAAATACAGACGGAAATGTCAAAAAAATAAATACCATAAAACCGGGAGCCCTACATATAATGTATATATTCCATATGCTAAACAGTAGGTGGAGGACCCGAATCCATTAGAGTTTCCAAAAGAGTGGAACGATCAGAATGCTCTGAGAAGACGTGCAGTTGACCCTTTAAGGTGATTCTGAATTTGGAGGGACCTGAAAAAAAAAAGGATTCTGCATCTCTGTAAGCCTTTGCCGAAGTGCCAGAAAACCTTTACGATAAATTACAGTATCTCTTGCAAAGTCCTGTGAGATTGAAATTCTATGACCCCTCCACATGATGAATCTGATCTTCCCCATACGTGCCAGTATTTGTTCAGAATGTTGGTGGTGTAGATGTTTGAATAGGAGAGGATGAGGAACCATAACGTTCTTGTTCCTGAAAGTTGGTATCCTATGAGCTCTCTCAATCTCAAAACGTTTAACAAAAGTTATTTGAAGAACTTCTGGGATCCAGGATATTAGAAAGTCAATGACCGAACTACTTTTCAGTGTCCGCAGGCAGAACAAAAATGCGCAGATTGCGTCATCTGTTGTGATCCTCTTGGTCATTGAGCTCTCTTCTTAACACGTTCTAGGTAGTGTATTCTCTTATCATGAGTGTTAGTTAAGTCCTCCACAGTACTAATCCTCTTTTCAGCATTAGACAATCTGATGGTTAAATCTTTTAGATCATTGCGTATCCCCGCCACTTCTATTTGAAGCATGTCCGTGTTCGTTTTGGCACTTTGCGCAATATCATGTACAGAGTTTTGTTTCAGTAGTATTGCCTCTAATGTGGAGTCTGGACTACCTTTTTTGGGCGATTCCGGGATCGGAGGAGACTGTTTCAGCATTCTTCAAATTCACTTTAGTGTCTTTTTCTTTTTGAATAATTTCCTTGGTATCAGCCATTTTGAACCTCGCCGAGTCAAAAAACTATTTTGTTATCCAGGAACTTCAGACTCAGTGAAACTGCTTTCACTGAGCTCTTGAAGAGCTAATGAGGCCAGCTAGTATCTGAACACTGAGCAGTCATCAACAGCAGCAGAGGAAATTCCATACAATAAGTGGGGTCTTAGAAAAAAGACACCAAAAGGCACACCTTCTTCTTCTGCCCCTCACACTTCCAAAGCAGCATAGGGGTGTTTATGCAAAGCGACTTCGATGTATATGAGATGTGCGCACCGCTTAGTTACCAGAAACAAGGGAGATACAGTGCCTGGTCAGATGCTTCATCCAAAAGAGCTTCCTTAGATGCGAAGACAATACGTGCACCCAAAGCAGCCGGTTATATAAACAGTACCTCCTCTGCCACTCTGTGATTTTACAACCGCCAATCGAATTTAATCAGCACCTCCATACCAGTAAGACCTCTTACAATGCAGTGACCACATGTTATATTTCCAGCAGTCAGTTTATTATACATTAGAATCCTTGTCTCACAATGTGTTCATCAAAGTACCTCAAGAATGATTAGCAGAGAAGAAACACCCCGAAGGTGGTTATTATAGTGCAAGGAAAGCCAAGCCACTGGCTGAGGAGACAAAAGATGCTGCCATTTTGAGGCCACTGAAGCACCAAATTGAGCAGGAAAACTGTGTAGAGGCAGGCAAAGCGGCAAACTTCTATACACTTACCCAAAATTTGGGAGACTGGAATAGTTCTCAGTGTCTGTCATCAACAGCAGAACACCTGTTGAGAGAACTCCACTTCCCGTACGGAGCCTCTAAGGAGCGCAGACTTCAGGCGCCGCCATGTTGCAGTTTTACCACGTCAGGGAGAGAGGAAGACCAACTCGCTGCAGTGGCAGCTGAAAAGCCGCAACGAGCATTCGTCAGGCGCCTGCCGTCATCCCCTCAGCTCCAGAGTTGCAGGAGCCACCAACACTCAAGTACAAAGACTTACAGGCCGTGAAGACACAGCCGGCCCCAACGGAGCTCAACAAAAAGCCGCCATCCTGCTCCAGCTCAAAGCCACGCCCCTCCTAAACAATGCACAGCTTTGACAGAAAAAAGGCTGCACGACTATTAACAATTAACATCTTGACTGCTCAACCTAAACAGGAGAAAACCAGCAGGTTAAACAAAAAGAATCTCACTATCCATAGATATAAAACCAGCATCTCTGCAAACACAATTCACACTAACGCAGACTCCCGTCCAGCTGCAATCTACCTCTGGCTAGTGTCCTTAGTCCTGGGGCACCAAAGTATAAATAATATCAACTAAAATTAAAGACACAAAAGCTGAAAAGAAAACTCAATAGAAACAATTCCTTATCTGTGTGAAAGCGGTGCCTCACAAAGCACACTACCTTTTTGCAGACAAGTTCAACAATAGTATATCTCTCTTAAATTTTGACTAATCTATTCACCAAATCAACCAAAAGTTAACCAAAACCTTTCAATGGAAATCACAAATAAGAAAAATACAACAAAATCACAGTGATCAAACCACTAATTGGATCAAGAATCAGCATTATATAACCAAAAATGTCACATGGAGCATAACTATCACTCAACACAAACCACAATCTATTCAATGCTCAATAACACATCGGAACACTAAATCACAAGAATAGTTCTGCCCTATTTATACTTACAGTCATCTTTGCTTAGGAACAGCAACGCACATCAGGAGCTCAGTTTATAATCGAGTAGGAAAATCCACATGGGAAAATCCACCTCCTCAAGCAAAAGGGAAACTTTAAAGGAGAAAGGAGTTTTTCTTTTCTTGCAACCATCCTCTGCTACCAAAATATTGTGGCCGCATGGAACCCCTAATTTATTGCACCACAAAGGACACCTCAGTAAACACACCCACAGGTGGATGGGAGGGAACGGTATTAAACCTCAATTTCATGAGAAAATATGTCCCGAGATAAGGCACAACACAGGTTATCAAACATTCAGGTAATTGATAAGGACATATTCATTAAGTGAGTTCTAGGGCCGTATTAGAAACTTTTGTAAGATTGATTACAAAAATTCTAAAGATTACAATACAGAAATTGTAAAGTCATTGCCATGAAGGCTGTCTTTAATAGGACAATACAGAATAATAAGCAAAATCAGAAAAAGTCCCAAATGAGCACCAAAGTCACTAAGAAATTTCTTCAGACATTTCGTATGCTACTAGAGATGCTGTCCGATTTCTGAGTCCAACCCCAAAATCAAGGTTTTAAATAGAGAATCTGCTCATAGAACATAACTAACACTGCAAAATTATCATGGTGGTGATTTCAGCAAATCAGAGCATGACCTAATTAAATGTCATATTGCCTTACCATTTAAGCATTATCCTACTATATGAATATTGATTCAACCCTTCCATGCTAATGTCAGCCAGAAATGGCAGGTCAAACTAGTTACAAAACAAGAGTGTACTATTGTGAATGAATGCAGTGCATTTAGCTAGTGGAAGGGACCTTGAAGGATACCAACATTACTGAGACCATGTTGGAAATGTTTCTGCGAGTACAGCAAGAACAATGTCAATGCCCGTCGCAATAATATTCGCTTTATTGGATTCCCGGAAGGGTGTGAAGGGAAAGATGCAGTGGATTTCCTCACCACGTGGCTCAGAAGCTGGCTCCCACCCGAATCGCTCTCTCCATGTTTTGTCCTGGAACGCGTTCATCGCGCACTGCTGCAGCGGCCTCCTCCGGGCCCCCGCCCTATCATCGCCCGCCTGCTCAACTACAGAGACAGGGACGTCATCCTTCAACAGGCGAGGGCGCGGGACTCTCTTCTCTATGACTCGCAGCGCATACTTATATTCCCAGACTATACCAGACTTGTACAACAACGCAGACAGTCCTTCCTAGAGGCGAAGGCTCGCCTTCGGGGCCTTAAACTCCCATACTCCCTGCTCTACCCTGCCCGCCTACGGGTGATATATGAATCTCGCACTCATTTCTTTGAGTCCCCGGTGGAGGTGTTCCAGTGGCTTGAGGAGAGGGTCCGGCTTAAGCCCCACACTCCACCACGGATTGATTCCGACTCATCATCTAGTGGTCCCGGGCGTGGCCCCCCGGGAGAGAGTGGTAGACAGCGACGTCGATCAAGATCTCGGAAGGTATCCAAGGCTCGCAGCAAATCCAATAAGAGACCTCCCGACGGCCCCCCAGAACTTCCAGCATCCTGAACGATATAGCTCCGAGAACTGTAACTATGTGTCATCTATGTTGCTTACGAAGCACTCCTTTTTCACTGCAGGCTATCACTGTTGCATGAGTCTCTGACCCTTTGGTGTTTGTTCTTCTATGGGCAAGAGACTTTTACAGGGGATCCATTGGCTGCTCCTAGCTGTTGCCCCTTGTTGGGGCACTGGCCTGGACCATGCAGCGACAGATACTTCTATGTTAATGAGGTATTGGGGTGGGGGGATGTTTGGGAATTCTATGTGGGTTTTGTTATTGTTTTTTGTTAATGCCACTATGCTCTCTGCCATGTATGACTTAGGGGTTGTCATTGCCATTCATTTCGCTCTTCCTGTGCATATATACGTCATTGCCAGTCATGCCACCGGATCTAGATGGGGGTGGAGGTAGAGAGCTCCGCGTCCTTAGCTGGAACATAAACGGCCTGCTTGATAAGATCAAGCGGGGAGCAGTGCTGCGCCAAGCGTGGAGAACCCTACACCCCACCACGTGTGCATACACGTTTTTCTCCGGCGCACACGAGTCCTTCTCGCGGTTAGACTATCTTTTCCTCTCAGGGGCCCATACCCATAGATTGCTCGCGGCCGATATTCTTTCTCGGGGTCTATCAGATCACTCGCCGGTTTCTCTTCTCCTCTCCCTAGATCCCAGGCGCTCTCAGTTTCGGTGGCGACTGTCGCCGTGGCTGCTACGAGATGCTGAGTATAGAACACATATCCATAAATCTATTGCAGACTACCTTTCCTTCAACACAGGATTGGTAACATCCCCTGTTATCTTTTGGGAGGCGTTGAAACCCACCCTCCGGGGGATTGATATTGCCTTTTGTACGGCGCGGCGCCGACAGCGCCGTGACAAATTGCTACGACTGGAGGCCCAGCTACTTGACCTGGAACGTGCGAGCAGGGGCTCAGAGGGACATGCTGCACGCAGTCACCTAGTCAATACGCACCAGACGTACGCCAGGGAACTCCTTGCTGAAGCCCGTCTGTATTGGCTTGCCACCCGTAGCCGAATATATCAATGGGGAGACAAGTCTAGTGCCTTGCTTCATCATCTGTGCCAACAGACGCTGTGCCCTCAGACGCTCCCATGTATACGCGGCCCTGGTGGGATTACCCTTACGGACCCGTCTGCTATTGCCGATTGCTTTGCTACCTACTTCACAGATCTCTATGCCCCCCATGAGGTTCTGCCCGCGACACTCATTCAAAAATTTATAGATGATTTTCCACCTCGGGCCCTGTCCGATGAGGTGCGAGATACACTAGACGCTCCTGTGTCCCTAGAAGAACTGCTGACCGCGCTGCTCAGTATGCGAGCGGGGAAGGCACCGGGCCCGAGTGGCTTCCCCTGCGAATTTTTTCAGAAACATCATTCACAACTTCTTAAACCGTACCTGGAGGCTCTTGAGGCGTCTGCAGAGAGCGACAGTCTCCCTCCTGACTGGCGACATGCCGAAATTGTTGTATTTCTGAAGCCTGGACGCCCGCCAGAACAATTCGAGTCCTACCGCCCGATCTTGCTACTCAATGTGGAGGCCAAGCTCTTGGCTAAGGTGATTGCCAATCGCTTGGTCCCGTATATCACAGAGCTAGTCCATCCAGACCAGGCAGGCTTTATGCCAGGTCGGGCCACGCGACATAACATCAGGCGGGCACATAATGCTATAGCCGCGGTCGCCAAACTTGGGTGCCCTGCCGCGCTCCTCCTGGCGGACATAAACAAAGCCTTTGACTCTCTTTGCTAGACTTACCTTTTTGCCCTACTCAGATGTCTAAATATTGGCCCCCGGCTTCTGAAGCTCATTCGCCTACTATATACAGATAACACTGCTTCAGTTTGAGTGGCCGACTCGGCTTCCAGGCCCTTTCCTATTAGCCGGGGGACACGCCAGGGCTGTCCACTCTCTCCCTACCTATTTGCGCTCGCTATGGAGCCACTGGCGGCCTGGATTCGAGTAGACGCCCAGATACGTGGCTTTGAATGGACACGGGGGGTCTCTGATCGCATAGCATTGTATGCAGATGATGTTCTGTTTTTTCTTACAAACCTCGACCGGACTGGCCCACGCCTCCTTCGTATTATGCAAATATTTGGCGAGACCTCGGGCTTGTACATGAATCGGGGGAAATCATTTATTTGGCCGCTGCAGGGTGGGGATCGGCTGGGGAACTGGTTGCGGGAAGTCACTGTGGTTCCAGATGGCTTCAAATACCTGGGTGTTTTCCTCGCGGCGTCCCAGTCTGTGGCGTGGGATAAAAACCTCGCCCCCCTGTGGATACAGGTGAGCGACAAGACGCGGGTATGGTCTCATATGCCCCTGTCCCTCTTTGGCAGATCACCTATCTTTAAAATTGTTTCCCTACCCCGCCTTCTTTATCAGTTGCAAAATCACCCCTATCCGATCAAGCAGACATGGTTTCGTCACCTGAACGCTATTCTTGCCTGGTTTTTATGGGGGGGCGGTGCATCGCGAGTCGCGCTGAGGACCTGCTTCCAGTCTACCTATACTGGTGGAGTGGCTACTCCAGACGTTCATGCATACTACCTGGCCTCGCACCTACTAGTCCTCAATGAATGGTGGTATGGAGATCGTGGGGACCCGGCATATGCCGTAGAGCGCTGGCTGCTGGGAGTGCATGGCACTTTACTCGACGGCACTGCTGAAGGAGCTGTCGCCTGCCACAGCCACCATATTCAGAATCTGGAAGTCTGCGCTCCGCCAGATGGGATGGTGGGGGAGGCTCACCAGGGAGACTCCACTATGGGATAATGGGCAACTACCGGAGCTGGCACGGCTACGTGGATTTCGGGGGTGGGGGGCCATTGGAATAGACACAGTGGGGGCGGTCATGCGTGGCTGCACTCTCAAGTCCTTCCTTGATATGCAAGCAGAATATGATATGCCCCGCACACAATTTTACCGCTACCTACAATTCCGACATGCTTTTACCCCCTATATCTCCCGCCTTACAGAACTACCCGAATTTAACCCTGTTGAGGCTAAAGTCTTTATGGGGGAGCTGGGAGACCACAAAATCACAAAAATCTACCGTACGGTCATCAACAACACACCCACCAACATACGCAAAACCAGAGAGGCATGGCAGCAAGATCTGGGCCCCTTGGAGGAGGAGGACTGGGTGGAAGCCCTGGAGTCCCCGCGTAGTGCGGTTGTTGCGGCCCGCCTGCGCCTCATCCAGTTTAAATATCTTCATAGAGCATACTTTACAAGACACAGGCTATGGCGGGCTGGGTTAATCACATCTCCACATTGTCTGCGCTGTGGGTCGATGGAGTGTACCTTTATACACACTGTGTGGTCCTGCCCTACCCTGTCACGGTTCTGGAGGGGGGTGTTTACATGCCTATCTGAAGTATTGGGGTGGGATGTCCCCCCCTCCCCGAAGCTGGCCATGCTCCATATCACAGAGGACCTGGGTGGTAACAGGTACAAGCGCCATCTTCTATTTTTAGGTCTCACATTGGCTAAGCGAGACATTGCCCGGGCCTGGAAAGAGGAATCCTCGCCTTTGCTTAGGGTATGGGAAAAGGGTTTAGACTTCTGTATGAACCTAGAAATCTCTGTCTTTGAAGCGAGGGGATGCCCTAAGAAACATTACAAGATCTGGAAGCGGTGGGCCGACTATAGGGGTCTATACCTGGAGCCCCCTCACCCCCCACCTGACAATACAGACTTATTGCTGTGAATCTAATGTATTGGCCTATATGTTATATACTTGCTAGATGTGATCCCGAGTGGCATAGACTTTCCACATATATGCAGCATCTTTCTCTATTTGGCGGAAGCAACATGGCGCAGTTCTGTGTTTCCTTGTTATTCCTTTTTTTTGTAGTTATTTTTATATGTGACCATTGTAATGCTCACGCTGAAAATGTTGATAACCATCTTTATTATTACATATGTGTATTATGGGTGCCGTGTGAGGCATCCCCTTTGCCTTGGCTGTCAACAATAAAAATCTGTTGTGAAAAAAAAAGAACAACGTCAATGGAAATAAACAAACCTGGCTGCGCTTGACTGTGTGCTGCAAAAATAATTAACAGTGAATGTGCAGGGTGAGACATCTGTTTTGATCAAGATGGTATTGAGGCCTAACTGAGGCCTTGTTAACATAAGCCACAAAAAGATATTTTAACTCGTCATAGTGAATTTGTTTCAAAAGCAATATACCCAAATTAGTGTACACATGTAAATGCGAGTGTAGCTCTGCATTCTGCACGTTGGTAATAATGCACATTTTATAAATGCACAAAATCTCCCACAGTGGTCAACTCAAAAAAGAGATTGTTAGGCCCTATGATGGGTTAGTTGTGCCTGGCAGGCCCTGTGAGAGGGATTGACTTAGGAATGCAAAGCAATCCTGGAAAATATTTTATGCCCCATGATTGCACTGAGCTTGTTAACAACCTTCTGTAGACAAGCTGAGAAGGGAGGGAAAGATTACCAAACACAGCAACATTTTGGAAAAAGAATTGCAGCAAACAATTTAATATGCAGCTCATTTTATTACATGTTTTGGCTATAAAGCTGTAGTTTTTACAGCCTGTGCTGAAGAAAATGTTTGAAATAGTATCAGTCATGACAGGTTTGTCTGTCTCCACTACATAAAGCACCATACCTCAGCCACTTTCCACAATTCCCCTGTAAGTAAGACCTAGCGCCTGGTCATTTTGTGCAATATTTCATATGTAAAGCACTGTATCAAGACTAGTTGCCACACCAATTGCCACAATCTTCAAAGTGTAAAATAGTGAGCCAGTACCATAATGTCCTTGTGTATGTAAAGCACTATAGCCAAGTCAGTATTTCCCCAGTATGTAAAGCACAGTATCCAGGGTAGACAATTATAAAACATCGTCCCCATGCCAGCATCCAAAATGTCCCAATCTGGAAAGAACCATAGCACTGCAAAATTCCACTGTACCCCATTGTATAAAGAGCCATCGCCAAGCCAGTATATAAAGACAATAGACCTGTTTTGATGCAGTAGGTAAAGCACCAATCCTAGGCGAGTTTCTACAGTTCTATAGTATGTAAAGCGCCACATCCCTACATTAATTTCACGTTATCACTCACACTTAAACCTGCAATATACAGTACGTGATTAAACCTTATGCACCTCACTTTTTGAGAGGCAAAGGTGTTGAAGATCTGATGGAGAAATCAGAGAAAGTTAGAAAATTGATGAGCCATGCACACCCTTCCTCCAGGCTTTCGCTGCAAGAGGTCTTTTGAGCCAACTTCTGCTACAAAGTACACATTGTCCCTTTTGATGAAGGGGTCTTGCCCAGGGACCGCTTTTTAGAGACAAGTCCTGGTACCAGTCAGCTACCACAACAAATCAACCTCTTCCACCTAAAGGATGACTATAATCAGACACCGCCCGGTTGGGAGACACCTTAAGCTTTTTACAAATTTTGGGAGGTTTCGCTTACCGAAAATTGGGTTCTGGGGATCATAAGAAACTGATATTGGATTGCTTTCTCTTCTCCAGAAAATTAGTTTTGTTGCCTCTCTGTCCTCTCTATATCAAAAAGCCTTATTGGCAGAATTCAGGAACTTATAGAAAAACAGACAATGGTTCCAGTTCCACAGGAGCAAAGAGGCTCTCCACAGGAGGAGAGGTTGCTATTTGATCCTCTTCTTGGTTTCAAAGATTTTGGGAGACCTCAAGCCACTGTTGGAATTGAAGAAAAATAATTTATTCACTCACATTGCGGGCCACACATTGGACCTATTATTCACTAATATCAAGTCCACCTCAATCTAGAACATTAATCCCTTACTTTGGACAGACCACTCGTCAATTAGTTTCTCACTCACACTGCTGTTAAATCAAAATAGACATATTAACCCCCCTTCCCAAAAGTGCGTGGAGCAAAATAAATACAGAATAATTCTTAAGCCAATTTATTCCACCACCGCTTGATCAAGAGTCTTCTCCCGACATTTATCTAGTGAAGATTAACTGCAATCACTAACTCCCTAAATAATTGCGCCCTTCTGAAAGAAGTCAAATTTCTGCAAAGTTTACCATCTGAAAAATGGTACTCGCTAGAGTGAAAGTCGAACAAAAAGAAGTGTAAATCACTTGAGAAAGCTTGTAGGCACTTCAAATGCAACACTGATGGTCAACCATTTAAACAAAAGATGAATAACTACCACAGAACACTTAAAAGGGCCAAAAACCTAATTTGAATGTGCTCGATCCTAACAGCTATCGATCTATATCGAGGCTGCCCTTTCCAGCCAAGCTTGTCGAAAAGGCGATGAACTCGCAGATGGCTGCTATCCTGGACAATAACCATCTGTTAGATGATACACAATTTGGTTTTCGTAAAGGCCACAGTACAGAATCGGTACTAATAGTGGCTACAGAGGTAATCAAGACATCTGTGGATAAGGGCGGAAATGCAGCACTTATCCTGCTTGACTTATCCTTAGTGTTTGGCACGGTCAATCATGACCTTTTGATTGAATGGTTAGAATGCTTAGGGATTGAGAGGGTTGCCCTTTCTCTACTGTGTTCATTTCTTATAGATCGTGTTCAATCTGTTTCCCTGAATGACTTTACATCTGAACCCTTCTCTTTACCCTGCGGGGTTCCACAAGGCTTGTCTTTAAGCCCAACTGTTTTTAACCTGTACATTACATCTCTGGCATCTTTAATGAAATCATTTGGGCTGTCGTTAGTGTCTTACGCTGATGACTCCCAGATTGTAGTTTCTCTCTCTAGCAAAGGCCCAGACATGAGTGACATCTTTTGTAACTGTATGTGTGCTGTGAGCCAATGGATGGACAACAACTGTCTTAAATTAAATTAATCAAAAGCAGAAGTAATCCTTTTCGGCAATAACACCTCTTTCTGATCCCCTTCTTGGTGGCCAGATGAACTAGGCTCTCTTCCAAACCCGGTTAAAAAAGTAAAAAAATCTTGGTATTCTGATTGACAACAGGCTTACCTACAGGGAGCAAGTAAATAAGGTGAGCTTTACCTCCTTCTACACCTTAAGCATCATCAGGAAAATCAAGCAATTCCTACCTTTTGACCTAGTGAAAACCGTCATCATAGTCATTGTGTTATCCAGAGTGGATTACTGTAATGGCCTGTACCAAACTCTTCCTAGAAGTTCATTGCATAAATTACCGATCCTTTAAAACTTGGATGCTCGTAATTTGTTGAATGTCTCCAGATTTCACTCTGCCTCACAGACTATCAACAGCTTACACTGGTTGCCAGTAGGGAAGCACATTTTCTTCAAGGCCTTGTGCATTGTATACAAGGCTCTTCATGGTTCAGGTCCAGCTTACTTGAGGGAATAATTCAGATGGTATGTGCCAGGTAAGACTCTTCGCTCAAACGCAGCCAATAATGTGGCAGTCCCCTCCTTCAAACTTTCCTCCTGGGGAGGCAAGTGCTGTGCTATCTGTACTGCGCAGAACTGGAATCTGCTCCCTTTAGTACTAAAACCAGCCCTGTCCCGAAAGTCTTTAAAAGCCTAGCTTTATAGTCAGAAGCTGTAGCGGTCACTTAGCGCCAAGACACCTCCGGGCATTTGTTTGCACTTTACAAAAACACAAATCGAAATCAAATCAAATCAAAAAGGATTATTTTATTAAGCGACTGGAAGAAAATAGCAGTTCTTCCAAAGAACTTTTCAAAATTGTAAAATAACTTTCTCAATCAGGCTGCCTATCATAGGCAATCCCCCCTCTGTCATTCACTGTGAAGAAATAGGAAATGTCTTCACTAATGAGATCAACAGTATCTATGCAACCTTTGAGAAACAACCCCATGTAGATGAAATTCACTGGGATCAGTTCAACTCCCCGATGGCAGGCAGTGCAGAATTAGGAAATTTCACATTCTGCTATGGAGAACAAGTAGAAAAAACAATGTTGGAAATTAAGTCCGGATCCCCAATATACCCCTGTCCCCATTTTATCTTTGCTCACCTAGCTCCCATATTAAGCCCTTTTTTAACACAAATTTTTAACCTATCCCTGTCTACCACAGAATACCTTGACGTCTGAAAGCAAGAGTTAATACTCCTCCTAGCAAAAACATTGTGCATAGATGTTACAATTCTATCAAACTATTTCATTGCGTCCCTGCATGTCAAAAGTTCTAGAAAGGCTAGTTAATTTCCAGCTTACTGCCTTTTTCAAAAATAACAACTTGTTAGACCCTTCCGAGACAGGATTTAGAGCTAATAACAGTACTGGATCTAGTCTACTTGACAATATCAGACTAGAAGTAGACCAGGGCAAGGGCGCAGTCTTGATCTATCTGTGGCTTTCGATACAGTGTTCAACTACCTACGGATAAACTTTTTGAAGCAGGGATTTACTCCAAACCCCTAAAATGGCTTAACTTCTTCCTGAGTAAGAGAACTCAATCTGTGCAGTTGGACACCTTTAGGTCATCTCCCCGTACGTCCAAATGCGGAGTTCCTCAGGGCTACTCCTTGAGCCCTATACTCTTCAATGAGAATGCCTCATTTATTGCAAAAATTGTCAGGAAATTGGGATTCGAAATCTGTTCCTACGCGGATGACACCCAATTGGTAATTTCAATAGGAGACAAACACCAGGAAACCAGGGAAAATCTCACTAGCTGTATAACGGAGGTGTCAACGCTGGACGAGAGCACATTGCTTGAAATTGAATGCTGAAAAGACAGAGATACAATTTTTTAGTGACGCTCAACAGATTTGGGACTCCGCTTGGTGGCCAGCTGCCCTAGGCTCAGCATCCGAGCCTAGGATAGTAGCAAAAAACCTGGGGGTTTTAATCGACAACTCCCTATCCATGCAAGAGCATGTCAATGCTACATGCGGTAAATGCTTCAGCATACTCAGACTCTTGAGAAAACTCTTCTGCCGGATTCCTGTAGTTTTGCGCAGAACCGTAGTCCAGGCTCTGGATACGAGTCGACTGGACTACGAGAGTGCTATCTATTCTCCCGCCTTAAGGTAATGCAAAATGCAGCAGCCAGGCACATTTACAATAAAGATAGATTCAGTTCAGCCTCAGCCTGTTTAAAGACTCTTCACTGGCTGCCTATGCTCAAAAGAGCAAAATTAAAAATACTCTGCAAAGCACATAAAGCACTTTACAATTTAGGCCCAGTTATCCTATTTTCTAAACTAGAATTCTATAAACCATCTTGCAATTTGAGATCTCAGAATCTAGCTCTAGCCAAAACCGTGCTTATCAAAAAAGTAAGGGAAGGGGGCTGCTCCTTTTCCTATTTAGCAGCAGCCCAATCAAACTTACTGCCCCTTGACATCTGCCTCATGGATGACCACATTACCTCCAGAAAAAAATAAAAAACCTGTCTTTTCCAGATTAATCCCTATCTAACTGTTTTTCCTTATCCTTGTAATACCCCGCATTTGACAATCAGGCTCTCAGTGATTTCAACGCCGCGATATGCCCTAGAGGATGAGTGTTGCACTCTACAAAAACTGTAAATAGATAATTTCCCACATCAAACATTCAGTCCTTCCTGAAGCAAGGCAGCATCGAATGTACCCAATAGTTCAAATATATCTGCAGTTTTGTGTTCAGGAACAGCACTACATGTTCCAATTTATACCATTTCGTCTTACACCAGCTCCAAGAGTTTTTATGCAGCTTTTGACTCCGTTGGTAGGTTTGATTCATGTTGATGGAACTCAAGTAGTCCTATACCTGGAACATTGGTTAATCTTTTCCTCTTCTTTTGAGAAGGGATGCAAAGAGATTCAGAAGGTCTCTAACATTGCAGATTCCGCATCAATATAAAGAAATTTCAGCTGGTACTAGCTCTGAAGACAACAGAGCCCGCATTTTCCTCTACCTGAAACAAATGGCTGCCAAATAGGATAGAACTGTAAGGTCTACTGACTGTAAAGGCTCAACAGAGGAATCTGTCTAGCAATTTCTTCCCCAGCAAGGGAACATTCCAAGAGAAAGGCAGAATGCACAGCTGGTCCCTGGAGAAAGAAATTCAGTTGAGACTGCTAGACCTGAAACTGATTGCATTTTCACCTACCTTAACGCTTTGCATTATAAATGAAAACACAGGGTAATGCATAATTAATTTCTCAGACATTTTATTGCTTGTTTACTCAGACCCCTTATTCTTGGATATTACCTTAAAAGGCAGAAAGTGGGAAGACAGGCAAGGAGGTATTGTTCCTCATCTCAGTCCTAGTTTTCCGCACTTCAACCTCAGAAAATTTGGATCTGATCAACCAGTTTTCTATGATGTTATCTTATAGAATCCAGCTTTCTAAACAGGAAGTGGATACTCATTTTCCTTCTTTTTCAAAGTGGTGAGAGGTCACGGGACACAGAAGTAAACCATGTTGAAGAGAGTTTTCAAAAAAGTTTGGTTGGCTAGGCAAACAAGGTCTGTCTGAGAAAATACCAACTCCTAAGGTAAGAACTGCAACGAGGAAGCCCTGGGCTCGCAGTAATGAAGACTACCTGTAAGTAATCGTGACTTTTGCTGACCAAGGAAAAATATTCCATATTGTTACACAATTGCTTCCCTCCTGCAGACAGGTCCCTGTTTTATCCTCTTTCTTGCACTCTCTACCTGTGTGGCTTTTCATTCTGCAACATACTGCAAAATACTTCCTTCTGGAAGAACATTACTGTCCTCAAGCAACCTTGTTTCTACTGTAGGCTTCGCATCCCATTTTTGAGTTGCATTTCTACTCCTGCAGCAACGTCTCCCTTCTGCGGCCCATGATCCCAAAAACAATATTTGGGGGGGTAGCCATAAAGTATTATTATTTGTAGCTACTAATGTAGTCAACAACTCAAGCAAGCCTTTGTCCTAGAGGAACAGCATCATCTGTTGAATATTTACAAATTAGAGTTACTTCTGCGCTTTGAAGATAGGTCTATGGACAAAGAACTCATCTTGCTCATGATTTTACTTTGCATTCTGTAGGGTTATATTATTGTATTTTCAGGGCCCTCAAGTACCAGAATACAATTGGAATGATGGACTAAAAGAGTTATCAGACCTGTAAGAGAGGTTTGAAGATTTTAGAGACAGTAAAGTGCCAATAGTCCCAGCTCCTATGAAGCAGCACGCACCAGAGGTAAACAAGAACATGCAGTGCCGTAGTTAGGCCTTTTGCCGCCTGTGGCGGTCCCAGCCTTTCCCGCCCCGCGGCGGCCGTAAAGGGGGGGGGGTGTTGGCGAACGAATCCTGCGTTTCCACCCCACGCAGCCGCAGGTAAGAGCGGTCGGGGGAGGAGGCCAACCCCCCTCCTCCCCCCCCCTTGCTACGCCACTTAGTACATGTAGTTCTTTGACTCCTGGTGTTCAGGCAGGCAACAAGTCTCAGGCAGGGCCACACCGCTATCTTTTCTACAGCTCATTATAACCAATCTTCCTGTAGCCCAGCCTCTGCTTCTACTCTACAAACCGGTTGCTTCAGGACAGGACTGAACCTCTTCTCCCTTATGTGATGCATAGCAAATCATAACTCAGCAAAACCCCTTCTTGCTCTTTCTGTATTTGTTGTTTCTGCCAGGCAGATGGCTCGGTGAATTGAACGTGTCAGATCCTAGCATGGGCAGTTTAGCCAGTCGTTCCTCTGTTCTTGATTGATGAACTGGCATCCTTTTAGACATCATTAACTCCTGATACAGTGCTATGAAATGGAAAGACCAGTAAAAAGCTGAATTTTAAATATTAGTCGCTATTATAAAGCCCTAATAAAGCTTTCATTTGTTACCTTCGTTCAAATTCTCCCCAGATAGTCGTGCCTGTGCTTTGTATGGCAGCACAAACCCCCTTGTGCACCAGAGTGAAGCAGTCCTTTCTCTGCAGGGCTCAGCCACACTTCCCAAACATATAACCATTTCCCTATCTAAATGTGAAATGTTACATTGTCATAGTTTACCACTTTAAGTGCAGACCTCTTGGCATTGGCAATGCTTGTTTGCATATGGCTTAAGTTTACATAACATGAAGCCAGATGCTCCAATTAGGCATTTGAACTGTTAAAATGCTTTTTGTTATGTACTAATCCCGTTTTAGGAGTCGGAAAAGGTTTTCAGACCCCTGAAATACAATTCTGAACGGATACAGATATCCGGCCACAAAACATTAAAACTGTACCAACCAGCCGTCCTTTCAAAGTTGTTCGCAGAAGAAAAGGGGTCATAAGGCACCCCTTCCCCTTTGAAAATTAAAAAAAAAAGTGTGTTGAGGAGTAGACAATGGTCCTGCGTGCTCAAACAAAATCATTTTTTTAAAACACAGCCCTGTTTCCTTTAGAGACAAGCATTTGCAATCAATAGGTCTCGCATTAGCTAAATGGAAAGAAATGTGGCGTCAGCCTGGCTTTGTTTTGAAATTTATTGACTCTTGTAGCAATCGCGGCACGCCGCGCCTTAGCTTTAGATGTTAAACGCTAAAGCGTGGTGTGTTGCCATTGCTATAAAAGTGACTAAATAGAAAGAAAGTTTGCGGCCGGCCGACGTATTTTGTTTTCTATTTATTTACTATTGTAGCAATCATGGCACGCCGCGCTTTAGCTTAATATGTGTATAGTAAAGCGATGCGTGCCGTGATTGCTATAAAAGTACATCCACGGAAAACAATGCACCTTCCGCCCGCCTTTTTTTTTCTATTTATTGACTTTTGAAGCAATGACGGCATGCTGCGCTTTGGCTTTAGATGTTTAAAGCTAATGGGCGGAGTGCCGCCATTGCCACAAAAGTCACTGGCTAGGTCCAAACTGGGGTGGCGTAGTGGGCAAAAGAACGATGGATGTAACCCAGATCTCTTGACTGGGAATGAATGCTTGATTCATTCTGTATTCCGTCCATCATTTGTTGCTGTAGCACTTATGAATTCCTTAGGCACGCAATTAAAAATCTCATGCCTCCTAATTGTGTTGGCCATGCCCATTCAACAGGTTTCCCACACACCTTATATAGTCGACCCCCATCTAAACCCCCCCTCCACCCCAGTTTTTTCATCCCACTTAAAGTCTTGTGGCCAATCAAATGCTGTACACAAAGTAAGACATTTGGGAGGAACTAAAGTCCCCCTCTACTTACTTCTGAAAGCTATTTGTCCCGTGATTAACAAGGGCAGGCATCAGCTAAGCTGTCAAAACAAACCTAAAACCAGAGTCAATGTAGTGGGGATTCTGGGCAAGTCTTAAGCACTGGATCCCATCAGGGCTGCGAAAGGGGGAGGGGGTCAGGTGACATCGCTCGTTCATTCCCACCCATCGTGCGCATTTCTTAACTGTTCATAGGGCAGTTTATTTTACCACTGCTATGGTTACTAGGACAAACACTGCAGCCTCGTCAGCTCATGGGCAGCGTATGATCCGCGCTGGAGGTCGGCCAGGCCAGAGTCTGGACAAAGCCCAGTGTCGGTCTTCGTGCAAGTGATCCAGCGCGATATTAGCAAACAGCATCCATACACCAAATACTCACTTGGGCCCATACATTCATACTACGCTAATACTTACGCTGGTGAGTCAGTTGTACTCTTTTATCAAAATCCCTGCTACCAATTACTTTTCTGATTGAAGAGTAATGACTTACCAATGAATCCTTTGCTAATTGGGAAGTTTAAAATGAGTGACATTCCTTACAATACATAATCCTGAAATAACCACTGAGTCAGGAAGTTTTAAAATGTTTATCTAAAGATTTAGCAGAGTAAAATACAGAACCACATGGTACTTAATCGCATATCAAGGATGAAGCACAGAATAATAATTATTGATTAATGACGGTCCCTCAGAAAGGAGAAGATAGAGACAGCAGCGCAACTAAAGGTTGCATTTATATTTACCTAAAGTGCGAGAACCAAACCCCTTGGCCAAGGAGTTGGAAAGATAGGACCCAGGAAGGATGAAGAGCATAGACCTCCTTTAGGTTCAGGACAGGACCGGTGACCTCTCTACAACGACGCCTGCGTCGTTCCCCTCTCTGATACTCGACTTCTCCTCGATTCTCCCGTGACTTCCTTCTAATGGACTCCGCCGCCCCCTCCTCAGGACCTCTCTGGACATCGATTCAGTCTGCAATCGATCAGCTTGGCAGTCTGGAGCTAGAAGCTATCTAATTAGCTAATTCTATATCTATTATACCCCTCTACGCCCATGTACCTCCCATTAGTGTTGCAAAAATGTGGGACCACTACTTCTGATTGGACAGGGACAGGGGGTTGATCCTCACACCATATCGATTTTGTTCAATTTGTGTAGACCATTGTTTTAAAATACCGCCCATCAAATTTAATAAATTTGCTTTATTTCCCACCCGTCTCACGACAAATTTTGTATTTTATTCATATAATATGTTGCATTTCCGCAAGAACATCTAGGAGTGCAGTGGTGTCGGCCAGCAGATCATGGCCTTGGACGATGTCCAGGTTGACTTCATCCCTTTCTTTCTCGGCAGCTACTCAGGGCGCATGTGCAGGATCTTTGTCACACAAGTTTTCAGTTCACCAAACCCAGGCCCAAATTTACGAACTAATAAAAGTCAAAGAAGAAAATATTAAGATCACAAATAAAATGTTTCACTGTATACCCACTCTTTCTATTCTATTCCCATTTACTTATAAATTCTATCCCGCATTAGTAACATTAGAGAAACGACAAATTAATAATAACATGAGAGCAAGCTGTAGCATGTGAAAACATCAAGCAGCCATTTTAATGCACACTGCGCAGAAGCAGGAGTTTCCCACCAAGCAAAGAGAGACGTCACACCACGTGATATGGATGAGACATGCGCAGTAAGGTTCCCTCGCTTTAGCGGCCCTTTTAGATTATAGACAAGCGTTATTCGTTAGTTAAACACATAGGCAAGCATCCTTACTATTCGTGTAGTGTATGCAAGGATTAGTACGAACAATACAAGTTTTAATAAATTAATACCGTGAGGAGATTGCGTCCAAGCAAGTCTCATTTGTGAGTCCTTGCTCCATCAATCCCCTCTCTGATGGCGTTTAAGAGCCATCAAATACTACCCACAATCAGATGCCAACTTCTAGCAAATAGTTTCATTCTCATTTTTACACTTTCTATTTTTCACATCCCCTTTCAACTTTTTGTATAATTCACTTCTCAAATCTTCAAGTTCAATTTCGTCAAACTTTCTCTTCTTTCCTTTTCCTGTCACACTATACGATTCATTCCTTCTACAACATTTGCACCATATTATTATTGCCAGTACTATTATTGCTATCCCTGCTAAGGGTACTAAAATTTGACCTATAAGTCCTTTCCCTACATTAGCAAACCAGGTACCAATTGACGCAATACTACTAGTCAATCTTTCCCATACACTATCAACTTCCAGTGGTTTAAGTTCCTTCTCAAGTTTAGTTATATTCTGTATATACGTTCCAATTTCTGCACTTTTATCAGGAATGTAAGTGCAACAGTGTTTCGGCTTCAATAATTTACAGACTCCGCCCTCTTTTGCCAATATAATATCAAGAGCAAGTCGATTTTGCATAACCATGGATCTAATCGCAACCATCTCCGCATTAATCATTAGAAATCCTCCAGCAGTATCTGTTGATAAACGATCAACCACTGTAGACAATTTACATATTTTCCTTGAGTTCAGAATTATCCCCACTGAAGGTATTAATGCACCAAATATATCACCTACAATTTCTGAAAAACTAGCTCTTTTACTACGCGTTAATTCACTACTATTTTCATTGCTCCCAGTGTTTCTTTTTATGTGGTATATCTTTGGAAATACTATTCCAAAATAACAACTTCCATACCACCGTGCAGGAAGCCTAAAGTAAGCCTTATTCCCGCATACATAATAGATTCCAGGAAAAACTGAATCTGTTCCTCCTTTTAGTCCCCAACCTCCAAGAATTAAGAAATTGTGTTCACATTCACTGGTACCGATGAAAACATTGTTATAATCAGTTTTTAATCTATGTAGACAAATTTTCCCTGTTTGTACGAAATCCAGTGCCATAGCAGCTTGAGCCTTGCCAGGTGTGTAACTACCTTCTTTCTCAGCCCAAGGTGGCAAATGAGCCTTATGCTCAGAAGCTTTCCTTTGAAATTCTTGCCTTCTATCTTCCACTAAATTAAAAAATATCTTTTCTTCTTCGTGTAAAGAACATGTTAGATTGTGTCTATGTGCATGTGTTATATCTATCGATTTCATTGTTAAGAAAAATTCTCCCATAAACTGTGCGTCTTGACTACTAAGCACTGGGTTCATACTCTTTCGAATCGGAACCTCAGAAAATATCACATCTATGTTTGAATAATAATACTGAAGTCTCCCTGTTCTATAAAATAAACTGGCTAATACACTACATGATATGCCATATGTCAATGGTAAGTGATGATATGTTAATCCTTCTGCTACTGATTCGGGTAACTTCATGCAGACATAACAATTACTAACTTCCATGGTATCTACATATTGAAACAATAACTTTGTGAAAACATTTAAACTAGTGTCGTTATCAGTTATTTCATGATGAAATTCTGGTTCATTTTCTGTCATCAGTTCTACTCTATTACTTTTCAGGTTTTCTGTCCTTTCCTTAGTTTCGTTATTAATCTTTTTATCCATTATCATAAGGTAAGGGATTGCTACGATCAGAACTAACCAAACTATAAGCACCATTACTAGACTACATATGCATACTGCACAGCATCTTCTACAACGTTTCTGTTTTGATCTCCCAGCAACTCTATCGTCAGGCATTTCGCTTTTCTTTATATGACTCCTTTGCGTAGTCAAGGTGGTCTTGTTTCTTTCTCGTACGTCAGTTCTGCACTTGTTCCTTCGTCACCACTTTCACTTGACTCTGAGCTCTCGTAATCTACAAGAATGATGTAAGTCCAATCAGGACCCTTGAATTTGTTATTCACAAGTTTCAGTCTTTTACTTCTTCTTTTCTCAGTTTTGCTTTCTTGTTCTGTTTGACTTGTTACTTCATTTACTGATCTGGATCTTCACTTCTGGTTGTTATGTGGTATTTTACTCTTTTAATGACACTAGGCCAATGATCACTTTTTCTTGTTTTCTTTGTTTGCACTGTCTCTTTGTTTTCGTCTTCTGAAATCGTTTTATTTTCACTGTCTAGCACTGTTTTGTTTTCTGCAATTACTGTTTTTCTTATTTGCTCTTTTTCAGGTCTGATTGGTTTCTCTTTAGCAGCTCCTTTGTGAGTTTCCAATAACTGACCTTGTTCTTTGTTTAATTCTTCAAGTTCGTGATTTTCAAGTTTTTCTTCTTCTGTGTACTTTCCTGTATCTAACTGGTTCTGATCAGGGCTTATTGCACTTTGTACTTCTGCAGCCTGACCGGATTCTTCTAAACCTGTCTGTCCCTGCTCAAAATTTGTTGGTTCTTCGTTGATTTGAGCCCAGTTTCCTCTCCCTATCTGGTCCTGCTCAGGTTCTTTTATTGTGTCTTCTTCTTCTTCCTGAGCTGCTTTTTCTTCACCTATCTGATCTTCTTCAATTTCTTTCAACTTTGTTTGATTTCTTGTTCTGGTGTAAACTTCAGGAATTTCTACCACCGGTACCCAGTCCTGACTTGTGCTCGGTTGTTCTTCTTCAGCTTCTCTTGAATCTCGAACCTGAGATTCTTCAGCTGGGCAACCTTCAGCTTCCTCAGTGATTGACGCTGTCTGAGGATTGTCTTCTTCAGGGTCTGGTACTCTTTTGGTGTGGCTTACATGAATCCAATTAGGAAATCCTGCACACTTCACGGCTGTATTTGTGGTCAGTATGACTTGACAAGGTCTGCCCCATCTAGGTGATAGACACGTTTCTCTGGTGTGATTCTTCACTACCACCCAGTCACCAGGATTCAGATCATGTTCTTGTTCAGGCTGCCTGGAAACTGCGTCTTCTCCAACCTGGTGAGAGACAGAACGCACTAGGTCAGCCAGTCCTTTGCAATAATCCAGAACCATATCATCAGATATATTCAGCAGTTTGTTTGTGGGAACATGTGTTTGTCTCATTGCTCTTCCCATCATTATCTCGTGTGGGCTCAATCCGGTATTTCTATCAGGAATGCTTTTGAGTCCCATTAAAACAAGTGGCAATGCATCCGGCCACTCTAATGATGTTGATGCACACATTTTTCCCAATCTTGATTTTATAGTGCCATTCAATTGTTCCACCACTCCAGAAGCCTCTGGACGATATGCACAATGCAGTTTCTGTTCAATTTTGAATGCTTCACAGATTATTTGGATCACTTCACTGTTAAAATGTTTTCCTCTATCTGATTCCAAAGTTACTGGGAAACCAAACCTAGGAATGAGTTCTCGTAGCAACAGCTTTGTGACTGTAATGCTGTCATTTCTCCTGGTAGGGTAAGCCTCCACCCACTTTGAAAACAGACACACTATGACTAGTACATATTTCAACCCTCTACATGGTGGCAACTGAATAAAATCAAACTGGAGTCTTATAAATGGACCCTCTGCCTTTCCAATCTTTCCAAACCCGATTATTGTCTTCCTCCCTGGATTATGCATCTGGCATGTTAAACATCTCTGGCAAAGACTCTCTGCAACAGCTCTGAATTTGGGATTGTACCAGTTTTGTCTAAAAAGCCTAATCATTGCATCTCTCCCTATGTGTGTATCTCCATGATACATTCTGGCCATTTGTGAGAGTAGACAGTCTGGCATGACTGGTCTGCCATCAGCGCTGATCCACACCTCGTCATCTCCTCTTTGAGAACAACCCACCTTGATCCATAAATTCTTTTCACTTTCATCAACATCATCATGCAATCTTTTAACATCATTCCATGTTTCAGTTGGTACATACAGCATAAGTTGGCAGCTGATTCCCATTCTTTCCACCCTTTTATTGACTGACAATCTGTTTTTGGCACAATGTTGAGCCACTAGATCAGCATATCGATTGCCAACTACCACCCAGTCATCTCCTGACTGGTGTGCGGCACGTTTCACCACAGCCAATTCCTTTGGTGATTGTATTGCTTCCAGCAATTCCCTTACAAACTGTCCATTTTTAATGAGGGATCCTGAAGAAGTCATGAAATCCCTCTGCATCCATAGTTGGCCAAAATCATGCACAACCCCGTAACCATATTGGCTATCTGTAAATATAGTTACTTTTTGATTTCTCCCAATTTTGCAAGCCTTTATCAATGCAATCAATTCAGCTATTTGTGCAGATTTGACTCCTGGTAAATAGGATGCTTCAACTATTCCAGTTAATTCACACACCGCATAGGCAGCAGTTAGTTTACCGTCTTCATGCCTTTGGCACGAACCATCAACAAATAGCTCCATGTCTGGCTTTCTAAGCGGCTGTTCTTCTATGTCTGGACGTGGTTTCGTGCATAACGCTGTGACTTGTAAACAATCATGTTCTTCTTCTTCATCATCTTTAATTTCCTCATGATATGGGTCTGGCAATAGGGTAGCTGGATTTACTATCGTGCACCTCACCATGGTCACATTTTCAGCACCCATTATTATTCTTTCATTTTTAGTCAGCCGACTAGGAGTAAGATGTTGAGTTCGGGTTCTTGTCAACAGAATCACAACAGCATGTGGAACAAACACTTTCACAGGATGTCCCATCACAATTGACTCACTTTGTTCAATGCTCAAACAGGTAGCTGCCACTGCTTTTAAGCATCCTGGCAACGTGGCTGCCACTGGGTCCAAAGTAGCAGAAAAATATGCTATAGGACGTCTGTCTAAACCATGTCTCTGAGTTAGGACAGAAAGTGCACAATTTTCTCTTTCATGACAGAATAATGCAAATTCTCTTTTATAATCAGGCATGCCTAGGGCTGGTGCTGAACACAGAGCATTCCTCAATTTTACAAAAGCTCCTACACTTTCATCATCCCACTCAACTGGATCTTTTGCTTTCTTTTTTGTCATATTAATTAAGTGTTTAGCTAACAATGAAAATCCTAGTATCCATTGTCGACAGTAACCTACTATTCCTAGGAACATTCTCACTTCTCTTTGGGTTACTGGCATTTGCATTTTCTTTATTAATTTTACTCTTTCAGAGGTTACTCTTCTTTTTCCTCAATTTGGTGTCCTAGATATTTAACGGCTGTTGTACAAAACTGCAATTTTTCTGGTGAAACTTTATGCCCTTCTTCAGCTAGATGATTTAATAGTGCAATGGAATCAACAACACAGTCCTCTCTGGTGTTTGATGCCACCAGTAAGTCATCGATATACTGCACTAAGACTGAACTTCCTGGCATCACTAATTTCTCTATACACTTTTTCAATATTTGATTGAATATGGAAGGACTCTCCGTGTACCCCTGAGGAACACAATTCCATACATAAACTTTGTTTTCAAATTTAAATGAGAAAAGATACTGGCTATCTAGATGCAATGGTATTGAAAAGAATGCTTGGCATAAACCAATTACAGTGAACCATCCTGCACTCCAAGGGATCTGATATAGAATTACTGCAGGATTTGGTACTATAGGACAACATGGTTCCACAATTTTATTTATTTTCCGCAGGTCTTGAACAATTCTATATTTTCCACTAGGTTTCTTTAAACCCATTATTGGTGAATTACATGGGCTACTCATTACTTCTTTTAGTATGTTTTGTTTTACCATCCGGTTAATTTCTTCAATCGCTCCTGCCTTTACTTCCGCACTCATTTTGTACTGTCTAGTATTTGGGAAAATTGCACCTTCTTTTACAGTAATTTTAACCGGGTCTATCTTGGCCATAAGTCCTACTTCTTTTCCTGTGAAATCCCATACTATTGGATTTACTGTAGTTTTTAATTCTTCTGGCAGCTCGTCTTTTGTTATTAACGAAAACATCTCGTCTACTTCTGTACCTTGCTTTGCAATCATAATCTTATATACATGGTCTTCATCTGGTGTCTGAACTGCCACACCATCCGGTGTGCAGAAAATTGTGCAGTTCATTTTGCATAGCAAATCTCGGCCCAATAAATTTACTGGACTGGAATCACATACTACAAATTGATGCATTTCTCTGAAATTTCCAATTTTTACTTCCATTGGTTCGGTAAGAGGTGTTCTAATCTTTTGATTGGCTACGCCCACTACTTGGATATCTTCACCAGAGAGAGGAAGGTCTGGAATGTCTGCTGTTCTCACAGTAGACCGAGTAGCACCCGTGTCCAAAAGAAAAGTAATACCATTACCTTTCACATTCCCTTCAGCATATGGACCTGACTGATCTACCGGTAAGGATGCGCCAAGTACGCACTCCTTCTCCCCCTCTCCTAGGCACTGTCATGAACTGTATTGACAAAAATCGTCCTGTAAAAGAAACTGTGATGTTACATAATCATTCTTACCACTTCCTCCTTGATATCCGCCGTCTGTACCGTGCTTTGCTCTGCTTACATTACCCTGAATAGGTGCAGGTGAAAACTGACTCTGAGGATTTACACCCTGCTGTGAATCATTCTGCGTCTGTGGATTTAAATTTTGATTTGGGCCATTATTATTCTGAATCTTTTTACATTCATCCTTCCAATGCCTCAATTTTCCGCATCCATGACAAGGACATTTCTTTCTAGCTTCTTCTCTACTCATTCGTCCTCTCACTTTTCCACCATTCCCAGTCTCACCACTTGTTCCAGAATCCTTTCCTTGATTTTCATTTGGATTATCCAAATTAATTCCCTGTTTCTCAGCCATTTTCACCTGAGCCCACATTACTTTCTCCTGCAATTTCTTGTGCCTATCCTCAATATCGTCTCCACAATATTTTGCATATTTCAAAATTTCATCGATCGGTTTCCCTTGCCAACATAACATGTGCTGCTTAATCATCTGACAAATCTCTGGCTTCAGACCATAAACAAATCGATAAACAAGCTGACTCATGTTCTTATCTCCAATGTCCTCAAATCCACTATACTGCTTAAATACCTGCAATAAACGCTCATAATAGGAGTGTACTGATTCATTAGCTTCTTGAGTAGTTCGGTCTATTTTCACCCAATCTGTTTCTTTCGGTGGTATTTTCCCTTTCAGGTAAGTTATCACCTGCTGATACTTTTTCATTACATCATTTGACGGGGCACCTGTCTTTGGATCTCTAGGATATTCTTCACTTGGCCAATCAACTGTAATTTTACAATCTGTCCACAAATCGGCAGGTACCACTATGTCAAATAATCCATCCAAATCTTTTAACAATACCTTTGACACCTTCACAAACCTCTCAACCTGCTTGTACCATTCAATTGGTTTTTCTCTCAACTTTGGAAAATCATTCGTAAATGACAAAATATCCTGTCTGCTCCATGGGACATGTACATATCCCCCTCCTGGAACTTCTCGCATCGGGTACATTTGGTCTGCTTTCCCTGTCTCTTTCATCACATATTCAGATGCTGTTCTGCTTGATCGTGCCTCTTCCTTTTTCTTGGCCCATCTAGTTCTCCATTTATCTAGATCTCCCCATTTCTGTAAGACTATCATTAACTCCTTTACTTGTAATTTCCTTCCAGAGGCATTCATGTTTTCTAGATCTTTGTCTGAAAAATCTGCTCTATAGGGTTTCTGCAGCACTTTCGATCTCCCTATTTCAATTCCCATCTGCAGAGCTAAATCTGATAATTTTTCATGGAATAATTTCACATTTTTGGTAATACTTATGCATACAAATAATAATTCTTCTTCATCATATGTATTTAGGCGATCTAGCCCTACATTTCCTGCTATTATCTCTTCTAATTCGATTTTTAATTTATAAATGTCCAAAATTTTTGGAGGTGTACACTGTTGATCTGATCCTTGTGCCCACCTTTCTATGTCTTCAGGTGTTACTACAGTGACACTTTTTGCTCCCGATGAAGTTATTAGATTTATATCTTTCGAGCACCCAGGTGTAGCTCTTCTGGGAGTGCTATTTACAGAATCTCGAATGGGTAAATCCATTAATGATATCGTAGATTCACAATCACTAAAGTGATCCTCGACCATTACTACTGCTTCAGGTTTAGGAATATTCACAGGAGTAGGTGTAACTAGCGGTGGAGGATAGTTTCCTTTGTCACTATATAACGGGACTACTGGACCAATTGTCACAGGTATGGTCAAAGAGTCAGGATGTACTTTTATCTGTGTTATTTTCTGTATTAATTCTGCTCTGGTCTTCTCTAGGGCTTCTTTTTCTTTGTCGTGAAGTATCCTACTAGGTGTGAAATCATGCATTACCTGTGGTACTAATGGAGTTTTTAACGGTGGTGCACTTGGGGTGCATCCACTTGTCCCTTCCTGATATGGTGGGGGGTTCCTTAATATTTCTTCCATAAATTCATCTTCTGAATCTCCATTTCTCATGAAATGTTTTGTCTTTTCTGTGCATTTGCTTCCTAATTTTTCTTCTGCTGTTAACAATGGATACAGTCCCTCTGTAATCATTGCCCTCCTCCATTGTTTCATCTGACTGTCCCTAGACTCATGTTGGTTCCTGGGAAAAAATCCTCGATAACCCCTATTACTCCTGGATCGGTCACGCTCAAATGCCTCGGTTTCCCATTCCTCTAAGGCTCCGTATTGAGTTAATCTAGGTCTGGGTTCTAAGTCATTCATCCTCAATCTCAAATTTTGAAGAATTCGCCCATTGAAAGTGCCATTCTCGGGAAATGCTAATATTCAATCATTTTTGGTATATTCTATACAATTCTCTATCCATACACAAGTATGGTAACCTCTCTCCATCATCATGAATGAAGCGGGCGTTTTAGCCGGTGGAATGATAATTCCTTCCCTAGTTTTGATTGGTTTATCCTTTTTAAAATAATTCTTAATCTTTTGCAGAAATGACATTTTTCTCTTTTCTCCGTACATCTTGGGTAAATCTCGATGTATAAAATTATATTCTGCAAAGCCTAAATATCTCCTATCCGGACGAGTTCCTGTTAAAGTCGGATCGCGTTTTAACATGCAATCCCTTATCCACTAAGATTCTAGCTTTTATGATATCAACCAATCAAGTGTCTACTAACTTTTATTTTCTGAACCAATCCTAGCGCGGCCTTTCTGTGACGTTTGTCTGTCAACCCCTCCTTTACAATCTGCGCTTCTCTGTCCCTCGCTGATTTCAACCAATCCCAGCGCGGCACCTGTGACGTCAGTACTGCTCCTGACTACTGACCCCTCCTTTACAGGAGTCGTTGCACACCCGCTGTTTCAACCAATCCCAGCGCGGCGTTTGTGACGTCAGCTCCCTCTCCGGCAGCTGACCCTCCCTTTACAAATTCGTACGCAAAACCTTATTTTCTCTACGATTTTAATAAAAATTCAGTAACAACATAAAACATTCGCTATCGTGCCAGTTTCTCTAAATTGAAAAATATAGTTTCTCTCACACTTAGTAAAACCTTTCCGTTTACTAAAACATACACTACGAGTAAAACTCTTCCGTTTACTCTTCACGCAAGCTTCAGAAGTACCTGCTACTTTTCCAATGTTACCCTTTCTAGGTGATATAACATCAAAATTTACCAGCATTCCTCTTGCTATTACTCACACGCATAGAGTCCCTAACAAGTACTGATAGTCCTGCTTAACTTTTCAGTACTATTTCTGCCTGACAGATAACCTCACTGCAATATGGCTTCCACTTACCATCCGCTATTCAATTTCCCCGGGAATTCTGGACAACATAAAACAAACTTTGAATACACGGATGTTAGTTCATAAAAATAAAATTCTCATTACCCAATTAACAAAGAGTAACCATCCTCTGATTACCAGAAAACTGATCCAGCGCGATATTAGCAAACAGCATCCATACACCAAATACTCACTTGGGCCCATACATTCATACTACGCTAATACTTACGCTGGTGAGTCAGTTGTACTCTTTTATCAAAATCCCTGCTACCAATTACTTTTCTGATTGAAGAGTAATGACTTACCAATGAATCCTTTGCTAATTGGGAAGACTAAAATGAGTGACATTCCTTACAGTACATAATCCTGAAATAACCACTGAGTCAGGAAGTTTTAAAATGTTTATCTAAAGATTTAGCAGAGTAAAATACAGAACCACATGGTACTTAATCGCATATCAAGGATGAAGCACAGAATAATAATTATTGATTAATGACGGTCCCTCAGAAAGGAGAAGATAGAGACAGCAGCGCAACTAAAGGTTGCATTTATATTTACCTAAAGTGCGAGAACCAAACCCCTTGGCCAAGGAGTTGGAAAGATAGGACCCAGGAAGGATGAAGAGCATAGACCTCCTTTAGGTTCAGGACAGGACCGGTGACCTCTCTACAATGACGCCTGCGTCGTTCCCCTCTCTGATACTCGACTTCTCCTCGATTCTCCCGTGCCTTCCTTCTAATGGACTCTGCCGCCCCCTCCTCAGGACCTCTCTGGACAGCGATTCAGTCTGCAATTGATCAGCTTGGCAGTCTGGAGCTAGAAGCTAGCTAATTAGCTAATTCTATATCTATTATACCCCTCTACGCCCATGTACCTCCCATTAATGTTGCAAGAATATGGGACCACTACTTCTGATTGGACAGGGGGTTGATCCTCACACCATATTGATTTTGTTTAATTTGTGTAGACCATTGTTTTAAAATACCGCCCATCAAATTTAATACATTTGCTTTATTTCCCACCTGTCTCACGACAAATTTTGTATTTTATTCATATAACATGTTGCATTTCCGCAAGAACATCTAGGAGTGCAGTGTTGTCAGCCAGCAGGTCATGGTCTTGGACGATGTCCAGGTTGACTTCATCCCTTTCTTTCTTGGCAGCTACTCAGGGCGCATGTGCAGGATCTTTGTCACACAAGTTTTCAGTTCACCAAACCCAGGCCCAAATTTACGAACTAATAAAAGTCAAAGAAGAAAATATTAAGATCACAAATAAAATGTTTCACTGTATACCCACTCTTTCTATTCTATTCCCATTTACTTATAAATTCTATCCCGCATTAGTAACATTAGGGAAACGACAAATTAATAATAACATGAGAGCAAGCTGTAGCATGTGAAAACATCAAGCAGCCATTTTAATGCACACTGCGCAGAAGCAGGAGTTTCCCACCAAGCAAAGAGAGACGTCACACCACGTGATATGGATGAGACATGCGCAGTAAGGTTCCGCGCTTTAGCGGCCATTTTAGATTATAGACAAGCGTTATTCGTTAGTTAAACACATAGGCAAGCATCCTTACTATTCGTGTAGTGTATGCAAGGATTAGTACGAACAATACAAGTTTTAATAAATTAATACTGTGAGGAGATTGCGTCCAAGCAAGTCTCATTTGTGAGTCCTTGCTCCATCACAAGGACAGCTGCACATCAAACGTTTCACCCCAGCACGCACGCGCTCATGCACACCTCCCAATTATCACCTTCCAGCATGTACTCATTAAGGGAGTCTCCTGTCGTGGTCACCTGTAAAAGCCTCCCGCTATCCTTAGCCATAAATTCAGACAGCAGAACTTCACGACCCACTCCGAAGATGAATCGTCAAGCCACACCCCTACCAGGAAGAAAAAAAAGATATAAATAAGAATCTAGAAGAAAAACGGCTTACTGTACAGCGCACGCTCACCTCGCGGAGATTTTGGCGCTATACAAGACTATCACTGTAAGACAAGTTGCGAGAGGAAGAACTCGCTATGAGCGGTGAGGCCAGCCACCGAAACTGAGGCGCTTGTTTTACCCGGCGAACGTCACAATGGCAGTTTGGGGGTAACTTACAGGAGGAGGCGTAAACGCAGAGTGGCTCCCACGCAGCGCAGCAGAAAAGGATAGGCAGAGAGTGGTTTCACATGCAAAGCTGAGACCCTGTAAATGCTGGTCAAAAACAGACAGGTAAGTGGGCAAACTAGAGGTCAAGAGTCGAGAGGCGGGCAGAGATGACGAGGAGCTGAAACTTCCCCTTATTTTGCAACGCGCTAAAACATTTTGAGAGCCGTAGGAGGAGATGCCGGTGTGTCACGGAGACTTACTTTGATGAGTTACTGCAAGAAGTAGGCGTTTTGTACAGAACAGCAAATTTCCTCGTCACATTCCTGTAATACTTCCAAGGACAGACGTAATCCATTTTATTAGCACAGAAATATGGCAAGCAGGGTTCCTGACCCTCTCCAACGGCCCCGTGCAGTGCACGAGGGGAGACAGCTCCGAGCTCTTCGACAAACAAGCACTGGCCCGGGCACCGTCACAAGACGCTCGTGAAGGAATCCTCAGCCGGCGCAGGCTGTACAGCCAAGACGGCGAGCTGGCAGCGAAGGAATAAACAAAACTACGCAATGCTTCCGAGAATTCAAGCCAGAAGCCGTGTGGCCTGCTGTGACAATCAATAGGCTGTCTGGGGAATGTGGGAGGGCTGCAGCAGTCCTGTCGATACTGCGAATGCTTCCGACCAACCACCCTCCTGCCCCTATCCACCGCACAGACTTGTTACTGTTTAGAACCTGAAGCATGTCAGCCAAGGGTCTCACATGCAAACAGGCCTCGTTCCTCAGAATTCTGCTAAATGAGGGGCGGAATTGATATATATCACACAAAGGCTTTGGGAGCGGTGGTTCGTGCGAGGCGAGTTTAGTGCTAGGAGTCCTTTCCGTACAGGGAGCGCACGAAGCGGGAGCGGGAGATAAGTGTGCAGCCGCCATGAATACAAAGCTTGGCGTGCTGCACTTTATAAAAACATATACATTTTAAAAGAAAAGCATTTTGGCGGCGCGCGATAATAAAGTTGCGCGGCCGCCGTACGGGCTTTCTAAAACAAGCTGTCCCCATTGCCAAAGCAGAATGAAAAAAACATAGGGCTTACTGAGTAAATGAAGGGGACAGTATAACGCCGCAAGTAAAAGATCCAGTCCTGAAGGGCGGTCACAAAAGGAGACAGGGCGGTAACAAGGAGGGACTAAGAAGCCTCACTATCAATCGGAAGCCAGCGTTTACCATGGACGATGACGCCAGCCAATGAAAAATATGGGCGGGACTTCCACACCACTTCTAACACATACCCTACTACAATATGCCTCGCAGAGCGAGCAGCGCATGCGCTGCAACGCTAGGCGAGACCTAAAAATGAACTGCATCTTGGGAAAAAAGTTTACTTTATTGCAAGATATTCACAGATAAAGTGGTCTGCTGATCCCAGCGTACCACCAACCCTGTGATTACCTCCAGTCGGTATGAGTCACAATTTGCGACCTGCCTCATGAACTTTAATGAGGCAGGTTGAGTTGTGACACTCTAAATCTTAATATTCTGATCTGACCTATTAGTACATAAGTCGGGTCAGAAGATTATTTACTGGTCACAGAAATACAATTTGCAAACTGCAACCAGTGTTTGGTGAGCAGGAAATAGTACGTCTAGCCCATAGCTTCACAATATAATCTTATGGGTATGAATCACTGCAATTTGTATGGTTACACTTGTTTAAATGTATGCGTTCTACTAATTTTTGTTAGTGAATTTTTAATTATTGTATGATTTTGAGTGTCATCTGTTGCCAGTGCCTAAGAGCCGTTTTTCTTTCATATGAGCTGCACAAGTAAATGTGTATAAATACAAACCTCTGCTTTTCATAGGTGTCATTCTTTTAGGTCTTTAAATATATCCACCCTGATTGGGTGGGGCAAGATGTCGGCTGTGTGAACGCTGCAGAAAGCCACTCATCTACCGATCCATGGATTAACTTCTAAACCCGCTTGACTAGAATCCTTAATGATCACCCCTTTGAGCGTGGACGGTGGAAAACGGCCGCAAGGAAGGAGATTACCGGGAAAAGCTTTCGGATTCACTCACTTGCTGGTCCGCACTGCTCTGAAGGCGCTGCTCGGCTGGTGCTGTGGGAGACGCCGGCTTCAGTCTTTGCTGTGCAGCATGGCTCCAAAGCAGCTGAAGCCCCCGCGAGACAGCGCGGAGAGTAGCGCGATGTGAACTGGCACTGCAGGGAGTCTCCGGGGCTCCGCGGAAAACCCAGAGCGGGAGGAAAGCGGGAGACGCTACTCCCGCAGCAGGAAGTAAGGAGGCGGAGGCAGGGAAAACTAAAGGAAAGGAGCAGCGTCTCGGTGAAGAGGCGGGTCCTGCCAAACAACAACGGGTGATTCCTGGGATGTTTGCGAGTCGAGGGAAATTGGAGGAGAAAGTGGAAACTCTAACCACTGATGGAGGGATCTCGACAGTGCTTTCTGTGGGGAACATCGACCCTCCGGTGGACAATGTGAGTACTAGATTGGCTGCTTTGGGGGTCTGCGATCCTGTAAAGGGTGGTGCAGAGGGACCTGAACCTATAATGACAGACAAACATTGCAGCGTGGAGAAGGCTGTGGATGGCAGCTTAATTAAGGATCCTAAGTCCATTGGTATTCTGGGCAAGGTTGGGGGAACCCCAGAATGTGGGGGGGGGGAAATTATTTTCCCTTAATGAAGATTCTGAGCTATCCAATCCTAGTGAAGGGGAAATATCAGAACCGGATAACTCGGGTACGCAATCAGATAGTTCCTTTTCAAACCCCAGGACTCAAAAGCGTTTGTCCTCCCAAGCTAAAAGAAGAAAGAGAATTAAAGGCCGAAAAGAGCGAGAGGCTGGTCAATCAGAATCAGACTATAGCCGCTCTAGCCAATTAAAATGGGACTATTCAACTACCCATTTTCTTACCCAGGATGGTGGGCTCGACGGAGATGACATCGCAGCAGGGGTAAAAAATCGGCCAGATGAGCCCAAAACTGAGGCGGAATCCTCCCCCTCGATGACCTTGATATATTCAACCCTCAACCAGATGCAGGGGAAAGCTAGACAGGAGCACAAACGGGCCCATCTGGCAACGAAGAAGCTTCAAGGCGCTATCAGGAAAGTGAATAAATAATGTACTGAGATTGCGGAGAGAACTACGGCTCTTGAAGAGCGAGTGGTAGCACTAGAGGCTGGAACTGAGAGCTCTGCTCGGCAAGCCACGGCAAATGAATCACGGATGATGGACGTTATGTGGAAATTAGAAGACTTTGAAAACCGCCAACGTCGCAATAATTTAACACTTCTTGGTATTACGGAAAATGTAGAAGAAGAGGACATTAGAGGATTTGTGTTGCGCTTGCTGAAGGGTGGTTTCCCCGAACTTGCACCTTGGGACTGGGATATAGAGGTGCAGCGCGTACATCGTTTCCCACTTATGTTTAGGAAAAAACAGGGGCAGAATGATATGAGTGAAAAGCCCTGAGCCATACTAATATTTTTGGGCAATTTCCTCCTGCGACAAGCCGTGTTTGACAAGGCCCGACCAGAATCGCGACGCTCGGCTGAGGGTCACACCTTCTTTGTCAGGCCAGATTTTTGCCACATTACGGTGGAAAGAAGGTGGAGGCTCCGTCAGCTAATCTCGCCTTTCCAAAAGATAGGGTGCGAGACCTATTTACTTAGTCCGGCTCGACTTAAAATCATATACAGGGGAACCATCAGAGTATTTTCTTCTGAGATACAGGCTCAAGACTTTTACGGGACATTTCGGAGACTAGGAACCAAAAGGAACCTGAGGGGTGATTAGGGGTAACTGAGGGGTAAGTGTGATGAATCTGGAGGATTAAGTGGGTTATTTTTTTTATTTTTATTTTGTAGTCATTTATGGGTTTTTTGTTGTGTTTTTCTGGGGTGGAGCTGGGTGAGTGGTGGCGGGGAGCAGCTTTATGCAGGAGGCACCACTAGGGTCTTCGGACCTTTTTTGCCTAGGGATAGGGGAAAGGGAGGAGGGGTTGAGGGGGGGTTTGGGAGGAGAGGGTTAGGGGGGGCAAAGGAGGGGTGCTGATCCAGCAGGTTGAATCTGATGAGTTAGTATCATTAGGGAGCAGGAACAGGAACAGACTGGGTTTTGCTATGTGCGACAAATGGTGCTGGGTAAATTGAGGAGTGCCTCAGTTAATATTTGTGGCCTGAACAATCCCCTTAAAAAACGCAGGATCAACGAGGATATTCAATATTTAAAGGCAGAAATAATTTGTCTCCAAGAGACACATATCGAAGCCGGCAGACAAAGGATAGCGGAACTAGCAGGATATCAATTGATCTCTGCCACAACTCAGGGAACACGTACAAGAGGGGTCGCGGTTATGGCTCGTAAAAGGGAATTAGATTCCCACGTTTTAAATCGGATCAACTTGACTGATGGGTTGTTACTCAATGCTGTACCGATAACTATTCTTTTACACTATGTTCTGTGTACGGCTCAGTATTTGATGACCCTGCCTTATTTAACTGGTTGAATATGGAGTTGGTTGGGTGGGCGTGCCCTTGATTGTATGTGGAGACTTTAATATAAATTTAAATACAGAGGGGCAGATTTACAAGCCCCTTCCGCCACTTTTGCGTCACTTTTCCCATGTTAAAAATTACGCAAAAGTGGCGCAAGGGCCTTGTAAATAAGCCCCAGAGAATATTAAGCTCAGTGAGCGGTCATATCATGGCCGTAATCCTAAAGTCTTCAAGGCGTTAATTAACTTATGTAAGACACATGGACTTACTGATGCTTGGGCCACATTGGAATCTCAAAATGCGAGATATATATTTTTTTCTGCCCTACACCAAACTCATGCTAGGTTAGACTATTTTTTTGTGTCTCAGGAGGTGTTGACTAGATGCAGCATTGTAAAATTCCCCCGGGTGATGTCCGATCACAATCCGATAGTACTAGAAATTTCATTATACACATCGAAGCCACCAATATCTCGCTGGACCTTCAACAGAGCACTTCTTTATGAGGAAGATTATATTCAGCATATGAGGAAGTGGATTCCGAGATTTATAATGGAGAATAGGGGAAGCGCGCGGTTAGGGATAATATGGGATGCATTTAAAGCTGGGATAAGACCGGAAACATTAAGATATGGCTGGGCTTCGCAGGCGAAGGAAAAGGGTTATCTTCAGGAACAATATAGGAAACTAAGTGAATTAGAAACCCTACTGGTACAGGCACTTACAAATAATGGGGAAGTAGAGAGGCACAAATCAAGGTGGCTCTGGTAAAATCTACAATTTTGGACTTGTCGGCAAATAAGACAGCGGGGAAATATTGTGCTTGGCGGTCCAAAATGTATGAATATAATGAGAGAGTGGACGCCTGCTAGCGGTCCATACTAGACAGCGGATAACGCAAGGGGGGATACTTGAAATTGAGGATCCGGGGGTAGGGTTAGTTACTGAGCCTTCGGAAATATGTGCCGCCTGTCAACGCTTTTATCAGAAACTCTATACAGAAGATATTAGCAATGAGGAAGCACTTCAGAACTACTTAGCTGGGATTCCATGTGAGAAATTATCAAAAGAGGAGAGCGAGGCGCTAGAAGTACCTATAACGGCGGATGAAATTCAAGGCGCAATTAGCTCGCTGGTAAACGGGAAGGCGGTAGGAACAGACTCCATTCCCGGGGAATTCTATAAAATCTTTGCCCCCTCCATACAGGAGCTAATGAAGGATGTGTTTTTGGAAGCTCAGGCTGGGAGATGAGCTCCTGATTCCTGGGGGTCAGCCAATATTGTTGTATTCCCCAAGAAAGGCAAGCCGGTTAGAGAGATGGGGTCTTATCGTCCTATCACTTTAATAAATAGCGACGTTAAAGTATACGCCAAGATTTTGGCTAAACGATTGGCGACTATTATGAAGAAATTGGTTCCCCAACTCAGCATGGGTTTGTCCCTGGACGCAGTACAATAGACCATATTCAGAGGGTTATTGCTCTTTTTGATGCTGCAGGTTTCACCGGGGACCCTATCGGGCTTATACTGCTTGATGCGGAGAAAGCATTTGATAGGGTCTCCTGGTCCTTTTTGTGGGCAACTTTAAAGAGCAGAGGACTGGGGGAAAGCTTCATTACGGCTATTGAAATAATGTATAATGACCCGGTGGCGAGAATATCAATAATGGGAGGGATATCGGATCCTGTTCTGATCAGCAGGGGGACCCGCCAGGGATGTCCGTGCTCCCCCTTATTGTTTGCACTATATATTGATCCGCTAGTTAGGAGGATTGAATATAATAACCGGATTTTAGGAGTGCAGAGCAATGGGGGAGCACTAAGATATTGGCATATGCTGATGATCTCGCGATTATTACCTCGAATCCAATAGATGCACTAGAAGAGATTGAAAATGAAGCTGACACTTTTGGGAAACTTTCTGGCTACCGCCTTAATCAAAATAAGACTCAAGTTCTGGTTGGCAAAGGGTTCCAGTTGAGTGATCCGCGAGTGGTACAGAAAGCAGTATATCTGGGAGTGGAAGTTACGGCAGATGTATCTAAGATTACAGAAATCAATTTGAACCCATTGCTATCTAAATTTAAAACTGAATTCAACCGACTTGAGAACCTCAAACTCACGATGGTGGGGAGATGTAATGTCATCAAAATGCTTTTTTTACCAAAGATTTTATATTTTTTCAGGGCTATTCCCTTGACCATCTGTAGTACGTGGTTTAATGCAATGAATCAGATGTTCTCCAGGTTCATTTGGGCTAATTGTCGCCCTCGGAGAGCGCTTAAATTCTTAACGTTGTCAAGAGACAGAGGTGGGTGGGCAGTACCCAATCTTCAGTTTTATTATTGGGCCTCAGTTTTACATAAAATAGGGATATTACTTAACGAAAAGGTGGATACGACACAGATAGGTCCCTCAACTTCTTTTTGAGCTGATATTAGGTGAAGAGGCTATGGGGTGTTTTCTGCGCCACACAGAATTTAATTATTATAAAAGAGTAAAGTTTAAAACCCTAATTTGTGCGTTTAAGGTTTGGACTTCGGTCCAGAAAAAATTAGGCCTCGGACGTATTAATGCCTATACTCCAATATATAAGAATAACTCCCTCCCAAATGTCTTTAATGATGGACACATGAGGTATTGGTATGACAAGGGTGTGAGGATAGTAGGTGATGTTACAGATGAGACAGGGGTATTACTGTTTGATATCATTAGGGATAGATTTGAGCTGGATAATCGCCAGTTTTTTAAATATCTCCAGATAAGAGATTTTCTAGTTAGGAAAACTGGGGGTACCTGTGGTTTTTCCAGGGTGAGTTTGATGGAGGTGTTACTTAGAGGTTCAACCACACTAGACGGGATATATAAAATCTTGAATGAGTTGACACCCGATGATTTGACTAAACATTCTGATCGATGGCAGGCACTTTTACAGGTCAGATTGGGGGAAGTTGAAGATTCTTTATACTTGGCCCAGACATCATTCATTGCGGCTAATCTTCAACTGCAGTGTTTTAAAACATGGTTTAATCTCTACATCACACCAGCTAAGATTGTTAAATGTGGCATGGAGGCAGGATCAACTTCCCCTCAGTGCCGCTATCAAGCTGCGGATAGCGTTCATATGTTTGCCTCCTGCCCCTTTTTAGACACTTTAAAACAGGATGTTAGCAGTATTTTGGGAACCATGTTGGGTCGAGAAATTGATTTATCACCACAATTGATTATACTCGGGGTAGGATGCCCTTTATTTTCAAGTCAGATCCAGACTTTTCTGTATATTGCCATGATGGTTTTTAGACTCTGTCTGGCCACTCATTGGCTTGATCCTATTCCCCCAACCTGTCAACAGTGGGTAGGAAGATTTCTAGCGGTGTATAGGCTGGAAAGCGCAGTTTACTCTAGGAGAGGTCGCAAGGCGAAAGCTAAAGGGTTAGCAATCTGGGCCCCCTAAATGAACTGGCCTCGTGAGAATAATGAATAGGGACACTGATTTCAAGGTATATCGGGGTAGGGTAAAAGTTCTCCTTTTCCGTTTATTTTGGGGACGGCCAAGAATGTTGGGCTTATCTACAATGTTTTGGGGAAAGTTTAAGTTGTATGCTTTTCTGTTGATGCGATCTCTGATGAAATTAATTTCTTTTCTACTTGTACTGGATCAGCAACTGGGGGGGTGGGTGGGGGGAGGAATTCCGTTAAAATTGAAATGCATATATATATTTTTTTCTGCTTGTGATGTATTAACGAAAAGTTGAATAAAGACTTATTTAAAAAATATATATATATTCACCCGAAAATTGGGTTCATTCACAGACTAGCAATGAGACCAATATTTTGTGCTTTAAAATCCTTAATTAAAATTACTGGGGTATTATTGGACTATTTAGTTTAATATCCGGTTCTATAACTTTGAAACAAATGGTCACCACAAAATTAGTTGTCTAGGTTTTGCCATTCCAATGGGCCGTTTATATGTTCAACTGTTTGCAGAGCATCCTGCACCATTATAACCATTTCCCCTTCTTTTCTTCTTCTCCTTGTTTGCATTTTGATAAATAGGAACTGTTGTAATACAAAGTTCATTAGCCGAGGTGTATATTATGTAGATTGTTTATTTAAGCTTAGTTATAAGGTAAATTCAGCATTCTATGACATCACCATGCATTCGGCATTCCATTCATCACCAAGCACTCCAGCACTCATCCTGGCTGAGCAGTAGGAAAGATGTAGCTAAGGGAAAGGAATGGCAACAGTTAAGTCACAACAGGAACTATACCATAACTGGTCTTTGACTGCCACAGTTTCTGTGGAGCTCAACTACTGCAGAAAATATTGGAGTTGGAGAGACCACTTGGGGTCTGTTTGATAGATAAGATCAGTATAGGGCTGATATGCCAAACCTGTGGCATTTAGCTGGTTGACCAAGATACCATGATCAAAAGTATCAAAAGCAGCAGAAAGGTCTGTCACAATGAACACTGATTTAATAGGCTGTGTTGTCCAGTATGAGCGAGATGCCGAAGGGTTGGTCCCAGCTGCTCCTACTACTACCACAGTCTGAACTCCGTTCTGCACTCCAAATTGGATCAGTCTCCAGGGGAAAAGGGATGTCAATACAAAGAGAGGAGAAAGATGTCCTTTGGTTAGCATGGTCCCCCTCAGCATAGACGTTCCTCATACTTGTCTTCTGACTGTTTACACTCATTGGCATTTAGGGAGTATGTGTTCTTAAAAAGACCAGGGACATGTTAAAACTGCTCAAAACTAAGCAGGCATACCCTATCCCAACATCCCTTTATGACACTCAACTCCTATTCTTATCAAATAATTATGTCTTTACAGCTAAGGGTTAAATCCTATAATTTTCAGGACTAGGTTAGTTTAGTAGGTAAATCCTTAAGGAAGAAAGGCAATGGAGTTATTTTAGAACACGATGAAACCCTTTCAAGAATCCCTGCCACACTCACCGCCCTGACCTGACTTCAACTCATGATGACTGTATTAGAACGTAATCATTTCAGGAGTTATATTCATTCCTAAATCACTGTTGTAAATCATATCTTCAAAATTCAAATTTCAAATTCAAAAATTGATTGATCAATTCAAAAACAAAGATTCAATGAACAAAAAATGTGAGAACAGATAGTTCTAGTTGTCAGGCAAAAAATAATAGAATTGTTTCTCAAAGTTCATTTAATAGTAGTTAAGTCTCTTTGTCAAAATTGTCAAAGGAATAGCTTATCTGGTATCTTATTCAGGAATCACAAGACCAAAAATGAAGAGGAGGGTCAAGGGTTGCCAGGATGGGAAGAAAACCCATTTAAAAGGTAGCACGTGCATGAATTACTGTGGTATGTTTGCAGTCGTCTGTTGGTAAGTTGTTCTTGTTACTTTTCTCCTTACAGGTTCCTTAGGAAGCAAGATGCAGCAAGCCAGGTTCATGGATTGAGAGATCCTCACTGAAGGCAGGCATGAGGAGGAAACTGCGGGCTGCGAGGAAGAAGCAAGGAGAACCTCCTCTAGACAAGATCAGGTGAGGACCAGCAGGCGGCTGTTTTTTCCGAGTGAAGAGAATTCTTGAAAATCAAATTAGCAGGTAAGTTGAAATAACAGGCAGCTTTTTCAATCAGACGCACCTTTTGTATAGCTGTGTCCCAAAAGATGGTTGCTGTGTCTCTCAAGAGCTGAAGCTTGGCATCATGACACATCGGGCACAGTCTGGCAAGAACACCTGGACCTGCCTCCAATACATCAGGATCTGTTATGCTTGGCTGGTGTGTCAGTGCACTGCAGTGTGGCAGCCATGACAATACACCCCTCCCAAAGCCCTCCCCACAGGTTTCGGTTTGATTGGATGTTATGAATGGCATTTTATTTTTCAGTAATGGTGGGGTGTGTAAATGACCTATAGGTTCCCAAGATATACTTTCAGGTCCATACACATTCCAGTCAGTGAGATTAAAAAAAAAAAGACGTCCCCTTATTCTTTTTGAATCTGAGAGAGCCTTGACTTCATATTCAACACGATTTCCTATTTGGATAGGGGGTGGTAAGTTAGTTTCTTTAGTCACTGGTTTAAGTAATGAAATATGAAACACCTGTTGTACTGGTAGAGTAGCAGGTAATTTTAGTTTAATGGCTACTGAGCTGACTATCTTGTTAACCTTAAGCAGTCCAACGAACTTGGGTTGAAATTTGTTACGACCTCCCTTTAAGGCATAAATATTTTGTGGACAACCACACTTTTTCCCCAATGCTGTATGTCTTTTTGTGATCTTCTGTGTGTGCCTACATCTGTCTTTTACCTGTTTAGAATGTGCTAAATTGTTTTGAGCTGTCTTCTGAATGTTCATGAGATCTTCATGAAAGTTATGTGCTGTGGGAACTAATTCAGGTGTATGGATTTCCGTGTTCATCACTGTAGGGTGAAGACCATATGTGCAATAAACATTCCATAAAAATATCTCTCCAATTTGCCTCATCTTGTATGGTCTGACAATGCAGGTATTGCTCAGACATTAATTTATTCTTTTTGCTTGTCCATTAGCTTGGGAATGATGACTAGATGATCATCTAACTCCCAGTCTCATAAGGTTACAGAAAGCATTCCAGAAATGAGAGAACAACTGTGAGACACTGTCAGAAATGAGTACTGTGGGAACTCTATGTAATTGGACCAGTGCCTGAACAAAAATGTCTGCAAATCTTTTAGCCGAGGGTAATCCCTTTCGAGGGATTAGATGATCCACTCTTACTAAGATTGTGTTGCATCCTTCTGAAGTACGGGGCAATCCTACTATAAAATCGAGAGAGACTGTATGCCATAGTCGTGGTGGAACTGGAATATGTTAAGGGAAAGCCGTTTTTGCTAAATGAGATGCTTTCCCATGGGCATAAACACCACAAATACCCAACCCTCTTTGCATCACTAACTATAATGGGCCACCAAAAATGACGCTTTAACAAGTCTAGTGTTTTTCTTTCACATGAATGCCCTGTAAATTGACTTGAATGACTCCAGTGTAATGCTTGGCCCTACAAGGCACTTGTGGGAAGATATAAAGCCTCATTTATATAGTATGAAACATTATTCTTATTCCTGCATGTTGATTTATTACTTTTTTACTTTCATCTGTGCTGACTGAGTAAGTCATGAATTCAGTGACAGACGTTGCTACCACCAGATGATCTATAGGTGTTATAGGAGGAGGATCAGAGGGAAGTTCTGATGATGCACAACCGTAATGCGACAAGACATCTGCCTTACCATTCTTTTTTCCTGGCTAGATGATCGCAAAGCCTTAATCACTGAGGAATTGTGCCCAAAGTAATTGTCTGGCAGAAAGGGCACATCCTGATTTTAAGAATTGTAGGTTACAGTGCTCTGTCAAAACAGTTACAGTGTGTTGGGCCCCCAGAAGATAATGATGACACTCTTCAATTGCCACTTTAATGACTAACATCTCTGTCAGCAACCGTGTCATTAATTTCTGCTGACCTTAACTTATGTGAGTGCAGTTGCCTTGTAGTCTGGTTACGTTGTGACAGGACTCCTCTGACGTTTTGTGATGTCCCTTCAACAATAAAAAGTCAAGTAGGATCTAGGTGACAAAGGATAGGAGCAGTAATGAATCTTCACTCTAAGGTTTGAAAATTATTTTTGGCTTCAGGGTCCAACTGAAGTTTTACCCCCTTTTTGAGTAACCATGTGACAGGGGAAACTGTTGCAGAAAATTGGTCTATAAAACACCTATAGAAATAAGCAAACCTAAAAAGGTTTGCACTTCTTTTACTGATTGTGGGGTTTTCCAGCTTTCAATGACTTCAACCTTTTTTTATCTATTTGGGTGCCTGTGGGTGAAATAACCTTAAGAATCCTACACTGGTAACATGAAATATACACTTCCCTATGTTTGCAAAGAGCTGATTGTCTCACAACTTTTGTGAGAAGGATCTGACATGGCCTATGTGTTCTGTAATTGAATTTGAACAGATCAAAATGTCATCAATTAATTCATGCAACACTTCATGAATGAAGTATTGAAAAATGGCTGAGGCATTACACAATCCAAATGGGAGGACGAGGTATTCATGTAAATGAAATTTGAACCTAAAGGCGGTCTTCCACTCGTCGCCATCAGGACGTGTACCAGGTGAAATGCCCTGCTCAAATCCACTTTACTATAGATGGTTACCTTTTTAATATGATCCTGTAGAGAGGGGATTAAGAGTAAAGGGTATCTGTTTTTTTTTTTTACTGTAACTCAATTAATAGCCCTATAATCAATACAAACATGAGCTTCCCTTTCTTTTTTGGGAACAAAGAACAACAGAGATGAGACAGGGAATCGAGATCGATGAATAAAAACTATTTCCAAAAGTTTGTCTAGGTACTCTCCAACATTAGGTTTTCACACTTGGTAGATGGATATATCCTGCTACAGGAGAATTGAGCTCCAGGTTGCAAGTCTATTCTGCAATCAAATGGACAATGCAGTGGGAGAAAATTAGCCATTCCTCTGTCAAAAGCCTCAGAAAAATGTTGAAAGACTTCTAGTAATAAAACAAAATTCCCTTCACCTAAGGTGCAAGTTCCTGTTGAAAACTAACTTTCTGTAAACAGTGTTTTTATCAATAAGTTTAGATTTCTAGATATATTCAGTGTATACTAGGGTTTTGTTGATATAACCAAGGGATTCCATGTATAGCTTGGAATTGAGATGCAATGATCAAATCAAATTCGATCTGTTCTATTTGATCTTTAAAAATTGTCAGGACTGGGCTAAATCAGTAGACACATCTAAAGGAAGGAAGGCAATGAAGTTACTTTAGAATACTATTGAACCCTTTCAAGAATCCCTCCCAAACTCATTGCTCTTTTGATTCCTGACTTCAACGGCTGTGTCAATGCGTAATCGCTTCAGGAATTATGTTCATTACTAAAAATCTGGTGCAAATCATATCTTCAAAACACAATTATTCAATTAACAAATAATGTGTATACAGATAGTTTTCATAGCCAGGGCAATAAAATTGTCTCTCAAAGTTCATGAAAATTGATCAGCAGTTTTCCTTAAAAGTAGTTAAGCCTTTTTGTCAAAGGGATAACTAATCTGGTATCTTTTGAGGTATCACAAGTCCAAAAATGGAGATGAGGGTCAATGACACCGAGGACGGTAACTAAAGCCTTTTGAAACATAGTGCAAGCACACATTACCTAGATATATTTACAGCCATCTTTTGGTAAGTTGTACTTGTTATTTTCTCTTTACAGGTTCCTTAGGAATCAAGATGTCATTGCTGCAGCCAGGCAGGTTTGTAGATTGAGAAATTTACTGACAGGCACAGAGAAAAAACTGTGGGCGGCTATGACAAGGCAAGAAGAACCTCCTCAAGACACGATCAGATGAGGAAAATCAGGCGGCTTTTGTTTTTGAGTGAAGAACTTCTTTGGAAATCAAGGTAGCATGTAAGTTGAAGTAACAGGCATAGTTTTTCAATTGGACAGATCTTTTGTACATAGCTGCATTCCAAAAGATGGACACCGTTTCTTGCAAGAGCTGATAGTCGCAAGAACGTGGTCCCAAGCTCAGCATCATGATACATCAACCATGGCCTGGTGAGAATGGCTGTATCTCCCTCCAAGAATCGCTATGCATTGTCAGCGCAGTCTATGCCCAGCGATGTGACAACCGTGACAAGGTCTGCATTAGGACAGTTAAGAATTACCTATTCAGTGCATGTCCATTGGGTGGAAGTTTTTCTGACCCCAAGCCAGAAAGCTCTGTACTTAAGACAGTTAGCCAGTTATTTAGCAGGAATTTTACCCATCAATTTTCCTGATAGCTGGCAACAGTGTGAATAATCGGTAGTTCTTCATAGTATTTGAGTTGAGACTATGCTTCTGTAGGCATAATCACCCCTATGTTCTAAGGAAAGGGCACCTTTACGTGATGCATCAGAGATAATGATGATTTTGCAGTTGTGCGGTCCTGTGGCTGGGGCTACAAAAGGTAGACACCCAAGCATGAATCATTTGGAGTATCTGATTTAAGTTCTGTCAGTCCAGTACAGACCTCCTCCACAGGCATTGATGGTGAAGTAACAGTTTCCAGGATGCTTCTGCTTACTGGGCCAGGCACCTGAAAATAGGGTGACCACCTCACTGCAGGTCATTATGCACACTGTCTACAGTTTTGAACTCTAATTTGTTCACTGGTAGCACAAGAGTACAGCACCCAAAATGCATTAGGTTTTTCACACAAAATTCCATGACTGAAAAACAAATTCCATATTGACCAGAAGCAAGGTTGTCACTCTACCAGAAAAAACTGTTTCTAGTGAGACATCATCTTAATCTGTAGATTCCTTCATCTTAACCTGTAGGTTTTCCACAAAACACCAGAGCGCCCAAGAATTCTTAGTTGTGTTTTGCGTCTTAGATTATGTAAGGTCTGCAGTTTGGTATTTATCCTCACAATGTTATCAGCTGCACAATCTCTTAAGTAAGCATCATCCTTCAGGGCCTTCACTACGAAGTTCTGCCTTTGTTCAAACTTCACTTTCCCCTTGCCAGTCAATGCCACCTCTTCACCCACCCATGTAAGCCTCTCACTGAAGGTGAGTAACTTCACCTCCACTGCTTTATGTACTTCTTCTATAGCACCAGTGTAGGAAAACTGCCTTTTTTGTGTGATCACCCCAAATGTTTTGTCTTTTGCTGGGCCCTACATGTTTACTGGTTTCAGAACTCTGTGCAATTCACCCCTTCTAACCACCTGCAAAGTGCCTGTGCTCCCCCTGTAAACACAGTTGAATTGGTATATTCCTAATTGGCACATTTAACATGCCTATAAGTTCTTAGTTTATGGTACAAAGTGGACCCAGGTCCTGCAGCACCCATTATGCCATCCACTACAGTGGCAATGCAAATATAGCTTCAGGGCTACTACTGTATCCTGACACTAACAATGCAAACCATGCACTGCAAACCTGTCCAAATAAACCTTTTTTATATTAACAAGAGACCCCTACATAGGCCTTGCAGCCAAGAAGCGGTACATGGTAGTTAAAAGTAAGATATGTCGAAATTTTATGTTAACATGTCCTTACAGTGACTAGCACCCAAATGCTAATCTCACTGTGGCAGGCCTGTTATATTCCATATAGGTACCCTATATAGGCGCAGGTAACCTTGTAACCTTTCACCTATATTCTTCCCTACATTACACACATAACGGTTCTTGGGCACTGACCTTTTACCTAGATATGACACTGCATTCAGAACGCGGGTTTTTCCCTGGTTCGACTCTCATACATTATGCATGAGGCTTCTTGGAAGCACAGCAGGACTAACAGTAGGATTACCATCTCCTGTATAATATCTCTGTATAAAGTTCAGGCCCAACGTCATCCTTTAGGCCGACACAGTAACACAGCAAGGTAGGACCCCTGGGGGAGACCTATGGGTATATATACAGCACATCTTGCTTAGGAAGATAGAGGAGACCGAGACTTCCCGGCTGACACACTGACCAGAGACGCTGAGGTTCCTGCATGCAGACGCTCTAGCTCGCAGTGGTCTAACATCCCTCGCGGGGTGTCCAACTCGAGACCAGGACGGGGTCCCATATTCTCTCATTCTCAGGTAATGGGGTTGACTAGATCCTAGAGGGATTCTTGGCATAACACCTACACAGATGCTAGGTACATTTAGGTACATCTAGGTACATCTAGTTAGGAAGGCATTGTAGGAGTACGCACTTTCTTATCATGTGTTTTATGTACTTGTATATATTCATGATTTCTGCAAGATGGTAGAACTATACCATCTCTTTACTTTCGTAGTACTGCTAATCATATATCTCTGCTACTGTCTAATGGTTGTTGCAGCTCATCTATTTCACACTAGAATAACAACTGTTCAATAAATACTTATTGAAAACGCCCAGCCTGTTTATTCTATGTAACTCTCTGAGACAAACTAAGTGAGCACGAGTGACTGAGCGAAAGGTAGTATATTGTTTCGACGATTCTGAGGGATCAGGGTTGTCATGTTCTGAGGTTGCCAGAATCTATTCTCTCCGTGATAAGAGGAGATTATAGTGGCACTGTGAGCTAGCTGATACAGACAGGCTAACGTATCCGGTGGGGGTGCACAGAATCAGTCCGCCACCAGTCCCACAGTTTATGTTATCCAAACGCGCAGATCCTGTATAGGTAATATAGGAACTACACAACATGGCGCCGCCAACGTTGGTTGGGTACTAATTTAACAGTAGAATCTGAGTAGTTCAGTCATGCTATTCTCAGAGACACCTACTCACAAAACACCAGAGACGTCTGGAGTGGGTGGGCACAAACTCCGCCACAGCTGAGTAGGCTAAAAAAATCCTATTTATTGGCTGTTAGTTAATCAAGCTTGCAGGACACAGTGTTCCTAAAATTGTGCAAAACACCTCATTTTAGTTCCCTGGGAAAGCTCTTCTTTACAAAATGACTGAGGACAGAGATAACGTAATAGTAGAGCTACACCTCTCAGCCGGAGAAGAAGATGCAGACGCAATACACATTGCAGAGAACTTTAGAACTACAGTCACCCTGAAACTGCTAGAGCATGGTTTAATACCTAGGGGTGGCATAGTTGTATTCGTGATTGAGGCACACGAATCAAACAGAACAGAGGTATTTTATTCGTGGGTTAAATTCCCAGCAGCAAATGCAAGAACAAAAACATTTCACTCCTACACAGAAGGAGATGCACCAGCGGAATATTGTCCGTTTGAGGAGATTGAGGTTCCGCTCACGTACCAGGAACACTTATACTGGTTTAAAGGCGCCCTATCTCATATAAGAAGAAGAGTAAGACTCGGCTCGCTCGGAAGGGAAGGGGCAACATGGCCGATATTAGCGGCCTACACACCACATCCTGACATTGAAACAATGCCACCAGGAGACTTACTCACACAACACAAAGATTTAATTAAAATATACAAAAAGTTGACGCAATTCGTCATGAGGACACTTACAGTCCAACCAGCGATAGTTGCAACTAATGGAACTCAAATTCAGGGTACAGCAACTAAAATTACACCACAAAATTTACACGCGGTAATGGGTAAAATGCCCACAAAACGTGAACAAATGCCATTCTGGGTAGCTCAGAAAATAACACAGCCAGAAACAGTATTCCCGAATACTACCCCGTATGAAAAACACAGAATGCTAACAATCTGCTTGCCCATGGGGATAACACCACAAGTAGAGGATTGTACCACTTGGGGTACAGTTTTTGCTGCCATTTATACCAGAACACATGGTATCCCGTCATTAGCAGTAGTACCAGACGTATTGAGACAAATACAAAATGAGTACGGAGCAGAGCCTGCCCTGAACGTAGGGATGAAGTTACTAGGTAACTATGCCCAGGTATCAGCCACAATATTAGCTAATATTAAAGGGGAAGCAGCTTCAGTGGCTATCCGCCAATTCCTAGAGGAGTTCAGTCCTTTAGAACATCAACATGAACTACCAAAAATAATTGAAACTGCATATGCAGAATTAGGCAGGGACAGTTTGGGTGGGAAAGCTTTAAAACCACAATTGATGGGCAGTCCTGAAAAGGACACTTCCAAGCAGATACCTACTTCTACAAAGAAGAAGTGGGACAACAAAAAACAACAAAACTTTAAAGGAAATAGATCTCAATCCAGAGGTAGATCTCCTCCACAGGAGCCCTCCGAAAAGAGTTATAACCTAAGGAATAGGGATAACATTAGGAAACCTGACGGGTATCAGGATACTGATACACGTTCCTCTCGTTCCTTTCAGGGTTCATCGAAAAACTCCGAGAGGGAAGGACGGTCGGAAAGGCAAGAAGAGCATACAAAGTCCAGAGACAAGCAGCACGCTCAAGATTACACTTCTAAAAAAGAAGAAAAACCAAAGCAAAAGCCACAGTTCAAAAAGAAGAAGGTTGCAGGCCTAAAGATCAGACATGCCCAGAATTCTGAGGACTCGACTACTGAACGGGGAATGGGCTCTGACGATGCTAGACAGTGCGGCAGAAATAACAATAGCTCGCGAGAACCTGATGAAATTTCTGGTGACAGCGGACTTGAATGATTATATCATGGTAGAAACACCCGATACTAGGGTAAGTGTCCCACATAAAGTATATGAAATAACGCTCCAAATGGAGGGGGACAAATGTAGAACAGTAAGAGGTCTCTTTTGGGAGAACCTGACGTTTGGGTATGATATTTTATTAGCTGAACAAGATTGGCCGCCAGCATTCGTCATGGATTGCCCTAAAGGAGAAAAGGTAATTCTTCCGGCATTCTCAGACCATATTCCCAGGCACTTACAACACACTTATGCGCAGGAGTGGGCGGTAGCCCAGGCTCCGGCATTATACAGAAACCATGTTGGATGGGATGAGGATTCAACCCACCACATAATTCCTTTAAAAAATAATCCAACTGCACAGAGGCAGTATCCAATAAAGCAAGAAGCTAAAAAACAGGTCAGGGAGATCTTAGATCAACTTGAATACCAAGGGGTGATCGAAAATTGCACCTCATCGATGAACAATCCTTTGTTCCCGGTCATGAAACCTGACAATTCATATAGTTTAGTTTTAGATTACAGACATTTAAACACTTGCACTAAGACGTTTGCAGTCCAAACTGCACATAGTGCCGCATTAATGAATAACATTGTGCGGAAAAATATAAAACAACACTTGATATCTCAAATGGATTTTTCTGCCAAAATATAGCACCTGAAAGCAGGTATCTAACAGCATTCTCAGCGCTAGGGTTTCAACTGCAATTTTCTCGACTCCCCCAAGGGTATAAGAACAGCCTGGGGTTGTTTTCGGCCAGAGTAATATATCTAACGGACGATGACCTAGAGGAGCACTTGAACAGAGTAAATACCATAATTTTGGGATTTACATCTGAGGGCTACAAATTCAACTTTAAAAAATCAAAAATTGCCTACCTCAGTGTCCTGTTTTTAGGATATGAGCTTTCAAGTGAAGGAAAAAGCCTGGCAGCCAATTTTTTAGAAAAATGCGCGCTGCTACAACCTCCAAAATCATTGAAGAATTTACAGTCAATTCTGGGATTCCTAAATTTTGGTAGAACATACATTTTAGATTACGCAGAAAGAGTAAAACCTTTCTACGATTTAATAAAACCTGAGTTTTCAGTGAAACAGTTGATACAGGAACATACAGATACACTTCGTTCCTTACAAGCTGACATGATAGCTTCCAAACACTTACAGGCACGCGTAAAAGTACGCAACCTGGTGATCCGTACAGTTGCGGGTCAATCTGGGTACACCTATCTAACATATAATGAAGGTGAGACAGTACCAATTGCATACAAATCACATTTGTACACAAATGCTGAGATGCGCTACGTATCTACAGAAAAGATTCTGAAGCAGTACTAACTGCTGTAGTGAGAGAAAGAGCACTGGCTCAGGGGAAACGGATAATAGTAGTGACTCCAGTTCCAGCCTTGGAGGCTGCGACAAATGCAAGCGTTCCTAATGCTAAAGCCTTACATCCGAGATGGATACAATGGGCTAATTCACTCACTGCATCAGATGTAGAATACAGGTATGACCCAAATTTAAAGACACAAGCATTTCTGCAATACGAACAAGAATATCCTCTACCAAACAAAATAATGCCTCTGGATCAGTATGAATATATAATTTACACTGACGGATCAGCTCAACCGGCCATAGGAAGTAAGCAACAATACAGTGCGGCATGCGCAATCGTTAAAGGTCGCATGCGGGATGGAAAGTTCCACCCAAGTTGCACAAAAACGCAGTCTCTAGGAGACTGCACGGCACAGTTGGCAGCCTTGATACTGGCACTGGTAAATACGAATCGAGAATTCCCCACACTGATTGTGTGCGATTCCTTCTACTGTGTGCAGTCATATAATGAATATTTGCAACACTGGGTTCAAAATGGGTTCAAAGATGCAAAAGGTGGCACAATTAAGCATAAAATGCTATGGGAACAGGTAGTGGAGTTGAAACCCGAACTACCGAGGGCTCATGTGATACATACACTGAGTCATCAGCGTGATGGCGTTCACGTTGAAGGGAATTCATTGGCTGAGGAAGCCGCAAAGGGGGCTGTACGCACGGCTGCCGTAGCTGCAATCACTCGTTCTAAAACGGGAATAGACGGTGAGATTATGGTAGCTATCAATGCTTGTCGCAAAAACAGCAGAGCAGTACCAAAAAAGTTTCCGCTCAAGTACTCCTACAAGTTAGATGCCAATAATATTCCATTTTCTCATATTCCTGGAGTGGGGGATAGAGTAATTCCAAACATGGATCGTAGGTTATGTTTAATTCTAGCAGCACACGAAGGGATAGGTTCTGCCCATGCAGGAGTTACGGCGACTGTTTCTTTATTGAAACAACGCTATTGGTGGCCTGGGTTAACAAAGCAGACTAAAGACTATGGGGCCGATTAGGATGACGGGCGGACTTTCGTCCGCCTGCCACCCTAGCGGTGCTGGGACCGGCCGCCAGTGGTGCGGCGGTCCCGCACAGGCGATTAGGATGCCACCGCCACCGTGGCATCCTCCATTCCCAGCATTGTGGCGGGCGGTGCGCACAGCACTGCCCGCCACAATGCTGGGAATGCACTGTGTGCATCGTCATGCACAAGGTGACAGGCACCGCGAGGTGCCTGCCACCATGTCCATGACAATGACCCCCCATGTGCACCCCCCACCCCCACCCAACATCTTGGGGGCCCGCAACGGGCCCCCGAAAGTGGAATCCGCCTGGCTTTCCATGGCAGAGTCACTGCCATGGAAAGCCCTGCACCGCCGACCATCGTAATATGGATGGAGGCGCCTGCAAGGCACCGCCACCATATTGCAGGCCTTTTCCGCCCGGTAGGCAATTGGGCCGATTGCCTACCGGCGGAAAACCGGCGGACGTTCTTTCCGTCCGCCTGGGTCCCCACCACCATCGTAATATGGCGGTGGGGAAATGTGAAGCGGGTGGTGGAAAATAGCGGGCGGATCACCACCGCCATACGGGCGGTGGCGATCCGCCCGCTATCCTAATGACCCCCTATGTCTTGAAATGCGACATCTGCCAGCAGATGAAAGGTTCCACCGTAACACGTCCAGCACAGACACCATTATTAATATCTGACAAACCACTAGCGTGTGTTTACTTGGACCACTGCAGCCCCTTACAAGAGATGGGGCTTACAGGTATATCATGGTTGCAGTGGATTCCTGCTCAAGATTCCTATGGGTGTGGCCCCAACGCTCGACTGACGCTCAAACTGTTATAAAAGATTTGCAAGTCTTTATAGGGACATACGCAATTGGCACATTACATTCTGACCAGGGCCCTGCGTTTAGCTCTCGGGCTTACAAGGAGGCCATGCTAGGATTGGGTGTAGCATTGCGGTACTCATCTCCGTACCAACCCGAGGGAAATTCGGTTGTGGAGAGAAAAAACCGGGACTTAAAGCAATCTTTAACAGCTAGAGTATTAGGCACGGGTGAAAGTTGGGTAAAACATCTGTATGGAGTCCAGCGAGCTTTGAACAACATACCAAGAAGTTCTCTGGGGTGTCACTCCATATGAGGTCCTATTTGGGACAAGAATGTGGGTACCTGATCTTGATTGTGAAGGCGCAGTGGCGGATGAAAAGACTTTTGACATCCATGATCGTTTGGCTGTTTTACAGGATCTAAATGAATCCAGGACACAACAAAATAATGTCCACCTGAAGAAGACCGCCACTGGGGAAGTCAAATCAGTCACTGCAAGGCCTGTCTGGATCCCAAAAGTTGGGGATCTGGTCAGAGAGAAGATAGCGGATAAGAAAGAATTTGGGCCATCATACAGAAAGCCTGTACTGGTCCTAGCAATTGAAGGAACAAGAACTGTACTTCTACCGCCTCTTGCCGGAAAAAAGGAGAAAAGATTTGTCTCAATCGACCTAATCAAACCACACTATGTGGCCGATACTGAGTAGTAGGCCACGTGGACTCCAAAGTAGCAGACGCCCTCCTCTCGCTACAATTCAAGAAGTTCAAATGGAAAGACTCATCACGTTCGAAGAGTCTCCTGCACGGAATGAAGGACTATGCAACAATGCTATGGAACTCGTTCCGCTTGAACCTGAAGTTCAATTTCAAAATCAAACTCAAAGTGAAAGACAACTCGCTATTCAACCAAATACAGATGTCTACGTCAACATGCCTCGACAAGAACAAACTACGATTTCTACAAATCCTGATGCAATACCAACAATTGATCGAACTGCTTCTGGCTACTTCATAAACTTTGATACATTTTCTTTGGATCCAAGCGAACCGGAACCGACGCCAGCCAAAAAATCACGCAAGCACCAAGTAAAAGACTTTCTGAACTTTCTTAAAAAGACTTACCTGGTGTCACCTTGGGTAGAACTATGGGTAATCACCGGGATACTTTTCTTTCTTTTCTGGGTAGGCTTGGTAATAGTTTTTAGTATGCTTGTTAATGGAAGATACCTTCGACAAAGCTCTGCAGCCCAAAATGTAGACTTACTTTTGAAACCACACCTATCATCTCATCGAGAACAAAGAGACTTGTCATCAGTGAACATTACAGCAGTTCCTATACCTGATGGTATAGTTTGGGACAAGGTTGATTTCAATATATTTGGTCATACTGAAATTTTAAGAATTCCTCATTTATTTAAAATATCATTGAGCGATATCATTACCTCAAGTACATTTTCCGATGATTGGGATTTCGAAACTGTTAATAACATGTTGTCTGATTTGGAAAAATCTGCTGCATTTTCTAATAATGAAACATTCGAAAGAACATCAGATTTCGAAACTATGTATTGTTATCAACACTATGGTCATCACTTTTTACATAAATCTGCTAATCCTAGAAATGTGTTCACATACCACCAGTGGGAACATTGTCCAACACCGCCGAAAGGCAGTTCAAAAATATTTGCACAGAAGTTTCCATATTTTTCAGGGTTCAATGTGTCTGACCCAGCCTCATATTATTATAAGGTTGCACCAACATCAGCACAGAAAAATATGTTAACAAACACCAAACAGATTTACTCTGCTTCCCTTATTGCCCAGTTGTCTGAACAAGGTTTCGACTTATGGAAAGACACCATAGACTTAAAATCAGTCTGGGGTACTAGAGAATGGCAAGTTCAGAGAACAGAAGCTTTGTTTAGAGCATGCCTCATCCCTCAACAAATTATGTTTTTGAACGAGACAGTACAACAGACGTCTTGCCTTGGACTAGCCAAGAACAAAGACTTGAACACACCTCGGTTGCCAACTTCGTCACACACCGAGGGTAACGAAACATCACAGAAGGAGATTACAGTAGATGACATCATACAATACAACAGATCAGACCCCGATTGGAAAAAATGGTTGATTTGGCCCACAGACACTAATAGTTGTCAGGCAAGATTTATGGGTAAAACCGAAGGGTTTAGTATCCATAGGCCAGATCCATGTTATGTACAGAGACAACATCCAGCGGGTAGTGACATCCTACAGTGTTGGGAAGTTGTGCCTTGATTGGCTAAAAACCTCAACACTCACAAAGGTGAAACAACACTTTTCCTTACTATCACAGAATGTGGATCTCAGGGATTTTTTATTGGGTCCCAGGCAACCACGTCAGAAACGTTTCTATTATGCTGCCTACAATGAAATATGGTAAATATCACAACAAGAGGCCGCAGAGAGGTTACGTGAAATAGATCGTATAAATCTAGAAAAATCTCTAGCAGTGGAAGACAATGGGTTAACTACATTGACCTCCAGGATATATTCCTTAGGCAACATTGTATCTTCTGCGATAGACATACTAGAACAAGATTTGGCCATATTACAACACGGGCAATCTCAATTGCGTTCTATTATATTATTAAGCTGGACGCTGCAATCTTTGCGTGCAGGCTACGTGCCTTGGCGTTATATCAACAGTACGTCTCTGTTTTATGAATACAATCTCACAGATAAACAGATAGAAATGGCACAAAGGGGAGCAAAATATACAATGCTGCGTAACGAAAAACTGGATAGATTAGCATTTACAGTGGCAGAATCACCGTCCACGGAATGGCTAATCCATGGCCACATAACTCTGCCGGTCACTACTTTTCAGTTTCAGTATTGCCTTGAACAAAAGCAAGTAGGCAGATATGACGCAATGGGTAAGGAATACATTAAGGAATCATGGGTATTACCATACAGATTTCGATGCCGGAGTGGGGATCGAGAAGTGTTTCTGAGCGGTACAAACTGTGAGAACGCTTTGAGTGGATCACTCATATGCCAGGATATAATGCTGCATGGGGCTTGTAATGGTTCTGTGGCAAACCTGTCCTGCCATTTGAGGGGTGCCCCAGCTGCTGTGATTACTCCAGCATTCAGGCTACTTTCGAATGGGAGTTACTTGATGCTGAACAGTCAAGGCTGCTGCGGCATGCTCCCGGGCATCGCATATCTGGTAACCGTGAGCTCCAGGGTTACTTGTTGTATGCAAGTATTGTTTCCACCGACATATACAGTCAGGGAGGCGCCGTTATGGCCTTCACTGAATGTTTCTTTAATACGGTTTGATACTCTAAGCAGAATGAAAGCCATGCTTCTACAGAAGTCTGTGCCCTTAACCTCCGCTCGAGAGACTTTTGATCTCCAGATCGCAAGGTCTTTGGCAGAGATACTGTTGTATTCCTCTTAGGGTGTCCATACACGGGCTTTCCTGTATCATGTCCTTATATAGGCACAATTCGCCCTGCCCTTATATAGGCATAAAATCCCAGCCCTTATTTAGGCATTAAACCGTGCACTCCAAATACAGGCATGGTCTCCGACATCCATCCACCCTAACGTCACAACGAGTTCATGAAGAACAGACCCTTAGGCTTCGGGAGTTTCCCTAGCACAGGACTATTGATTTCTTCAAGGACTCATATATTATGCATGAACAATTATTCCTTAGGGGTTCATTCATGACGTCTTCCGCTGACCGATTCACGTCAATGCTAACATTGTGAGGTACCTCTCAGGTATAAATATACCTTCCCTAGCCCTTGTAAACTAGAGGAGACCTCGACTTCAGAGGAGCCCGTTTCCCGGCCTGACGCACTGAGAAGACGCTGTCATCCCTGCATGCAGAGAGTCCAGCTTCCAGTGATCTGACTTCCCTTGCGGGGTGTTGGAGTTCGAGTCTGGCAAGAGATTCCTACCTCTCCCATTCTTAAGGTATGGAGCTGACTAGAACCTAGAGGGACTCTCGGCATACTAGGCATACTAGGCTTAACATACTCTTAGTATACCATAGTAAGGAATACTTCACCTACTTCATACCTCTCCCTACACCTAGGTCAGGTTAGGTACATTGGGGTAGAACTAGATTAGAAACGCATCGTATGAGTACTCGCATTTTTAGTCTGTGTCATTTATATAAATGCATCTATACTAAAAGATAATGCTATTGCAGTATTATTTATTTCTACTGCTCACACTGTACATTATTTATCTCGCATACTGTCTTGTGATCGTAACAGCACATTTTACTTACACTAGAAACAAGACTGTTCAATAAATCTTTTATTGAAACGCCCGTCTGTTCTTTCTGTGTAACTTGGAGAAAACTAAGCATGCACGATTGAGCTGAGTGAAATAGTTATCTATTGTTTCCACGACTCTGGGACACGTTCTGATTCTAAAGGGAAACAAAGTGGTCATGTTTTGCGGCTGCCAGAAACTACTCCTTCTTGTCGTCAAGGAGTTTCTAGTGGCCTCTGAGCTAGCTGGCACAAGTAATTAAGTTTAATATACTCGATAGGGACATACTGACCTTAGTCCTATGTCAAACCTATAGGATATATTATTCCAATGCGCAGAGCCTATTAGGGAAATAGGAGCTACACTACATGGCGCCCAACGTTTGGTAAGGCGGTAATTTAAGGCTAGATACTGAGTAACTCAGCCGTGCTTTTTCTCTCAGGGACCCCTACCCATATACTCCAAAAGACGTCTGGAGTGGGCAGGGTTAAGTATCCACCAAGGCTACATAGGGAAACACCCTATATATTAGATGTTTGGTTTGCTCAACGTTGAAGGATACAGTTTTCCAAAATATTGTGCACCTTATCTTTGTTTCCTTGAAACTTGTTCTACATTTTTCAAAAAACAAAATGACTGAAGCCGGAAACGATGAAGCTGCGACTGATCCAGCCCAAGCAGCAGTTTTTGACATTACAGGTTTAAATGAAACCGAGGAGGGTGTTATAGACATCGCTCCAAACTTAAGAAGAGCCATCACTCTAAAACTTATAAAACATGGCCTACCACCAAGAGGTGGTAGAGCAGTTTTCGTGATAGAGGCACACGAATCCTTTCAGACAGAGGTATTCTATTCATGGGTAATATTTCCTGAATCCAATCCAGTAACACACATGTTTCACTTCTACAAAGAAGATGATCCACCAGAGGAATACATTCCTTTCGAGGATATTGAAATTCCATTAACATACCAGGAGCATCAGCTCTGGTTTAAAGGCGCCCTAAAACATCACAGAAACATTACCAGGCTCGGTCCACTAGGTAGACCAGGAGCAACATGGCCAATTCTAGCCGGCTACACACCTCATCCTGACATTGAAGGAATGTCAGACGAGGAACTACTTACTCAACTCACAGAGTTAATAAAAATCTACAGACAATTGGTCCAATATGTCATGCGGTCTTTCACAGTCCAGCAACCACTGACACTTCCAAATCAAACTCCTCAACCGGGGAATACACTAAAAATAACACCACAGACTCTATACACAGTCATGGGTAAAATGCCCACAAAACGTGAGCAAATTCCATTCTGGATAGCTCAAAAGATTACTCAAATAGAAGCAGTATTTCCAAATACTAGCCCATATGAGAAACACAGAATACTGACAATCAGTTTACCTATGGGGATCACACACAACTGGAAGACTGCACCACTTGGGGCTCAGTCTTTGCTGCCATCTATACTAAAACACATGGCATTCCGTCAATTGCGGTAATACCTGATGTCCTGAAACAAATTCAAAATGAATACAGGGCAGAGCCTGCTCTAAATTTAGGTATGAAATTACTGAAAAATTTCGACCAGGTCTCAACAATAATATTATCTAATATTAAAGGGAGGCAGCAGCAGTGGCGATCCGCCAAAATTAAGGGAATTTGATGTTACAGAACATCAAACTGAGCTACCCAGAATAATAGAACAATCTTATGCAGAATTAGGCAGAGATAGTTTGGGTGGAAGACCAGTGAAGCCGAAACTATCTGAAAGTCCTGAGAAGGACTCAATTAAACAAACTCCTACATCTTCTAAAAAGAAGTGGGAGACTAATAAACAAAATTCAAATGAGAAACGTTCTCAATCCCGAGGTAGGTCTCCTCAAAAGGAGCCCTCTGAAAGGAGGTATAACCTCAGGAATAGGGATAATTTGAGAAAGCCTGACAGGTATCAAGATACTGATACACGTTCCTCTCGTCCCTTTCAGATCTCATCACAGACTTCGGAAAGAAGAGGACGATCGGAACATAGAGAAGAACGCGTGAAATCGAAAGACGAAAAACACGCTCCAAAAACTAAAGCAAAACCTCAATTCTCCAAAAAGAAAGTAGCAGGTCTAAAGATCAGACATGCCGAGAATACTGAGAACACAACTCAAGAACGGAGAATGGGCTCAGACAATGCTGGACAGTGCAGCAGAAGTCACTTTTTTGGGAAAGACTATCAAGGGGCTATGACATACTTCTAGCAGAAAAAGACTGGCCACCACAATTTGTCAGGGAGTGCCCACACGGCGAAGACATTATTATGCCCGCCTTATCCAACCATATTCCAATACACCTAAAACATACATATGCCAGGAAATGGGCAGTAGCCCAGGCCCCAGCATTATATAAAAATCATGTAGGATGGGATGAGGACTCACCTCACCATAAAATACATCTAAAACATGAACCAACTGCACAAAGGCAGTATCCTATAAAGCAAGAAGCTAAAAAACATGTCAGGGAGATCTTAGATCAACTTGAATATCAAGGGGTGATTGAAACATGCACCTCCTCAATGAACAATCCTTTGTTTCCTGTCTCCAAACCAGACAACACATATCGTCTAGTTTTGGATTATAGACACTTAAACACTTGTTCTAAAACCTTTGCAGTACAAAATGCACATAGCACAGCATTAATGAATAACATTGTGCGTAAAAATATAAAACAACATTAGATATCTCAAATGGTTTCTTTTGTCAAAACATAGCACCTGAAAGTAGGTACTTAACAGCATTCTCCATAATGGGGACCCAGCGTCACTTTTGTCGACTCCCACAAGGGTTCAAGAACAGCCCAGGTTTATTCTCAGCGAGGGTAACGGAGTTACTATAAATTTACGACAATGAGGCATTGTCCTATGTCGATGACATCTATCTGACAGACGATGACCTGGACAAACACTTGAACAGGGTGAGCACCATTATACTGGGTTTCGCCTCTGAGGGCTACAAGTTCAACTTTAAAAAGTCCAGAATTGCCCATCTCAATGTCCTATTTCTAGGATATGAGCTTTCAAGTGAAGGCAAGAGCTTGGCAGCTAACTTTCTAGAGAAATGTGCGCTGCTCCAACCTCCAAAAACGCTAAAAAACTTACAATCCATTCTGGGTTTCCTAAATTTTGGAAGAACATACATTCTAAATTACGCAGAAAGGGTTAAACCTCTCTACGCATTAATCAAACCTGATTTTTCTATCAGAAACTGGACACAGGAACACACAGAAATCTTGCGTTCACTACAGGCTAACATGTTAGCAACAAATCACTTACAAACACGTGTAAGTCAATGAAATTTGGTGATCCGAATAATTTCGGGTCAATGCGGATTCACCTACTTAACCTTCAATGAGGGTGAGAAAATACCAATCGCATACAAATCTCATTTGTACACACAAGCGGAAATGCGCTTCAGTTCAACTGAAAAAATTCTGACAGCAGTTCAAACGGCTGTAGCAAAAGAAAGAGCCTTAGCCCAAGGGAAACGCATTATTGTCGTAACCCCGGTACCAGCTTTAGAAGCGGTCACAAAAGCAAGCATTCCAAATGCTAAAGCATTACATCCAAGATGGATACAATGGGTTAATTCTCTTGCTGCAACAGATGTTGAATATGTTTTTGATCCAGATTTAAAAACACAAGCATTCCTGCAATATGAACAAGAATGTCCTCTGCCTACTAAAATTCTGCCTCTCGATCAGTACGAATTCATAATTTACACTGACGGATCCGCACAGCCCGCAACAGGGAGTAAGCAAGCTTACAGTGCAGCGTGTGAGATCGTTAAAGGTCGCATGCGGAATGGCATCTTCAGACCTATGGTCACAAAAACTCAATCTCTAGGAGATTGTACAGCTCAGCGAGCTGAACTACAAGCATTCAAACTGGCACTTGAAAGTACAGATCGAGAATTCCCCACACTAATAGTGTGCGATTCCTTTTACTATGTTCAGTCGTATAATGAATATATACAAAACTGGCTTGAAAATGGTTTCAAAGATGCGAAAGGTGGCACAATAAAGCATAAAATGCTTTGGGAACAAGTAGTTCAGTTGAAAAACGAACTACCAAAGGCTCACGTGATCCACACACTGAGTCATCAACGTGATGGCGTTCACGTTGCAGGGAATTCATTGGCTGACGAAGCCGCAAAGGGGGCTGTTCAGACGGCTTCCGTAGCTGCGATCACTCGTTCAAAAACGAAAATAGACAGTGAGATAATGTTGGCTGTCAATGCTTCAAGCAAGGGCAGCAGTGCAGCGTTACCAAAAAAGTTTCCACTCAAGTACTCTTATGTAATTGATGCGAACAACGTTCCTTTTGCTCGAATCCCTGGAGTGGGGGATAGGGTAATTCCAAACAAGGAACGCAGATTAGGACTAATCCTAGCAGCACACGAAGGGATAGCTTCTGCACATGCAGGTGTTTCTGCAACAGTATCTATACTCAAGCTAAGATATTGGTGGCCTGGCATTCGGAAACAAACTAAGAATTATGTTTTAGAATGTGATATTTGCCAACAGATGAAAGTCTCAACAGTGAAACGTCCTGCGCAGACACACCTGTTAATTTCAGACAAACCATTAGCTTGTGTTTACCTGGACCACTGCGGTCCCTTGCAAAGGGATGGTAACTATAAATATATCATGGTTGCAGTGGATTCATGCTCTAGGTTCCTATGGATATGGCCTCAGCGCTCGGCTGACGCTCGAACTGTTATAAAAGATTTGTGAGTCTTTATCGGCACTTACGCAATAGGCACGCTACATTCTGACCAGGGTCCTGCGTTTAGCTCTCGGGCTTACAAAGAAGCCATGGCCAGTCTGGGCGTTGCATTGCGGTACTCCTCTCCATTCCATCCTGAGGGAAATTCGGTTGTGGAAAGGAAAACCGGGACATAAAGCAGTCTATAACAGCTAGGGTATTAGGTTCGGGTGATGGGTGGGTCAAACACCTTAATGGGGTCCAACGCTCATTGAATAATCTGCCAAGAAGTTCTCTAGGGGGGGTCACTCCATATAAGGTCCTATTTGGGACAAGAATGTGGGTACCAGACCTTGAACACGTAGGCACAGTGGTGGAAAATAAACCGTTTGATATCAAAGATCGTTTGGCTGTTTTACAGGAACTGAATGAGTTAAGAACGAAACAAAGCAACGTATTCCTACAGCCAACCACCACTGGGGAAAAATCGGCTGTCCCAGCAAGGCCTGTCTGGATTCCAAAAGTTGGGGATCTAGTCAGAGAAAAGAATGCGGACAAGAAGGAATTTGGACCTTCTTACAGACAACCAGTACCTGTCCTAGCAGTTCAAGGAACAAGAACAGTACTTCTGCCGCCCCTTGCTGGAAGAAAGGAGAAAAGATTTGTGTCCATCGACCTGATCAAACCACAGTATGTGGCCAATACTAAATAGTAGGCCTCGTGGACTCCGACCTAGTAGCAGACGCGCTCCTCTCGCTACTATCCAAGAGGTTCAGACTGAAAGACTGATAACAATCGAGAATTCAGCTGTAACAAATGGAGGACTAAGCAACAACGCTATGGAACTCATCCCTCTTGAAAACCAAGTAACAGTTCGTCCAAATACACCTGTCTACACCAATGTAGCAAGTGATGAACTGGTTCCAGTGATTTCTACAAATCCTGATGCAATTCCAACAATTGATAGAACTGCTTCTGGCTATTTCATTAACTTTGATACGTTCTCAGAAGATCCGAGTGAACCTGAAACGACGCCAGCATCATTCAAACTCAAGCAGCAAGTACAAGACTTTCTTCACTTTCTGAAAAAGACTTATTTGGTTTCTCCATGGATTGAACTCTGGATTATATCTGGACTATTTGTTTTCCTGCTCTGGCTAGCTTTGGTTACAACTGTGAGCGTGCTTATCAGTGGCAGATACATCCATGTGAACACTGAAGGAAAAGATGTGAACGTACTTTTGAAACCTCATAAATCTTCCCATCGTGAAGCAAGAGACTTGTCATCAGTGAACATCACAGCTGTTCCTATACAGGATGGTATAGTGTGGGACAAAACAGATTTTGACATCTTCGGCCCGACGGAACAATTGAACATTCCACATTTGTTTAAAATTTCACTAAGTGATCTAATTACGTCCAGTACCTATTCTGATGATTGGGACTTTGAATATTTAGAGGGTTCATCAGACTATGAACAACTGTATTGTTATAACCACTATGGTCATCATTATTTGCATAAATCTGGATATCCAAGAAATGTGTTTATGTTTAACCAATGGGAACATTGTCTTACGCCACCTAAAGGTAGTTCAAAAACATTTGCTAGTAAGTTTCCATATTTTTCAGGTTACAATACATCTGACCCAGAAACATTTTACTTTAGAAATGTAAACAATACAGGACTGAAAATTATGTTAACTAATACAAAACAGATTTACTCTGCAGCATTTATTGCCCAACTGTCTAGACAGGGTTTCGACTTATGGAAGGACACAATAGACACAAAAACTGTCTGGGGTAGTAAAGATTGGCAAGTGCAGGGGATAGAAGCTTTATTTAGAGCCTGTATCATCCCTGAACAAATAATGTTCTTGAATGAAACCATCCAACAAACATCTTGTCTTGGACTAGCCAAGATCAAGGAGATGAACACACCTTCTGTACCAACACCTGCAAGTGATAACGATACACAGGCAGTGGTGACAGTTGACAATATAATACAACTCAACAGATCTAATCCTGATTGGAAAAAATGGTTGATCAGGCCCACAGACACGAATAACTGTCAGGAAAGATTCCTGAATAAAACTCAGGGCTTTACTATTAATAGGCCAGACCCAAGATACGTCCAAACATACAGTGTAGGAAAATTATGCCTCGATTGGCTGCATAAGTCTACACTACAGGATGTGAAACAACACTTATCCTTACTTAAAAAGGACGCAGACCTTAGGGAATTCTTGCTTGGACCAAGAAAACCGCGTCAAAAACGTTTCATATATGCCGGCATTTATGCTGCCTATAATGAAGCATGGAAAGTATCACAGATGGAGGCCGCAGAACGAATACGTGAACTTGATCGTATTAATTTAGAGAAAACACTCTCTGTGGTCGACAATGGGTTAACAACTTTGTCCTCCAGAATATATTCATTGGATGGCATTGTATTCTCTGCTATCGACATACTAGAACAAGATTTGGCGATGTTACAACACGGTCAGTCTCAATTACGTTCTATTGTGTTATTAAGCTGGACGCTGCAATCTTTGCGAGCGGGCTATGTGCCTTGGCGTTTTATCAACACGTCAGCTCTGTTTGCAGAATACAATCTGACTGATAAACAGATCGAATTGGCACAAAGAGGAGCAAGGTATACAGTGCTGAGCATTGAAAAACTGGAAAAATTACCATTCACAGTGGCAGAAAACCAGCTACAGAATGGCTTATTCATGGCAAAATAACATTACCTGTGACTACTTTTCAGTTTCAGTATTGCCTCAGACAAATGCAAGCAGGCAAATATGAAAGGTTGGGTAAGGAATACATTAAGACATCTTGGGATTTACCGTATACATATAGATGTTGGAGTGGGGATCGTGAAGTGTTTTTGAGCGGTACACACTGTAAACGTGCACTGAGCGGTTCACTTATATGTCAGGACATTTCTTTACACGGGGCTTGTAATGGTTCTGTGGCAAATTTGTCTTGCCATCAGCAGGGTACACCAGCTGCTGTGATTAATCCAACGTTTGGACAACTTTCTAATGGGAGTTACCTCATGTTGAATGATCAGAGTTGCTGCGGCATGCTGCCAGGCATCCCATATCTAGTAACGGTCAACTCCAGGGTCACTTGCTGTATGCAAGTATTGTTTGCCCCAATAGACACAGTCAGGAAGTCGCCTCTATGGCCTTCGCTGAACGTCTCTTTTGTAAGATTTGATACTTTGAGCAGAATGAAAGACATGCTTTTACAGCAAACAGTGCCTTTGACCTCGGCCAAAGAAACCTATGATCTACAAGTAGCAAGGACTTCGGCTGAGATACAGACTTTAATACGTACAAACTGCCCTATACATTTCGTAGAAATGATAACACGTATCTTCAACATGTCTGATACAAGTGGAATTGTACATGTATTTAAGAGCATCTGCTCCGGTCTGTTAGCACCTTTCCAGGCAATACTCGGTATCATCCCGAACTTTGCACATTCGGTGTTTGGTGGCATACCATTAATTCTAGCACTTGTTGCCGGAATTCTATTTCTCTTCCTGCTATTGCGCTATGGCCAGCCTATTCGCAGACATCACTCCGAGCGAAATGGAGAAAGCTCTCCTTGAAAGAAAGTGCCGTGAGCGAATAGTACAGCTATTGGGCATGACTCGTCTACGGGACCTGAATACCACGTGGTTCCTGTCATTCAGACCAATCTGGCAAGATTGCATCTTACCTGTTCTACGATGCCTGCTATGCGGTGAAGAATGCGTGTTAGACACTTGTCTCACATTTCCATCAGCAACGCCAACGGACGTCGATACTCTGCTGGTCCCGATAACGGCCCATGCTCTGTGTTGTCCCCAGAGGCTACCAATCCTGATGTCAGCATTCATTGAGATCTCACAGACGCTTCCGGCTGCTGCTGAGGTACGAGAAAGATCTACAGGCACACAGGTAACAACAAACGCGAACATTGCTGCGGCATCCTATGCGGAAAGCGATGCTTCACATCTCTGTGCAATTAATCTACTACACGAGGTGTTCCAACTGACACCAACTTCAGTGGATGATGTTTTGTCTATAGAAATAGATTAATCTCATGTTTACACCAGACCCGTAAACTGACTATGATTCAGCATACAGTGTTCCAGAGATGCAGTAACAATTTGGCCTACATACTTCAAAATCTTGGAACTCTTCCAAAATTGAACTTTTTCCCATTTTTTCGAACTAAAATGGCACTTCAATCTGCTTAAAGTAGAACTAGCCTTATAGTACAGACTTCGCGGTACTTCCACGGACACTTAGTCATCTTGTGTGTCTAAAACAGTTCATTAATTTTCAAGACATGAAATGATTTTGATTTTTGAACAACTTATCGATCATTTTTGTCACATGTAAATATTACTGCTTATTTTCATTCGAATTGCATTTAATTTCGAACTTTATGCCTGAAATGAAAAGCATTGCTTAATATGTACAGTACCTTTTTGCATTTTTACTATGTTTTTTAATGCTTTTAAGACATATTTTTTAAATATGCGGTACTCCATTTTATGTTTAGCATTTTTTTTAAAATGTCTAGCATTTTAATATTATCATACACACGAAAGTGGAGTGGGTGTTGTATTCCTCTTAGGGTGTCCATACACGGGCTTTCCTGTATCATGTCCTTATATAGGCACAATTCGCCCTGCCCTTATATAGGCATAAAATCCCAGCCCTTATTTAGGCATTAAACCGTGCACTCCAAATACAGGCATGGTCTCCGACTTCCGTCCACCCTAACTTCACAACGAGTTCATGAAGAACAGACCCTTAGGCTTCGGGAGTTTCCCTAGCACAGGACTATTGATTTCTTCAAGGACTCATATATTATGCATGAACCATTATTCCTTAGGGGTTCATTCATGACGTCTTCCGCTGACCGATTCACGTCAATGCTAACATTGTGAGGTACCTCTCAGGTATAAATATACCTTCCCTATTCTTGTAAACTAGAGGAGACCTCGACTTCAGAGGAGCCCGTTTCCCGGCCTGACGCACTGAGAAGACGCTGTCATCCCTGCACGCAGAGAGTCCAGCTTCCAGTGATCTGACTTCCCTTGCGGGGTGTTGGAGTTCGAGTCTGGCAAGAGATTCCTACCTCTCTCATTCTTAAGGTATGGAGCTGACTAGAACCTAGAGGGACTCTTGGCATACTAGGCATACTAGGCTTAACATACTCTTAGTATACCATAGTAAGGAATACTTCATCTACTTCATACCTCTCCCTACACCTAGGTCAGGTTAGGTACATTGGGGTAGAACTAGATTAGAAACGCATCGTATGAGTACTCCCATTTTTAGTCTGTGTCATTTATGTAAATGCATCTATACTAAAAGATAATGCTATGGCAGTATTATTTATTTCTACTGCTCACACTGTACATTATTTATCTCGCATACTGTCTTGTGATCGTAACAGCACATTTTACTTACACCAGAAACAAGACTGTTCAATAAATCTTTTATTGAAACGCCCGTCTGTTCTTTCTGTGTAACTTGGAGAAAACTAAGCATGCACGATTGAGCTGAGTGAAATAGTTATCTATTGTTTCCACGACTCTGGGACACGTTCTGATTCTAAAGGGAAACAAAGTGGTCATGTTTTGCGGCTGCCAGAAACTACTCCCTTCTTGTCGTCAAGGAGTTTCTAGTGGCCTCTGAGCTAGCTGGCACAAGTAATTAAGTTTAATATACTCGATAGGGACATACTGACCTTAGTCCTATGTCAAACCTATAGGATATATTATTCCAATGCGCAGAGCCTATTAGGGAAATAGGAGCTACACTACAATACAGGCGCCAAATCATACAAACTGCCCTTTCCATTTCGCAGAAATGGTCAATTGTATCTTTAACAAGTCTGATACGACAGGCATAGACCACCTATTTAAGACAGGTTCTGGACTTCTGAGCACCTTTCAGACGGTACTTGGAGTTATCCCAAACTTCATACACTCCGTATTTGGAAGCATCTTTGGAGGACTTGCAGTTATCCTGACTGTTTTATATTTGCTACGCAATGGACGTCCCAGTCACCAAGGAGATGGAAAAAGCACTCTTGGAGCGTAACTACCGTGACCGCATGGTACAACATCTGGGCACACCTCGCCTAAGAGAACTAAGTGCATCTTGGTTCTTGTTATTTCGACCATTCTGGATGGACTGCATCTTACCTGTCCTCCGATGCCTGTTTTGCAGAGAAGAATGCGTGTTAGACCTGTGTTTGACACTCCCATCATGTGCGCAACCGGACGTGAATGCGTTACTGGACCCGATAACGGCCCATGTTCTGCAGTGTCCTCAGCGTATTCCAATGTTGACGGCGGCATTCCTTGAGCCACCGCAGGTAGTAACAGCACCTGTTGGTATGAACACCGGCTCCTCCACTGACACCCAGGCTTTGGACGGCGCACAGGCTGCACCGGCTGCGGACAGCGTGAAATATCATCTGTGCTCAATTGACATACTCTGCGAGGTGTTACAGGGGCTGTGTACGGCGGAAGCAAGCAACAGAAATGTTGCGTCTACCAGTCAGGACACGTAAACATTTGACTCATTTGGCTCGTCGTGTGCTGGGAAGAAATTCGCCCTTTTTTAAATAAGCTCAAATTTGGAACTCAAAAACAAAAATTTACATTCCTTTCATTTTTTGGGCTTACATGGCTTTTTTTAATGCTTATAGTGCTTCGGACTATAGTTATGGACACTTTAGAGCTATGGCTTGCATTATTTTTTAGCATTTAAAAAAAAAATGTTTTTAGAAATTTTTGAGGATTTTAAACTTTTTTTAGCATAATCACTGTTTTTATAAATCTATACTAATATGCGTTAGCCTAGCAGTACAGTAATAAGTTACATATGTCGTCCAGTCGGAAGAGGAGTGGGTGTTATATTCCATATAGGTACCATATATAGGCGCAGGTAACCTTGTAACCTTTCACCTATATTCTTCCCTACATTACACACATAACGGTTCTTGGGTACTGACCTTTTACCTAGATATGACACTGCATTCAGAACGCGGGTTTTTCCCTGGTTCGACTCTCATACATTATGCATGAGGCTTCTTGGAAGCACAGCAGGACTACCAGTAGGAGTACCATCTCCTGTATAATATCTCTGTATAAAGTTCAGGCCCAACATCATCCTTTAGGCCAACACAGTAACACAGCAAGGTAGGACCCCTGGGGAGACCTATGGGTATATATACAGCACATCTTCCTTAGGAAGATAGAGGAGACCGAGACTTCCCGACTGACACACTGACCAGAGACGCTGAGGTTCCTGCATGCAGACGCTCCAGCTCGCAGTGGTCTAACATCCCTCGCGGGGTGTCCAACTCGAGACCAGGACGGGGTCCCATATTCTCTCATTCTCAGGTAATGGGGTTGACTAGGTCCTAGAGAGATTCTTGGCATAACACCTACACAGATGCTAGGTACATCTAGGTACATCTAGTTAGGAAGGCATTGTAGGAGTATGCACTTTCTTATCATGTGTTTTATGTACTTGTATATATTCATGATTTCTGCAAGATGGTAGAATTATACCATCCCTTTACTTTCGTAGTACTGCTAATCATTTATCTCTGTGACTGTCTAATGGTTGTTGCAGCTCATCTATTTTACACTAAAATAACAACTGTTCAATAAATACTTATTGAAAACGCCCAGCCTGTTTATTCTGTGTAACTCTCTGAGACAAACTAAGTGAGCACGAGTGACTGAGCGAAAGGTAGTATATTGTTTCGACGATTCTGAGGGATCAGGGTTGTCAAGTTCTGAGGTTGTCAGAATCTATTCTCTCCGTGATAAGAGGCGATTATAGTGGCACTGTGAGCTAGCTGATACAGACAGGCTAACGTATCCGGTGGAGGTGCACGGAATCAGTCCGCCACCAGACCCACAGTTTATGTTATCCAAACGCACAGATCCTGTATAGGTAATATAGGACCTACACGACAGGCCTAGCTGTCAATTGTAGAAAACCAGAGTACAGAGTAAAATACTAATACTGTATCTAATGAAAGGGACCAGCTAGAAGAATTATTGAACAACAATTGTTAACAGTTATTAAAAATCCAATTCAATTGTGAAGTTTGATTTTTAATAAACATTAAGGGAAAGTACATTCTAGAAAGTTAAATTTTACCTGCCTGAGGTTCCTGGTGACTAATTTGCACTGGCTAAGGTGCTTCTTACAGCCAGTAAATAGCCTTGAGTCAGGGTGAAATGTCTCCAAGGAGCAAAGAAAATAGACTGACTTAAATAGGCATAGATGACTCCTCAACACCACCAAATATGTAGGGTGAAGTTGGTGGGCATCCTTTTTGCACTACAGGGTCAAATCCTGCTTGTGTGTTAAATTCTGCTTGACAGGTCTGTGGGGTTCACATATAACACTTGGGGTACACTTGAAAGTGGAAAGCAAAACAAATATATGTGACTCTCCTACAAAAACCCATCTGGTTGCAAAGGATAAACTATAACTACACTCATACTGGTATACCGCAGCTACTATCTTCTTACAATATGCACCCAATGAGGAGAAGGAAAGATTTTTAATGGACTTTTTCCCTAATGAGGGCAAACGTTTACAAAAGGCAGCTTAATCATAGGGGGAGACTTTAACATGGTACTAAATCCCGTGGAGAACAGATCTCCAATGATGGTCACCTGCCCAAAGGTTCCTGCATCATTATCACAGAGCATAATAAACATAACCCTCACATTTGGGGATAGCAGCATGTAGGGGAAAACAATTTTACATTCTTCTCCAATGTACATATATTATATACAAGAATAGGCTTCTTCCTCGTTTCAAGAGATTTGATGCCCCAAATATTAACCATTTAAATTAAGATTAAAGCTGTATCCGATTGTGCATGAATCCTGATGACCTTAGGCTCAATATCATCACAAGCACCTCCATGCTGACTTTGGCAGGTCAACGAAATAGCCTTGCGTGCCCCAACACTAAGAGACAAGACAAGGAAGGTAATAGAACACTGTTTTGAAGAAAGTGACAGTGGAGAGGTGAGTTGAAATATTCTTTGGGAACGCAGCAAAAATGGAATAAGGGGAAACAGATCTCTCAAACAGCAACCTTTAAACGAATAGAGAGACAAAAGAAGTTTGAGCAAGTGACCCAACTGAAGCAATTAGAATCACAACATAAATTGGGCTCTATGTGAGCCTACAGGGAGCTTAAAAAGGTTGGGGGAAATTGGAGCAATTTATGGGATTAATGATGCTGTGAAACTGCTAATTGCAAAATTAATATTATGAGAAGGGAGACAAGGTGAATAGACCATTGGATTACAAGTGTAAACAAATGCAAACTAGAAATGATAAAGAGATAAAAGATGAAGCAGGAATGCCACTTACCAAAACTCTGAACATCCTCAAATCTTTCACCACTTTTTATGCATCCATATTTGTAGTTCAAAACTAGGATCAAGACATGAAGATGACTTACCTAGAGGACTTTACACCTTCAATAGGGCAGATCTACTGGGACTTCCTCGAGGCTGAATTTTCTATAGAGGAGGTTCAGTGGCTTCCAGATATCGTTTTACAAATCTTTAGCAGACCTCCTAGCTGAGCCACTGACTAATGTCCTTAACCACATTTTTCTTACAACAGTCTTAGTGACAGACACCATGTTAGAACTGCGCCTTACCTTACTGTTAAAGCCAGAGAAGGCTCTACATCTGCCCCTCTAGACACATAGCTCTCCTTAATTGTGAAAAAAAATCTTTACAGCAATACTGGTTGCACACTAACTGGTCTCACATGGTTTCCCTCTAAAAGTCAGAGTGTATAAAGGATCGCCATGCCCATGATAACTTTCAAGAAAGCAGCAGAGAGGAATAAATAGCCTATGGTCTTTCTCTCGCCTCATGTGGAGAAGGCCTTTGAAAGTGTTGACTGACAACATATTATAAAAGCATTGGACAGGACGCCCAGGAGCCCCTTAATATCTTATCTAACCCAACTGTAAGAAGCCAGCGACTAAGATAATGATGAGTACTCTACAGAATGAGGGAAACTATGCAAGGTTGCCTCCTGTCACCTTTAATATTTGCTATCTGTAGCTCCCTTTATTCATAGAGTTCAAATAATCCTAACATAAACGGTAAAGTCAGGTAATCAGGTACATAATCTGGCACTATATACAGAGGATCCTGTGGTTCCTCATTAACCAAGAGGTATCCCTTCCAGCATTTAGAGAAGAATTGACACTCTTTGTCAAACTTTCTGGTTTTAAAATATATGGAATCATATGGAAAGGGCATTTCAGATTCACAGCATAAGGGTAGCGAAACGTTTATAAACAGCAACTTCAATTGGTCAAAAGTTGGCTAAGAGTGAAATTAAGTTGGAAAAGGGTATAGAAGGAAGGCTGAAACCCAAGTCAGGTTTCTTTAAACGTTTGAGCTGCAAAGCGTGTAAATATGGTGAAAATATCACCAAGTTGACGATGAAAGGCAGAATGGTTGTAAAAATCTAATATCACTTAACCTGCAAAAGTCAGTATGTGATTTATGTGCCCAGTTGCCCACGTTCAAAAACATTTATAGGCACTACCACATTACCGGCCCACAAAAAAATACTGCAACACTTGCGAGCAATAAAAACAAAGATGTAAGTTTCCCAGTTGCCAGGCATTTTCATCAATATGATTAAGGTGACTCAAGCCAATTAAAATACAGTATTATTGACCAGGTCCTCAGTAGACTGATGGGAGGTGACAGGGAAAGAGAACTAAGAAGATTAGAGTCTCAATACATTCTTGCACTTAACACATGAGAGCCGGCGGGACTAAACATTGACGAGGAATTTCATCATTATTTGTAAAATATCAAATTTTAGTGAGTTTTATTGCTGTAGATTATTTTGTATTCCTGTCTATGAAATTGGATGTGGAAAGTAATATTCAGTGATATTGATTTTAATTAGTTTTTGTTTCCTGTTTTTAGATGAGCTGATGTTAACAATACATATTGAGTGGTTCCGGCAAGTTAACCTACCAGGGCATAATAATAAAAGAAGCAGAGTCCATGATTAGATTGCATCTGATTACAATTGAGGTGGTTCACATATACAATGTTACTCTAGTCAAAACGTCATGTATTTGTACGTAATTGATTGTACGAGATGTTCGTCAAATAATCCAGACAAAGCCCACAGGGGTGATATGTTGAGAGTATAAAACAATATAGAGAATCATGCTATGTATTGAAATTGATGGTTATACATTATTCCGGTATATTTAATCATTTTGTCTGTTATATGAATGAATTCATTCAATTGGAGCATTGTGAGACCACTGTATTGTAAGTCTTCTTTATCATGAAATCTTAAAACAGGAAGTCTGTTTTTTTATGTTTTCAGAGCACGCACAATGTTTGTTTGTAAATACACAATCAAATATCGCCTCCTCAAATGTCAAAAAGGCTGTCCACAGCTGTAATGCTTCGTTTGTTTGCACCAAGACCATAATAAATGATTGCATAAGCACGGCTCCCGGAGTGCCGGCATCTCTTTCGGGAATGAGTGTAGAAGGTTTTGGTATTTACAAGCGGTGACAGTGGCCACACCCTTTTCTGAGCACCGCAGGCAATCAGGCAACCACCAAGCACTATGTATAACTATAACGTCCTTATAACCTTTGGCATTTTCAGTGAAAAAAAAATAATATATATATTCACTGAAAAAGCCAAAGGTTATAAGGACGTTATAGTTAGGTTCTGAATTTACACGCGAAAAACCATAGAAATTCAGCTGTTATAGTTAGAATTATTTCAAGTAACGATAACTCGTTCCCTAAGGTAACTATAACTCGCACCCCGCCATGTCATGCTATGCTATGTATTTGTAGAGCGCATGGCTACCCGACAGGCCTCCCAGTGCAGAAAGTCAAGCCCGTCACATAGTGGCTGGGCCAAAAGAAGGTCATTCAAAGAGGTGTGTTTTAAGTAATTTTGGGAATTTGGACTCTTTTTTGATCAGTCTCAGTGATGGGGTAGAGAATTCCAAAGCTTTGAAGCCAGGTAGACAAAAGAGCGGCCTCCGCTTCTTGCTCTCTTGAGCTTAGGTACAGTAAAAAGTCCTTGAATGGAGGAGCGTTGTAGTCTTCTAGGTCTGTAGGGGGTAAGTATCTGCTGTATTAAAAAGGAAATTTTGCTGTGTATCACCTGATGGGCCAGACATAGAGTTTTAAATTTGATTCTTTTAAGGACTGGCAGCCAGTGCAGCCCTGCTAAGGATGCAGAGACCGACTGAGACCTGAGAATCTTTAGTATAGTGTGAGCCTCAGCATTCTGGATGATTTGTAAGTGCTTGATTACATACAAAGGGCTTCCCAGGTAAACTGAGTTACCATAATCAAGCCGGGAGAGCATTAAGCCCAGGACTACTCTTCTTCGAGTGGCCTAAGGCAACCAACTCAGGACCTTCCTTAGTGTCTTAAGAAGGCCAAAGTAGGTAGCTGCTTGTTTCTTGACTTGGAACTCCATGGTAAGGTGGCAATCAATCCAGAAGCCCAGACTTTTTATTTCAGTTTTAGGGAGGGGTCTGTCACCTAGGTAGATGGGCCATTGTAGTTCGGTCTGTAAGGTGGGGTCGTTTCCAACCATCAGGATACTGGTTTTGTACCTTTGAGTTTCAGGTTGTTACTGGACATCCAGTCAGTGACATCTCTGAGGCTGGCACTAAGGTTGGTGGAGAGAGCTGCTGTGTCTCGTGTTAGGGAGATGGTTATTTGGGTATCATCGGCATATCATACCAGTGAAAATCCATGCCCCAATATGATGTCTGCCAGAGGATGCACGTAAATGTTAAATAGAGTAGGGCTTAGCGATGAGCCCTGTGGCACCCCTTGCTCCAAGGCCAATGTGTTTGAACAGAAGGATTCCTCCCAAACCTGAAAGCTTCTGTTTTTAAAAAATGAAGTTAGACCCTGATCCTCCAGAAATGTGGGTAGTTTTTGGTGACAAATTTTTCTGTGATTTTGCTGATAACTGGCATCATGGAAATTGGTCCGTACCTTTCTGGGATAGAGGGGTCCAGTGAGTGCTTTCAGCATGCAATGTTTTCATGCTTGAGGTACTTCACCACTTTCTAGAGACTGATTAATTATATTTGCTAGGACTGGATAGATGGCTTTTCCACCTTTCTGGACAATATTTGGGGTGCAAGATCCAGTGGGGATCCTGACTTGATAGATTTGAGAAGGCCTTCTACGTCTTCCGAATTGATCTTGGAAAAGGAGGTCAGGTGCTCTTTAGCTTCCCCTTCCTGTATTGTCAGATTGTCATTAGTGTTTAGAGGTACTACCCTAAGCTTAGTTGCGCAGATTTTTTTAGACTTCCTACAGGACGTAAGTTTCAAATATCTAGCTTCAGAAGCTATTGGGACTGCTAGTGGAGCCGATAGCTTCATGAGTGAATTTGCAATTTTAAAAAGCTCCTTTGCTGAGTTCGAAGAGTTTTAAATCTGTGTACCAAAAACAGCTGTTTTTCCTAATGGTGTAATTGTTTTTTTTTTTACAATGTCCTTATATACCTTTTTTCTGGCTGTGTCATAGTGTTTTCCAGGGGCGGCTCCTCCACTGGGGAAGGAGGGGCGTCGGCCCACTGCTTTCTCGCAGTGCGAGAAGCAGAAACATAAAATGGGAAAACTACCATTTTATGTTTCTGCTTCTCGCACTGCGAGAAAGCAGAAGTGCCTGGTTGGGGATGGCGGGTGTGCAGTCATGCTCGAGGGCAGGGGGGAGAGGCTTGCCCACTGTTGTGGGCCCTGACTGTTTGGTCGGCCCTCTGGGGCCGACCAAACCAGTCATGCGCACTCTCCCTTTTTCTTTTTGTAGGCTGCATGCAGCCTACATAGAGAAAATGGCCTCCCTACAGGCGCCCGGCTGGGCGCCGTCCGCACCAATCACAACGCTGCCATTGCAGCGTTGTGATTGACTTAGGGGAGGGAGGCTCTCTGTGGAAAACGAACGCAGACCCGGCCAGGAGCAGTAGGAGATGAGGGCTTCCCAGGTAAACTGAGATACCATAATCAAGCCGGGAGAGCATTAAGCCCAGGACTACTCTTCTTCGAGTGGCCTAAGGCAACCAACTCAGGACCTTCCTTAGTGTCTTAAGAAGGCCAAAGTAGGTAGCTGCTTGTTTCTTGACTTGGAACTCCATGGTAAGGTGGCAATCAATCCAGAAGCCCAGACTTTTTATTTCAGTTTTAGGGAGGGGTCTGTCACCTAGGTAGATGGGCCATTATAGTTCGGTCTGTAAGGTGGGGTCGTTTCCAACCATCAGGATACTGGTTTTGTACCTTTGAGTTTCAGGTTGTTACTGGACATCCAGTCAGTGACATCTCTGAGGCTGGCACTAAGGTTGGTGGAGAGAGCTGCTGTGTCTCGTGTTAGGGAGATGGTTATTTGGGTATCATCGGCATATCATACCAGTGAAAATCCATGCCCCAATATGATGTCTGCCAGAGGCTGCACGTAAATGTTAAATAGAGTAGGGCTTAGCGATGAGCCCTGTGGCACCCCTTGCTCCAAGGCCAATGTGTTTGAACAGAAGGATTCCTCCCAAACCTGAAAGCTTCTGTTTTTAAAAAATGAAGTTAGACCCTGATCCTCCAGAAATGTGGGTAGTTTTTGTTGACAAATTTTTCTGTGATTTTGCTGATAACTGGCAACATGGAAATTGGCCCGTACCTTTCTGGGATAGAGGGGTCCAGTGAGTGCTTTCAGCATGCAATGTTTTCATGCTTGAGGTACTTCACCACTTTCTAGAGACTGATTAATTATATTTGCTAGGACTGGATAGATGGCTTTTCCACCTTTCTGGACAATATTTGGGGGTGCAAGATCCAGTGGGGATCCTGACTTGATAGATTTGAGAAGGCCTTCTACGTCTTCCGAATTGATCTTGGAAAAGGAGGTCAGGTGCTCTTTAGCTTCCCCTTCCTGTATTGTCAGATTGTCATTAGTGTTTAGAAGTACTACCCTAAGCTTAGTTGCGCAGATTTTTTTAGACTTCCTACAGGACGTAAGTTTCAAACATCTAGCTTCAGAAGCTATTGGGACTGCTAGTGGAGCCGATAGCTTCATGAGTGAATTTGCAATTTTAAAAAGCTCCTTTGCTGAGTTCGAAGAGTTTTAAATCTGTGTACCAAAAACAGCTGTTTTTCCTAATGGTGTAATTGTTTTTTTTTACAATGTCCTTATATACCTTTTTCTGGCTGTGTCATAGTGTTTTCCAGGGGCGGCTCCTCCACTGGGGAGGAGAGGCTTGCCCACTGTTGTGGGCCCTGACTGTTTGGTCGGCCCTCTGGGGCCGACCAAACCAGTCATGCGCACTCTCCCTTTTTCTTTTTGTAGGCTGCATGCAGCCTACATAGAGAAAATGGCCTCCCTACAGGCACCCGGCTGGGCGCCGTCCGCACCAATCACAACGCTGCCATTGCAGCGATGTGATTGACTTAGGGGAGGGAGGCTCTCTGTGGAAAACGAACGCAGACCCGGCCAGGAGCAGTAGAAGATGAGGCGGCGGCGGCGTGTGACCCGGGGGAAGGTACCTTTTTTTAAATTGTAATTATTACCGTCCCGCTCCCCCCCGCGAACCCGCGTGACCCCCTGTGAACCCACACGACCGCCCCCACCTGCTCGTCATGCCAGCCGCGACTAAGATTTGAGGTTGTATTTTTAGATGCTTTAGTCCTGGGTGTTATGTGCAGCGTTTGCTAGATTTGGCGTGACGTGTTCTACCGTGGACTGCTTGCTGGGCGAGGAAGGGGGACGAAGAGACAATTTATAATAAAATAAGACCAAATCAAGTGGAAATGTGCCCAGCTTTGTGGGAGCTGTTTTATCTAGGCGTTGTGGTTCCGTTGGGGGCAAATGTGTTGCATGCCTGAGGGGATATTTAACTCTGAAAGCCACGGAGAGTGTGAAGTCAAATTCTACAACTCAGCCATTTTGCTTGAGGTGTGGTTGTGTTAAAGGTTGCCAGCAGCGATTAATTTATGAGGTGCTCTGTCTGTTGGTTTCGCACATTGGAATCGCTGAGTAATTCTTTGGGAGAACTGGCGAGGATGGAAAAAGAACTGGCGAGGGTGGAAAATACTGCTGACACACACTAGCAAACTGGACCTTGCTCCCTGTGTAATATTACAGGGTCACAGCTAGAGGTCGGAAAGACACTGAAAGCTGGAGCCAGGCTGGAGCCAGAAGCTTGGCTCTACCACAGGTAGAGGCCCTAGTGCAACCTGGTGTGGCTTAACGATTAGGGCGGCCGACTTTAAAGTTTGGGAACCAGGTTCGAGTCAGGTGTAGAGAAGGCCATTTTAAAATGTACCTGTGGAAAAAATTGTTCAATGCTGAGATAAGTTTGGATAATTAGCATTAACGCCACCATGTGAATATCATGCCATGTTGCATACATAACCCGTGATACACCTTTATTGTATTGAATTATGATCAGCGCCATTAGGACGCAATGTGATTAGACAAAGAGTAAGATATGTTTAACCTTGAAATGTGCATCATTTTGTACCACAATCCCAGAATATGAATTGCTCACATTTGTAGCCCTGCGATACCGGTGAGAATACATTCAGCCACCACATGATCTCACTTGATATTGAGCATGGCACATGGCAGGGAGCAGGCGGACACTCATACATGAACAGGCAGTGTGGTTCCATCTCACGTGAGTGATGGGTAGACATTTATGATTCCCTCATGGCTGTTCACCCCATGGGGCACGCATTGCCACTCTCTGATTAGTGTAATGCATGCCACATCCTGCAGTGTGCTAGTGTTGAAACACTACAACATATTCACGCTTCCCCACACAGACACACACTATTTATGATCACAGGCTCAGCCAGAACCTTTTTTGCAAGTTGCGCCAAATCTAGGCCGCAGTCTTTTGTCACTTGTGAGGTGTCCTGGTTAACTGTGCCATGTGGCAGTGGACAGTGCAATAGTGTATTCACGCACTAGGATGAGTGGAGAAGGAAATTTACGTTTTCTCAGGCTCTTCAGTCGTCAGTGAGATTGCTGGACTGCAACTCAACAGCAATAACAGCAAAGAGCTTTTTCACCAGAGAAAGATAGAAACTCACTAAAGTTTCTTAAATGATAAATAATTCAATCGTATTGCTTTTTTAACCTTCCTGCCTCCTCAAATTTGCTTGAAAATGCACCATTTGTCCACTCTTTTTCAAAATTTTCTCAGGGGGAGAACCCCCCGATCTACCCATAGGTCGTTCGGGATCGCAGTGCAGTACGACAATAATTTTCCGTCCCATCACTTTCAAATGTCACCAGCCGCCACTGATGTTTTCTCAGCCATGCACAGTTTTCTCATTAATAATTTTATTGTAAATGTTGCAGTGATAATATCAATGATTCCATAGAAGATGTCATCAATGATGTAATATGTGGGGTAATTAGCCGTGCATGGCAAGGGCATGAATTATAGTTACCATAGGGAATGAGTTATAGTTACTTGAAATAACTCTGACTATAACAGCTGAATTTCTATGGTTTTGTGCGTGTAAATTCAGAACTAACTATAAGGTCCCTGTAACCTTTGGCTTTTTCAGTGAATTTCTAAGGTTTTTTAAATGCTAATTCCTAACTGTAATGTCCCTGTAACCTTTATTTTTTGTGTGAATTTCTATGGTTTTTGCAACGCAGCAGGGGTTTGTCCTGCGGCCAGGCCCTGCACCCAACTCCCTCGTGCTGCCAACCACACGCTGTGCACGGCAGGGGTTTGGCCGCTGGGCCTGGCCTGCGGTCACCTTCCACTAACCCTGGGCGTAGTGTGCATAGCGGGGCTACGCGGAGTGCCACGGAGTTGGCAACAAACTCCGTGGCACTCCGTGTAGCTCCGCTACGCCTCCCGCCTCCACCCCCCTATTTAAGATATACGCTAGCAGTAATTTAAAACAAATTAAAAAACACTTACCTCTTTACCGCGGTGTCCCCGGGCTGCGGAGTGTGCGGGGTTTTGCCTACTCCACGTTCTCCGCGAAATGCGGAGTAGGCAAAGCTCTGCACACTCTGCGGGCGGAGCGGAGCGGAGTTCTCTGCCCACGGTTACCTTCCACGTGCTTGGTTGGTTGAGTGTGTGTAATTTATTTTTTCCGTTCGGATCTGTGGATCTGTTAAAGATTTACGCTTGGGTCATGCTGAGCCCGCAATAGATCTGTGGATCGGCCCCCCAAAACAAATTGGAGGGCAAGTTTTTGCCCATTTGCGGTCCCTCAGGGAACCTTCTATCTGTCCTGTGGGTCCAAGATACCACTATCCTGACCCCTAATCTCACTGTTCACTTTTAGTTTTTCCCCCCACACCGAGCTGATAAACAAAATTGCAGCCGCAACTTTTCTCTCAGGTTGCAGCCAACCAATCGGCCTTTTATTTGGCGTGTGGATTCGCGAATCCACTGCGGTGGATCCGCTTCCCTTGATATCTATATTTGTTTTTACTTTAATAACTCTAAAACTACTGAACAGATTTACACCAAATCACAAAAAGGCTTGTTCTGGATTAAGAACCAGCTTTTGGACAAATTTGGTGTAACTCCGTCCAGCAGTTCGGGCTGTAGTCGTGTTCAAAATCCCTATGAGAAAATGCATAGAAAAAACACATTTTGGGACCCCTCCTTTTTCTCGGCCCCCGCTTGATCGATCACCCCGAAACTTTAAACACAGCAGCAGAACTGACTGTCCTACTAGCTTTGAAAAATTTGTGAAGATTCATCAAACATTGCAAAAGTTGTTGCCAAAACAAAAAATGCTTTTTCTATGGAAACTAGGTCCTAATTATAGCTGTCGTTTAAGGCACACATGAAAAGATTTGCTGTTGTGGGAGGGACCTGTTGATCATGTCCGAACTTTTGCTCAAGTCTCTGTTATGTGTGTACTCATCTTGCAACAGCTCGGCCGAATACAGACATTATTATGAGGGCTGACAACAAAGACTCACTTGTTGTACAATAAACATAGTGGTTTACGACAAATCCAAGAGTTGCTCTTTTGTAAATGTACTTTAACACGGAACACTTGATTTGTAATTATGATTTTGACTGTCATGCTTGACGCCCTGTTGCTATGAAAGAAAATTATAATAAAGTTTGTTGGACTTGGCCCTTTTTTCAGGGTTATCCCCAAACGTTTTGCTTCTTCCTCCTATTTTTTCCTGACCTGTGGTTGTTGGCTGTAGGACTCTGGGCACTTTACTACTGCTAATCAGTGCTAAAGTGCATATGCTCTCTGTGTAAATTGTTATTGTGATTGGTTCTCCCTGATTGGCATATTTGATTTACTGGTCAGTCCCTAGTAAAGTGCACTGAGTGTGCCAGGACTGGTAAATCAAATACTACTAGTTGGCCTGCAGCACTGATTGTGCCACCCACACGAGTAGTCCTGAAACGGTAACTCAGACCTGCCACCACAGTGTCTGTGCGCAGTTGTTAACTGCCATGTCGACTTGGCAAGTGCACCCACTTGCCAGGCCCTAACCTTCCCTTTTCTTACATGTCAGTCACCCCTAAGGTCGGCCCAAGGTACCCCTGTGGGCAGGGTGCAGTGTATGTGAAAGGTAGGACATGCCCTGATGTGTGTGGCATGTCCTGATAGTGAAATACTGCCAATTTCGTTTTTCACTATTGTAAGGCTATGTGTCCCCATAGGAAAGCATGGGAGTTAATTTATAACATCTTATAAATATAACTTACCATTGGCACCAGATAGGAAAATAAAGTTTAGTATGCCTGAACTCAGAATCTAAAGATGCATCTTTTAGGAAAGGTGATTTTTACATTCTGTGTTTGAAAATACCACTTTTAGAAAGTAGGTATTTTCTTGCTTAGCCATCCTGTGTGCTTCTGCTAGGATGTGTATTGACTGTCTGGCTTTGGAGTGACAGGGGCTGGGGATGTGCAGTGGCTCCAGAAAGTCTGGATGAGTCAGCGCTAGGCTGAATTGGCCTGATCTGCATTTGGAGTGGCGGGAGGAGTAGCACCTGCACCTGAATAGGGCTGTGTCTGCCTTCTACAATGATGGCTCTGCCCCCCTGTGGCGTGTCTGGAACCAGGGCTCACACTGACAATGGAGGTTGTTGTGCACTTGCAAAATGCCGCCCAGAACTGGTTTTGACTGGGCACAGGGCTTCTCTGCACAAAGATATTTTGGGGTATAAGTATTAGACCTAAAACCCCTGAACTTTAGACTACTTCTGGAATCAAGAGGAACCTTTGCCAAGGTGAAGAGCTTGAGAAACTGAGGAGAAGTACTGCCGTTGCTGTGTGTCTGGGGTTGGCCTGCAGTTGCTGTTTCTGCCAAGGAAAGGAGAAGGACTTTGCTGTGTGCTGTGTCCCCTGCTTGATGAAAGTCTCCAAGGGCTTGAGTAGAGCTTGCCTCCTGTTTTGAAGTCTCAGGAACACAAAGACTTCATCCCCAGCTCCCCTGGACTTCCTTGCTGGGAGTTCTGACCTGCCAAGCGGTGCCTGTGACTGTGCTGGGCCTCTGGAGGTTGTTTCTGCTGTTAGGAGCTGGAAAATCAACGCAACGACAAGGAAATCGGCGCATCGCTCTTCTTAAGACAGTTTTCCGACTCAACGCCGTGGCGCGAGAAGAATCTCCCTGCATTGCCGCGACGCTGCCGAAGCCGACACAGCACCAAGAATCGACGCATCGAGGGATCGCAGCTAAAAAGGTCGACACAGCGCCGCTCTCCGCCGCCGCATCGTTCACCGACGCATCCTGGATTTCCACGCATCGTCCCCGTGCGGCAAGTTTTCCCCGACGCATCACCCAAGGATCGGAGTGACCGGACCCGACGCATCGCTCCCCTGTGTACAGCAGAACTGTTGCATCGCATCCACGAGGGTCTCAGGAACCAACGCATCTCTTTGTTTTTCGGTGCTTCCCATCGCTGCGGCTGTTTGGCTTGGTGAATTTTGACGCAACGACAGGTACTTTGCGAGAAATCACGCATCCATAGTTTTCTATGGACTCAGTTGCTAAAACCTTTTGAAAGTCATTTTTCTTAATACTTGTATGTTGGATTGTTGTCGTTTTGGTCTTGTTAAGTTAAGATAAAGATACTTTATTTTTTCTAAACCGGTGTGGGGTCCATTTGTGGTGTTTATCATTGTGTTACTCTGAGTGTTGGTACAAATACTTTACACATTGCCTTTGGGATAAGCCTGTCTGCTCGTGCCAAGCTACCAAGGGGGTGAGCAGGGGTTATCTAGAGTGTGTATCCCCCTTACCCTGACTAGAAGCAAGGGTCCCTATTTGGACAAAGGTACCTACCTCTGCCAACTAGAGACCCCCATTTCTAACAAAGTTGTTAAAAAAAACACAACGAAATCTGCATGTTGTTCCCCAGAAACTCTGAATAGGTGCTGCGTATCTTCTTGATGAATTCCAAACCCTGGGTAGTCGGATTTTATATAGTGTAATAAATAGCACCTACTCCTCCAAACAACTTAAGAAAATCACAATGTAGAGAGGGTGAGGCCCCTTCCCTTGTAATAGCCACACTGTATGATCTAGTCTGCAGTTTGCATATGAAGGGTAAAATGGGGATTTGGACACCTCACAGACATCCACCAGAGCAGTGTTGGTGTACAGCTGTCAGTAGCAGCCGGTGTGGATCGGGAGTGGCTGGGCGGGCGGGGGGAGGAGGGGCAGGAGGCTTGAGGGAGGATCAGGGAATGTAAAAAAAAATAATTGAAAACGTACCTGCTCGCCTGTCAGGAATCAAGCCACCTGTCTAGTGCTAGGGGTAGGATTATGAGGACGCACGTAAAGAATAACATTAAGAAGGCTGGAATTTAGAGATGACCCCTTACTCCACGAGAGGCAATCGGGAAGATGACACTTCGCTACGGTCCCTAGGGCACGTAAAACGACGTGGCCGGAAGAAGCCGACGCTTGGCTTACTGCTATGCTCCCGTGATCTCGACCCCTTTTAGAGACTGTGTTCCTGGCGTCCGTAGCTGCTCTCTGAAGTCGGAATCCTACGTCGTGTCAAGACTATAGATCTGTCCCCACCTGGAGTCGTGAGTTATTGTGTTAGCACTCATGCTTCCAGCCCTGCGAGTCCTTGTCTTTTTGTCCCGTCCGTTTTTCCTGAGATGTCCTTTCCCTCCCTGTTTTTGATCTTGCTACACTCTGGTGCAGTCTACCCTCATTTGTGCAGTAGGGCTCAGCGGTCCCCACACCTTCGTGAACCCCTCCCCCTCCCCAGTGTTCCTTTCTGTGGTTAACGGTCTTCGTTTTGGGTTAATGATTCACCGCTGTGCATTTTATTGAGCGCACGGACCTACGTGCAACGCTCCTCTTCAGGCAAAATCTCTCACTCCTTTTTTTCACTTGTTGGACACCTGACTTTTAGATATTCCTGCCTCGTGTCACTTTTTTGTCAGTTTCAATTGGACTTCAACTTTATTAAACTGACAGGAATTACTTTAAGTTCATTTGGAGAAGCTTTTATTTGGACTGGCGCTGTTCTGGATGTTTTGCTTTATTGAGACAAGCGCCCTAATAAGGAGTGACGATAACTCCTTCCCCAAAGAACCCTTGAGTTCGCCTCGTACACTTCGCTGGCTGGTAAGTGGGTGTACTCTTGTTTCTTGACTTGTTTGCGTGCATTCTCATAAAACACACTAGTACATTATATGTCATCATAATCTGATTTATATTTATTTTGCAGCTCCTTGAGTCTGTTGACGATCCTCCAGGGGTGGCCGGTTACACCTAGAGGAGAAGAGTGGGGTTCACTCTGTATTATTTCTCCTCACCTTTGGGGGCAGTAGTCTGTGACGGGAGTATATTTCATTCCGCTAGACTCTGCCTTCGGGGGGTGTGGGGAAGTTATCTTCGCTCCTGTGGAACTCCTGACACCCTTACCTAACCAACAAGGGTGTGACGCAACATCGCCGCCCTCCCGCATCTCAGTCTCTACGGGCCGGAGAGGAAGCAGCCAGGCTCCCTCCCCTAAGCCAATCACAACGCTGCAATGCAGCGTTGCGATTGGTCTGAGCGCCGTGGATCGTGCTCAGCTAGGGAATGGGGGCCTGGGCATGTTCTCCACGCAGGCTGTAATGCAGCCTGTGTGGAGAACATGCAAAGTGCACATGACTGTTTTGGACGGCCCCAGAGGGCCGGCCAAACAGTCATAGCGCACTTGGAGTGGGCAAACTACTCCTCCCCTGCTCTGAGAGCAGAGCAGCCCCGCCCGCCCCGCAGGAACAAATACAATGATAATAACCTCGAGTTATTATCATTGTATTTGTTCTTTCTTTCACTGCTCTGCAGCAGTGCGGTGACGCTCCTCCGCCTTAGTGGAGGAGCCGCCACTGACAGCTGTTGTAGGTGTGAGTAGCAGCTGCTGCACATATCTGCACATATTCCAAAATCTTCCTGCTCTGCATTTACTAAGACTAGTGCATTCCCTGAGAATAGGCTCTGCATCACGTGTTCTGATGCCTCCTGCTTCAGACTGCTCATCTGTACCTCGCAGGGGAAGTAGGCTGATGCTGCAGATATGAGCCCAAGGTGAAGGGATAGACTTAAATGTACTTTTTTCCATTTGACGGGGGAGAAATAGACACCATGATCTAGGGCACTGCTCACAGTTCAGGAATGAGCTGAATTTCGTGTGAACTGCCAACGTACGAAGTTCCGAGCTGGTGCATCTGAACTGTAGATGCAGGAAGCACACGGTAGCATCACGTGCCTTAATAAGGAAGGGTGGAATCTCACTCCTTTTTTAGTGCAACAACGAATGTACGTATTTGGGCATTGGCTTACAGGCATCTCCTGATGCAATTAAATACATGTGGTAAATCAAACAGTCTTCATTACATATTGGACGGAATAGAGTGAGATATTTGCCACATGTCGTGAATAACATTACCTCAGGGCGGGCTATTTACCTTGTGTGGTAGACAGCTCCTATTCTGAGTTTTTATTTTTAAAATGAGGCCTGACATGCAAAATCGGTTTCTAGCACACCGAATTCTGCAAGTCCTGCCTTTTATTTTAACCTTTTGCCCTAATAAATTTCAAGAGGATTCTATCTGAGGAAAAATGTGCGGGTGTGATACGTAACTCGCAATTGTGATCCCTCGGCATGATTACAAGTGGCGGGTATTAGATATGAATATCACATTTTATAGAATCCAACACCAAGGTGTTTGGAATTTGTTAGACGAGATAATTATCACCTATTCTGATTTTTTGGGGGGAATAAGATGCAGATTTTTAGTGCTTACCACAACAACGTCCGCGTGTCCCGACAAATAACAGGCCTTTTCCTCTTGTTAAACTCCATCAGGGTTGACTTGCTGAAATGTAAATGATTGTGCGATAAACATTGCGCCTGGCAATTGCTGTGTGTGATAAATATCACAGCACTTGCAATTGTGATGCCTACGCAAACAGATGTTTGTGCAGGGATCGCAATTTAAGGGGTCAGTTTTACTCAGTCCCTAGAAGTTTTGTATTAACACAAACCATGCATTGGTGTGCAGAGAAGGGGTTGTACTCTCGCACAGCAATGCTTTAAGAAATCTACCTTTAGTCTTCCAATACCCTCATTGTCGACGCGTGGAATGACATATTAAAAGCTTTACCAGGTTTTGAGTTTTGAAATCGCCAGGGATTTGATTCTAAAGCTCTGAGAAATTATCCAATTTTGATGGGTGAGCAATTTTATCATCCTCATCTTCTTGTCCAAATTGAAGCCATTGTAGATAAGAAAGAAGTCCTTGTGACAGTGGAAAAACTTCCAAATTATGCTAAATTAAAACAAAAGGGTCTAAAGTTTCCAACTTCCTTTTATCCGAGCGAAATCGTGTGCATACACATATGCATGTTGCTCTTTCATGTGAAGCATTAACTGCCCTTAGAGGACATTAGTTAACTTCATAAAGTTTGCCAAGTTGGTAACACATTTTGACACATAAAAAAATAAAATATATGACATAATCTTGCAATCGTTAGGCATATTCCCTCAAAAAAACACATGGAAAAGGCCCAAAGGCACATGGATCATTAATGAGGTCACACATATTTAATCTGCATCTGGACGCAAAAAGCCTGAACAGATGAGTCCTCATAGCTCTTTGCAAACTGAAACAAACCGGTAATCAATCTGAGTGAAAATCTGGCAACCAGTTGCAGTGATGAGGCACTAAACTGGAAAATGGCCTCCAAAGGATTTTGTGCATCTTAGAATTTGGTATGAAAAATACATTCAAATTAATTCCTAGCATTAATGTATTACATTCCATCTGTGTTATTTGTCATGCCAAATGTTGGCTAATGATGGTGTATGTTATGCGCAGGGTCAAATTTAATTTTGTATGTGGCTGCGTAGTTATATAATAACAAGGCCTTCAGACCTGCCATTCTTTGTGATGTTTAAAGTTACAGATTTCCAATAATGGATGACTTCCCAAAGTAGAAATCTTATCCTATTTCGTCACTCCGAGCTGCTGAGCTCCAATTTCTGTCACTTCTTCTACTTTGTTCCAGTTCCTTTAACATGTTGATTTGTGGTTCTCAACTACAAATAGTGTTTAGCTGTCTGTTGTCGAAGATTGTGATTAATTCCAATGGTTACAGTGTGCTTTGAGTCAGCTCATTGCTTCCCATGATTGGCTTTCTTGTCGTTCTCATTTGCTTGCTTTTTATTAGATAGCTTTCCTTCCTCTTCTCGCGTTTGTACCTCCTCTGGAGAATAGCTTTTTGACTTATATTTTTCTTTTGCTTTCATTACTCCATGGGAGTGCATGTTATCTTGCTCTCTTTTTAGTGTCCTGATTTCCTACTCATATCCCTGCCCCACCCCACACTTTCAATGTTGCTCTCCTAGCTCGTCTGTTGCACCACCACTGCTCCATGTCCAGCTCATCTATGTTTTTTTATTTTTTTTATTTTTTTATTTAACACCCCATCCACCCAGCTCCTCTGTGGCCCATCCTTCTGTCCCATCGCATGTTACTTCCTTCGCCCACCTCCCACCCACTGTGCTGTTGACCCACCTGTTCCATTGCATTTCACTTTACATTTTTTTATTTTCTTATAGTACTCTTAGCTGGTGGTCTGTGCTCTTCAGCTGGAGTGCAAGGCCTTCTTATGGTTGTTTTTATGATGCATTTTGTGGGATGAAAATTGTTAAAAGAAAGGCTCCGAGACATATTGGTTTTATTATTATTATTATTTTTTAAAACAATATATGTCTGACTATTTATTTTGGCATTTTTCACACACAAAATGTTATAATAAAAACTATGTAAATAGAAAGAGTCGCAGACATATTTTTTTATTAAAATTGTATACATTGGGGGGCGTGGCTTGGGAGCTGAGCAAGATGGCGGCACCCTAGCGGAGCTCCGATAACGACTCCAGTAAACCCTAAATATCTGTACTGCCATCCGATCCTGCCAAGGTCCTGATACTGGCGCTGTGTTGAGGACCCCCCGGGCCAGCCCAGAACAGCGCTGAGCCCCCAAAACGCCGACGTTAAACTGCTATAATCACCAGGGCGAGGGCGGCCTACGCGACGCCTGCTGATGCACTATCCCGGCGGGGAGCGAAAATCGAGTGCGAGGAGGCCGTGCCCGGCCCCTGAGGTGGAGAGGTGCTCCACGTCCATGTGGGACCACTGCAAGACCTGTGTTCGGGTGCCCCGAGGCTCAGGATTGCGGGGCCGGAGCGGAAGAATAGAAGACCCGGGATCGGAGATCGAGGGAAAGCCAGAAACTCCGCCAGAGTGACGGTCCGGCGATCCCGGGCAGGACACAGTGACACCGGATGAGGTGAGCCGGCGGGCTCTTTCCCCCACCTCCTTGGACCCAGTTAATGCTACCTACGGCGGTGGGGCGCTGATCGACCACACCGCGAGGAGTTGCTGGAGGAGTGGGGGCCTCCGAGGCATTTTCATCTGCAGCTATGTGAGTAACCATCTCTGTGGACTGGGCAGCAGCAGCGACTGCAGTGGGCCCCGAGAACAGTGTCTGAATGGTACAGTGGATGTCGGGGGCTATATAAGCTTTGAGCGAAACGCCACCTGCATAATTAAATGAAACCTCTCATCTGCCTGGAAGCAGAGGTGAGCCCCAGTAAATAGGTGCTCAAGAGGGCAGTATACCAGTGCCCATTACGAGATATCAGCTGGAGGGATACCTATATGATCTGTGACCGCTGACAGGAGAGTGGGTGACTTAGGTGCCTCATAGCAGAAGCAAGATCGTGGCTACGCACCCTTAATGAGGAGGTACGCCAGCGGTGGAAGGACGGATCTGAACCCCTCGGGGTGATTAGTTCATCACAAGAATCCAGATGCTGCCTATCCCATCGGAGGAGCCAGAATCCTTTTGAAATATTGATCCCTGACGTCTCTGTGGGGAGTGAATAGACTGGGAAGGTGGTGTGAGTCACCTAGAGTGCCCCAAACTAAGAGGTTCATCAACGAAGGAGTTAACGGCGCCTCTGGACCCCAGATGAAGCCGAAGGGGCAACGCGGGGCACAGTCGAATAAAATGGACAAATATGCCGTCCCGAAGTCAACGGCTCCGGCCCCAGAACAGCGACCGGAGGATGCAGCGGAACCCTCCCTGAGTGCAATAATGGCGGCGATTGCGGATCTTAAAGGCACGTTAGAACCCAAATTGGACGCATTAACAGTAGACGTGAATCTCCTGAGGGCCGATTTTCACAAAATGGCCGACAGAGTGGCTGCCGCAGAAACGGAGGTGGCGCATCTGCAGACCAGCACGAAAAATCTTGAGGAGCAAGTTCGAGCTCTTACGAAACAACAAGAGGGGATGGCGGCTAGACTGGAAGACCAGGAAGGGCGGGCGCGAAGAAATAATATCAGGGTAGTGGGAGTCCCGGAAGGAATGGAGGGACCGAGTGTCGATCTGTTCCTGGAAGACTTAATCATCAACCACTTGAAGCCCCCACGGCTCTCTACACATTTCACCATAGAGCGAGCGCATAGGGCCCCCATCCCCAAGCCAAAGCCAGGTGCCCCACCTAGAACAGTCATAGCAAGGCTCCTAAATTATCGTGATAGAGATGCGATCTTGCAGACAGCGCAAGCTCATGGAGATTTGCACCATGAAAATGCGGTGATACGCTTCTTCCCAGATTTCACACTCCAAGTCCAGTGACAGCGAAGAACATTTGAAGGAGTCAAAAGAGAATTACGTTGCAAGGACATCAAATACTCTATGCTATTCCCAGCGAAGTTGAGGGTGGTCGCCGAAGGTAAAACGTGGTATTTCAGCACAGCCGAGGAGACATGGGAGTGGCTGGAAGGCTGGCGCACGGTGGGCCGCAACTTTCAGAGTGAGAGACGACGGGGACCAGCGACGGACAAGCATGGGGGACCAGCTGAGAACAGGTTGCAGGTTTCGGACTAAGATATATCTAGAATGGGGAAAAGGCTCCAGCATGTATGGTGACGATGTAACATTGGTGCCTGGAGATATGTGGGGGGGCACTCTACACTAGGTGGAAGGTGAGATTGTGTATACAGGACTGTACCCATTGGGACACGTAATTGGCTGATGGCCGGCTGGAAAAGCTCGGCAGGACTGGAACAGAACTGGGAGGAATTGGGGATGTGCGGGAAGTCGGGGAACGTGTTCTATCTGCTTGGCGCCTGCCAACCCAGAGTAGTTATTCAGTTAAGGGCGACAGGCACTCTGTGAGTTGGGTGGTTGTTTCACCCGCCAGCAGGGTAGCAGGGAAGGGGGAATGGGGGGTCAGGGTTTGAGGGGTTGTTATAGTTTTCTTCGAAAAGTATATTTTTTGTTAGTGAAACGTTGGTATGCAGGATCTATGCAGTACTTAGTAGCTGAGAAGAAGTGTGTGATATCTAAATGTACAGTGATGGTGATACTACATTCTGAATGGAAGACCAAAGTATGACGGGGTCACGCCAGGGGGAACATAGGGGGATTAATAATCTTAGAACTTTGTCTTGGAATGTCAACGGTTTGGGCAATTGTATTAAGCGCACTGTCGTTTTGCAATATCTCCATAGACATGCCCCAGATCTGGCGCTGATCCAAGAAACGCACCTTAAAGGCAATAGGTACAAAGCACTAGATAGATACGGCTACAAGCTTGCTGCACACTCAGGTTGTACAACTGGCTCGAGAGGGCTGGGGATAATGGTCAAGACCAGCCTCCCGTTGGTTGTGAGGAAGATTTGGCATGACCCCTTAGGAAGGTATGTGGCACTTACTGGAACATGGGAGGGGCAGACGCTGAATATAGTTTCAGGATACATACCACCAGCCTTACATACAGAGGCGCTGGCAGCACCATGGGCCCTGCTAGTGGACCTCCCGCCAGGTATCCTAATATTAGGGGGGGACATGAACTCCACTATGGATCCGGAGAAAGATAGGGTAACCAAGACTGCAAGAGGGAAGGGGGTGGAGCCGCTTCGCACCTTTGTAGAGGCCATGGGCCTAGTGGATGTTTGGCGCCTTCATAACCCCCGAGAGCGACAATATACCTTCTATTCATCCGTGCATGGCAGTTACTCGCGCCTGGATCATATCCTGACCCTTCAGGGTTGCGAGGGGTGGTTCCGGAATACCCACATCAAGTCGCGAGGCATCTCAGATCATTCGGCAGTGGAGGTGACCCTCCAGGGCCCGACAAGATCTAATGTCTTGCCACCCAGAATAAATAGCTGGGTTTTCACGAATAAGGACCTGGCTGACGAAACTAGAGAGAGGGCGAAATTGTATTTCCAGGAAAATGAGGGGTCGGTCGACTCGGCATGCACCCTTTGGGAGGCTTTTAAGCCAGTAATACGTGGGCATATCCAAGCCCACCTGGGGGCCTGTAGAAAGGAAAAAAGATCCAATGGGATACGCTGGAGGCGGATGTCGTTGCTATAGAGGCTAGGATTCTGGCTGGGGAGGAGGCGGACCCACCGCTTGCACACCAACTTGAACTTAAAAAACAGGAGATGAAGAGCCTTGCAGACAACTCCGCACAGGCCGCTGCCTTGGCAACGCAGCGACAAGTGTATGACCTAGAGGATAAGGCCAACAAAATGATCGCCTGGTTGGAAAAGAGGGACAGGGAACGTAATTGGGTAACCGAAATATGTGATCCGCAGGGGGCCATGCATACTACTGGGGTGGGGATAGCGGAGACATTTGCGAAATACTATGAGGAGGTGTGCGCCTTCAACCCAGCCAGAACAACAGCAGAATGTCGGGAACTGCTGGTTGACGTCCGGCTACCCATGCTGACCGATGAGGACAGGGAGAACATGGAAAAAGATCTAAAGGTTGAGGAGATCGAAGGGGCGATCCACGATTTGCAGGCAGGGAAGGCCCCTGGGCCAAATGGCCTACCAGCGGAGCTCTTCAGGACCATGACGAGCGTTGTGGCACCGCACATCCTGACTATGTTTGAGGAGGCTAGAGACAGGGGTCACCTGCCGGTGGATCAGCGGACAGCCACCATCGTTGTGATACCCAAGGCGGGCAAACCGCCGGACCGCTGTAGTTCATACCGACCCATATCCTTATTGAATATGGAAGTTAAGATTCTCTCTAAAGTCTTGGTGAACCGCCTCTCGGGAGTGATCACTTCATTGATACATCCCGACCAGTCCGGATTTATGCCTCGCAGGAGCACCAGACTAAACCTATGCCACCTGTATGGCGTGATGCATCTGACCAATTCCCGAGAGAAGGAGGAAGCGGCACTACTGTCATTGGACGCACGTATGGCGTTCAACAGTATCGAATGGCATTACTTATTCGCTGTCTTGGACAGCTTCGGGTTTGGTCCGCGGTTTCAAACCTGGATTAGACTACTCTATACAGATCTGTTAGCTCGGGTGCTGGTAAATGGCTCAGTTCCTCGCTCGTTCACCCTGCAACTGGGATAAGTCCCTCTAATTATGCTCTTGGATGGCCCACCCCCGCTCTCCCTGTGGGGATACAACTTCAAGTGAAAGATAGTTTCAAATATTTGGGTATTACCATTGCCAACACTGCAACAGAATTCATAGCGAGTAACTTGCTGCCCCAACTGGAACATCTGAAAAGAGACGTGGCACACTGGAGGACGCTACCGATCTCTCTATTGGGGAGAGCAGTTCTGTTTAAAATGATGTCACTGCCGCGTATGATATATGTTATCCAGAATTCTCCGTAGAAGATACCGGACGGATTCTTCCGAGAGATAGACAGTGAGTTGCGGAAACTATTGTGTGATGGAGGTGGCGCGAGAATAGCATTGGTCAAACTCCAGCGGGGAGTATATGAGGGTGGCCTGGCTGTGCCAGACCTTAGAAAGTATTATTGGGCATCACAGCTGATGGTCATTAATGACTGGCTCTTTGGGGACAGGAATAATCCAGCATACAGAGTCGACCACCTTGTGATGGGCACCAGAGGTTATCCAGCTGCTCTGCATCGCAAACAGGCGGGGAAGTATATGCCCCCACATACACAGATGGTGTTAGAGGCTTGGACTGGGGCTAATAAATTCCTTGGGTGGGATAGTAAATTGACAGAGCGCACCCCACTATGGGATAGTGATATGTTAGTGGAGGTCGGCAAACTGCAGGGCTTCAGTAAATGGAGGCTGCTGGATATTGCCCACCTTGGAGATGTATGGAGGGGGCAGGCGATCATCTCATTCGACGACTTGCAGCAAGAGGTCCAGCTAACAGAAGCAGAAAGGTATAGATATATGCAGCTGGGGCACGCACTCCGCCAGCACATCAGGGAAGCGGATCGCATTCCGGAATATAGTCCATTGGAAGACCGGCTCCTACTTGATCCAATCCCGGAAAAGGCACTGTCCCTCACATATAAGAAGATCGTTAATAGCTCACTGGATCCCTTAAGGGCATTGCGGGAGGCCTGGGAAACTGACATAGGGCTTCTAGAGGACGACGATTGGGTAGAGGTCATACAATGTCCGAGAGTAGTGGCGATTAGAGTGAGATTCAGGCTAGTACAACTAAGAATCCTCCACAGGTCTTATTCCACGAGCACGCTCATGCATAAACTTGGACGCACACATACAGATAATTGCATAAGGGATTGTGACCAAAAAGGTACCTTTTTCCACATTCTTTGGGAATGCCCAGTTATACATCACTACTGGGGTAAGGTAATATGGGTGATGTCAGAAGTCCTAGGGCAAGAAATCCCCATCGATGCCAGATGGCATATACTATGTGTAACGGGAGAACAGACATGGCCGAAATACCAGAAACTCTGGCTCATGGTGGCAGCAATGGTGGCCAAAAGGAATATTGCCAGGGCGTGGGGTGCTGCTCTACCACCAAAGGTGGATCAATGGAAGATCGACCTAGATTGGTGCTGTGCTGCAGAAAAAGTGGTGTATGAGGGCAGGGGATGCCCCAAAAATTGGGAGAAAGTGTGGCACCACTGGGCGGTATATAGGAGCCTGTAAATTGTAGGGGGGAAGGAGGGAGGGTAGGGGACCTGACGTCTGATGGGGTAAGTGTTGTCGTAGGAGGGAGGTTAGAGGTACAAGATCTGGAATGCCTATGTACCAAGGATTTGAGGAATTGTAAATGTATGCATTGTTGTCTTTACCATTCATTCTCTGTGGGTATGGTACTGTATACTGCATATGATATATATTCAATAAAAAGATTTGTTTTAAAAAATTGTATGCATTAATTTTAATAATCAATATTGATAAGCATTGCATTGTGTGAATTATTAAAATATACATTGGATTAAAATATATTGGTGATTTTTGGAGAAAGTTGATAGATCTGCTTTATATATTGATATGCTCACCCCTTGATAAAGCTTTTTACTTTTTGGTGTTGTGACTCTTTGACAATGTCAGTAAGTGTGCCTGAGTAGGGGAGGTCTTGTGAGGCCAGCTAAACGCTACGCATGCCAGAAGCCCGTGCATGGCATAGGGTTAGCTGCTAACTGGCCAGGCCCTGTGGCCAACGTCACACCGCGCAATAAGGATTGGCTGCCTGCAGGGTGTTGGCCAAAGGCCGTGCATGGTGGTGGTTGGCTGCCTGTTTTAGTTACTTTAGCGCATGAGTTATAGTTGCTAGAGATAACTTTAATGGGTGAATGTCAGTTTTTTTTGGGTTTAAAACGTTACCTTGTACGGACATTTTCACCTAATTATAATGTCACTTGAATCAGTAATTAAAAAAAAAAATATATATATATATATTGTATCACAATAGGATCCTCATGTACGGCGCACTCGTCAACGGGTGCTAGCGTGAGGGGCTGAATCCATGCCCTGGAATTATTTTTTCAAACAAGAATACGCTGCACTCTTAGATGTCCGATATTCTCAGAATTTTATTCTGTAGTGATTTCACCAACGCGTTTCAGCCCTCCTAGGCCTTAATCATGGTAAGTGAGTATTTCTTCTAGCACAATTTATACATGTCACATTAGCCTTCTATGCGGCATTGTGGGTAATGTAGTGCCCATATACATTGATCAATATTTACAATATTTACACATTGCATTTTAACTGTTGATGGTGATCATTGCTATAGTTGTTTAGAGCTTTTAATAATAATTACAAATGTAATGTTGTTATTGTTAAGTCCATATAATTCTACTCTTAGTGAGTCTATCGTTTATAGTTAAGCTTTCTTCTATGTCCATTAGTATTTTTTGCTGATGTCATTCTGGCCTTTGAATGAAGTCTACCCCATGTTATTGTGTAATTACATGGCATTTGACTTGGAGTTCATTATTGGGATTAGTGCCCATTGTCTCCATATCAAACCACTCAATCTTCTGTGAGTTCTAAAGTTCTCCACTGTTCTACATTTTTTGTGTATCCATTATTTGTCTGTTTGCTCCATTCAATTTCTTTTCGTTCGTTACATTTCTTGGTTTCAGTTGTTCCTTCTCACCATTGCCTCTATTCATTCTTATTCCAAATGTACATATAATTCCTCGTCAATGTTGATCCCAAACGGGGTCTTGGTTCTTAATCTTATTATGTACCGTGATTCCATTTGACGAAGTTTCCGAATTCTGTCTCCACCCCGTTCATATACATACACTTGCGTGGTAAGGGCACAAAAACGTCCCTGCATGGTAAATGCATGAGTGGTAAAGTTATTGTGTGAAAAAATGATAAAGACTTCATTATGAAGGATGTTTCCCCTGGGTTCTTGTTCTCGGGTGACGTCCAGTCCTTCCTGATGGATACAAGGCTGACTCTGCACTTGAAAGTTTCAAGGAGAGTAAGACTACCTCTCACTCTCTGGGCCTTTCTCCCCAGTATCTCCAGGAGCAATTTCAGCTCTCCTTTTGTGGCTTTGGATGAGGCAAGCTTTACCACCAGCCTGTCCCACCCAGCAGAGAACCCAGGAGTTTTGCGGAAGAGGCGGTGGTGTGCATGGTCCCCTTGTCCAAGGTCAGCGTGCTGCTCAAACCCCTTTAGTGTACTCTTACAGGGTCACAACCACCCAGTGGGAGGCAGAATCTACCAATTCTATCCGGGTTGGCAAGCGATCACATCAGACAGGTGGGTCTTCTAAATTGTTTGGAAGGACTACGTCTTACCTTTTCTTTCGTCCCTGCTGCACCTTCCACTGTGCACTCAATGACTGATGGAGGACTAGCTCTCTATTTTGCCTCAGGAAGTGCAAGATCTTTTGGCCAAAGGCGCTATCGAGAGGGTGCCAGTGCCAGAAGTATGGTGTGGTTCTTATTCCTGCTACTTCCTTGTGCCCAAGAAGGACAGAGGTCTTTGGCCTATTCTAGATCTACACCCTATCAATCTATTGCTCCAGAAGGAGAAATTCAAAATGCTTAACCTGGCCCAGGTTTTGTTTGCGCTCAACCCCGGAGACTGAATTTTGGTGTTGGATCTGCAGGATTCATTTCCATATTCCCTTCCGGCACATCAGAGCTGCCTGCGGTTCATGGTGTACGAGAAGCATTTTCAAGTTTACTTTGCTCCCCTTTGGTCTCACTAGCACCCCTCAAGTGTTCACAAAAGTGATGGTGTTGGTGGACCTTTGTAGTTCAGGAGTGCAAGTCTTCCCCTGCCTCGATGACTGGCAGTTGAAGGCGGACTCACCCAAAGCAATCGTCAACCACTTCCAGACTACTTCAAACCTCCTGTCAACTTTAGGGTTCACTATAAACTTCCCAGACATTCCCCTTCATCAGGGACCTTCCAGACACGGTTCGGTTTCATGCGTTCCCCCGGGAAAAAGAGTCTATGATTAACGCTATGATCCTGATCTTTCAGCCTTGTCCTGGATTTCAGTGAAGTAGATTCTGAGGCTGCTGGGCCTCCTGCATTCTTCTGGTGGAGCACGCCGGGTGGCATATGCAGGCTCTGTAGTGGGGTCTGAATTCCCAGTAGTCCCAACATCAAGAGAACCTTTCCAACCACGTCCAGATTTTGGAAGTGATTTTTGTTCGCCCTAAGTTGGCGGGGGTATGCCCAGACGTGGGTCCCTTGCTCACTTTGCCACTGGATTCAAGCAAGCCTGGCTGATGACGGCTGGAATGCCAGAAACCGGTCCTAGGATGCTTGTTTCCGGTCCAGGGAAGACATGGCTTGGCAGTTCGGGCTGGACTGTTCCCATGAGGCACAGGGTCAGACTGATTTGCATATGGCCATGTCTGAACTGGGGTGGTGGAGTGAGCTAAAGAATGATGATGGATTAAACCCAGATCAGTTGACTGGGGGTGAGTGTTTGATTGGCTCAAACGTTCCGTCCATCATCCCCTTTTGTATCGCTTTGTTCACCCTAAGTTGGCGGGGGTATGCCCAGACGTGGGTCCCTTGCTCACTTTGCCATTGGATTCAAGCAAGCCTGGCTGATGACGGCTGGAATGCCAGAAACCGGTCCTAGGATGCTTGTTTCCGGTCCAGGGAAGACATGGCTTGGCAGTTCGGGCTGGACTGTTCCCATGAGGCACAGGGTCAGACTGATTTGCATATGGCCATGTCTGAACTGGGGTGGTGGAGTGAGCTAAAGAATGATGATGGATTAAACCCAGATCAGTTGACTGGGGGTGAGTGTTTGATTGGCTCAAACGCTCCGTCCATCATCCCCTTTGTATCGCTTTGTTCGCCCTAAGTTGGCGGGGGTATGCCCAGACGTGGGTCCCTTGCTCACTTTGCCACTGGATTCAAGCAAGCCTGGCTGATGACGGCTGGAATGCCAGAAACCGGTCCTAGGATGCTTGTTTCCGGTCCAGGGAAGACATGGCTTGGCAGTTCGGGCTGGACTGTTCCCATGAGGCACAGGGTCAGACTGATTTGCATATGGCCATGTCTGAACTGGGGTGGTGGAGTGAGCTAAAGAATGATGATGGATTAAACCCAGAACAGTTGACTGGGGGTGAGTGTTTGATTGGCTCAAACGTTCCGTCCATCATCCCCTTTTGTATCGCTTTGTTCGCCCTAAGTTGGCGGGGGTATGCCCAGACGTGGGTCCCTTGCTCACTTTGCCACTGGATTCAAGCAAGCCTGGCTGATGACGGCTGGAATGCCAGAAACCGGTCCTAGGATGCTTGTTTCCGGTCCAGGGAAAACATGGCTTGGCAGTTCGGGCTGGACTGTTCCCATGAGGCACAGGGTCAGACTGATTTGCATATGGCCATGTCTGAACTGGGGTGGTGGAGTGAGCTAAAGAATGATGATGGATTAAACCCAGATCAGTTGACTGGGGGTGAGTGTTTGATTGGCTCAAACGTTCCGTCCATCATCCCCTTTTGTATCGCTTTGCAAAGGATATACAGCTGTGGCTACTGGACCGCGATTTAATCAGCGGCAGACCACTCTCCCTTCCCCATCCAGAGTTGAAAGTGGGTACCAATGCATCACTTCTGGGCTGGGGCGGCCTCCGAGCAGAGTTGGCGATCAGTGGCCATCTGCTTTCCTGCAGAGTCCCAACTCCATATCAACCTTCTGGAGCCGAGGGCTATCCACCTGATGCTGAAAGCCTTCCTGCCATGCATCAAGAGCAGGTTGGTACAGGTGCTCATGGACAACACCATCGCCATATAGTACTGCTACAAACATGGCGGGGTGGGGTCACTGACCCTGGGCCAGGAGGCCCTCCAACTTTGGAGCTGGCTGGACCAACAGGGAATCTTTCTGGTGGTGAACCATCTGACAGGCTCACTGAACACCAGGCCAGTCAGCACCTAGCAGTTCACAAGAGTTGATAGTGCAAGGTCTCTTCTGCAAATGGGTAGCACCTTGGCTAGATCTTTTTGCCACTGCTGAGAATGCGTAGTATCAGCACTTCTGCACATTGGAGTTTCCAACGTTTCTCTCGCTTCGAGATGCGTTCCACCTCGAGTGGAGCTCGAGACTGCTGTATGCCTTTCTGCTGATACTACTCCTACCCTGAGTTCTCAAGAAGATCAGAACAGATCAGACACATATTGTCCTAGTTGCCCCAGACTCTGCATGGAGAGTATGGTATCCAGAACTCCTGGGTTTGAGCATCTGTCCGCTAATCATGTTACCTCTCCGGGAGGATCTGCTGTTGCATCAAGGGGGCCAGGTTCTCCACCTCGGCCTCTGCACCCCCACCTTCATGCATGGAGATTGAGCAGTGACAGCCGAACACCTCCATCGTGGCACATTTGTGCTTTGGTGTGCCACTCGCCAGATTGACCTCCTCCAGGGCAAACTATCATATGTTTTATTGTTTGTTCTGTCTTCTCGCTCAGCAAGGCTTTGCTCTAAGCACAGTTGCAGGCTATCTTTCGGCAATCTCAACCTTCTTATAGTTGCCTCTTTGTTTAAATCACCTGTTAAGATGCGCTTCATAAAAGGGCTGCAAGATATGCTTCCCTCTTCTCCATTTGTAATGCCCCAATGGGACCTCAATCTTTTCCTTACTTATCTGGTGTGCAATACATTCGAGCCGCTCCACAGCTATCCCTTACTGCTTCTTACCATCAAAACTGTGTTCCTGATTTTCATCACCTCCGCAAGGCATGTGCATGAGCTTCAGGCTCTGTGTGTTTATTCACCATACATCACCTTCTTCCCAGATAAGCTGAATCTGCGAACTAGGGCATCCTTTCTACTGAAAGTCGTGACGCCGTTGCACGTTGGCCAAAACATCACCCTGCCTGCATGCTATGCTCCGCCTCATCCCTCTAAGCAGGAGGAGAGACTCCATCACTTGGACCCCAAGAGAGCGCTCAGTTTCTCAGGTGGGGGCATTGGCATGCCCATTCTGGGCAGCCCCCACCCCTACGTATAAAAAAAAAATCCCTGGTGCCTAGTGGGCTTTCTGTCCACCCGGGGGGCAGATAAGGGGCTATTGCCCCATCTGCCTCCCGGGGGGAGGCAGAAAGACTGTAGCATTTTTTTGGGGGGGTGGGTGCATTTGCATGCCCATTCTGGGCAGCCTCCATCACTATGTATATAAAAAAAAAACTCCCTGGTGCCTTGTGGGCTTTCTGCAGGGGGGCAGATCAGGGGCTACTGCCCCCATCTGCCTCCTGGGGGGGGGGCAAAAAGACTGTGGCATTTTTTAGGGGGGGGGTGGGGGCAAAAGACCAAAGACCATAGTGTGGCTGATCACCTCTTAGTGCGGTTCCCTGAAGCAAAAAAAGGAAAGGCTGTGTAAAAGCATACCATCTCATGCTGAACTGTGCTCTGCACAAAGATCTGCTATGCATTGGCTAAGAAGTAATCTCCATAAGGCCTGTGAGTCCATTCCACCAGGGCCAACGCTGCTACCAATGCATTAGCATGCAAAGTTTCTGTCCTAGACATGTGGGCGTCTCTCCATACTTTTCAAGAAGCACTATTGTCTGGACAGCCGAGTCTGCAGAGAAGGGCACTTTGCTCACTCTATCCTGCAGGACTTTATGCATTGAGTCCATCCACAGCCCACCTCACTTAGGTGCTGCTTTTGTATCTATTCAAAAGGTGAAGAATCTACGACTAGAAGTCGCTATCAGAAGAACAAGTTACTTACCTTCGATAACGCTCTTTCTGGCAGAGACTCTAGCTGTAGATTCCTCATCGACACTCTCATCCTCCCCGTCCTGTGTTTGGACTCTACCCATTAAGATCCCAAGTCTAGGAATCTACACACTATCTACCAGAGACAGAGTCAGAAAATCTACCAATTTGCTTTTGGGGCTCTGCATCTGGGGGTGCAAACAGTCTCAAAAGCAACTGATGTCATTGTGAGGGCTGGAGCGGAACGGCATCAGGGTAGAGCTGCAAGGTGCACCTTCTGGTGCACTGAAGCATTGCTGAAAAGTTTCCAGATCCAGTCTGAGGCCTGGGGGGAATATTCAAAAGGAAGAATCTGCAACTAGATAGTGTCTCTACCAGAAAGAGTGCTACCGAAGGTAAGTATTTGTTCATGGTGGTAGCCAGGAGTCCTTCCGCAAAATGTGTTGTGGTTTTAGTCCTGCAAGGTCTTGTTCTGGGCACAGTTAAAGGTTACTCATTGGCCCCTACAGCCGTTTTAAGTTCGCCTTACCAACTGTCTTTTTTCAATTCAACTGGTTGTGATGCATTTTTTAAAAGGTTTACAACACGTTTCCATTTAGGCCCTTCGTGATGCCACAGTGTGAGTTCTGTTTGATCCTCATGTTTCTAATCTGTACCCCTTTCGAACTGATGCATAGTTGTCCATTGTGCATACTCACACTCATAAAAGTCTTCCTGGTTGCGATAACAACTGCACGACGTGTGACTGAACTGCAGGCCTTTTTGTTTTGTCCCAGCCTCACTATGCCAGCTTTTTCTCAAACAAACTGATGTTAAGGTTTCGATCTGGGTTCCCTAACAAAGGTAGCAATGCTCTTTCATGTTAGACACGCCATCACCCTTTTGACCTTCTTTGCTCCGCCTCATGCCTCGAAAGAGAAAGAATTCCAGAGGGCACTTAGGGGCATATTAGCAAGACCGGCGATAAAATTATCGCCGTTTTAGCGGCAGGAAACTGCCGCTAAAACGGCGATAATGGGCTTGCTAATATGCGTTATAGAATTCCAATAGAAGCCCAGGTTAGATGTCCTGCACATCTAACCTGGGCTTCTATTGGAATTCTATAACGCATATTAGCAAGCTCCATTATCGCCGCTTTAGCGGCAGTTCCCTGCCGCTAAAGCGGCGATAATTTTATCGCCGGTCTTGCTAATATGCCCCTTAGTTTTTATATTGGTCATACCAGAGAATATCAGGTGGACGATGAGCTTTGTGTTGTTCTTTGGGGTGAAGAAGGATAAGCAGTGCAGAAACTGGCCATCTTGCGATGGATCGTCCTTTGCATTAAGATCTGCTACTCATTGGCTAAGAAGCAGCTGTCAGAAAGGCTAATGGCCCACCCACCAGGGCCAAGGCTGCTACCACAGTGATGACACGTAGACTTCCTGTCCTGGCTATTTGTCAGGCAGCTACATGGATATCCGTTCACACTTTCACAGAGCTCTACAGCCTCAACAGTCAGGTCTGTTGAGATGAGAATTTTGGCTGCACAGTCCTACAGGACTTTTTAGTTTGAACCATTCCACAGACCTACTGGCTTGGGAGGTACTGCTGTGTTATCTGTCACAAGGTGAGGAATCTGTGGTTGGAAGTATCCATCAGAAGAATAAGTTACTTACCTTCCATAACGCTCTTATGGTGGATACTCTTATGTAACCACAGATTCCTCACCACCCTTCCAACTCCCCATTCTGTGGTATGGGCTCCTCTATCTTAAAAAAATTCCAGCCTAGATTTCTGCCAATTGGTTTGCTAAGTTTGCTGATGGGTTCTATGTGTCTAGGGGAGCTGTAGAGTTATTAAAATAAACTGACATCAGACCACATGCATGGCGCTTAAATGTGACTACGTTTATCACTTCTGGAGCAGAATGGAGTCAACACGGAGTATCACAGTACCACCTATCAGTGCACAGGAGCACTGCTTTTGAGTTTTCCAGATCAAGGCTGGCACCTGGAGAAAATTTACCAGGTGAGGAATCCGCAGTTAAAATAGTCTCCAGAAGAGATTTGTAATCAACTTGCACTTCACACCACATACACACAGGCATGCACACTCGTGGGTCAATTCATCAAGTGGTCCAAGGAAGATGCATACTGTGGAGTTTTACAGATGAAAATGTATTTTGTTCTATTTCTTCTGTTTTAAATATAAAACGTACAATGTTTTCTGTTATGGCTTACATGAATACAGCAGCACTTTCTTACTGAACGTTGCTTAAAAGCTTTTTGGGCCGTGAATCAAAAAAGAAGTACATTGACTCTGGGATGACGTTGCTTACAAATGTAAGTAAATGTGTTGCATCAATTTTTCATGTGTTTTCGGCGGTTGTATTTTCCATTATTTTGGCACCCTTTTTGATTTTCCACAGGAAGCTTGTGTCTTCAAGCATTTTGCTCTTATATTTTTAGAGTCTAACTTCTGTATTTTGAGCCTAGCACAACTGAATGGGGGTAGCAAGGCCTCAGTATGAATTATATTCCTCCTTTGCTCCATGGAAGATTGGGTTTAGGCATTGCACTTTTGCCTCCAAAAGAAGCCGTCTTGATACAGTAAATTGTGTTTTTTTTTCTTCTTTAAACCAAGATTCTGTAAAACACAATGCACACACTTCCCGCAGAAATTCACCAAAATTTGGGGCCCATGGAAGGAACTACAAGGTGTTACTTGAGCGGTCCCCGAACGGAGCATGGTGCAGGCTACGACCATCCTGTGAATTTTATTATGATGGTAATGTTAAGCGGCACATGATTGTGGTTGTAAATGTGGCGAAGAAGCCTGAGATTACACAGGAGCTGTTAAAGACTTAGGACCTGATTATGAGTACGGCAGTCCCAAGACTGGTGTACTCGCGGTGGAGGTCTGACCGCCGCATCCTCAGCAGTCCGACTGCCCGATTAGGAACTTGGCAGTTGGACTGCCACAAGACCCCTACCACTGCCAGGAACTAGGATCCCACGGGTCCGTCGGTGGGGAAAGGGGCGATATGTGGCGACGGCGCCGTGCAGATCACGACCTTCCTTTCCGCTGACCTTTTCAAGGTAAGGGCCCGTAAACAGGCTGATTCTGCCCAGAGTGGGTAGTGGCCGGGGGCACATGTTGTGCACCCCATGCTTCCACTGTTTCCACTGTTGTGCACGCACTGTGCTCCATGCATGACATGGTCTGCAGTGGCATTGCCTTCAGGCTCTGTATACAAGCCAAAGCATGCTGCCGCAAGACCGCAGCCGGCACACCGCCAGCCCGACACTAAAGTCAAAATATGGTGGTCGGGATGCTGCTGGCTTGACGGCGTTCTCCCAACCGCCAACGCTGCGGCCTGGCGGTTTGACCGCCAAGGTCATATTCAGGCCCTAAGAAACAGTGTTCAAATATCTACCACAGGGAGGCATTTGTTAATGCTTGAACAATGACACTTGTGTACCTTGGAGATGTTGTTACCTTTTGTTTCATTTCTGTTTCGAAACCAAGAAGAGCAACTAAAAAACACTTTTACTGCATGGACAGCAGCAATGCAAAATCCACACATAGAAAGAGCAAACAATAGCAACAGTGCACGCTGGCCCATACTCTTGTAATAGGTCCAGTAAACACAGGATTAATTTGGCTCTGTTTCCATCGCACACACAGAGCGGCACATGCATGTTCACATTCAGCATCAGCACAGGTGTCCATCAGATCAACGCACTGGTGGTAGAGGTGCGGTCTAACCTCAGATACAAAGAACAGCTTCAGCATGTTCAGCAAAATTGCAAATGCCCCTCACTATGGCAGAGTCGTTACAGCATCAGCAGAGCATGGTATTCTCACAGACAGACCAGATGCAGCATGGGCAGCAGGACTGCAAGTTTCCCTGACAAACACTGAACAATTCCAGAACAAGCACTAGGATGCAAAATTTGATTGACCTTTTGTCTTCTGGTGTTCTCATATCACAAGCCTTTACAGTGGGGAAATAATATATGAAGCCCATTGGGAAGACACAAGAAAAATCAGCGGCTATCAGACAGTATGTTACTAATATATTACGTGCATATCCTAATCTGGAGCACTTGTGTCCAGTCTTGGAGCTTCCACCAGGATTGTGACTTGTTCAGACGCATTAGCTAGAGAATTGTATCTACTTATTGGGTCTACCCGTTATGTATTGAGTGTAGTGCTGAAAACACATCAGGCATGCTGTATTCACTTTTGGATCCTCCACGGTCAGAGTTGTGTTAATTTCTTCAGGTCCCATCTGCAGTATTGTGTGCAATTCTGGGGTATATTATCTGGAGCCGGAGGCCATGTGAAGCTGTTTCACTGGGTTCTGTGGCCACTAGGCCGTGTTTGTGTAGGAAATACTATCGCTTATGTCTGTTTTCCAGAGCCTTATGTACTACTGAACTCCAGTTAGTTAAGTCGAGCACTCATGGATCATATCTGGAGATGGTAGTAGGTTTGAGCTCAGAAACATTGTGACAGTGCCAAACTCAACTTCTAGTTAGTGCTGTAAAGGATAGGTTTTTTATTTACATATGGCAAATGTAGGAAAATGATGAAATTAGACCACACAAAAACACCGAAGACCACAGCCCCTTAAGTGGCAAAGATAACTCCAAAACAGTTTTATAGAGTTTACATTATAAGGTGGTATGATTCCAATATCTTAGGCCTCTGCTGCAGATTCGTGTTTTCTTGGCTGTCTCACATGTAAATGAAGCTAAAGAAGCCAGGCAGAATGTTAAAATGTGTCAGTTATGCTATGATATGTCTTCCCTTTCTCGTTGTTTCCCAGTGGCCCTGAAAGGAAGGATCAGGTCAGTTGTTATGAGCCTAGGCAACACAGAATCCACCAAGGATGTCACTAAGTACAATACCACATAGTGACCTTTGATTCCAACCTACACAGTAATAGTTATATGGTATCTGCTCCAAAGTTACATTTCCAGTCTCCATTTTAGAGGTCTATTGGACTCTGGCAGGTGTTAACAAGTTGGCAATAGGAAACTAGTGGCCTTGTTTAGAGATTGGCGGACGGCCCGCCATCCTGCCATGTTCAGAGATCTCCGCCTATGTGGTGGTGAGCTCTATGCCTTCTGAAGGCACTGGAGCTTTTCTAAACTGCTGCCATGTTTAATGTAGCCACTCAGCAAAGCTAATCGCCCTGACACTCGATGACCTAATGTCTGTGGGGCTGTCGGACTATGGTTTCCACTAGCTGGGCCACAGGAGGCTCCTCTGGTGGAAACATGATGGTTCGTCCAACTCTAAATACGCAGTCAGAATCATAATTTGGTAGACCCCATATATGGTGGAGTACCATGTCCACCAAACTCTAAATAAGGCCTTAGATTGTTAGACTATGGGAGAGAGAGGTCTCAGCCTTGATCTGAGCTGTGGTTCACCTCGAATGTAGTCAAACGCAGTTAGCTCTTGAAGTTAAACCACATTTTTCTGAGGAATCCTAAGCTTACTCTTTGTAGCAAGTCCTTCCTCAAAGAAAAGTGCATGTGGTGCCTGTAGAGAAACACCAAATAAGCATTATAGTTAAGAAATAAAGAAGTTGCTCGATTGGTGCTCATGGTTCTCAGTGGGGACGGAGAAGGCGGTCACTAAAGCCCTACACTCACTAGACATACACAAAATGGGAGACTTCTTTAGTGATGGAATTTTGTAATAGTTGGGAGTCGATGGTTCTGGGTGCGACTGGCCAGACGGTCCTCACTGGTTTCCAGTACGTCAGAGCTCGCCAGGCCCTGCGGGACCTCATGGGAGAGGAGATGGAGGAGCCTTTGGAAATTCCAGCATTGTCACTTTTGATTCAAAATAATATTCCTGTGAAGCTAGTTACAAAAGTTTATGCTCTCTCACAGGAGGCCAGGCGACTGGCAATGCTTAAAGCACGGGCAGACTGGCAGAGACATCTTGAGGTGATCATAGACGACAAAACATGGCAATACTGCTGTGCCAGGACAGGGGAGATTTCTCTCAACGGCAGGCACAGACTCATACACTTTAAATATGTAAACCCCATTTACTACACACCCGAGAGTCTCCATGGTCTGCACGACTCAGCAGAGTGTCTACGTTGCCGTGCACCTGACCATGGCTCTGTCATGACATCATGGCGTTCTGGGTACAGATTTTCCAAGAATTGATGGTCATTACTGGCCATACGTTCGAACTCGACCCATTATTGGCTCTACTGGGCCTAGAAAGAGAGGTGAACAAGGGTGTGAGGACATTGGTGGCACTTGGGCTTCTTTTAGCCAAACGCAGTGTAGCTATGCGATAGGCTCGAGGTCGCCTCCAACTCTGGAAGCCTGGCACAAAGACATGATACACTGCAACACACAGTCAGATGTATATAGTGCTCTTCTTCCCCCACAGAGTCGGCCTAGGGATATTTGGGATCTGTATCAAACTTACCTGGTGGGGTAAGAAGACGGGTGAGACAGAGGGGGAGTGGGATGAAACAACAGAGGTTTGATGTTATTTTTTCTGTACCATTCACTCAAGTATGAGAAATGTAATAATTTTGGCCTTTTTTCTTTCCATCTCTGTTGGGTTAATTTGTGTGCTACCATTGTGCTCTTGAATGGAGGTTGTTACCTTACGGGGGACTATGCAGTGAGACATGTCATTTATATCATATGTACTGACTCCCGATCTCTGTATCTGTGACATGTACAATTGCTGCAACACTTCCAGCCTACTGCCACTTGTATTTTGTAATCCATTGCAAGAAATAAAAGTTTATAATAATAAAAAAAAAGTTTTAAACTTTATTTTTCAGTTTTTCTATAATACCATACATAGGTAGAGCTTTCTCAAATACAGGTTGCAGTTGTCAAATTATGCCCAGAAAAAATAATAAAAATAGCAAAATCAGAACAACATCGGTCATTGTATATCAGTACAGTAGATTGAGAAAAATTGTAACTCTCCCTTTGATGTATGTAGTAATGCATGTGGTATCTCCGGTGCATGTAGGAGAACGTTTACTGTGATGGAGGGCCAGCGGGAGAGTCCAGGGCCAGGAGATTATATCTCAATGGTTTCCAGCTAATCTTGGGCCCAGAGGTGGGTGTCAGTAGAGATGCATAAAGCTCGCTGTTAGTGTCACAGTGTATTAAACTTTTAATCCATGCGTCAGCAGTATTATCTGATTGTTTAGTACCCCAGTGTATAGCTATTTCTCTTTTGGCGAGGAGTAGGGCAATGGCCACAAAACGGTGTAGTGCTTTAGGTACGTTGTGTACGTATCCCAGTAGAGCGAATAGGGGAGAGGGGTCCATAGTGATCCGAGTCATTAGTGTAAGCTTGGCAAAAATTTCCACCCAATAGGATGGTATCTTACCACAGGTCCATGTCATGTGAGCAAAATCCACAATCGATGCACTACATTTTGGGCACCTTGGTGATCTAGTTGGATCAATGTGAGATAGTTTAGCCGGTGTGATATATGCTTGTCGCGGGAATTTGTAGTGTAGCAACTTGTGTCGATGGTTCCATGATACTAAAAATGTCTGTGTGCAACAAGCATGCCACATTTGCTCAGTTAAAGGGTCTTCCATGCACTTCGAAGTTTTGAATTAGAGTAGGTAGTAGGCCCAAGCTCTCACAATATAATTTTGAGATTAGCCGGTGTCCATCAGTGTCTGTAATGACCAATGTCAGCGGCGGGAATTCATTAGGCTCCATGGGAGATAGGATGGAACCTGGGATCTGAGTGCCCCTTGGAGACGCTGTAGTACAAAGTGGTCCATATATGGAGTTTACCGAAAGCGGGAGAACAGGTGACCCTCAGGGAAGAGATCTCCAAATATATGTAACGAATACTTCAGGAGGGTGCATTGGAATAGCTTCTCTTGTGTAATGGGTTGCCAGGGATTGTTCGCAAGGGGGAGTGCTGGGGAGTATAGAAGCTGCCAACCCATAATCCGAATCAGTCTTTTCCATGCCCAGCTAGTTGTAGATAGTGTTTGTTTGTCTCATGGATCCTGCAGTAGTCCCGTCGGTAGTAACGCTCTCAATAATATCGGGCGACTAGATCCATCTCGAGTCTGGCATACGATATTCGTGCGTCCGCATGGTACCAATGCCTGGCATAACTGCACTGCACCACTAGATAGTATAGGTGCATATGGGGAACTCCAAAGCCCCAGCGGCCGTACGTGATTGTGAAAGTGTTCCACCCAATTCAGGGTTGCTTACCTCCCCAAATAAGACTCATCAGTGTACAACGCAGAGTCGCGAAAAACACATTAGTTAATGGGATCGAAATATTTTGGAAAAAATATAAAAATGAAGGCAGTACTACCATTTTAATGATGGCAATAAGGCCAGCCATTGAGAGAGGGAGGCGGATCCACCGCTCAACCCGGGCGGTCAATTTGTCCATTGTTCGGCCGTAATTAAGGCGCACAACCTGTTCTTTATCTCTATGAATATGGATCCCTAAATAGCGAGTGGAGGTGTGACACCACTCCAATGGAAACTCACAACTTATTGGTGTTGTAGTGTCAGTCAGTGGAAATATTTCAGACTTATGCCAGTTTATATGTAGGCCTGATAAAGTTCTGCAGCAGATTATTTCTCGAAGTTTGGGCGCCCAATTATCAGCTGGATAACGTTCAAATAGTATAATATCGTCAGTATAAAGCGTAACTATATCAGGGCTCTGCCCTGTCTCCAGTGCTATTCCGCCTTAATAATCCCCCCCCCACCCTGATGACATCTTTGACTCTTACAAAACTGGTTACCACATATATGCAGATGGTATATCGTTTGATCTCAAGCTTGATGATGTGTCTGGAAATGTCACCAACAACAGCCATTCCATAATATTGCTTTCATCTTGGGTCAGTTAGTGTTTTAAATCATATTGTGACGTCATTGATGAGATGGACCCTTTAAAGACTTACCTCTTCTGTCTGGTATTTGTTTAACCCAGTCCTCCTTAAGACGTTCCTATGTTGGCTCTCCTGGTGGTGGCTAATCAGACACCTAAGACCGCATGTGTTCCTTAACCCTTTTTTTAGGACTCTTGCTCTTCCATTAGTCTTTGTCATTCTTTGGCGACTTATTTGACTGCAAATATCCTTGGCACACCGCATCAATGTTGCATAGTAAACTCTTTTGCACCATCTGGTGTTTGCAAAGTACTGTCTTGTATCCCACCAATTTATGTACCAATTCCAAAAGTAGTAGGAAACTGACAATACATGTGCCCAGTCGAAATACAATTCCAGGTTACTTTAATGAATCTTCAGGTGTGACATGGACAGTGACTCTGCCGGTCCTGACAATGTAGCCAATGTTATGTAATCAATTGGCTTTGTTGAGAGGAGTTTGGATTGTGCTACACCCACTGTACCACTTATTTTACAGTGGCTTGTGATAGATCCAGAATTGCATTACTGGTCTGTTCTGACGAGCCCTTACCTTTTCGCCCTGATTAGACCCACTAGAGAATAACCACATGGGTTGAAACATCTACAGGTGTATCCAACATGACTCCGCCTACTATAAGAACGCATGGCAAAGCCTTTAACGTATAATATACTATAATTTTTTATCTGCAAAATGTTTCAGCTTGGCCATTTCCTAAACAGTTGCTATTCTTTGTTTATTCATTCACATATCCCCAATCTGTGAACTTCGCTGTCAGCGCTTTGATTCTACTCATGAAATGGTCTAAGTAATACAAGGTACCATCCTACAATACTATTGCACCTCTAATCTGTTTATATAACAATACAATAACTGCTTCCCTTTAAAGGTTACACAGTAGTAAGGCACCTACTTTTGTTGTGTTTTTATATTTGATTATATTGTAACATATGTGCATAACATAAATGCAATGTTTATCTATAATTACAGTTAGGTGAGACACCACTTCCATCCTTACACAACTGGCAAAGATAGTGGATGCACTGTACCATATATCATATCATATGGCTCAATATTAATTAAATGGGGAACAGTTGGAACACTGCGGTCTTAACCAAGGGTGTTCCGAATACGCAAGCGCATCCACGCTTGCCTTAACCACACATATGCCTAAACCACGCATATGCGTGGTTAAGGCAGTGCGCGTTCTAGCTGCTGGCTAGATGGAAGACGTGAAGACAGAAGCAGGAAGACGCTGCGGTGAGGTGAGTGGGTGTGGGGCGGTCGGGGTAGGTTTCAGGGCAGTGGAAGGGGTTGGGGTAGTTTAAGGGACAGTGCAGAAGGTGAGGGTAGTGTAAGTAAAGAGGCAGGGTTTTAGGCTTTAGGGGCGTGGGAGGGGAATGGGTAGTCGGGTAGTTTTTAGGGCTGGGGGTAGAGTAGGTTTCAGGGCAGTAGAAGAGGTTGGGGTAGTTTAAGGGACACCGCGGGAAGAGGGGGTAGTGTAAGTAAAGGGGCAGGGTTTTAGGCTTTAGGGCAGTGGGAGGGAAATGGGTAGTCGGGGTAGTTTTTAGGGCTGGGAGGTTGGGTAGGTTTCAGGGCAGTGGAAGAGGTTGGGGTACTTTAAGGGACAGTGCGGGAGGTGGGGGTAGTGTAAGTAAAGAGGCAGGGTTTTAGGCTTTAGGGCAGGTGGAGGGGAATGGGTAGTCGGGTAGTTTTCAGGGCAGTAGAAGGGGTTAGGGTAGTTTAAGGGGCAGGCAGGGGAGGTGGGGGGTGGTGTAAGTAAAGGGGCAGGGTTTTAGGCCTCAGGGCAGTGGAGGGGAATGGGTAGTCTGGATAGTTTATAGGGCTGGGGGGTCGGGGTAGGTTTCAGGGCAGTGGAAGGGGTTGGGGTAGTTTAAGGGACAGCGCGGGGGGTCGGGTAGTGTAAGTAAAGGGGCAGGGTTTTAGGCCTTAGGGCGGGGGGGATGGGTAGAGTCAGAGCGGGGGGTTCGGGGTAGTGTTAGTAAAGGGCAGGGTTTTAGGAACAGCGTGGGGGAGGGGGTGCATTTGGTGGGGGGTCTGGGTAGTGGCAACCTTAGCCACACATAACCCTTTACCATTCAAGCATATAACATGAAATTCCGTGGTAAAGGCAAGTGTGATAAAGGAATGCGTGGTTAAGACACATTCATGTTTCGGGCTGCGTGGTAGAGGCAAGCTTGGTTTAACCATGCATTCTTCTATTATACAACCTTGCCAGGGCCCTCGTCAGTAGGCCACCCCAGCTTGCAACACCCATTGCCACTGCCATCGCTGCCAACAGCAGTACTTACAAAACTACTAGCCATCACACTGTTAGTGTGACAATTCAGAGTTGTCGACGTCCCCAAAGCTGTAAGAATGGCTTTGGAGGCAGGTATAAACAACTGTTGTTGTGGTCCTCTCTATAGTACTCAAACAGCACCACCATGTGGTAGCTGTCATAAGTCCCGGTGTTGTCAATTAAGTGCTGGTGCCGAGCACCGGAAACCACCGGCTCAAATTAAGCACTGCTTAGAATTCTTCTTTCCCGTTCATTTCATTGGAGCACTTTCACTGGAAGAATTCATTGGTGGTGAGCAGGTGCTGCTTCTCACGCTTGGTTGGGGTTTGCTTGATGATTAGTGGCTCTTGAGATGATTGGATCTGAGGATAATCGGGGCTCAGCCAATGTTGTTGATTTTCTCCTCCAGTGAGCCAAGCGCTCGCTCGTGTGTTTAGATTATCCTGTTGTGGTGTAGCAGGCTGCACGAGCCTTCTTGCGCTCAGATTTGCTGTTGTCGAGCGTAGGTGGTTTTATGAACAGGATAATCCGCATCACACTAAGGAAATGAGTGAGGACAAATCTGGGCAAAAGACAAAGTAAAAAAATGAAAAATTGTGAAGTTGTTCCGCTTTGGGTAATTCATCCAGTTTTCTTTCTTTTGGTATCTGGCAATTGGTGTGTTCGCTTTTCTCATCATAAATGCAGATCTGCATACACAACAAAGAATAGAAAACAAGCATTGTCAAAGTTTGACAACGTAGTCACTTGCCAAGGGTTTGTGCAGTAGCCCAAGCAAGAGTAAAGCCTACCCTATCTCCCTCACCGTAAAGTCAGGCGCAAGCCTCCCTCCCCAAATAGTGCATTTCCTGGGTTGCTGCCTCATCATATCCCACGAGTTTGCTACAGATGGAAGCCAAGAGTTCTCATTGTAGGACTCAGAATACTGGCGTTTCAAAGCACAGCTCTCTGCCTCCAGCCGGGTCAGTTACTCCCATAACGTTTTCAACACCCAGCCCTGCTTGGTAATATAAACCCTGCAGATTACCACCTTAAAGGCCTCCCATAAGGTGGATGGGGAGGTGACAGATTGCAAGTTATGTTCAAAATATTCTTTAATTGCTGTCCGCACCTTTTTCTGGAATACCTGGGGGGAGACGCCAAGAAAATGCACACAAAATAGTTTCAGGAGGGTTGAGCTCCAGAAGAACTGGGGTGTGGTCGGACAGTGTAGGCGGGAGATGCTGAATGCCAGTGGTCCAAGAAGGAACGTCTCTGGTAGCCAGTCAGAAGTCGATCTTGGTCCAGGTGTTGTGTGAAGAGGTTATGCAAGTTCCCTCTGAGTTGAGTATGTGGTGGACACACCAAATATCTATAAGGCTATTGTCTGTTATGAGGGTGCACAGTTGTGCCACAGCCTGTGGCTGGCGTGACTCACTTAATCTGTCCACACTGGCGTCCAGTATCACATTAAAGGCTCTACCCCAGAGCACCGCCCCTAGGCCCATCGTCCCTACCAGTCGCCAGACCTACGCAAAAAAGAGGAGGTCATCGGTGTTGGGACCATACACCAAGACCAATATCAATGGGCGTCCCCATAAATTGCCGGGCAAAATAACATAGCGACCCTGATGATCGCAAAGTGCCCGGCGCATGCTCCAATGGAACCCTCAGTGGAGCAACGCTGCAACCCCCCCATGCATAATTCGAATAGCGGGCTACATGACTATCTACAATCCAATATGCCCATAAGCGTGTCTGTATCGCTTCCGTCAGTGCAGCTCCTGGAACAGACATTTATCTATCTTGTGTCATTGTAAGTACGCGAATGCATGTCGTGCTTTACGTCTGTCATTCATACACCTAACGTTCCAAGTGAGACATTTAACTGACACCATTTTAGAAGCAGGGGATAAAGAAGAGGTACCAATAGTCGATCAGGTATTCAATTTAAGGGGTAAAGGACCCCAATGCGGAGTGGCTATACAAGGGGGAAAACAAACAAAAGTCACATATCAAGAACATTGCCCCAACCAGCAACTCACCACCCACTTTGGCCCCCCAATCGGACCAAACATTATCATCCCACCCACCAATTAGCACCCCGTAAGGTATCAAGGAAAGCAAAAGGAAATCATCCCGGGGGGGCGGCGAAGAAGCCCAACACACTCCCAGCAGATGTGCGCTGGGTGGCCAGAAAGGAAAATCAAGGTGGCAGGGACAAGACCAAACTCAGCAGTCGGAGCAGGCCAGCGAGTCGTCTCTATCAGGTAGTAAGCCGCTGAAGGCCCACTGGCACAGGGTTTGGAGTTATAGGAGTGTCTACTACCTACAACAGTGCAGCAAGTCAATATCACATATGTGAAAAATTAGGAGACTGTCATGTGGAATAAAGACGTCTACTACAGAGCTCCGTGTGTGGCGTATTCATTTGTACGCTCCCAGGCTGGGGAGGACGCTACAAATGGTGATGAGTAAGAGATACGTGCCCTAAAGAAACAAGACTGCTCTCCCTGAGAGATTGCAATGATACAGCAAACTGCTTGTGCATGCCACATTGCGCCCAAGTCGATGAGAAGCAGTTCGACATTGGCGTGTGTGGAGTTGAATCTCCGCTGTAGCCCAAATACTGCCCTTGACGAACTTGGAGGCCCTGCAGTGGAGCATACACGAAAGCCCGCCAGAAACCCACTGGTAAGGCTAAAGGAAGAGATATTGTGCCACATCATAACACAGAGCTGTCATTGATACAAAGTGAAACGCTAAAAGGCAGTGACAACCAGGTATGATGCAAAAGCCAAATGCAACACTGATGAAGTGCAAGAGACTGAACTGTTACCCACCGTCAAGAAGGAAGACGACAGCAAAGACAACCAGGTGCGAGAAACAGAAGACTCACTCACCATCAAAGATGAAGGAAGTGCGATACAACCTCCGAGTGGGCATGGCGGTCTAAGCGCATGCAGAAGGCGGTGCTTGCAGAAGGTGCCGATTCAGATGCACAGCAAAAGCTGTCTGAACAGCATATGCTCAACTGCAGTAGAAAAGAGCGCAAAGTAGGATGCAGCTGTGTTTCTGAAACCACCACCGTCATTTGACACTGCCAAGAAACAGAATATTGACGCCAGGTGGACTGCATGGATCGAGACATTTGATGGCTTCAATGATGCCCTAGAAGAAGTAGATGATAATAAAAACATAAAATATTTAAAGAACCTTGCTGTTGACAGAGTGAAAGAAGTGCTGAAGAAAATCTCGCAGACTGATGCAGTATCGTACCTTCAGATCAAAAAAACATTTGGAACCAAGTTCAATGTGATGCTGAATGTCAACTATGAAAGATACATTTTCAATCAAGCAAGACAGCAAGCTTGTGAAACGATGGATGAGTTTGTTGAGAGACTTGGGGGTTGATTCCGATCTCGGTCGGTAGGGCTCCGAATCGGATTCGGCTTTACCGGATCCGAGTCGGAGGCTTTGTTTCCGACCGATTCGTACAGTCGTCTGAGCGAGCAAGTACGATGCGAGTGAATGCGAATTCGCCGACCGACTCGTTTCCGGGTCCGAACCGCTCCGTCCGACTCGTTCGCCCTCGATTCGTGGCGCGCAATGGAGACGTTTTACGACCGAGCCAGTACGATGCACGATCCGTCAGCCGGATCGAGTCGGAGCCTCTGACACGAAAAAGCTCCCAGACGCAGACTTCGGGGGTCCGTGCCGGACCCCCCTTCACCCGTAGCCGTACGAGTCGGACACAGGGGGTACCCATGGGTCCCCACTATACATGCGTGTACGGTGCGGATGGCACCAACGCGTACCCACTACAGGGGGGCCCCTTGTGCGCAACGTACCCATTGAGTCAATGGGAGCCCATGTACACGTCGTACGACCGGCTCCCATTGACTTCAATGGGAGTCTGACCGAACCGAGTCCGGCAGCATACAGCCGCATCGTACTCGTTCGGTCGGACTGCAGGGGTCCGGCTCGGTCGGAAAACAATCCGGATCCGGATCGGTCGGAGAGCTTTCCGACCCAGATCGGAATCGGCCCCTTGGTGTGCTTATCAGGCACTGCAAGTTTAGTGAATTTAATGATGAAGAAGTGATGCGCCTTAGAGTTATTATTGGCTGCCTCTCAGACTCGGTCAAAAGATGCATGTTGAGAGAGACACTCAAATTAGAGAAAATACTAATGGCTGCGAGGGCAGATGAAAGAGCAGATCGATAAACTGCTGATATGGAAGCTGGAACAGCAAAAAATGAATCGACATCAGACGCGCCCCATCCCTGAACATCTTCAGAAAGACACTCAGGACCTGGCTCTACGACTGAACGGAGCTGCTTCCCCCCCCCCTCAGCGCCTTGAGACCCTTACGGGTGAGTAGTGTGCTTACAATTCCCCTGATTGATTGATTGATTGAATCGGCGTTGGTCATGAAAAGCGAGCACAAGGTAGATGCACGCAAGTCAGCGCCTCCAAAAAAGAAACAGCTCAGTTTCTAATGTGGATTTTCATTTCCCCATGAAGGCAAATGTCCAGCCATGGGACAGACATGTAAAGGTTATGGGAAAGAAAACCACTTCAAAAGAGTTTACAAAGCGAAAGAGAAACCAACTATGTCACAGCGGGAAGAGAAAATGGACGCCACAAGGTTCCAGAAGTGGGGGAATGATTCCTGACCCAGATAAAGTGCAAGTACTATCAGCTACCTGCCCCCCACAAAATGTCACCATGCTGCGATCCATCTTAGGCATGGCCAGTTATTGCTCAAGGTATATTTGTGACTTTGCTACTGCGAGTGCCCCATTGAGAGACTTGACAAAACGAGTTGTTCCTTTCCAGTGGTCTGGTGAATGTGATCAAAGCTTCAAAAGAATAAAACATGCGATTGAGAATGCAACCGAGATTGCTTATTTTGACCCCAAGTTACATACTGAGATCACAGTCGATGCGAGCCAAGTGGGGCTTGGGGCAATGCTTCCTTAACATAATGGTCACCTGAATGCTCAAAGAAACTTTGTGGCCCATGCCAGTCAAAGCCTGTCTGACACAGAACGTGCCTATTCTCAGCCAGAGACGGAGAGTCTGGCTGTAGTGAGGGCCTGCAAACATTTTCATGTGATTCTATACGGAAAACGTATCATCATCATTATCGACCACCAAGAGCTGCTCACTATTTTTGGAAACCCGAAAGTCAAGATGCCCCCTCACATTGAGAGGTGTGGTTTCAGACTGCAAGAGTATGACTATGCAATTGTACACAAGTCGGGTAAAGATCAGAACCCTGATAATCACTTTTCCTGAGTACCATTACATCGGCACAGTTCGACATCAAAAATGGCTGAGGAGTACATTAACTTCATTGTAAAGTCCAGCACGCAAGTAGCCCTATCCATTGAACAAATTATTGCTGCTCCCAAAGCTGATAAGAACATGCTTATCCTCAAAGACATCATTTCCACTCAATCGTGGAAGAAGACTGCTGACCTTTTGCTAACGAAGTTGAATTTCAAAATTCAAAAATTTACAGCATGAACTGTCCATTACTAAGGAAGGTGTTGTATTGAGAGATGCTCAAGAATCGACATACCTGAGAGCCTAAGACAGCAAGTCATTGAATTAGCCCATGAAGGACATTGTGGCATTGTAGCCACCAAAAGAGCCCTAGGAAACCGACTGTGGTACCCACGTTTAGATGAGTGAGTTAAGAGTGAACTGAAAGAGTGTCATCTTTGCAACTGCCTTTCCCCCAAAGTAACACAGCACCCATTGACAATGTCTGACCTTCCTGCACATGTGTGGGAAAGAGTTGCAGTTGATTTCTTTGGGCCTTTAGGAAAAGTACATTATCTCATGGTAGCCATCGATGAGTATGTACGCTTTCCTTTAGTAGAGGAGTTATCATCAACCACCCATGACAAGGTCATCGAGCAACTGGATGACATTTTTGCAGCGTAGGGTATCCCCACCATTCTCAAATTTGACAATGGTCCACGGTACAATACCAAAGAATTCAAAGTATTTCTGGTCAGACTAAATGTCAAGCATCAAAAGAACACACTTCTGTGGCCCTAAGCCAATAGTGTTGTGGAACGAGTCATGGGTACCGTCAAACAGGTAACTCAACGAGCAGCTATGGAAGGAATTGGGTTAAACCAGGCCCTGTGTCAAGTCCTCCGTGCCTATCGTTAAACTCCTCACTCAGCAACTGGTTAGAGTCATGTCACCTTGCTATTTAAGAGAGCCATTGGAACTAAACTGCCCCAGTAGACCGATCCTTGAATGCGGATAAGGCTCGTGTCATGGACACTTCTCGGAAGTGACAGATAAAGACATATACCAATAGACATCGACGAGCTCAGGAAACAGTCTTTGAGGCAGGTGACTGGGTCCTGGTCAAGCAGAAATAACAGCGCAAAACAGACACTCTGTTTGCTGTCAATCCTCTGAGGGTTGTGACGTGCAAAGGACATGTGGTGACGGCGCAGTGTCCTGGAAAGCCCATCACACAGGACTCGTCACATTTTAAGCACCTACCTCGATGGTCGTCAGCTCCTGCAGTCATGAATGAGGTGACCCTGCCTGACAGTCTAGATCAAGCAGCAGAACCCGAGCCATCGGTGCACAATCAGAGTGCATCTCAACCATCCCGTACCACTCGATCTGGCCCACTAGTACGAGCGCCTCAACTCCTTATTGAAGAAATATGATGTGACTGTTGTTTGTATTTTTTATTTAACAAAGGGGGACATGTAGTGTTATAAGACTATGTGCACTAGGACCTTTGTGGTTATGGGCAGACTCAAAAAGAAATTATGTAACTTTCTGGGAGGTGTTAAGGTTGGTTATTAACACTTATGACATAATGAGTGGTTGTGTGTGATCGTATGCTGTGGAATAAAGATGTCTACTACAGAGCTCTGTGTGTGGCGTATTCATTTTGCATGCTTCTTGGCTTTGGAGGACGCTACAGGTGCCAAATGTCCTTTGGCCTTCTGCTAGGAGGCTGGGAGGTATTGTGGAGTTCAAATTGGTGATTTCAATATGTAAGATCTGATAACAAGGTGCTAGTTCTGGGTACATCTTTCCTTCCCCGTGTCAGGCCACAGTAGTGCCATAAGGCCAAATCCCCTAATTGTTGCAGGTAAGTGTTTAGTGTATACTAAGAGAGCCATTTTCAGGGTCAGAGTCCCATCCTTGCAGACACAAGCTCAAACATCTGTACCCAATATGCTGCAATTTGGGAACAGTGCCAGACTAGGTGAAGGACTTCCGCATTCAGTGCAGAGCAACGTGCACAGTTGGCAGTTTTTACTGCACCATATTTGCCTTTGTTTAAGTGGGGTGCTGTAGGTTTAATGCAAGGAGTCTAAGTCAACCATTTTGGGATAACATGCCAGTTTGTATACAGCAATATAACCATTTTTACTCAATAATTGTGTGGCCCAAGGCTATTTCCCATTTGCCCTTAGGGATTGGGGCAATCAACGTGACGTCTGCCTGTACTGTAGCATGTAGTATACTGGTCATGTGACGTCAGATTGAAGCGTTAAGAGTAAAGTGAGTGCTTTGCATGCTCTTGGTCCCGTGGGAAGGATGAGTAGTGTGCTTTACAAATGGCATTCATGCGTATGAAAGTGAATTTATCTGCTTCTGTGAGTTGTATCCGTCCACTGATGGCGGCTTAGTCTATAAAGTTGCAACTAGGGAATAGGTACCCCATCGTATTCATTTCCCACCATCTTATTCTGTGGAGGGTCAGCCAGTGAGCCTTGAGTGAGTAAAGCGGGTGGTGGCTCAGGGATTGCTCTGGGGCATATCGTCTGGGGAAGGACAATACTTTCCTGATACCTTCCCAGGCTAACTGTGCACTCGTGACTGAATTCAATTCAGTACTGCCCCATCGGGGAGCCCTCCCAATCAGGGCACCCAATGATAACGGTGTCTCGCTCAGTTACTAAGTGGGCCATAAATGACAGGGAGCGTATGCAGTAGTGTGTGTACTGTATCTGTGTACAGTGATAGTACAGCTGATAGTCTGACGCTGCAAATCCCCACTGGTCATATGACAGGGTGAGTGTTTCCCATTTTGTTCTGGGCTGGCCTCCTTCCAAAGTGGTTTGAAGAATTCTTTATTTAGAGGTATCTGTATATTGCAGAATAAATATAGTAATTTTGGGAGGATAACCATCTTCATTAGCACTATTTGCCCCATCATGGAGAGTGGAAGGGAGGTCCATTTCTGGACTTGATCTCCAATTTTCGACATTACTGTAACATAATTGGTAGCTATAATTTCTGCTTTGTCATAGCTAATCCATATGCCTAGGTATTTGATGGCAGACTGACTCCAGCAAGGAGAATTCCAGTTCACAAGCCTGTGTCTTCAGGATCAATGGCAAATTGTCAACTTGTTCCAGTTGATGGATATACCCACCAAAAACTTAAATAAGGAGGATTCCCTAATAACGAGTCCTAGGTTTTGCGCTGGTTTCCATAAATACAAGGTTAGTTTGTTGGCTTACAATAATATCATCAGATTCTGGGAGCAGAATTGTAGGCCTGTCTTTGCATGCAGTTGTCTAATAGCACATGCCAGAGTTTCTGAGGCCAGTGCGTACAATATGAGGGATAAAAGAAAATCCTGGTGGGTGCCCCTGCTGATGTTTACAGGACTGGAAAGGAGTTCTAATCGTATTCTAGTTGAAGCGTTTGTGTACAGGAGGCGTATCCACACCGTAAAGGTGTCAGGGACCCCCATCCTGGCCAACACCATGAATAGGAACCCCCCATTCCAGAGAGTCGAACGCCTTAGTGATGTCCAGAAAAACAACTACTGCATACAGTTCAAGATTTATCTGGTGGAGAACAGCGAAGAGAGTTTTCAAATTGTGTGCCGTGGAACAGCCCAGGTTAAAGCCATCCTGATCGGGTAGGATTAAGGCAGGAGCAGTTGCAACCTATTTGCAAGGACTTTAACTAATATCTTAGTGTCATATCAGCGAGAGTGGTCTATAGGAGTCAAATTGTGTGGGTGTCTTGTCTGGTTTGAGGAGTGCAATCAGACTTGTTTCCCTCGTGGTGGGTGGTAGGACTCCAGTGGAGAGTGTTTCATTATAGACCTGCAATAGCCGGGATACAAGGATCTCGGGATAAGCCTTAAAAATTTCACTTGAGAGGCCACACCGCCTGACTTCTTTGAGGTAGGCATGCCAGCAATGGCTTAGTGTATTTCATCTGATGTAATGGGTGTGGCCAGAAATAATTGTTGTGCTTTACTGAGCCATGCTAGCAATATTCAATCAAGATAGGGGAGATCCTGGAGTTATACAGATTAGCATAGTGTGCAGAGAATAATGCAACGATTGAGTCAGAATCATACAGGGCCATTCCCTTAATGAAGTTTATTTGTATTTTACATTGGGATGCCCACGGGGGCCGTATGAGGGAGGCCAATATTATGCCTGACCTCTCGTCCTCTCTATATATCCTTGCTGTGGCTTTCTTGTGAAGGTGCTTAACTTCCTGTTCTGCCGTTTCATTGAAGTCATTGAGTATATCCCTTATGGTAGCTAGAGTTTGAGTGAATGCCATTTGTGTATAGTGCCTCTCTAAATCTTTTATCTAGCTTTTTAACCTATTAAGTCAGTACCCCTTATGAGCATCCCATAGGATACTCAGTAATTGCACTAAATTATCGGTAAGGTGGAAGAAGCTCGCTATCTCTCCTCTAATCTCTTCCCTGAACACCATGTCCAGGAGGAATGTAGGTGACAGTCGCCATGTGAACGCCTGGTGACGGGGCACGGGGGGGTTCGACAACTGGCTTTACCAGTGAGTGGCCTGAAAATATTTGTGGCTTGTTTTCGCCTGAGCGTACCCAATTACAAATATCTAGAGTATCCAACCAACAGTCCAGTCGTACCCACGACCAGTGTGCTGGTGTAATGTGAGTGTCCTCCCGGTCTAAGTGGAGTCTTGTTCTCCAGGTATCGACCAGATCGTATATGTCAATAATGCTCTGTAGTGCGTGTGCTGCAGTATTGTGTGTGCAAGAGGTCAGGTGGGAGCAATCTAACCCTCTATCCAGCACCAAGTTAAAGTCTCCTCCCTACAGTGCCTTTTGGGGTTGCAGGGTGGTATTTAAGTGCCATATACGTTGTATGAAAGCAGTGTCATCCACATTAGGGTCATGTGTGTTAATTATAGTTAGGAGTTTCCCATGGATGGTAGTCTGTATCATATTATATCGTTCTTGAAGGGCATTGATTTCATGCCTTAGCACAAATGGTACACCCCAACTAACTAGCATGGCTATGCCCCAGGCATATGAAGAGTATGTGGACATGGCCCTGTAACCACTTCATCTAGCTGCCTTAGTTGTCATACCAGCTGTCAGTTATGTTTTCTGCAGTAGTGTCACAACTATACCATGACGATCCAGACAGGTCAGTACCTGCCTAGTTTTGCGCAGGTTATTAAGGCCTCGTATATTCCAGGTTAATAGTTGTTTCGTATTCATCGAAATGTGTATCTTTTATATGCTCTTTGGCGAATAGGTTGATGCCCTTCCCTAGAATGAGCCATCACCAGCCCATGTGTCAGAACCTGTTTCTCTCTGGAGATCCTTGGAATTGTGTCTCGATCCCTAAAGTTCAGCAATCAAGCAATAATTTGTCACGGAGGGATGCCCAATTCACTCTGGGCATCCCCCACCACCAATATCGCAGAGAAACAGACTGCCTCGATTAGTGTTTTCAAGAGGCCTTCAACATAGGCAGTCATGTTGCCTGTGTTTGTAGATTCCTAGAATGCGTACATTGTTGCCCCTAGAACGGGCTTCAAGGCCTTCTTTTTTTTCTAATGACATTACGGATTTTAGTCCTATCAAGTAGTTTTTTGTCATGACTTGTGGAATTATTTCAAGCACGGATATGCGCACTTTGGTGGCAGAGATACACTTATCAAATGTATTAAGTATTGCAGACATATGATCCACTCGCACCGTCAGGGAATCAATCTTCGGATATATGATTGTAAGACTTTTTTTGCATTTCTTAAAGTAAAGTTTTTACCTCTAAGTCCTCACTGGTAGTCAGTGGCACGTGTGTTGACCCTGCTTTATCCTCATGTGGCACCTTTGCTTTTGCGCTTTGTGTCGAATGGAAATTTGACCTGCCTGTGGTCTCACTTCCCCATAATGTCAGGCTATCTATCTCTGATATAGATCTTGAAATCATGCTGCTCAGTTTCAGCCGACAGCTCAGTCCAGTCGTTCCCACGACCGGTGTGCTGGTGTAATGTGAGTGCCCTCCCGGTCTAAGTGGAGTCTTGTTCTCCAGGTATCGACCAGATCGTATATGTCAATAATGCTCTGTAGTGCGTGTGCTGCAGTATTGTGTGTGCAAGAGGTCAGGTGGGAGCAATCTAACCCTGTATCCAGCACCAAGTTAAAGTCTCCTACCTACAGTGCCGTTTGGGGTTGCAGGGTGGTATTTAAGTGCCATATACGTTGTATACGGCCTCGTATATTCCAGGTTAATAGTTGTTTTGTATTCATCAAAATGTGTATCTTTTATATGCTCTTTGGGGTATAGGTTGATGCCCTTCCCTAGAATGAGCCATCAACAGGCCCATGTGTCAGAACCTGTTTCTGTCTGGAGATCCTTGGAATTGTGTCTCGATCCCTAAAGTTCTGCAATCAGGTAATAATTTGTCATGGAGGGGTACCCAATTCACTCTGGGCATTCCCCACCACGAATATCGCAGGGAAACAGTCTGCCTCGATTAGTGTTTTCAAGAGGCCTTCAACACAGGCAGTCATTATGCCTGTGTTTGTAGATTCCAGTATTCCTAGAATGCGTACATTGTTGCCCCTAGAACGGGCTTCAAGTTCTTCTTTTTTTCTAATGACATTACGGATTTAGTCCTATCAAGTAGTTTATTGTCGGTGCACAGACAAAATATCGAGTTTATTTCGACATACAGAAATATCGAGTTGATAATATCGACAGTGTTAAATATCGATGTTCTGTATATCGATGTAAAAAATATCTATTTGAGGTGTGTAGGTAAATATCGATGTAAGTAATATCGAAAGCACAAATATCGACATGTGAAAATATCGTTTTTGTATGTTTTTTTAAATATTTTATGGTGAATGTTAAGTATTAAATTGTGTTTAAAATGTGTATAATAATGTTTTATTTTTATATTGTTTTAGGAGCGGGATGTTGTGTTATAGGGGATAAGGGTGGGGAGTGTTTTAAAAAAGTTAATTTTATTTTTCAAAATGTTTATATTTTAAGTATGAATTTATTTATTTTTATTTCGAAATTCAAATTAAATTTTAGGAGCGGGATGTTGGGTTTATAGGGGATAAGGGTGGGGAGTGTTTTAAAAAATATTAATATAAATTCTTTAAATAAAATAAATAATTAAAATTTTTAAAATTTAATTTCAAATTTCACTATAACATTTAGGAGTGGGATGTTGTGTTTATTGGGGATAAGGGTGGGGAGTGTTTTTAAAAATATTAACATAATTTCGTTAAATTCTAAAAAAATCAAAATCAAAATTTAATTTGAATTTCGAATTTTATTTAAAATTTTAGGAGTGGGATGTTGTGTTAATAGGGGATAAGGGTGGGGTGTCTTTTAAAAATACCAAATTAATTTGTATAATTGTTTAATTTTATCTATGAATATATTTTAAATTTCTCATTTTAATGTTAACTTTTAGGATTGGTATCTTGTGTTTATATGGGGAAAATTTGGGCATTGTTTTCAAAATTTTCACAAAAAGATTTGGATAATTTAAAAATTAATATAAAAATTTTATTTAAAAATTGGAAATTTGAATTAAAATTTTGTAGTGGGATGTTGAGTTTATAGGGGATATGGATGGGTATTGTTTTAAAATAAAAAAATTGGGAACAATTTTAAAATTATAAATATAAATTATTAAATTAATTTTTAATAAAAAAAAGATGTTATGATTTGGATGTTGAATTTATTGATTATAAGGGTGAGGTGTTTTAAGTACAAATATTAATTTAATTTGTATAAATTGTATAAGAAACAATGTTATTTTTATATTTAAATCTAATTTTAAGTAACATTAATAAGTATAATGTAGTGTTTATAGGAGATAAGGTTGTTACATTTTGAAAAATATCTATTTATAAATGTTTAAAATATTTTAAAAATTTATGTAATTTGTATTATAAATATATTTCTATTTTATTAAATTTAGTGAAGTGTAAATATATTTAATTTTTTTATAGGAAGTCTTAGGAAATATGTTATAAAGAAAAAAAATATTAATAAAATTGTGTATTGGTATATAATTTGTTAATTTAATAGTTATTATAGTGAGAAAATTAACTTAATGTAGATTAGTGTCCAGCACCTTTCTTAATTAAATATAGATTGGAGTGGGAATAGTAAGTTAATTAAAGTAAGTGTCCAGCATCTACCCCAATTAAATATAGATTGGAGTGGGAGTAGTAAGTTAATTAAAGTCAGTGTGAGGCACCTACCCCAATTAATTTTAGACTGGAGTTGGAATAATAAATTAATTAGGGTCACTGTCCAGCACCTTCCCTAATTAATTTTAGACTGGAGTTGGAATAGTAAATTAATTAGGGTCAGTGTCCAGCACCTACCCCAATTAAATATAGATTTGAGTGGGAATAGTAAATTAATTAGGGTCAGTGTCCAGCACCTACCCCAATTAAGGGGCCGATTCCGATCTGGGTCGGAAAGCTCTCCGACCGATCCGGATTGTTTTCCGACCGAGCCGGACCCCTGCAGTCCGACCGAGCGAGTACGATGCGGCCGTATGCTGCCGGACTAGGTTCGGTCGGATTCCCATTGAAGTCAATGGGAGCCAGTCGTACGACGTGTACATGGGCTCCCATTGACTCAATGGGTACGTTGCGCACAAGGGGGCCCCTGTAGTGGGTACGCGTTGGTGCCATCCGCACCGTACACGCATGCATAGGGGGGACCCAAGGGTCTCCCCTGTGTCCGACTCGTACGGCTACGGGTGAAGGGGGGTCTGGCACGGACCCCCGAAGTCCACTTCCGAGAGCTTTTTCGTGTCGGAGGCTCTGACTCGATCCGGCTGTCCGGATCGTGCATCGTACTGGCTCGGTCGTAAAACGTCTCCATTGCGCGGTACGAATCGAGTGCGAACGAGTCGGACGGAGCGGTTCGGACCCGGAAACGAGTCGGTCGGCGATTTCGCGTTCAATCGCATCGTACTTGCTCGCTCGGACGACTGTACGAATTGGTCAGGTAAACCGCGTTCGGCTCGTATTTTTTCCGGACAAATCGTTTTCGGTGCGCTTCCGGCCGAGATTGGAATCGGCCCCTAAATATAGATCGGAGTGGGAATAGTAAATTAATTAGGGTCAGTGTCCAGCACCTACACAATTAAGGGGCCGATTCCGATCTCGGCCGGTAGGGCTCCGAATCAGATTCGGCTTAACCGGATCAGATTCAGAGCCCTATTTCCCGACCGAGTCGTACGCGCGTGCGAGCGAGTACGATGCGAATTCGCCGACCGACTCGTCCGGGCGTCCCGACCGCTCCGACCAACTCGTTCCCGGGTCGAACCGCACCGACCGACTCGCTCGGACTCGACTCGCACCACGCAATGGAGACGTTCCCCGGCCGGGTGAGTACGATGCGCGCCGTGAGCAGTCCGACCGAGCCGCGCCCTCCGGCTCCAAAGAGCAGTCGGAGACGTACTTTGGGGGTCCATGTCGGACCCCCCTGTACGCGTAGCCGCGCGAGTCGCACACAGGGAGGACCCATGGGTCCCCCCTACCTGTGCGTGTACGGCGCGAGTCGCTTTGCCGCGTACACGCTGTAGGGGGCGCCCTTGATCGCCTCGCACCCATTGAGTCAATGGGAGCCCGCGTACGCGTTGTACGACCGGCTCCCATTGACTTCAATGGGAGTCCGACCGACTCGAGTCCGATGGCATACGTGCGCATCGTACTCGTTCGGTCGGGCTGCCAGAGTCCGATTCGGTCGGTAATCTCTCCGAGTCCGGCTCGGTCGGAGAGATTTCTGGCCCGAATCGGAATCGGCCCCTAAATATAGATTGCAGTGGGAATAGTAAATTAATTAGAGTCAGTGTCCAGCATCTACTACCATTAAATATATATTGGAGTGGGACTAGTAAGTTGATTAAAGTCAGTGTCCAGCACCTACCCCAATTAATTTTAAATTGGAGTTGGAATAGTAAATTAATTAGGGTCAGTGTCCAGCTCCCCCCTCAATTAAATTTAGATGGGAGTTGGAATAGTAAATTAATTAGGGTCAGTGTCCAGCACCTACCCCAATTAAATATACATTGGAGTGGGAATAGTACATTTATTAGGGTCAGTGTCCAGCACCTACCCCAATTAAATTTAAATTGGAGTTGGAATATTAAATTAATTAGGCTCAGGGGTCGATTCCAATTCGGGCCGGAAAACGTACCGACCGACTCGGTACGGGAATTTAGTCCGACCGACACGTACCGGCGCTGCCCGACCCGGGTAGTACGATGAAATGCATGTGAATCGGAACACAAGCCGAACGACCGAACCGGACGGAAACAAGCTATCCGGCCGGGAAACCACGCGAATCGCACCGACCGACACGCACCAAGAATGAACACGAACGAAACGTACCCACGAACTCCGACCCGCGCAGTACGATGCAATGCGTGGAAAACCAGACCGAGTCGCACGGAGCTCAAGCCGTACGACCGACACGCATACAAAAGCCAGCCGAACCAACACAATACTCCGCGACCGACGCGTACGCCGCACAATAAACCTAGCTGAAACACAGCGGGAACGACTCAGAGAAGCTCGCACGAGACAACTGCAGCATCCTACTCGGTCAGAAGAACGTCTCCTACATGCACAAAAAATACAAAGGAAAAAATACAAAAAAAGAGGGCCAAACAAGCAATGACAAAGTCAATAAATACAGGGGGAAAAAAAACATGGAACAAGGACACACCCCCAACTCCACCTATATAAAGGCCACAAATCCCTACCATGATCCTTTGCAAATTCCACTGACCTGCCAGCACAGAACACCATCAGACAGCAACCACAGACACACTCACAGCTCATCCATCACACAAGCCACACACCATTAGCACCACTACAAATAGCACCCTCACATACACCCAGCAAAACCTACACTCACCCACCCTCACTTGCACACACACACACATCAATCACCACCACCACCCATCACCATGCCCCCAAAGAAGAATCATAAGTTCCTAGATAGTGAATTGGAAGTCCTGGTAGACGAGATCCTCAGGGTAGAGCCACAGTTGTTTGGTACATTGGTCCAACAGACCCCCATGGCGCAGAAAACCAAGATGTGGGAGAGGATCGTCGACAGGGTCAACGCACAATCACCATGTTTGCGCACAAAGGAAGACATCCAGAACAGGTGGTATGATGTGCGCAGGAGGGTCAGGGACCTACTGAAGAAGGATTACATTGTGAGTCAGCGCACCGGCAGTGGCCCTCCTGCCAAACCACTATACCTCAGGCCCCGGGAGGAGAAGGTGCGGGCCATCCTACCACCAGTGAGCGTATATGGACTAACAAACATCCCAGAGCCTGGTGAGTACACAACAAATATACACAATATGGTGTGACAATACACACACATCACTGTCAAGGGGATAGTCAAACCATGCACCCTTAGCAAATCCACAGCAACCAAAAGATAATCATCCCAAGATGTGAATGCTAGTCAGACAAACACAATACCTGCCATCTCATAGTGATATGTAACTGTGTCATGACATGTACAAACCTAACAACAAATAGAGCAAGGCAGTGGCACAAATCTAACCAACAAACACTGTCAGATATTTTGCCACCACTAGAACACCACCTCACAGGGAAGCTCACTGAAAGGAAGGAATTCTGTGTATGCTGGTGAAGTCAGTGTAGCCAATAGCATGATGGGAGTGGTAGTCACAGATATTGGTCACCCTCACAATTGGCCCATCAACACCACTCTGAACCATGCTCACATCACAGGGAGTGGCAAACAACTGACAAGATGGCTGGGAACTGGGCACCAACCAACAGCAGGACACCACTGACTGACATCCTGAAAGCCAACTTGCACTCCCTGCAATGGAAGCACGTTCCATGGTGGGATATCTGGCTGGGTGGCGAGGAGGACTGACAGCTCTGACCAAAGTTACAAGCAGCTTTTCCCACACACCCCCTTAACACAAACTCCACACAACTCACCTGGGAGAATGCAATGCCTCACACTCTAATTGAACATCCCACAAAGAACAACCACACTGGGTTATGCTGTGTGAAGCACAGGGACACTCTTGGGACTTGTAGCCAAACAAACGCCAGGACAACACTGTCAGCCATCGTGTCAGCACAGGCACACTACCCCACAGGGAAGCAGAGTCAAAAGGAAGGAAGTATGGGCATGCTGGGAAGGGGGGTGTAGGCAATTGCATGATGGGAGTGGTAGTCACAGCTCAACATCCCCCACCCACATGGCCCAGCAAGCTCACACTGAAGCATGCACACCTCACAGGGAGTGAAAAGCCACTTCAAAGATGTCTGACACTGGCCTCAGCTGTGGGGAGCACAAGGCCCTGCTGTGAACTGTGCACCAACAAACCACAGGACCACACTGTCAGCCATCTTGCCATTTCTGTCACACTCACACACAGTGAAGTCGACTCAAAAGGAGGGAATGCTGGGAAGGGGGGTGTAGGCAATAGCATGATGGGAGTGGTAGTCACAGCTCAACATCCCACACCCACATGGCCCAGCAAGCTAGCACTGAAGCATGCACACCTCACAGGGAGTAAAAAGCCACTTCAAAGATGTCTGACACTGGCCTCAGCTGTGGGGAGCACAAGGCCCTGCTGTGAACTGTGCACCAACAAACAACAGGACCACACTGTCAGCCATCTTGCCATTGCTGTCACACTCACACACAGTGAAGTCCACTCAAAAGGAAGGAAGTATGGGCATGCTGGGAAGGGGGGTGTAGGCAATAGCATGATGGGAGTTGTAGGCACAAATATTGCTCACCCTCACAATTGGCCCATCAACACCACTATGAACCATGCTCACATCACAGGGAGTGGAAAACAACTGACAAGATGGCTGAAACTGGGTACTGCTGTGGGGAGCACAAGGTCCTGTTGGGAACTGGGCACCAACAAACAACAGGATCACACTGTCAGCCATCTTGCCATTGCTGTCACACTCACACACAGTGAAGTCCACTCAAAAGAAAGGAAGTATGGGCATGCTGGGAAGGGGGGTGTAGGCAATAGCATGATGGGAGTTGTAGGCACAGATATTGCTCACCCTCACAATTGGCCCATCAACACCACTATGAACCATGCTCACATCAAAGGGAGTGGAAAACAACTGACAAGATGGCTGAAACTGGGTACTGCTGTGGGGAGCACAAGGCCCTGCTGGGAACTGGGCACCAACAAACAACAGGATCACACTGTCAGCCATCTTGCCATTGCTGTCACACTCACACACAGTGAAGTCCACTCAAAAGGAAGGAAGTATGGGCATGCTGGGAAGGGGGGTGTAGGCAATAGCATGATGGGAGTGGCAGTCACAGCTCAACATCCCCCACCCACATGGCCCAGCAAGCTAGCACTGAAGCATGCACACCTCACAGGGAGTGAAAAGCCACTTAAAGGATGTCTGACAAGGGTGCTCTGTTGTGGGGAGTACCAGGCCCTGCTGGGACCTGGGCACCAACCAACAGCAGGACACCACTGAATGACATCCTGAGAGTCAACCTGAACCCACTGCAAGGGTGGCATGCTTCATGGTGGGATAACTGGGCTGGGTGGAGAAGGAGGGCCGGATGTCCACCAAATACAACCAATGCTGGCCATGCACACACCTCAACATTCACATTGAAATGCCTCAGGTTTGCAGGACAATGTGCTACACCAATATCAACCTCTTACTGTGACAACTTAGGACAATGCAATGTAGAGGCCCGCATCCAGAGGTACAGTCACAACTGTCAGGTGTGTGAACCATTGATGCCTGTAGAAATATAACATATTGTGTGTCTCTTCCAAAAACAGGTGATGATGGGGACACAGCAGCAGGCGAGGAGGAGTCCCTGTCCCAGGCTCCGGGGGACACTGAGCCCACTGGTGTGGAACAGCCTCTGCCCTCCTCGGATGGCAAAGACCTACCTGGCCCCTCCGGCGTGAGTCATCATGCAGCACCAGCAGGACCAACATCTGCACCCCCTGCACCCACTCCTCCAACAACTGCCAACACACAGACCACCCCCGCCGACACGGACAGACCAAGGACCACCAATGACAACAGCACAGGGACCCTGGCCCAACGTCGTCCTACTGACAACGACCCCAGTAACAACCCCCAAGGGGGCGTAGGGTCACCTGTGCGTGCCACCGCAGGTCCCGCACGTGTCGCCAGGGGTGGTGGGAGGGGTGGTAGACATAGGTCGCTGTTTGCAGAGGGGTCTGGACTGCATGATGACCCACAACTGGCACGCATTGCTGAGGCGTACCAGAATAGCACCGGAGAGGTCACCCAGGTAGTGGGGATCCTCAAGGACATTCAACAGCAGCAGGCCGCCCATCATGCCCGCTTGGACTCCCACATGTCCCGTGTGGAGACACACATGTCTCGCATGGAGTCCAAGTGGGACACATTGCAAGAACTGACAGCGGTGCATAGGGACATATTGACATGCCTCCGCCAGAATAGCACCAACATGGCCACAACTCCCTGTGTGCCCACAACATCTGGTGCTGCAACAACTGCAACTGCCACAGGGAGGGAGGAGGACTCTGGCGGAGAGTCCCCTGCACCGCAGCAGCCTGCACGTGAGGGTCCCCCCCAAAGAAGAGGGGTCGTCCGAGGAAGGAAAACTGAGAGGTCGATGGCCATGTACATCCCCCAGGAAGCCAACACCTGTTCTGGAAATTCTCCTTTGTGTGCAAACTGTTCACACTGTCGAATGCAACACAACTCTCCCACATGACATGGGGAGTTTAAGTTGGACTAATGTATCAGATGACTGTGGACTTTACTCAGGACATTTCTGCTACCAAGACTTCCAACTCATCTGGGAACTTTGGATCACAATCCCAATGTACAGCACCCACCATCCTGTGCACTATACTCACACATGTATGTAAATAAAATCACTAATACACCATACTTGCCTCTGTTGTGATTCCAACGTGGTTACTGTCATGGGGATGATGATCTGCTAAATTACACTGTGTATGCTAACTGCTACAGCAAGTACAACACCGTCATGTGAGTCATGGTGACGTGACACATATGAGGGAGACACACCACTAGGGCTACACAACACAGAGACACAAGGGCCATCGGACTCATCGCCTACACTGATGTTGCCAGGAAATACTGTGGAATGCACAGACACCACACCTATTCAGAGTCTGTGTTAACTAGCCCACAGGTGCAGTAAGCAAATGTAGTCAGATGTGTGACCACAGACAACGCACATCCCAAAGTGAAGCACAGGTTTATTACACATTTGCAACATGTTGTTTCCACTACAAATGCAAGGTAATCCCACGTGGCAGTGGCCTCACAGTCAAAAAGTGCAGAAGATATAAAGTCCAGGGGTGTGTGGCACATCACCTGTAGGGAAACGACTGCTGCCACCCTGTAAGCTGAATCATGGTGTCGGGGGATCCAAGTTGACCAAACAACTCTGTAAGCACCCTGTGAAGGACAGACATGACACACAGTCAAAAGCACTGAAGAACAGGACAGAACTGCAATACTCATGCACAATACATGTCACAAGATAACTACACAAAAGCATGTCAACACTGTTGGGGAGTACAGACTACCTGTAAGGACACATCGCTGGACGCATCCAGTCAAGTAGCACATGGCCACACTCAAACAGCACCAGAGCACCACCCACACATATCATGCAAACTCACATCATTGACATGACAACTCTCTGGATACTCACATTCAGCTGAAGAAGTTGGTGATGAGCTGTGTGCGGACATCACCATCATCATCATCATCATCATCACTGGCATCGTGGCCAGGCCAGGATCCTCAACAGGTGGCGGACGTTGGTCATCGTCATCCAGGATGAGAGGCAACTCCTTCCGCACTGCCAGGTTGTGTAGCATGCAGCAGACGATGACAATCTTGCACACCTTTTCTGGGCCATATGGGAGGGCCCCTCCTGTCTTGTCCAGGCAGCGGAAGCGGCTCTTCAGGAGACCAAATGTCCGCTCGATCACTCTCCTGGTCCGACCATGTGCCTCATTGTAGCGGATCTGGGCTGGTGTCACAGGGTTCCTGAGGGGTGTCAGCAACCACGGCATGTTGGGGTATCCGGAGTCACCTACAGACAGACAATTGCACATTAGCTGAGTTGGAAAAGTGGGCGGAATACAACATAGCAGAACACACACAATGATACAAAGTCAGTACACACCGACAAGCCAGGCACGCTGGTTCTGCATCTGTGACATCATCCTCGGGATGCGACTACTCCTCATCACGTAGGCATCGTGTGCCGAACCGGGGAAATGGGCACACATGTGTGATGCTCATATCTGCAAGACATACCACCAGAGCATTGATCGAATGATGTTTCCTGTTCCGGTATGCCTGCTTATGTGCCTGTGGTGGTACCAAAGCCACATGTGTCCCATCAATGGAGTCAATTACATGTGGCATCCTCCCCAGGGCATAGAAGTCACTCTTAACGTCAGTGAGTTGTCGACGTTTGGGGAAATAGATGTACTGGTTCAGGTTCCTCAACATAGCCTCCAAAACATCGCGTAGCACACGGCTGAACATAGTCTGTGACATCCCACCAGCAGTCGCCACAGTGTGTTGGAAGGTACCGGTGGCAAAGAAGTGTAGGGCTGCCATCACCTTCACCTTGGGGGTCAGCGCTGTAGGGTATGGGCGGCCAGGTTGCAAATGTGGGGCCAACTGCACCGCCAATTCCTCGATCTGCGCCCTGTTGAAGCGGTACCGGCGGATGCAGTCACGTTCTACCATCGTTGCAAGGTCTGGGAATGGTCTATGGACAGCTGGTGCCCTGCAGTGCTTAGGTGAAGAAAGAAAGATTGTCAGTCACCCCACATATGTGCCATTGACCATACTCAATATCACATGATACATCATTACGAGACACAAGTACCTGATGTGTGTGCCGTTCTGAATGGACAGATATGGCATCTACATGGCCAACATCTAACATCACAGTTCAACATGTGTTGACAACAAGTTCCAGGTTCTGCAATGGGAAATCATTAGGCTGTGTCACAGTACCCATTTACTGCTGTCACGTTCCAAACACACACCACAGTGACATGTTTGGACAGATGCGCCACAGGCATCACAGCTCATTGACAGGTAGATTCCCAGGGACCCTGTATTGCCACATGGACACTGGCATGACATGGCGCATCATGAACACGCCAGAAAAACAACCATGACTCCCACAGGTAGTGGCCCCTGTTGCCTCTGCAGGACAGACATGGACGTCTGTGACACACACACGCACAACATCAAAGTCCATGCACAAACAACGTGGATGTGGAGACTGTCTCCCATTGTGCACATGGAATCAGAGACATCGGAAACACAACATGCACACAGGCTGTGGAGGGCCATCACTATTGTGGCAATGGGTCACCCTGTGACGTACATACCTTCCCACATGGAACTCTGGGGGTATGTGACATGACATACACATACACAACCTGGAAATGTGACCATGCCACATGCTCTGAAATGAACAATTGCACATCACAGTGGTCATGTGCACAACACACACAGGATCCTGTCCCCATGAACACGTGCACAGCCTGGGAGTGGCTGCCCCCAAGTGCCACCCCAAAGACCACATGTTGACCCCCATACACAGAAAAGGTAATGCAGCCTCACATGCCTTAGGATACAGTGTGGACAGGCTGTGGTGTTGTAGGTGTGCCCCTGAGTCCCTGGCAAGTATATGTGGCTGGCGTACGTTCACCAGTGACAAGCATGGTGACAAATGCGAGTGACCTGTACAGGGACGCGTCGTACAGCAATGCACCGATCGGTGCGCACGCATTGGCCATTGCATATGATGTGAGCGGGTACGCGTTGTTTCCCGGAATACGCGTTGTACAGCAATGGACCGATCGGTGCGCACGCATTGGCCATTGCATACGATGTGAGCGGGTACGCGTTGTTTCCCGGAATACGCGTTGTACAGCAATGGACCGATCGGTGCGCACGCATTGGCCATTGCATATGATGTGAGTGGGTACGCGTTGTACAGCAATTGACCGATCGGTGCGCACGCATTGGCCATTGCACATGATGTGAGCGGGTACGCGCTGTACAGCAATAGACCGATCGGTGCGCACGCATTGGCCATTGCATACGATGTGAGCGGGTACGCGTATTTCCCGGAATACGCGTTGTACAGCAATGGACCGATCGGTGCGCCCGCATTGGCCATTGCATATGATGTGAGCGGGTACGCGTTGTACAGCAATGGACCGATCAGTGCGCACGCATTGGCCATTGCATACGATGTGAGCGGGTACGCGTTGTTTCCCGGAATACGCGTTGTACAGCAATGGACCGATCGGTGCGCACGCATTGGCCATTGCATATGATGTGAGCGGGTCTGCGTTGTACAGCAATGGACCGATCGGTGCGCACGCATTGGCCATTACACATGATGTGAGCGGGTACGCGTTGTACAGCAATGGACCGATCGGTGCGCACGCATTGGCCATTGCATACGATGTGAGTGGGTACGCGTTGTTTCCCGGAATACGCGTTGTACAGCAATGGACCGATCGGTGCGCACGCATTGGCCATTGCATATGATGTGAGCGGGTACGCGTTGTACAGCAATGGACCGATCGGTGCGCACGCATTGGCCATTGCATATGATGTGTGCGGGTACGCGTTGTTTCCCGGAATACGCGTTGTACAGCAATGGACCGATCGGTGCGCACGCATTTGCCATTGCATATGATGTGAGCGGGTACGCGTTGTACAGCAATGGACCGATCGGTGCGCATGCATTGGCCATTGCATATGATGTGTGCGGGTACGCGTTGTTTCCCGGAATACGCGTTGTACAGCAATGGACCGATCGGTGCGCACGCATTGGCCATTGCATATGATGTGTGCGGGTACGTGTTGTTTCCCGGAATACGCGTTGTACAGCAATGGACCGATCGGTGCGCACGCATTGGCTAGGGCCTGGCATTGCAACGGACGCGTTTTCGAATCTGTAACGAGTCTGATGCAGTTAATTCAGTTGGCCAGCCACAACAATGTTGCTAATTCATGGGTGTCATGAAGTTTAACTTTTGAAGGATGCTGTGGGCGAGTATAAGTGGTGCAATTCCATGGATTGGCCAGATTCAGAAGATGCAAACGACTTGGACTTATCACTTTGGACACTTGGGACAGTATCTGCCTCTGCAGCACACATATAATGCTGGCTGTTCCCCTGAGAGCTCACTTGCCTGCACTACATGCTCCAGGACGACATCTGCCACCAACACTGCTGCTGTCTCTGCATCCTCTGGCTACTGCAATGGCACGTACTGTGGAGAGAGCCCCAGCCTTCACCAACGAGGAGAACCAGGCCCTGCTGGACAGCCTCCTTCCACAGTACAGCAAGCTGTATGGGAAACCAGGGGAGCAGGTGAGTGTGCTGTCCACTGCCTTACTACATGTGCATGTTGTCTGACTAGCAAGACTTACAGTGTGCACACCACTGGCTAGCATGCTCACTGAGTAGTTCTCACCCCCAAAGTGTGTAGTTACATGCACTGAACAGGTATAGTGCAGTAACTGTGCATTCCAACAAGGTTTTACTTCCCAGGCAATGATACCATTTAGTAACTGCTGGTAAACTGTTCATAGCCATAGTTGCACTGCCTGTGTACATCATGTGCCCCTGTGATTGAGACATGTATATCCAACTGTGTGATGCACGGATATGTTGCATGTGTAGTAATGGCCTCTTTCACTTTGTCATCCTCACAGGTTGATGCCCACCAGAAGTAGGAGATCTGGCTGACCATCGTCCGGGCAGTAAGATCCGTGGGGGAGTACAAGCACCGGATCCGCAACTGCCAGAAGAGGTGGCAGGACCTTCGTGGCTGGACCCGGAGGATCGCAAGGGTCCAGCTGAAGCTGTCCCCTCCCCGCAGGAGGGGCGGACACCGGACCCTGACCCCCACATGCTCCGGATCCTGGCGGTGGTCTTCCCTGACCTGGATGGGCAGCTGAAGGCCAGACAGCAGCAAGGAGGGGTGAGTCCATGACTGCACTGTGAACTTTGTCTGACATGCTATGTGCCCTCCTCTGGCCTGGTTAAACCTCCACAGTACATCAGTCTTGTGGTCCAGGACCCATGTCCCTCAATTGTGACATGCCCACTCCTCATCTGATACCCAGGTGTGGCCCTTACAGTCTGGAAATTGTGTCACTTGGGTACTGTGTCCTTGCATTTTGCTTAGCTCAGGATGGGGGCCAGCATTTGTTACCGTACCTTTGTGGTGGGCTTCATGGGTGAGTCAATTGCTTACACAATGCCTGAGTTCTGACATGTAATCTGCGTGTAACTTTGTTATGTGTTCCAATTGCTGATCTGACTCACCACATGTGCCTGGGGTATTTGGCACACCCCCATGCTGCGGGTGGGAACAATGTTTGGGCCTCAGGAGTATGTATATCAAGTGTGTCACACATGCTTAGCCACATGCCTACTGTCCAGGGCTCATCCCTCATTCACGTGGAGCAGGACAGTCATGCCTACTCCAGGGCATACATTACACTCTGTAATCCCACTCCCGTGTATCAGCTGACACGTTGTGCTCAGTGAAGTGTTCCCTCAGGTGTCTGCCTCTGTGTCATTGTGCTGTGGCTTCGTTGTCAGGACTACTGGGCTGTTTATCGGTTATGGCTCAGCATGCCATCTGAGATGTGACCAGCAGACTGTGAGGTGCTCAGGTTCAGAGAGCTGTGTTTCATGTCTCCCATATGTCCAATTGGTATGACGTGGACAAATACGAGTTCTGATGATGTGTTGGGGGGGGGGGTTGGACATGTGCACTTGTCAGCTACCGAACTTGCATTCCCCATGACCTTGGATTGTGACACAGTGCAGATTGTTGTTGGCTGGCTGCCCTGCCCATGTGACTGGAGACAGTGATGTATGACTTTGCAGGCATGCATGTGCCATGGCATTGAACTTCCTAAGAGTGATCCTGCAGGGGAGTGACATGTGCAACATGCACCCCATTGTGGCCTTGACTATCAGGACATGGGTGCATCATGGTGTCTGGTGCTGGTATGCATCACATGCATTTCAAATTAGACTCTGGCCATCCCTTCATCCGGACACCTGTACTGACTCAGGGGCAAGAGATGTGATGTGTGCATGTTCACATACTTCACCGTGTTCCCTGCAATGTCCAACAACTGGGTAGGTGGTGCATGTGTCCACACTGGGGTATTACCATCCGGCAGGCACCAGACAGATGGGAGCAAGCTGTTTGAGGGTAAATGGGTGGTCACACCCTTCTGCTTACCGGCTCATGAGAGCACGACCCACACTCTGCTCGTTCACTTGATGAGAAGGAACAACGGTGTGAAATACAGTGGCACTTTGTTAAGCAATTCAGTAACACCGAGAACTGTTCATTTGATGCTGCTCGTCAACACATGAGCAGGATGAAAATGAAAGCATCAACAATATTACAAATCATATTTCAAGTGAAGCACAAAGATCTATGTAACTATCTATCTGTGAGCTACAGCCTATGGGGCAAGTCTTAAAAGAGGGATCATGAATAGGCAAGCGCCTAGAAGGCAAATCTTACATAAGAGAGCAAGAACCATCCAAGGCTACACAGTTTAAGCTAGGATGAATGCAATGAATTGGGTGTGGATGAGCTAAATTAGAGAGGCTGACAAAGGCAAAAGGCTAGCAATCAGAAAAGAGCATTACCACCTTGATAGTAGAATTTCGAGGCACAGGATCAGGAGAACGGCCGACCGTGAACCCTCCCCATGCAATGCACTGGTATGAAGAGTTCAGGGCGTGGACATGGGTGCAAAGCTTTTATATGGCTTGATGCTGAACACCTACCCACAGTTGACGTGGGACCTGACGTGGGTCCTTGACCACATGCTTACAGTAACTGTGGAAAGTTTCTTGTAGAACAGAGAAGTGGTATCATGGTGTAAACAGGGGCTTTTAGCAGGTGGTCGAGGCTCTTGACCGCAAACATAAGAAAAAGATAACTTTTACCGTAAGATGCTCAGAATTTGAGGATTTTATATATCATTTCTCTGTCACGGAGCCGCCTTTTCAGTTTTAGTGGAGCAAGCGTTGAAAGTTTCATAAGTTAAAAATTTGCACACATTGCTTGCGAAGGAGCAAGATGTACCAGCAGAGTGTCACATACGTGTGAGCTAACCTTATTCTTGTGACTGTGGACATTTACAAGGGGGGGGCTGGTGCCGCCGTGGATGGCACAGGTCCCTGCTGTCAGGTCAGAAAAGCCTACAAGATTTGTTGTATTAGAAGAATGATAGCATGAGGCAGTGGCCTCTTGGGCCTACATGTGTGTGTGCATCTAAGGAGGTGGGTTTGGGCCTAAGTGTATGTATCTAAGGGGGTGTGGACCACTGTGACAGGTACTAAAAGGCTAAAAGAAAAATGGACCGCTTAGGTCATCTATCAGGGCCTGACTGGTGGGGCCTATATGGGAGTGCCATGTTTCATGGGCAGAGCTGAAAGGTACATAGGTCTGTGTTATATGGTAGAACAGAACCCTACTACAAAGGCCAGGAGGGGTGTGAGTGCCATGGTTGACCATCAGACTGACAATTGGCTTCTCCTAATCTGTGTGAGCACTTTTGGCAATGTTCAACTAAGGATGCCAGGGCTTGCTCTGTAATGTGCTGTACTTACTGTGGTGTGTGCGGTCAGTGCAGGTGACTGATGTTTGTCTGTTTCCCTAATTGTTTGCAGATACATCCACGGCCATAGGAGGGGACAGCTCCACGGACGAGGAGGAGCTGCAGAGCCAGGCTGGGTCAGCAGCCGACGAGTGGTCGGAGGGACCCAGTGGCACGGAGGGCGAGGGGAGCCACACCGAGGAGTCCTCAGCACCATCCACCTCAGCTGAGGACCACAGCAGCTCGGAGGATGACTCCCTTGTGGAGGCGGGTGTCAGCAGCCACCACACACCAGCTAGTATGGCTGGCCCCGCCACCACCACCACCACCGCCCTCCCATCGGCTCCCATTCCAGAGGTCCGTGGAGGCTCCCGTGTTCGGGAGCGTGTCTCCTTCCTGCCAGGCACCGCACCCACTGCCCCTGTGTCCCCTGCTGCCCTGAGTGAGGAGTCTGTGTACTTGCTTAAGCAGATCCATGTAGGGCAGACAGCTATGCTGAGTGTCCTCCATGCACACACCACTCTGTTGACACAGCTGGTGTCGTTCATGGAGGGCATCTCATCTGGCATGTCTGCCCTACAGAGGAGCAATAAGTCCATGGACTCCTCCCTGACGGCAGCAGTGTCCCTCCTCCAACAGTCCCTCACCCCTCCTACCTCTGCCCCATCCACACTTCCTGGCACCCTACCTGTCCCAAGCACATGCACACCTGCACAATCACCCAAACACACAGACACAAGCAGCACAGAAACACCAAAAACAAAGGCAAAACGTGCACGCAAGCATCCTCAGGGGACTGATACCACACCCACAGGGGATGGGGAACAGACACACACACAGGCATCCACAGTCACGCCGCAGTCCTCCAAATCCTCTCCCTTCAAGACCCCTTCCCTTGCCTCACCTGCAACCCCACCTACACAGCAGCTCTTCCTCTGTGACCTCGGCCTCTTCCCCTCCGATCCAGCTGATCCAGCATACAGGGGGAAGAGGAAGTCCACCCACACAGAGGGAGTGCCCCTCACCCCCGGACACCCTCCCCACGCACGGACAGACTAAGGCCCCCACATGCAAGTCCCCCGGTCCCGGAAGAGCAAGACACCGCCACCGCCCTGCAGCTCAACAACACAGTCTCCTTCCTCCATCCCTCAGGCCCCCACAACACTGGTTCCCCCACCACACCCTGCCCCAGGTTCCCCCACCCACAGATACACCATCCCCAAAATGATCCGGCCTTCTCCACCTACCACTTGCTCTTCCAGCCTCACCCCCCGCTGCACATGTTTGTGCCACTGGTGTGGAGACCGTGTCCTCCCCCTCTGTCCTGCCCACCTTACCTGAACCCCATTCTACTCCCCTGGAGATAGGCACTGCAGTGGAGTCCACTACCACCCCGTCTGACTTGGGCACTGCAGTGGGGAAACTGTCCACTCCATCTGGCCGGATCACTGCAGTCGTGCCGGCACCCACACCATCTGACTCATGCCCCCCAGTTGTGCCGGCACACACCATGTCAGACACCTCCACTGCAGTTGTCAGTGACTCTCCAGCACCAGCCACCCCTTCCCTGCCTCCTTCTGGTGAGCCCTGATCCTGTCCCTGCGGTGCCTGGCCTGCCCCCCCGTATGCCCCTCCGAGGGGAATGTCCCTGCTCCATATCAGTGCAGGCAAGCAGAGGGTGACATCTGCCACTGTCACCCTGTTCGGACTGAACTGTTGGACTGGCCATTGGCCTTTGTATTTTCTTGGACTTTCATGTTTTCAGACACATATGCTGAATAAAGCTCCTTTCTGTTCTCTGGTGGTTTAGCTTCAGATGTACATGATGTTGATGATGCTAACCATGCCCTTGCTGCAGTGATGGTGATATTTGATATCATGAAAATGAAGTGTTACTGTGCAGGACCCCATGTGGTCCAGGGGGAATGTGTCCTATCCTGGTGTGTAGCCATGTCATCCTTTGCAGCAATATGAGGGTGTCATGTTTTCAATATTTGCCAATGGGATTTCCTACATTTATTTGCAATATCACATCTGTGGCTTACAACCCTGCACATCAGTTGTGAATGCCATTGTTCAATTTGTCTGTTTCCCTGACCGTGTGAGCATCTCCACTGGACATGCAAGTTTGGGCATCAATGGGGAAGGACTCATCTGTGTTATCAGTGCAACTTGCTATACATGTGTGTTGGATCTGTGCAGATGATTCCGGTGACACTCCCATGACCAGGCTGAGGTGACGTGAGCCTTCATTTTGTGCTAATTGTTGACTGAGTGACCAAGTGTACTGCCGACATGATGGAGCCCTGCAGAGACAACGTATGGCACAGCTTTCCTTACACAGGAGTGGAGTCCCCTCATGGCAGTGTGTAATTCCGTGACATTGCCTGGGCCTGTGTTGTGTGAGCATGTCTGTGTGTGTTCCCTTCCCTTTTCCTACACAGGCTGTGTCCCTAGGGATGTTCCTGTTTGTGATGCTTGCTGAGTTGTCCTGTGTTCATCCAGCATCTTGGACCTGGTTTCTCCGGGATGTGGGTGCATGGCAAACTAATGTTCATCAGGTTGTCATCCCTAGTTGTCTTTGTTGTGTGGGCTGGGGATGTGGGCAAACACAGATGGGACACGTCAGGATTCCCCTTGGCACTTGTTGGTTACACAAGTCATGTAATTCACTGTTTGTGTTAGCTTTCAGTGATTGTGACACGTTGTGTGTGTGACTGCTGCCACTCCTCAGGGTCAGAGCTGCAATGTTGGAAGTTGTCTATGTGTGTTCTTTGTGGGTGACCTTGACTTCTTCATTGGTGTGTGACTGTGTCCGGGATCCCATTGATTGTGGTGGATTTCACGTCATGCCCATGTACGGCGTACTGTGCAGTGTGTCAGACATTCACGAGTCTTGTTGACTGGCCACGTGTGATGGGTTTCTGCACCTTAGTTCCCACCACCACCCCTGGGATTGTCATGGGTGCATGTGCAATATCACCAGTCCATGTGAGCTTCACTGCTGCACATTGGTGGAGATAAAGGTGTGTGGTGTTGAGTGTGTGCAAATGAAAGTAGTTGCACGGCTAGACCCCTACCTCCATGTTGGCCTTGGCTGACAGGCAGTGCTGATTGATTTGTGCTTGTGTAGGTGTGATGGTAGTTAGTTGCTCAGGACACATGACTGTGGTTCACAGTGTGAACGACATCTAGCTTTGTCATCACAGTGGGATTATCATGCAGGCCAGGGTCACCACAATGTGGGGTCCCTGGGGGTAGTGCTGTGGTGGGTCTGTCTCTTGCTGTGTTATTTGCTGTTCCTACAAGCTTGTGTGACATGTGTAATTTGGGCTCCCTCTCATCTAACAATGCCTGATTGCCCACATAGGGGAATCCGATCCATGAGTTACTTTTGTGTGGCACTGTATACACATCTGTGTAATTGGAATTCAGGCCTCCTCATGTGTTGTGTGGTTGCCTGGGGACACTGGCACACCCCCCATCACCTGTTGTGTTTGATATGCAGTGTGAGGCTGCCTGTTTGTGTTTGTGCATCTGCACCACTGCATTGGCATATCTTTGTGTGCCATTGGCTGTATGTTGTTTGGTGGGTTTCCCCTGCTGTCCCTGGGACTCCTAGGTCATCAGTCAGCATAATGATCATGGTTTGTATGTCCCATTGCTGCCATGGTATGGTATATGTTCACCTGACATCTACAGTCTCCACAGGATATCTACATTTGTGTGTCCATTGGTGCAGATATGTGGGGCTGCATTATGATGGTCACTTCTGTCATTGTGTTATTGACGAATGTTGACAATGTCAGCCCCCATGGGTGATGTTTGTCTGCACATGGCCAAAGGTATAACTTATTTGCACTGCACAGTTTGCCTGACCCAATGTATGTTGCTATGGGACACAAGCACTACTATGCCACAGATGTGTTTGTTGTTCTGTGACCAGGAATCATCCATGCTGTTTGGCATTTGTTAGCTTTTCCCATTACAACACTTACCTTTTGGTCACTGTGGTGCTGGGGGTTTAGACCCCATTGCCACAATGTTCAAAATGTGCTTCAGCTGTGGACCCCACACCTACCTTTTGGTCACTGTGGTGATGGGGGTTTAGACCCCATTGCCACAATGTTCAAAATGTGCTTCAGCTGTGGACCCCACACCTACCTTTTGGTCACTGTGGTGATGGGGGTTTAGACCCCATTGCCACAATGTTCAAAATGTGCTTCAGCTATGGACCCCACACTTACATTTTGGTCACTGTGGTGATGGGGGTTTAGACCCCATTGCCACAATGTTCAAAATGTGCTTCAGCTATGGACCCCACACTTGCATTTTGGTCACTGTGGTGATGGGGGTTTAGACCCCATTGCCACAATGTTCAAAATGTGCTTCAGCTATGGACCCCACACTTACATTTTGGTCACTGTGGTGATGGGGGTTTAGACCCCATTGCCACAATGTTCAAAATGTGCTTCAGCTATGGACCCCACACTTCCCTTTTGGTCACTGTGATGATGGGGTGTCATACCCCATTGCCACAGTGGTCATGGTCTGCTTGCATTGTGGAGGCCACACACATTTATGTGTGACACATGTGATAGGGGTCACATTGTATGCTCAATGTCATGTTCAGTGTTGTAGGCATTTGACACAGACTACACAAGCATGTCATGGTGTTGGTGGGATGTATTTTCAGACATTCCTTATGTTGGAGTATGCTGGTTGTGTCATGCATTTCCTGTCCTATGTGTAGGGGTGGTGTGGGTGGTAGGCATTCATCCCCCTATGAGTGGGGATGGTAGTAGTGACAGGCATCCAGGCCCCCTGAGTAGGGGTGGTGGTAGTGGTAGGCATCCATCCCCTATGAGTGGGGATGGTAGTAGTGACAGGCATCCAGGCCCCCGAGTAGGGGTGGTGGTAGTGGTGGGCATCCAGGCACCCCTGAGTAGTGGTGATGGTAGTGGTAGGCATCCAGCACCCATGAGTAGGGGTGGTGGTAGTGGTGGGCATCCAGGCACCCCTGAGTAGGGGTGGTGATAGTGGTAGGCATACATCCCCCTATGAGTGGGGATGGTAGTAGTGACAGGCATCCAGGCCCCCATGAGTAGGGGTGGTGGTAGTGGTAGGCATCCATCCCCCTATGAGTGGGGATGGTAGTAGTGACAGGCATCCAGGCCCCCTGAGTAGGGGTGGTGGTAGTGGTGGGCATCCAGGCCCCCTGAGTAGGGGTGGTGGTAGTGGTAGGCATCCAGCACCCATGAGTAGGGGTGGTGGTAGTGGTGGGCATCCAGGCCCCCTGAGTAGGGGTGGTGGTAGTGGTAGGCATCCAGCACCCATGAGTAGGGGTGGTGGTAGTGGTGGGCATCCAGGCCCCCTGAGTAGGGGTGGTGGTAGTGGTGGGCATCCAGGCCCCCTGAGTTGGGGTGGTGGTAGTGGTAGGCATCCAGCACCCATGAGTAGGGGTGGTGGTAGTGGTGGGCATTCAGGCCCCCTGAGTAGGGGTGGTGGTAGTGGTGGGCATCCAGGCCCCCTGAGTAGGGGTGGTGGTAGTGGTAGGCATCCAGCACCCATGAGTAGGGGTGGTGGTAGTGGTGGGCATCCAGGCCCCCTGAGTAGGGGTGGTGGTAGTGACAGGCATCCAGGCCCCCCTGAGTAGTGGTGGTGGTAGTGGTAGGTATCCAGGCCCCCCTGAGTAGGGGTGGTGGTAGTGGTGGGCATCCAGGCCCCCTGAGTAGGGGTGGTGGTAGTGGTAGGCATCCAGCACCCATGAGTAGGGGTGGTGGTAGTGGTGGGCATCCAGGCCCCCTGAGTAGGGGTGGTGGTAGTGGTAGGCATCCAGCACCCATGAGTAGGGGTGGTGGTAGTGGTGGGCATCCAGGCCCCCTGAGTAGGGGTGGTGGTAGTGGTGGGCATCCAGGCCCCCTGAGTTGGGGTGGTGGTAGTGGTAGGCATCCAGCACCCATGAGTAGGGGTGGTGGTAGTGGTGGGCATTCAGGCCCCCCTGAGTTGGGGTGGTGGTAGTGGTAGGCATCCAGCACCCATGAGTAGGGGTGGTGGTAGTGGTGGGCATTCAGGCCCCCCTGAGTAGGGGTGGTGGTAGTGGTGGGCATCCAGCACCCATGAGTAGGGGTGGTGGTAGTGGTGGGCATCCAGGCCCCCCTGAGTAGGGGTGGTGGTAGTGACAGGCATCCAGGCCCCCCTGAGTGGTGGTAGTGGTAGGTATCCAGGCCCCCCTGAGTAGTGGTGGTGGTAGTGATCCATCCCCCTATGGGTGTGTATGGCATTGGTGGTAGCCATCCCGCCCCTATGGTTCTGCTGTTGCTAGTGTACGTGATTTCTGTATCCCTATGTGTGTGTGACATATGTTGGGTACGTGTCGTTTGTTTGTGTAGTGGGTGTTTGACTTACCGTCTTCGCCGTACTCGTCCGTACCGGTCCCGGTAATAGATGTAGAGTATTAGTAGGACCTGCGCGATGGGATTCATGGTTGGTTCGTCTTGTTCGTGTTTCTCGTGGCTTCGACTCGTACTCGTCGCTGGCTTCGACTCGTCGCTGGCTTGATCGTCTTGTGGCCGTGGATCGTCTTGTGGCGCGAATCGGAGCTTATGTACGGCTCTCCCGGATGCGCTGACGTGCCGGACATAGCGACGAGTTCGGCGCGTACGGAGCGCGCATCGTACTAGTCCGGCTGGAAGGTGCTGTATATTTGGTTCCGTGCGACTCGATTCGACGTTTACGGATCCGGCTCGGGCAGGGAACAGGAGCTGCATTGGGTGAGTACGGCTCGCTCGGAATCAGGGCTGTTGTGCGCATCGTACTTGTTCGTTCGGACGACTGTTCGAATCGGTCGGGAAACACGCGTTCGGCTTGTATTTTTTCCAGACGAATGGTGTTGGGTGCGCTTCCGGCCGAGATCGGAATCGGCCCCTCAGTGTCCAGCATTTACCCCAATTAAATACAGACTGGAATGGGAATAGTAAATTAATTAAAGTCAGTCTCCAGCATCTACCCCAATTAAATATAGACTGGAGTGGGAATAGTAAATTAGTAAGGGTCAGTGTCCAGCACTTACCCCAAATAAATTTAGACTGGAGTTGGAATAGTAAATTAATTAGGGTCAGTGTCCAGCACCTACCCCAATTAAATATAGACTGGAGTTGGAATAGTAAATTATTTAAAGTCAGTGTCCAGCACCTTCCCCAATTAATTTTAGACTGGAGTGGGAATAGTAAATTAATTAGGATTAGAGTATAGCACCTACCCCAATTAAATATAAATTGGAGTGGGAATAGTAAATTAATTAGGGTCAGTTTCCAGCACCTATCTTAATTAAATTTAGATTGGAGTTGGAATAGTAAATTTATTAGGCTCAGGGGTTGATTCCGATTCGGGCCGGAAAAAGCACCGACCGACTCGGAGCCGGAATTTATTCCGACCGACACGTACCTGTGGCGTCCGACACGCCAAGTTCGATGCAAAGCGTGCAAAATCCGACCGACACGTACCGAACCCAAGCCGAACGACCGAGCCGCACGGAAAACAGCAATCCGGCCGGAAAAACACGCGAATCGAACCGACCGACACGCACCCGGAACAAATCCGACCGAAACGTACACGCGAACTCCAAACCGCAAAGTACGATGCAAGGCGCGAAAACCACAACCGAGTCGGACGGAGGACAAGCCGTACGACCGACACGCATACAAAACCGAGCCGAGTAACACAAAACACCGCGACCGACGCGTACGCAGCATAGAAAACTGCACAAACACAGCGTGAACGAAACGGAGAACACCGTACGAGAGAAATGCAGGGTCCGACTCGGTCACAAGAACGTTTCCAACATGCACAGACAGTACAAAGGAAAATTAACACAAAAAAAGGCCAAACAAGCAATTACAAAGCCAATAAATACTGGGGGGACAGAGAACAAAGACACACCCACAACTCCACCCATATAAAGGACACAAATCCCAACCATGATCCTTTGCAAATGCCATTCCACTGCCAGCACCCAACAGACAGCAACCACACACCCACAGCTCATCCCTCACACAAGCCACACACCATCAGCACACCAACAAATACCTACCTCACATACACCCAGCAAAACACACACTCACACACCCTCACCTGCACACCAACACACACATCACTCACCATCACCACCCATCACCATGCCCCCCAAGAAGAATCACAAGTTCCTAGATTGTGAATTGGAAGTCCTGGTAGACGAGATCCTCAGGGTAGAGCCACAGCTGTTTGGCACACTGGTCCAACAGACCCCCATCTCCCAGAAAACCAAGATGTGGGAGAGGATCATCAACAGGGTGAACGCACAATCACCATGTCTGCGCACAAAGACCGACATCCAGAACAGGTGGTATGACGTGCGCAGGAGGGTCCGGGAGCTGCTCAAGAAAGACTACCTCCTGAGCCAATACACCGGCAGTGGCCCTCCTGCCAAGCCAGTATACCTCAGGCCCTGGGAGGAGAAGGTGCGGGCCATCCTACCGCCAGTGAGCGTATATGGACTAGAGAACATCCCAGAGCCTGGTGAGTACACAACAAATGTACACAATATTCTGCCACAATACACACACACATCACTGTCAAGGGAGAGTCAAACCATGCACTCATAGCAATTACACAGCAACCAGAACAGAATCATCCCAAAATGTGTATGTCAGTCAGAGAAACACAACACATGCCATCTCAAAGTTACATTCAACCGTGCCATCACATGTACAAACACAACTACAGCTAGGCAGTGGCACAAATAGAACTAACAAACACATCCAGACATGTAGCCACCACAACAACACCAACACACAGTGAAGACCACTGAAAGGAAGGAATTCTGTGTATGCTGGCCAAGTCAGTGTAGCCAATAGCATCATGGGAGTCGTAGTCACACATATTGCCCCCCCACAACTGCCCCATCAACACCACCATGAACCATGCGCACATCACAGGGAGTGGAGAAGGACTCACAGATCCCACAAAGAACCACCACCCTGGGTTATGTTGTGTGAAGCACAGGGACACTCTTGGGACTTTTAGCCAAACAACTGCCAGGACAACACTCCCAGCCATCCTGTCAGCACAGGCAGCCCACCCCACAGGGAAGCAGAGTCAAAAGGAAGGAAGCATGGGCATGCTGGGAAGGGGGTGGAGGCAATAGCATGATGGGAGTGACAGATATTGCTCAGCCTCACAACTGGCCCATCAACACCACCCTGAACCATGCTCACATCACAGGGAGTGGATAAGGACACACAAGATGGCTGACACTGGCTACTGCTGTGGGGAGCACAAGGGCATGCTGGGAACTGCACACCAACAAACAGCAGGACACCACTGACTGACATCCTGAGAGACAACTTCCACTCCCTGCAATGCAAGCACAGTCTATGGTGGGATAACTGACTGGCTGGGTGGGAAGGAGGGCCGGCTGTCAACCAAATACAACCAATGCAGACCATGTTCACACCCCAACAAATACATAGAAATGCCCAAATAATGCAGGACAATGTGCCACACCAATATCAACCCCTGACTGTGACGACTTAGGACAATGCAATGTACAGGCCCGCACCCAGAGGCACAGTCACAACTGTCAGTTGTGTCAACCATTGATGCCTGCAGAAACATAACATACATTGTGTGTGTCTCCCAAAAACAGGTGATGATGGGGACACAGCAGCAGACGCTGAGGAGTCCCAGTCCCAGGCTCAAGAGGATGCGGAGCTCACTGGTGTCGTACAGCCTCTGCCCTCCCGGACGAAGAAGACCAACCTGGCACATCCGGTGCAAGTCTACATGCAGCACCAGCAGGACCACTAGCTGCAGCACCAGCAGGACCACCAGCTGCACCCCCTGCACCCACCCCTCCAACGACTGTCACCACAAATACCATCCCTGCCGACATGGACAGAACAAGGAGCAACACCAGCACAGGGACCCTGGACCAACCTGGGGCCATGGACACCACCACCACCACCACCACCACCAACCCCCAAGGTGGACCAGGGTCATCTGTGCGTGCCACTGCACGCACTGCACATGTCAGCAGGGTGGTGGGAGGGGTGGGAGACAGAGGTCGCTGCTTGCAGAGGTTGCTGGTGTGCATGATGACCCACAACTGGTACGCATAGCTGATGCGTACCAGTCCAGCACCGGAGATCTCAGCCAGGTAGTGGGGCTCCTCAGAGACATGAAACAGCAGCAGGCTGCCCATCATGCCCGCTTGGACTCTCACATGTCCCACGTGGAGTCACACATGTCCCACGTGGACTCACACATGTCCCGCGTGGAGTCCAAGTGGGATGCACTGCATGAGATGACGGCGGTGCACAGGGACATTTTACAATGCCTCTGCCAGATGAACAGCAACCAGTCCACACCTCCCTGTGTGCCAACAACATCTGGTGCTGAACAAACTGCAACTGCCACAGGGAGGGAGGATGACTCTGGCGGAGAGTCCCCTGCACCGCAGCAGCCTGTACTTGAGGGGCCCCCAAAGAAGAGGGGTCGTCCGAGGAGGGGCAAGTGAGAGGCCGATGGCCAAGCGCAACTCCCAGGAAGCCTGAACCTGTTCTGGATGTTCACCTTTGTGCACAGACTGTTCACCCTGTTGACGGCAACACTACTCCCACACATTGCATGGGGAGTACAAGTTGGACCAATGTCTCAGACAACTGTGGCCCCGATACTGGGGATTTTGTCTACCAGGACTTTCAATTCACCTAGGAACTTCGGATTGCAAGATTTATGTACAGCACTACCCATCCTATGCACTATTCACACAAATGTATCACAATAAACACACTAATACACCATACTTGCCTCTGTTGTGATTCCAACGTGGGTGCTGTTATGGGGATGATGAACTGCAAAATTACACTGTGTATGCGAACTGCAACAGCAAGTACAACACAGGCATGTGAGTAAAGGCAACGTGACACATATGAGGGAGACACACCACCAGGGCTACACAACACATACACACCTAGGCCTTCTGACTCATTGCCTACACTGATGTTGCCAGGGAAGACGGTGCAATGCACAGACACCACACCCATTCCCAGTTGTAGTCAAGTAGCCCCCAGGTGCAGTAAGCAAATGGCAGTCAAATGTGTGACCACAGACAACGCACATCACAAAGTGAAGCACAGGTTTATTACACAGTTGCAACATGTCGTAACCACTACAGATGCAAGGTAATCCCACCTGGCAGCGGGCACACAGTCAACAACTGTAGACGGAAGGAAGTCCATGGGTGTGGCGCACATCACCTGTAGGGACACAACAGCTACCACCCTGGAAGTGCAATCACGTCGTCGGTGGACACAGTTGACCAAACGAATCTGAAAGTACCCTGTGAAGGACAGAAATGACACACAGTCAAAAGCAATGGAGAACAGGACAGAACAGCAAAACACATGCACAATACATGTTACAAGATACCCACCCAGAACCAAGTTAGCATGTCAACACTGTTGGGGAGTACAGCCCACCTGTAAGCACACATCGCAACACACATCCAGTCAAGTAGCCCATGGACACACTCCAACAGCACCCGAGCACCACCTACACATATCATGCCAACTCACATCATTGACATGACACCTCAGGATACTCACATTCAGCTAAAGAAGTTGGTGATGAGCTGTGTGCGGACATCACCCTCATCATCATCATCACTGGCATCGTGGTCCAGGCCAGGATCCTCCACAGGTGGCGGATGTTGGTCATTGTCATCCTGGATGAGAGGCAACTCCTTCCGCACTGCCAGGTTGTGGAGCATGCAGCAGACGATGATAATCTTGCACACTTTCGCAGGGGCATATGGGAGGGACCCTCCGGTCTTGTCCAGGCAGCGGAAGCGGCTCTTCAGGAGACCAAATGTCCGCTCAATCACTCTCCTGGTCCGACCATGTGCCTCATTGTAGCGCATCTGGGCTGGTGTCACAGGGTTCCTGAGGGGTGTCAGCAACCACGGCATGTTGGGGTATCCCGAGTCACCTACGGACAGACAAGTGCACATTAGCTGACTTGGAAAAGTGGGCGGAATACTACAGATCAGATCACACACAATGGCACAAAGTCAGTACACACCGACAAGCCAGGCACGCTGGTTCTGCATCTGTGCCATCATCCTGGGGATGCGACTACTCCTCATCACAAAGGCATCGTGTGCTGAACCAGGGAAACGGGCACACACGTGTGTGATGGTCATATCTGCAAGACACACCACCAGTGCATTGACCGAGTGGTAGTGCTTGCGGTTCCTGTAGGCCTGCTCCTGGGCCTGTGGTGGTACCAAAGCCACATGTGTCCCATCAATGGAGCCAATGACATGCGGCATCCTCCCCAGGGCATAGAAGTCACTCTTCACGTCAGTGAGTCGTCGCAGTCTAGGGAAATAGATGTACCGGTTCAGGAATAGCAACATTGCCGCCAAAACATCGCGGAGCACACGGCTCAACATGGTCTGTGACATCCCACCAGCAGTCGCCACAGTATGTTGGAAGGTACCGGTGGCAAAGAAGTGTAGGGCTGCCATCACCTTCACCTTGGGGGTCAGCGCTGTAGGATACGGCCGGCCAGGCTGCAAATGTGGGGCCAACTGCACTGCCAAATCCTCAATCAGCTGCCTGGTGAAGCGGTACTGTCGGATGCTGTCCCGTTCCACCATCGTTGCCAGGTCTGGGAATGGTCGATGGACAGCAGGAGCCCTGCAGTGCAGAGGAGAAGTAAGCAAGATTGTCAGTCAGCCCACATATGCGGCATTGAACACACTCAATATCCCAACATACAACATTATGAGGCACAACTACATGAAGTGTGCAGTTCCGTAAGGACATGTATGGTACATACATGGCCAACATCTGTCATCACGGTCCAACAAGTGGCATCAATAAGTCCCAGGTTGGCCCATTGGATATCATGAGGCCGTGTCACAGTTCCCATCTCCTGCTGCCGTGTCACAATCACCCCCACAGTGACATGTGAGGACAGATGTGCCCCAGGCATCACAGCTCAACGACAGGTACATTCCCAGGGACCCTGTATTGCCACATGGACACTGGCATTACATGGAGTATCATGTATACACCACAGCAAAACAACTATGACCCCCACAGGTAGTGGTCCCACTTGCCACTGCAGGACAGACATGGACGTCTGTGACACACACATGCACAACATCAAAGTCCATGCACACACAACGTGGATGTGGAGACTGTCTCCCATTGTGCACATGAAATCAGAGACATTGTAAACACTACATGCACACAGACTGTGGAGGACCATCACTATTGTGCCACTGGGACACCCTGGCTCAAACAAACCGTCCCACATGGGACTCACGGGGTATGTGACATGACATACACATACACCACCGTGAAATGTGACCATGGCACATGCACAGATATGAACAGTTGCACATCACAGTGGTCATGTACACGTAACACCCAGGATCCTGTCCCCATGAACACGTGCACAGCCTGGGGGTGGCTGCCCCCAGGTGACACCCACAGGACAACATGTACACCAACATACACACAATAGGAAATGCAGCCTTACATGCCTTATCATACAGTTTGGACAGGCTGTCGTGTTGTAGGTGTGCCCCTCACTCCCTGGGAGCTATCTGTGGCTGGCATATGTCCATCTGAGACAGGCATGGTGACATATGCCAGTCACTTGTACAGGGATGCGTTGAACAGCAATGGACCGATCGGTGCACCCGGCCGGCCCATTGCATTCAATGTGTGCGGGTACGCGTGGTACCCCTGTACGCGTTGTACCGCAATGGACCGATCGGTGCCCCGGCCGGCCCATTGCATTCAATGTGTGCGTGGTACGCGTTGTACCCCTGTACGCGTTGATCAGCAATGGACCGATCGGTGCCCCCGGCCGGCCCATTGCATTCAATGTGTCGGGTACGCGTTGTACCCTATGCGCGTAGTACCGCAATGGACCGATCGGTGCCCCGGCCGGCCCATTGCATTCAATGTGTGCGGGTACGCGTTGTACCCCTGTACGCGTTGATCAGCAATGGACCGATCGGTGCCCCGGCCGGCCCATTGCATTCAATGTGTGCGAGTACGCGTTGTACCCCTGTACGCATTGATCAGCAATGGACCGATCGGTGCCCCGGCCGGCCCATTGAATTCAATGTGTGCGGGTACGCGTTGTACCCCTGTACGGCGTTGTACCGCAATGGACCGATCGGTGCCCCGGCCGGCCCATTGCATTCAATGTGTGCGGGTACGCGTTGTACCCCTGTACGCGTTGATCAGCAATGGACCGATCGGTGCCCCGGCCGGCCCATTGCATTCAGTGTGTGCGGGTACGCGTTGTACCCCTGTACGCGTTGATCAGCAATGGACCGATCGGTGCCCCGGCCGCCCATTGCATTCAATGTGTGCGGTGCAGCGTTGTACCCCTGTACACGTTGATACCGCAATGGACCGATCGGTGCCCCCGGCCGGCCCATTGCATTCAATGTGCGGGTACGCGTTGTGCCCCTGTACGCGTTGTACCGCAATGGACCGATCGGTGCCCCCGGCCGGCCCATTGCATTCAATGTGCGCGGTACGCGTTGTACCCCTGTATGCGTTGATCAGCAATGGACCGATCGGTGCCCCGGCCGGCCCATTGCATTCAATGTGTGCGGGTACACGTTGTACCCCTGTACGCGTTGTACCGCAATGGACCGATAGGTGCCCCCGGCCGGGCCATTGCATTTAATGTGTGCGGGTACGCGTTGTGCCCCTGTACGCGTTGTACCGCAATGGACCGATCGGTGCCCCGGCCGGCCCATTGCATTCAATGTGTGTGGGTACGCGTTGTACCCCTGTACGCGTTGATCAGCAATGGACCGATCGGTGCCCCGGCCGGCCCATTGCATTCAATGTGTGCGGGTACGCGTTGTACCCTGTACGCATTGATCAGCAATGGACCGATCGGTGCCCTCGGCCGGCCCATTGAATTCAATGTGTGCGGGTACGCGTTGTACCCCTGTACGCGTTGTACCGCAATGGACCGATCGGTGCCCCGGCCGGCCCATTGCATTCAATGTGTGCGGGTGCGCGTTGTACCCCTGTACGCGTTGATCAGCAATGGACCGATCGGTGCCCCGGCCGGCCCATTGCATTCAATGTGTGCGGGTACGCGTTGTACCCCTGTACGCGTTGATCAGCAATGGACCGATCGGTGCCCCGGCCGGCCCATTGCATTCAATGTGTGCGGGTACGCGTTGTACCCCTGTACACGTTGTACCGCAATGGACCGATCGGTGCCCCCGGCCGGCCCATTGCATTCAATGTGTGCGTGCACGCGTTGTGCCCCTGTACGCGTTGTACCGCAATGGACCGATCGGTGCCCCGGCCAGCCCATTGCATTCAATGTGTGCGGGTACGCGTTGTACCCCTGTATGCGTTGATCAGCAATGGACCGATCGGTGCCCCCGGCCGGCCCATTGCATTCAATGTGTGCGGGTACACGTTGTACCCCTATGCGCGTTGTACCGCAATGGACCGATCGGTGCCCCAGCCGGCCCATTGCATTCAATGTGTCGGGTACAGCGTTGTGCCCCTGTACGCGTTGTACCGCAATGGACCGATCGGTGCCCCGGCCGGCCCATTGCATTCAATGTGTGTGGGTACGCGTTGTACCCCTGTACGCGTTGATCAGCAATGGACCGATCGGTGCCCCGGCCGGCCCATTGCATTCAATGTGTGCGTGGTACGCGTTGTACCCCTGTACGCGTTAGTACCGCAATGGACCGATCGGTGCCCCGGCCGGCCCATTGCATTCAATGTGTGCGGGTACGCGTTGTACCCCTGTACGCGTTGTACCGCAATGGACCGATCGGTGCGCACCCATTGACAATGGCCTTGCCTGGCAACGGACGCGTTTTCGAAATTCGAACGAGTCGGTTGCTGGAAATTCAGTTGGTCACCCACAACAATGTTGCAAAATCATGTATGTCATGAAGTTGAAGATTTGAAGGATGCCGTGGGCGTGTATTGGTGCTGCTATTCCATGGATTGGCCAGATTCAGAAGATGCAAACGACTTGGACCTATCACTTTGGACACAAGGGACAGTATCTGCCTCTCCAGCACATATATATTGCTGGCTGTTCCCCTGAGAGCTCACTTGCCTGCACTACATGCTCCAGGACGACATCTGCCACTGCACTGCTGCTGTCTCTGCCCCTCTGGACCCTGCAATGGCACGTACTGTGGAGAGAGCCCCAGCCTTCAGCCTTGAGGAGAACCAGGCCCTGCTGGACAGCCTACTTCCACAGTACGATACAAAAGGGGATGATGGACGGAACGTTTGAGCCAATCAAACACTCACCCCCAGTCAACTGATCTGGGTTTAATCCATCATCATTCTTTAGCTCACTCCACCACCCCCAGTTCAGACATGGCCATATGCAAATCAGTCTGACCCTGTGCCTCATGGGAACAGTCCAGCACGAACTGCCAAGCCATGTCTTCCCTGGACCGGAAACAAGCATCCTAGGACCGGTTTCTGGCATTCCAGCCGTCATCAGCCAGGCTTGCTTGAATCCAGTGGCAAAGTGAGCAAGGGACCCACGTCTGGGCATTCCCCCGCCAACTTAGGGCGAACAAAGCGATACAAAAGGGGATGATGGACGGAACGTTTGAGCCAATCAAACACTCACCCCCAGTCAACTGCTCTGGGTTTAATCCATCATCATTCTTTAGCTCACTCCACCACCCCAGTTCAGACATGGCCATCATCCCCTTTGGTATTACTTCCACAGTACAGCAAGCTGTATGGGACACCAGGGGAGCAGGTGAGTGTTCTGTGCACTGCCTTTCTGAATGTGCATTTTGTCTGACTAGCAAGGCTGAAAGTCTGCACGCCACTGGCTAGCAGGCTCACTGAGTAGTTGTCACCCCCCATAGTGTGTAGTGACATGCACTGGACAGGTATGGTGCAGTGACAGTGCATTTGAACAAGGGTTTACTTTCCATGCAATGATACCATGTAGTGACGTCTGGCAAACTGTCCATGGGCAGCGTTGCACTGCCTGTGTACATCATGTTCCCCTGTGAATGAGACATGTATATACAACTGTGTCATGCACGGATATGTTGCATGTGTAGTAATGGCCTTTTCACTTTGTCATCCTGACAGGTTAATGCCCATCGGAAGCAGGAGATCTGGAAGGACATCGTCCGGGCTGTCCGGTCCGTGGGGGTCTACAAGCGCCGGATCCGCAACTGCCAGAAGAGGTGGCAGGACCTTCGGGGCTGGACCCAGAGGATTGCACGGGTCCAGCTGAAGCTGTCGCCTCCTCGCAGGAGGGACGGAACACGGACCCTGACCCCCCACATGCTCCAGATCCTGGCGGTGGTGTTTCCAGACCTGGATGGGCAGCTGAAGGCCAGACAGCAGCAAGGAGGGGGTGAGTCAAAGACTGCACTGTGAACTCTGTATTACATGCTTTGTGCCCTCCTCTGGCCTGGTTCAACTGCCACAGTACAGCAGTCATGTTGTCCAGGAGCCATGTCCCTCTATTGTGCACTGCCCACTCCTCATCTGATACCCAGGTGTGGCCCTTACATTCAGGGAATTGTGTCACTTGGGACTCTGTCCTTGCAGTTTGCTTCACTAAAGGTGGGGGACAGCATCTGTTTCCCTAACTCTGTTGTGGGCATCATGGGTGGGTCCATTGTTCACACAACGCCTGTGTTCGGACATGTAATCTGCGTGTTGCTTTGATATGCGGTCCACTTGCTGAGCTGAGCCACCACATGTGCCTGGGGTATGTGGCACACACCCATGCAGCGGGTGGGAACAATGTTTGGGCCCCAGGAGTATGCAGATTACGTGTGTCACACATACATAGCCAGCTATCCACTGTCCAGGGCTCATCCCTCATTCATGTGGGGCAGGACAGTCATGCCTACTCCAGGCCATGCAATGCACTCTGTACTCCCACTCCCGTGTATCAGCTGACACATTGTGCGCAGTGATTTGACCCCTCAGGTGTCTGCCTCTGTGTCAGTGTGCTGTGGATTTGTTGCCAGGACTGCTGGGGTGTTTCTTGGTAGGGGCTCAGCATGCCACTGGAGATGTGACCATAGGAGACGATACTTGTGTGTCACATAGGTGTTTGATCAGCTGCCCGTGCAGACTGGGGTATGCGAATGTGAAGTTCAGGCAGCTGTTCCCCATTCACAGCAGATTGTGAGGGGCTCAGGTTCAGAGGGTAGTGTCACAGGTCTCCCATATGTCCAATCGGTATGACCTGGACAGATGAGGGTTAAGATGATGTGTTGTGTGGGGAAGTACATGTGCACTTGTGCAGCTCCAGGACTTGCATTCCCCATGACCTACTATTGTGACACAGTGCAGAGTGTTGTTGTCTGGCTGCCAAGTCATACATCACTGAGACAGTGATGTATGACTTAGCAGTTATGCCTCCGCCATGGCATGTGTCTACTTATTGGTGATCCTGCAGGGGAGTGACATGTGCTACATGCACACCATTGTGGCGATGGCTATCAGGACATGGGTGCATCATGGTGTCTGTCGCTGGTATGCATCACATGCATATCCTATTTGACTCTGGGCGTACCTTTCATCCGGAAACCTGTACTGACTCAGTGGCAAGAGTTGTGATGTGTGCATGTCCACATGCTACACCGTGTCCTCTGCACTGTCCAACTACTGTGTAGTTGGTGCATGTGTCCACACTGGGGTGTTGCTATCCAACAGACACCAGACAGATGGGTGCAAGGCCATGTGGGATGTGAGTGCCATGGTTGGCATCAGACTGACAATTGGCTTTTCCTGTTCAGTTAGGGCACTTTTAGCAATGTCCAACTAATGATGCCAGGGCTTGCTCTGTAATGTGCTGTGCTCACAGTGGTGTGTGCGTTTGGTGCAGGTGACTGATGTCTGTCTGTTTCCCCATTGTTTGCAGATACATCCACGGCCACGGAAGGGGACAGCTCCACGGACCAGGAGGAGCCGGAGAGCCAGACTGGGTCAGCAGCCGAGGAGTGGTCGGAGGGACCCAGTGGCACGGAGGGCGAGGGGAGCCACACCAAGGAGTCCTCAGCACCATCCACCTCAGCTGAGGACCAGAGCAACTCAGAGGATGACTCCCTTATGGAGGCGGGTGTCAGCAGCCACCACACCCCAGCTAGTGTTGCTGTCCCCGCCACCACCAGCACCACCACCGCCCTCCCGTGGAGGCTCCCATGTTCGGGAGCGTGCCTCCTTTGGGCCAGGCACCGCACCCCCTGCCCCTGTGTCCCCTGCTGCCCTGAGTGAGGAGTCTGTGTACCTCCTTCGCCAGCTCCATGTAGGGCAGACAGCCATGCTGAGTGTCCTCCATGCGCACACCGCTCTGTTGACTCAGCTGGTGTCGTTCATGGAGGGCATCTCATCGGGCATGTCTGACCTACAGAGGGGCAATAGGTCCATGGACTCCTCCCTGACGGCAGCAGTGTCCCTCCTCAGACAGTCCCTCACCCCTCCTGCCTCTGCTCCATCCACACTCCCCAGCACCTTACCCGTCCCAAGCACACACACACCGGCACAGGCACACACCAGCACACACACATCCAGCACACAGACACACACGCCACAAACAAAACGCACACGCACGCACAGTCAGGGGACTGAAACCAGACTCACAGGGGATGGGGCCCTGGAACACACACACGCATCCACGAGCACTGCGCAGTCCTCAGTTGCCTCTCCCTCCAAAACACCCTCCCTTGCCTCACCTGCAACCCCAAAGACCCAGCGGCTCTTCCTCAGTGACCTCGGCCTCTTCCCCTCCGATCCAGCTGATACAGCATTCAGGGGGAAGAGGAAGCCCACCCACATGGAGCAGAGTGCCCCTCGCCCCCGGACACCCTCCCCAGGCGCAGACAGACTGAGGCCCCCACCCGCAAGTCCCCCGGAGTCGTAAGAGCAAGACCCCGCCGCCGCCCTGCAGCTCAGGCACCAGGTCTCCTTCCTCCATCCCTCAGGCCCCCACTCCACAGGTGCCCCCACCACACACTGCCCCAGGTTCCCCCACCCACAGATATACCATCCCCAAGAGGATCCGGCCTTCTCCCCCTGCCACTTGCTCTCCTGGCACCACACCCCCCGCTGCGCTTGTCTGTGCCACTGATGTGGTGAGGGTGTCCTCCCCCTCTGTCCAGCCAACCTTGCCTGTTCCATTCTCCTCCCCTGGTGGTAGGCACTGCAGTGGAGTCCACTACCACCCTGTCTGACTTGGGCACTGCAGTGGCGGACCTGTCCACTCCATCTGCAGGGTCCACTGCAGTCGTGCCGGCACCCACAACATCTGAGTCATGCCCCCAGTTGTGCCGGCACACACCATGTCAGACACCTCCACTGCAGATGTCAGTGGCTCTCCAGCACCCACCACCCCTTCCCTGCTTCCTCCTGGTGAGCCCTGATCCTGTCCCTGCGGTGCCTGGCCTGCCCCCCGGTTGCCCCTCCTAGTGGATTGTCCCTGGTTTTGTGCAGGCATGCGTAGGGTGACATCTGCCACTGTCACCCAGTTTGGACTTTGACAATGGACTGGCCATTGGCCTTTGTGTTTTTTCTGGACTTTGTTTTCATTACACACATATGCTGAATAAAGCAACTTTCTGTTCTCTAGTTCTTATGCTTCTGATGTACATGTTGTTGATGATGCTAACCATGCCCTTGCTGCAGTGATGGTGATATTTGGTCTCATGATAATGAAGTGTTACTGTGCAGGAACCCATGTGGTCCAGGGGGAATGTGTGGCTCAATGGTTAGAGCAGCAGACCCTGATGCAGAGATCTGGCCCGGGACCAGGGTTCAATTCCCGCCTCGGCGGGTCTTGGGCTCAATTTCCTCGGACCTGATAATTCTCGCCTCGGTACCTATTCTAATCATGGGTCCCACTCTGCAACTCTGGGCAATAGCTTGCTTAATCTCCACAACGGCCCCAACAGCGCTGGGATGCCTGGCTTCACCCTGGAGGTGCCCAGGAGTGGACATTTCACAGGGAAAAGCCAGGAAGGGTTCCACAGCGGTATGCGTACAGCGCCAGGACACCCCTTTGGGGGTATAAGTGCGCTTTACAAGTACAAATTTCATTTCATTTCATTTCATTTCCTATCCTGTGGTGTATCCATGTCATCCATAGCAGCATCTGAGGGTGTCATGTGTTCAGTATTTGGCAATGGGATTTCCTACTTAGATTAGCTATTTCACATCTGTGGCTTCCACCCCTGCACATCTGTTGTGCCTGCCATTGTTCAATTCGTCTACTTCCCTGACCGTGTGGCCATCTCCACTGGACATGCAGGTTTGGGCATCAATGGGGAAGGACTCATCTGTGTTGTCAGTGCAACATTGCTATACAAGTGTGTTGGATCTGTGCTGATGATTTCGTTGGCACTTCCATGACCAGGCTGATGTGACAGGAGCCTTCATTTGGTGCTAATTGTTGATTGTGTGACCAAGTGCTCAGCTGACATGATGGGGCCCTACTGAGGCAACATATGGCACAGCTTTCTCTCACACAGGAGTGGAGTCCCCTCATGGCAGTGTGTACTCCTGTGACATTGCCTGCGCCCAAGGTGTGTGTTGTATGTGCATGTCTGTGTGTTCACTTCCGTTTAGCTGTGCATGCTGTGATCCCTAGTGTTGTACCTGTTTGTGATGCTTGCTGAGTTGACCTATGTTCCCCCAAAGTCTTCTCCTGGGTTCTCTGTGATGTGGGTGCATGGCACATTACTGGTCATCAGGGTGTCACCCACAGGTGTGTTTGCTGTCAGGGCTGAGTTTGTGTGCAGACGCAGATGGGTCACAGTCAGGTTTCCCCTTGGCACTTGTTGTTTGCCCCTGTCATGTGATTTCCAGTTTGTGTTATCTTTCAGTGATTGTGACACGTTGTGTGTGTGACTGCTGGCACTCCTCAGGGTCCGGGCTGCAATGTTGGTTGTTGTCTATGTGTGTTCTTTGTGGGTGACCTTGGCTTCTTCATTGGTGTGTGACTGTGGCTGGGATCCCATTGGTTGGTGTGGTATTGCCGTCATGTCCATGTACAGCGTAGTGTGCAGTGTGTCAGACATTCAGGAGTCTTGTTGAGTGGCCATGTGTGATGGGTTTCTGCACCTTGGTTCCCACCCACCACCCTGGAATAGTCATGGGTGCATGTGCAATGTCACCAGTGCATGTGTGCTTCACTGCTGCACATTGTTGGAGGTCGAGGGGTGTGGTGTTGAGTGTGTGCAGATGAGAGTTGTTGCCCGGCTAGGCCCCTGCCTCCATGTTGGCCTTGGCTTACTGGCCATGCTGATTGATTTGTGCTTGTGTAGGTGTGATGGTAGTTTGTTGCTCAGGACACATGACTGTGGTTCACAGTGTGAACGACATTTAGCTTTGTCATCACAGTGGGATTGTAATGCAGCCCAGGGTCACCACATTGTGGGGGACCTGGGGGTAGTGCTGTGGTGTGTCTGTGTCTTGCTGTGTCAGTTGCTGTTCCTACGTGCCTGTGTGACATGTGTGATTTGTGCTCCCTCTCATCTGACAATGCCTGCTTGCCCACATAGGGGATTTGTATCCATGAGTTACCTTTGTGTGGCACTGTATGCACATCTGTATGATTGGTATTCAGGTCTCCTCATGTGTTGTGTGGTTGCCTGGGGACACTGGCACCCCCCCCTCACCTGTTGTGTATGATGTGCAGTGTGGGTCTGCCTGTTTGTGCATCTGCACCACTGCATTGGCATATCTTGGGTGTGCCATTGGCTGTATGTAGTTTGGTGGGTTTCCCCTGCTGTTCCTGGGACTCCTAGGTCATCGGTCAGCACAATGATCATGGTTTGTGTGTCCCATTGCTGCCATGGTATGGTATCTGTTCACCTCACATCTACAGTCTCCACAGGGTATCTGCATTTGTGTGCCCATTGGTGCAAATATGTGGGTCTGCATTCTGATGGTCACTTCTGTCATTGTGTCATTGATGAATGTTGACAGTGTCAGCCCCCATGGGTGTTGTTTGTCTGCACATGGCCAAAGGTATGTCTTATTTGCACTGCAGTATTTGGCTCCCCCAATTTATGTTGCAATGGGACACATGCACTACTTTGCCACTGATGTGTTTTTTGTTCTGTGACCAGGAATCATCCATGCAGTTTGGCAGTTGCAGCTCTTTCTTTGTCAACACTTACCTTTTGGTCACTGTGATGATGGGGGTTTGGACCCCATTGCCACAATGTTCAAAATGTGCTTCAGCTATGGACCCCACACTTACCTTTTGGTCACTGTGGTGATGGGGCGTTAGACCCCATTGCCACAATGTTCAATATGTGCTTCGGCTATGGACCCCACACTTACATTTTGGTCACTGTGGTGATGGGGCGTTAGACCCCATTGCCACAATGTTCAGAATGTGCTTCAGCTATGGACCCCACACTTACCTTTTGGTCACTGTGATGATGGGGGTTTGGACCCCATTGCCACAATGGTCATGGCCTGCTTGCATTGTGGGGGCCACACACATATATGTGTGGCACATGTGCTAGGGGGTCACATTGTATGTTCAAAGTCATGTTCAGTGTTGTAGGCATTTGACACAGTCTACACACGTTTGTCATGGTGTTGGGGGATGTCTTTTTCTTGCATTCCCTAGGTTGTGGTGTGCTGGTTGTGTCATGCATTGTCCATCCTATGAGTGGGGGTGGTAGTGGTGGTAGGCATCCAGCCCCCCTGGGTGAGGTGGTAGTAGTGTTAGGCATCTGGCACCCCCTGGCTAAGGGTGGTAGTAGTGGTAGGCATCCAGCCCCCTGGGTAAGGGTGGTAGTGGTGGTGGGCATCTGGCACCCCTGGGTGAGGGTGGTAGTAATGGTAGGCATCCAGCCCCCCTGGGTGAGGGTGGTAGTAGTGGTAGGCATCCAGCCCCCTGGGTGAGGGTGGTAGTAGTGGTAGGCATCTGGCACCCCCTGGCTAAGGGTGGTAGTAGTGGTAGGCATCCAGCCCCCTGGGTAAGGGTGGTAGTGGTGGTGGGCATCTGGCACCCCCTGGGTGAGGGTGGTAGTAGTGGTAGGCATCCAGCCCCCCTGGGTGAGGGTGGTAGTAGTGGTAGGCATCCAGCCCCCTGGGTGAGGGTGGTAGTAGTGGTAGGCATCCAGCCCCCCTGGGTAAGGGTGGTAGTAGTGGTAGGCATCTGGCACCCCTGGCTAAGGGTGGTAGTAGTGGTAGGCATCCAGCCCCCTGGGTAAGGGTGGTAGTGGTGGTGGGCATCTGGCACCACCCTGGCTAAGGGTGGTAGTAGTGGTAGGCATCCAGCCCCCTGGGTGAGGGTGGTAGTAGTGGTAGGCATCCAGCCCCCCCTGGGTGAGGGTGGTAGTAGTGGTAGGCATCTGGCACCCCACAGGCTAAGGGTGGTAGTAGTGGTAGGCATCTGGCACCCCCCTGGCTAAGGGTGGTAGTAGTGGTAGGCATCCAGCCCCCCCTGGGTGAGGGTGGTAGTAGTGGTAGGCATCCAGCCCCCTGGGTGAGGGTGGTAGTAGTGGTAGGCATCTGGCACCCCCTGGCTAAGGGTGGTAGTAGTGGTAGGCATCCAGCCCCCCTGGGTAAGGGTGGTAGTAGTGGTAGGTATCCAGCCCCCATGGCTAAGGGTGGTAGTGGTGGTAGGCATCTGGCACCACCCTGGCTAAGGGTGGTAGTAGTGGTAGGCATCCAGCCCCCCCTGGGTGAGGGTGGTAGTAGTGGTAGGCATCCAGCCCCTCCTGGGTGAGGGTGGTAGTAGTGGTAGGCATCTGGCACCCCCCTGGCTAAGGGTGGTAGTAGTGGTAGGCATCTGGCACCCCCTGGCTAAGGGTGGTAGTAGTGGTAGGCATCCAGCCCCCCTGGGTGAGGGTGGTAGTAGTGGTAGGCATCCAGCCCCCTGGGTGAGGGTGGTAGTAGTGGTAGGCATCTGGCACCCCCTGGCTAAGGGTGGTAGTAGTGGTAGGCATCCAGCCCCCATGGCTAAGGGTGGTAGTGGTGGTGGGCATCTGGCACCACCCTGGCTAAGGGTGGTAGTAGTGGTAGGCATCCAGCCCCCCTGGGTGAGGGTGGTAGTAGTGGTAGGCATCCAGCCCCCCTGGGTGAGGGTGGTAGTAGTGGTAGGCATCCAGCCCCCTGGCTAAGGGTGGTAGTAGTGGTAGGCATCCAGCCCCCTGGGTAAGGGTGGTAGTGGTGGTGGGCATCTGGCACCCCCTGGGTGAGGGTGGTAGTAGTGGTAGGCATCCAGCCCCCTGGGTGAGGGTGGTAGTAGTGGTAGGCATCCAGCCCCCCTGGGTGAGGGTGGTAGTAGTGGTAGGCATCCAGCCCCCCTGGGTAAGGGTGGTAGTAGTGGTAGGCATCTGGCACCCCTGGCTAAGGGTGGTAGTAGTGGTAGGCATCCAGCCCCCCTGGGTAAGGGTGGTAGTGGTGGTGGGCATCTGGCACCACCCTGGCTAAGGGTGGTAGCAGTGGTAGGCATCCAGCCCTCCCTGGGTGAGGGTGGTAGTAGTGGTAGGCATCCAGCCCCCCCTGGGTGAGGGTGCTAGTAGTGGTAGGCATCTGGCACCCCCCTGGCTAAGGGTGGTAGTAGTGGTAGGCATCCAGCCCCCCTGGGTAAGGGTGGTATTAGTGGTAGGCATCCGGCCCCCTCTGGGTAGGGGTGGTGGTGCGCATTCAGGCCCCTGTGTGCATATGTGGCATTGGTGATGGGCATCCCGCCCCTATGGTGCTGCTGTTGCTGGTGTAAGTATATTCTGCATCCCTCTGTGTGTGTGTCGTGTACGTGTTGTATGTGTTTTGTGGTTGGTGTCTGACTTACCTTCTGCGCCGTACGCGTCCGTGCCTGTTCCGGTATTAAATGTAGAATATTGGTATGATCGGGACGAAGGGATTCATGGTTGGTTCGTGTCGTTCGTCCTTCTCGTTGCTTCGCGTCGTCCTCGTCGCCCGCGTCGTCCTCGTCGCTGGCGTGTTCGTCTCGTAGCCGTGGATTGTGTTGTGGCGCGAATCGGAGCTTATGTGCGCCTCTCCCGGATGCTTTGACGTGCCGTGCGTAGCGACGGGTTCGGCGCGTACGGGAAGCGCATCGTACTTGTTCGGCCGGACGGAGCTGCATTTTCCCGTCCGTGCGACTCGATTCTGCGTTTCCGGATTCGCCTCGGTCGGAGAACAGGACCTGGATTGGGTGAGTACGGCTCGGCCGGATTCTGTGCTGTTGTGCGCATCGTACTTACTCGTTCGGTGTGCTGTACGGATCGGTCGGGAAACAGGCATTCGCATGGCTTTTTTCCCGACCGAATGGTATTGGGTGCGCCTCCGACCGAGATCGGAATCGGCCCCTCAGTGTCCAGCATTTACCCCAATTAAATACAGACTAGAATGGGAATAGTAAATTAATTAGGGTCAGTGTCCAGCACCTACCCCAATTAAATATAGACTGGAGTGGGAATAGTAAATTAATTAGGGTCAGTGTCCAGCACCTACCCCAAATAAATTTAGACTGGAGTTGGAATAGTAAATTAATTAGGGTCAGTGTCCAGCACCTACCCCAATTAAATATAGACTGGAGTTGGAATAGTAAATTAATTAAAGTCAGTGTCCAGCACCTACCCCAATTAATTTTTATTCTGGAGTGGGAATAGTAAATAAATTTGGGTCAGTGTCCAGCACCTGCCCCAGTTAAATAGAAATTGGAGTGGGAATAGTAAATTAATTAGGGTCAGTGTCCAGCACCTACTTCAATTAAATATAGATTGGAGTGGGATTAGTAAATTAATTAGGGTCAGTGTGCAGCACCTACCCCAATTAAATATAGACTGGAATGGGAATAGTAAATTAATTAGGGTCAGTGTCCAGCATCTACCCCAATTAATTTTAGACTGGAGTTGGAATAGTAAATTAATTAGGGTCAGTGTCCAGCATCTATTATAATTAAATACAGAGTGTACTTTGAGTAGTAAAAAGGTTAATTAAATAAAAAATAGTATTGGGTGTTTATGTTGAGTTGAGTTGTAAGTATAATTTAGGTGAGTATTTTTTAAATATAGTGTAATAATATTATTTAAGGTAAACATATTTAAAACATATTTAGTTATATGTTGAAGAAGAATATATTTTTTGTATATATTTTATTTTATTAAAATTATATATTTTAAATAAATTAATTATAAGAAAAACAGTTTTTATGTACATTAGAAGTGATAGCAATGAAAAGGTAGTTAAAAAAATAGAGATTTTTTTTATTTCACCAATTTTATTATATAAAACATAGAAATGATACGTTCATTCAAAATGTTATTTTTTATTGAACAGTAGAAAAATAATCACAAAATATAAGTATTTGTAGGATAGTGTATTTATTACAGAGAATTCTTTTTTTATTAGTATGTATATTTTAACAAGTAAATTATTGTAACAAAAAGTTTATAATGAACAAAATTATATTTTACAATTGTATATATTTTACAAATATAGCATGATGCATTTCAAATTTTTTAAATAACATTTTGTAAATTGGTACATATTTTGTAATAAGTACAACATATTGTTTCTCAATTTTAATATTGTTACAACTGTTACAAAATTTGGTAAGTATTTATTCACATAATATATTGTAAATATTTTACAATAAAGTTCACAAAACAATAACAGTTTAATTTTATTATACAAACTAAATATATTTTTATTATTAATATTAATATTAATATTTATTACACAGAACAGTTTTGTATTTTACTAACATTTTACATATTTTTTTAAACAATACAGAATATTAATACAATGTTTTAGTAATTGTTGTTTAACATATATACATTTTTATAATTATAATATTAAATATTATTATGTCATAATATTTATTATTATAATTTTACAATAGATAAAATACACATAATATATTTAAAAATATAAGGTATATTTTTAATTATTTTATTAGAATGCAACAGTAATTTTTAAATCATTATTTAATATTAAATACATTGTTTAGTCATTTATTTAACATTTTTATAGTTGACATCTTTATTTGGGCCTTTGATTTTGTAACCGCTCGTTGTTGTTTTGGGTCATTTGGGAAGAAAGAAGCTCAATGTTGGGAGCTGCTTCGCGTTTGAGAAGGGAAGAGTAATTTTCTGTTATATTAAACTATTTTAAGTGTGTTTTGAAGGTAGTAGTGTTGTGATTAGGGTGCGTGGAGTTATGTTTTAGAAGTTATAGGGGACGAATCCGATTCGGGCCGGAAAAAATACCGACCGACTCGGTACGGGATAATAGTCCGACCGACACGTACCGGTGTTGCCCGACCTGGGAAGTACGATGAAATGCATGTGAATCACGACCGACTCGTACGGAACTCAAGGCGAACGACCGACCCGGACGGAAACAAGCTATCCGGCCGGAAAACCACGCGAATCGAACCGACCGACACGCACCAGGAAGAAACCCGAACGAAACGTACCCGCGAACTCCGACCCGCGCAGTACGATGCAATGGGTGCAAAAGCAGACCGAGTCGCACGGAGCCCAAGCCGTACGACCGACACGCATACAAAACACAGCCGAACAAACACAATACACCGCGACCGACGCGTACGCCGCATATGAAACCGAGCTGAAACACAGCGGGAACGACTCGGAGAGGCGCGCACGAGATAACTGCAACGTCCTACTCGGTCAGAAGAACGACTCCAACATGCACAATAATCACAAATGAAAAAATACAAAAAAGAGGGCCAAACAAGCAATGACAAAGCCAATAAATACAGGGGGAAAAAAATGGAACAAGGACACACCCCGAACTCCACCTACATAAAGGCCACAAATCCCTACCATGATCCTTTGCAAATTCCACTGACCTGCCAGCAGAGAACACCATCACACAGCAAACACAGACACACACACAGCTCATCCAACACAAAAGCCACACACCATTACCACCTCAACAAATAGCACCCTCACACACACACAGCAAAACCTACACTCACACACCCTCACTTGCACACACACACACATCAATCACCACCACCACCCATCACCATGCCCCTAAAGAAGAATCCAAAGTTCCTAGATAGTGAATTGGAAGTCATGGTAGACGAGATCCTGAGGGTAGAGCCACAGTTGTTTGGCACATTGGTCCAACAGACCCCCATGTCGCAGAAAACCAAGATGTGGGCGAGGATCGTCGACACGGTGAACGCACAATCACCATGTTTGCGCACAAAGGAAGACATCCAGAACAGGTGGTATGATGTGCGCAGGAGGATCAGGGACCTACTGAAGAAGGATTACCTCCTGAGCCAGCACACCGGCAGTGGCCCTCCTGCCAAACCAGTATACCTCAGGCCCTGGGAGGAGAAGGTGCGGGCCATCCTACCACCAGTGAGCGTATATGGACTAACAAACATCCCAGAGCCTGGTGAGTACACAACTAATATACACAATATTGTGTGCCAATACACACACATCACTGTCAAGGGAACAGTCAAACCATGCACCCCTAGCAAATCAACAGCAAACAAAAGATAATCATCCCAAAAAGTGTATGTCAGTCAGATAAACACAATACATGCCATCTCATAGTGATATGTAACTGTGTCATGACATGTACAAATCCAATACCAAATTGAGCTAGGCAGTGGCACAAATCTAACCAACAAACACTGTCAGATATTTAGCCACCACTAGAACACCACCTCACAGGGAAGCTCACAGAAAGGAAGGAATCCTGTGTATGCTGGTGAAGTCAGTGTAGCCAAGAGCATGATGGGACTCGTAGTAACAGATAATGGGCAGCCTCACATTTGGACCATCAACACCACTCAGAACCATGCTCACAACACAGGGAGTGGATAAGGACTGACAAGATGGCTGACACTGGGTACTGCTGTGGGGAGCACAAAGCCCTGCTGGGAACTGTGCACCAACAAACAGCACAACACCACTGCCTGACATCCTGAAAGCCAACTTGCACTCCCTGCAATGCAAGCACGTTGCATGGTGGGATATCTGGCTGGGTGGGAAGGAGGACTCACAGCACTGACCATAGTTACAAGCAGCTCACCTCACACCCCCTCAACACAAACTCCACATAACCCACCTGGGAGAATGCAATGCCTCACATACCAAATGAAGATCCCACAAAGAACCACCACCCTGGGTAATGCTGTGTGAAGCACAGGGACACTCTTGGGACTTGTAGCCAAACAAACGCAAGGACAACACTGTCAGCCTTCCTGTCAGCACAGGCACACTACCCCACAGGGAAGCAGAGTCCAAAGGAAGGAAGTACGGGCATGCTGGGAAGGGGGTGTAGGCAATAGCATGATGGGAGTTGTAGTCACAGATACTGCTCACCCTCACAATTGGCCCATCAACACCACTCTGAACCATGCTCACATCACAGGGAGTGGATAAGGACTGACAAGATGGCTGACACTGGGTACTGCTGTGGGGAGCACAAGGCCCTGCTGGGAACTGTGCACCAACAAACAGCACAACACCACTGCCTCACATCCTGAAACCCAACTTGCACTCCCTGCAATGCAAGCAGGTTGCATGGTGGGATATCTGGCTGGGTGGGAAGGAGGACTCACAGCATTGACCATAGTTACAAGCAGCTCACCTCACACACCCCCTCAACACAAACTCCACATAACCCACCTGGGAGAATGCTATGCCTCACATACCAAATGAAGATCCCACAAGGAACCACCACCCTGGGTAATGCTGTGTGAAGCACAGGGACACTCTTGGGACTTGTAGCCAAACAAACGCAAGCACAACACTGTCAGCCTTCCTGTCAGCACAGGCACACTACCCCACAGGGAAGCAGAGTCCAAAGGAAGGAAGTACGGGCATGCTGGGAAGGGGGTGTAGGCAATAGCATGATGGGAGTTGTAGTCACAGATACTGCTCACCCTCACAATTGGCCCATCAACACCACTCTGAACCATGCTCACATCACAGGGAGTGGATAAGGACTGACAAGATGGCTGACACTGGGTACTGCTGTGGGGTGCACAAGGCCCTGCTGGGAACTGTGCAACAACCAACAGCAAGACACCACTGAATGACATCCTGAGAGTCAACCTGAACCCACTGCAAGGGTGGCATGCTTCATGGTGGGATAACTGGGCTAGGTGGAGAAGGATGGCCGGATGTCCACCAAATACAACAAATGCTGGCCATGCACACACCTCAACATTCACATTGAAATGCCCCAGGTATGCATGACAATGTGCTACACCAATATCAACCTCTTACTGTGACAACTTAGGACAATGCAATGTACATGCCCGCATCCAGAGGTACAGTCACAACTGTCAGGTGTGTGAACCATTGATGCCTGTAGAAACATAACATACAATGTGTGTCTCTTCCAAATACGGGTGATGATGATGGGGACACAGCAGCAGGCAAGGAGGAGTCCCTGTCCCAGGCTCCGGGGGACACTGAGATCACTGGTGTGGAACAGCCTCTGCCCTCCTCGGATGGCGAAGACCTACCTGGCACCTCCGGTGTGAGTCATCATGCAGCACCAGCTGGACCAACACCTGCACCCCCTGCACCCACCCCTCCAACAACTGCCAACACACAGACTACCCCCGCCGACATGGACAGACCAAGGACCACCGATGGCAACAGCACAGGGCCCCAGGCCCAGCATGGAGCAATGGACGACAACACCACTAACAACCCCCAAGGGGGCCATGGGTCACCTGTGCGTGCCACCGCAGGTCCTGCACGTGTCGCCAGGGGTGGTGGGAGGGGTGGTAGACATAGGTCGCTGCTTGCAGAGGGGTCTGGACTGCATGATGACCCACAACTGGAACGCATCGCTGATGCGTACCAGGATAGCACCGGAGAGGTCAGACAGGTCGTGGGGATCCTCAAGGACATACAACAGCAGCAGGCTGCCCATCATGCCCGCTTGGACTCCCACATGTCCCGTGTGGAGACACACATGTCTCGCATGGAGTCCAAGTGGGACACATTGCAAGAACTCACAGCGGTGCATAGGGACATATTGACATGCCTCCGCCAGATTAGCACCAACATGGCCACACCTCCCTGTGTGCCCACAACATCTGGTGCTGCAACAACTGACACCGCCACAGGGAGGGAGGAGGACTCTGGCGGAGACTCCCTGCACCGCCGCATCCTGCACGGGAGGGTCCCCCCAAAGAAGAGGGGTCGTCCGAGGAAGGAAAACTGAGAGGTTGATGGCCACGTACATCCCCCAGGAAGCCAACACCTGTTCCGGAAATTCTCCTTTGTGTGCAAACGTTTCACCCTGTCGAATGCAACACTACTCTCCCACATGACATGGGGAGTTCAAGTTGGACTAATGTATCATATGACTGTGGACTTCACTCAGGACATTTCTGCTACCAAGACTTCCAACTCATCTGGGAACTTTGGATCACAATCCCAATGTACAGCACCCACCATCCTGTGCACTATACACACACACATTTCTGTAAATAAAATCACTAGTACACCATACTTGCCTCTGTTGTTATTCAAATGTGGATACTGTTATGGTGATGATGATCTGCTAAATTACACTGTGTATGCTAACTGCTACAGCAAGTACAACACCGTCGTGTGAGCCATGATGATGTGACACATATGAGGGAGACACACCACTAGGGCTACACAACACAGAGACACCAGGGCCATCGGACTCATCACCCATAGTGATGTTGCCAGGAAATACAGTGGAATGCACAGACACCACACCTATTCAGAGTCTGTGTCAACTAGCCCACAGGTGCAGTAAGCAAATGTCAGTCAGATGTGTGACCACAGACAACGCACATCCCAAAGTGAAGCACAGGTTCATTACACATTTGCAACATGTTGTTTCCACTACAAATGCAAGGTTTACCCACGTGGCAGTGGCCACACAGTCAACAAGTGCAGAAGATATGAAGTCCAGGGGTGTGTGGCACATCACTTGTAGGCAAACTACTGCTGCCACCCTGAAAGCTGAATCATGGTGTCGGGGGATCCAAGTTGACCAAAGTAGTCAGTAAGCACCCTGTGAAGGACAGACATGACACACAGTTAAAACCACTGAAGAACAGGACAGAACTGCAATACTCATGCCCAATACATGTCACAAGACAACTACACAAAACCAAGTTAGCATGTCAAAACTGTTGGGGAGTACAGACTACCTGTAAGGACACATTGCTGCACGCATCCAGTCAAGTAGCACATGGCCACACTCAAACAGCACCAGAGCACCACCCACACATATCATGCAAACTCACATCATTCACATTACATCTCCCTGGATACTCACATTCAGCTGAAGAAGTTGGTGATGAGCTGTGTGCGGACATCACCATCATCATCATCATCATCACTGGCATCGTGGTCCAGGCCAGGATCCTCCACAGGTGGCGGACGTTGGTCATCGTCATCCAGGATGAGAGGCAACTCCTTCCGCACTGCCAGGTTGTGTAGCATTCAGCAGACGATGACAATCTTGCACACCTTTGCTGGGGCATATGGGAGGGCCCCTCCTGTCTTGTCCAGGCAGCGGAAGCAGCTCTTCAGGAGACCAAATGTCCGCTCAATCACTCTCCTGGTCCGACCATGTGCCTCATTGTAGCGCATCTGGGTTGGTGCCACAGGGTTCCTGAGGGGTGTCAGCAACCACGGCGTGTTGGGGTATCCGGAGTCACCTATGGACAGACAAGTGCACATTAGCTGAGTTGGAAAAGTGGGTGGAATACTACAGATCAGAACACACACAATGGTACAAAGTCAGTACACACCGACAAGCCAGCACGCTGGTTCTGCATCTGTGCCATCATCCTCGGGATGCGACTACTCCTCATCACGTAGGCATCGTGTGCTGAACCAGGGAAACGGGCACACACATGTGTGATGCTCATATCTGCAAGACATACCACCAGAGCATTGATCGAATGGTAATGTTTACGGTTCCGGTATGCCTGCTCATGTGCCTGTGGTGGTATCAAAGCCACATGTGTCCCATCAATGGAGCCAATGACATGTGGCATCCTCCCCAGGGCATAGAAGTCACTCTTGACGTCAGTGAGTTGTTGACGTGTAGGGAAATAGATGTACTGGTTCAGGCATCTCAACATTGCCTCCAAAACATCGCGTAGCACACGGCTGAACATAGTCATCCCACCGGCAGTCGCCACAGTGTGTTGAAAGGTACCGGTGGCAAAGAAGTGTAGGGCTGCCATTACCTTCACCTTGGGTGTCAGCGCCGTAGGGTACGTCCGGCCCGGTTGCAAATGTGGTGCCAAGCGCACTGCCAAATCATCAATCAGCTGCCTGGTGAAGCGGTACCGTCGGATGCTGTCACGTTCCACCATCGTTGCCAGGTCAGGGAATGGTCTATGGACAGCTGGAGCCCTGCAGTGCATAGGTTGAAGAAAGAAAGATTGTCAGTCACCCCACATATGTGCCATTCACCATACTCAATTTCACATGATACATCATTACGAGACACAAGTACTTGATGTGTGTGCCATTCTGTTCGGACATAACTCACACCTACATGCCCATCATCTAACTTCTCAGTACAACATGTGTGCACAACAGGTACCAGGTTGTGCTATGGGAAACCATTAGGCTGTGTCACAGTACCCATTTCCTGCTGTCACGTTCCACACACACACCACAGTGACATGTCTGGACAGATGTGCCACAGGCATCACAGCTCATTGACAGGTAGATTCCCAGTGACCCTGTCTTGCCACATGGACACTGGCATGACATGGCGTATCATGTACACGTCAGAAAAACAAACATGACTCCCACAGGTAGTGGCCCCTGTCGCCTCCGCAGGACAGACATGGACGCCAGTGACGCACAACATCAAAGTCCATGCACAAACAACATTGATGTGGAGACTGTCTTCCATCGTGCACATGGAATCAGAGACATCGGAAACACAACATGCACACAGACTGTGGAGGGACATCACTATTGTGGCAATGGGTCATCCTGTGACGTACATGCCTTCCCCCATGGGACCCTGGGGGTATGTGACATGTCACACACAATACACAACCTGGAAATGGGACCATGCCACATGCTCCGAAACGAACTGTTGCACATCACAGTGGTCATGTGCACAACACACAAAGGACCCTGTCCCCATTAACACATGCACAGCCTGGGTGTGGCTGCCCACAAGTGCCACCACAGAAACCACATGTTAACCCCCATACACAGAAAAGGTAATGCAGCCTTACATGCCTTAGGAAACAGTGTGGACTGGGTGTGGTGTTGTAGGTGTGCCCCTGTGTCTCTGGCAGGTATATGTGGCTGGCATACGTTCACCAGTGACAAGCATGGTGACATATGCAACTGACCTGTACAGGTACGCATTGTAAAGCAATGGACCGATCGGTGTGCCCGGCCGGCCCATTGCATCTGTTGTGAGCGGATGTGCGTTGTACAGCAATGGACCGATCGGTGTGCCCGGCCGGCCCATTGCATCTGTTGTGAGCGGGTACGCGTTGTACAGCAATGGACCGATCGGTGTGCCCGGCCGGCCCATTGCATCTGTTGTGAGCGGGTACGCGTTGTAAAGCAATGGACCGATCGGTGTGCCCGGCCGGCCCATTGCATCTGTTGTGAGCGGGTACGCGTTGTACAGCAATGGACCGATCTTTGTGCCCGGCCGGCCCATTGCATCTGTTGTGAGCGGGTACGCGTTGAACAGCAATGGACTGATCGGTGTGCCCGGCCGGCCCATTGCATCTGTTGTGAGCAGGTACGCATTGTAAAGCAATGGACCGATCGGTGTGCCCGGCCGGCACATTGCATCTGTTGTGAGCGGGTACGCGTTGTATCCCGAAATACGCGTTGTACAGCAATGGACCGATCGGTGTGCCCGGCCGGCCCATTGCATCTGTTGTGAGCAGGTACGCGTTGTACAGCAATGGACCGATCGGTGTGCCCGGCCGGCCCATTGCATCTGTTGTGAGCGGGTACGCGTTGTAAAGCAATGGACCGATCGGTGTGCCCGGCCGGCCCATTGCATCTGTTGTGAGCGGGTACGCGTTGCATCCCGAAATACGCGTTGTACAGCAATGGACCGATCGGTGTGCCCGGCCGGCCCATTGCATCTGTTGTGAGCGGGTACGCGTTGTACTGCAATGGACCGATCGGTGTGCCCGGCCGGCCCATTGCATCTGTTGTGAGCGGGTACGCGTTGTAAAGCAATGGACCGATCGGTGTGCCCGGCCGCCCATTGCATCTGTTGTGAGCGGGTACGCGTTGTATCCCGAAATACGCGTTGTACAGCAATGGGCCGATCGGTGTGCCCGGCCGGCCCATTGCATCTGTTGTGAGCGGGTACGCGTTGTATCCCGAAATACGCGTTGTACAGCAATGGACAGATCGGTGCGCACGCATTGGCTGGGGCCTGGCATGGCAACGGACGCGTTTTCGAAGCTCCAACGAGTCTGATGCAGTGAATTCAGTTGGCCAGCCACAACAATGTTGCAAAATCATGGGTGTCATGAAGTTGAAGATTTGAAGGATGCTGTGGGCGTGTATTAGTGCTGCTATTCCATGGATTGGTCAGATTCAGAAGATGCAAACGACTTGGACCTATCACTTTGGACACATGGGACAGTATCTGCCTCTGCAGCACACATATAATGATGGCTGTTCCCCTGAGAGCTCACTTGCCTGCACTACATGCTCCAGGACGACATCTGACACCAACACTGCTGCTGTCTCTCATCCTCTGACTACTGAAATGGCACGTACTGTGGAGAGAGCCCCAGCCTTCAGCCTTGAGGAGAACCAGGCCCTGCTGGACAGCCTCCTTCCACAGTACAGCAAGCTGTATGGGACACCAGGGGAGCAGGTGAGTGTGCTGTCCACTGCCTTTCTAATTTTGCATGTTGTCTGACTAGCAGGACTTACAGTGTGCACACCACTGGCTAGCATGCTCACTGAGTAGTTCTGAGCCCTCAAAGTGTGTAGTTACATGCACTGAACAGGTACAGTGCAGTAACAGTGCATTCCAACAAGGTTTACTTTCCATGCAATGATACCATGTAGTAACTGCTGGCAAACTGTTCATAGCCATCGTTGCACTGCCTGTGTACATCATGTGCCCCAGTGATTGAGACATGTATATCCAACTGTGTGATGCACGGATATGTTGCATGTGTAGTAATGGCATTTTCACTTTGTTATCCTCACAGGTTGATGCCCACCAGAAGCAGAAAATCTGGCTGACCATCGCCCGGGCAGTAAGATCCGTGGGGGACTACAAGCGCCGGATCCGCAACTGCCAGAAGAGTTGCCAGGACCTTCGAGGCTGGACCCGGAGGATCGCAAGGGTCCAGCTGAAGCTGTCGCCTCCTCGCAGGAGGGGCGGACACCGGACCCTGACCCCCACATGCTCAGGATCCTGGCGGTGGTCTTCCCTGACCTGGATGGGCAGCTGAAGGCCAGACAGCAGCAAGGAGGGGGTGAGTCCATGACAGCACTGTGCACTTTGTCTGACATGCTATGTGCCCTCCTCTGGCCTGGTTAAACTTCCACAGTACATCAGTCTTGTGGTCCAGGACCCATGTCCCTCTATTGTGACATGCCCACTCCTCATCTGATACGCATATGTGTGGCCCTTACAGTCCGGAAATTGTGTCACTTGGGGACTGTGTCATTGCATTTTGCTTTGCTCAAGGTGGGGGACAGCATTTGTTCCGGTGACTATGTTGTGGGATTCATGGGTGGGTCAATTGCTCACACAATGCCCAAGTCCTGACATGTAATCTGGGTGTAACTTTGATATGTGTTCCACTTGCTGATCTGATTCACCACATGTCCCTGGGGTATTTGGCACACCCCCATGCTGTGGGTGGGAACAATGTTTGGGCCTCAGGAGTATGTATATCAAGTATGTCACACATGCTTAGACACCTGCCTACTGTCCAGGACTCATCCCTCTTACAGGTGGAGCTGGACAGTCATGCCTACTCCAGGGCATACAATACACTCTGTACTCCCACTCCCGTGGATCATCTGACATGTTGTGATCAGTGACATGTTCCCTCAGGTGTCTGCCGCTGTGGCTTCGTTGTCAGGACTACTGGTATGTTTGTCGGTTAGGGCTCAGCATGCCATCTGAGATGTGACCATGAGAGACGATACTTCTGTGACTTATAGGTGTCTGATCACTTGACTGTGCACACAGGTGTATGCGACTGTGACTTTCAGGCAGCTGTTTTTCATTCACAGCACACTGTGAGGTGCTCATGTTCAGAGAGTTGTGTTTCGTGTCCCCCATATGTCCAATTGGTATGACGTGGACAAATAGTAGTTCAGATGATGTTGTTTTTGGGGGATGGACATGTGCACTTGTCAGTTACATAACTTGCATTCCCCATGTCCTAGGATTGTGACACAGTGCAGACTGTTGTTGGCTGGCTGCCATGTGACTGGAGACAGTGATGTATGACTTTGCACGCATGCCTGTGTCATGGCATTAAACTTCCTAAGACTGATCCTGCAGGGGAGTGACATGTGCAACATGCACCCCATTGTGGCATTGACTATCCGGACATGGGTGGATCATGGTGTCTGGTGCTGGTATGCATCACATGCATTTCTATTTAGACTCTGGCCATCCCTTTCTCTGGACACCTGCACTGACTCAGTGGCAAGAGATGTGATGTGTGCATGTTCACATACTTCACAGTGTTCCCTGCAATGTCCAACAACTGTGTAGGTGGTGCATGTGTCCACACTGGGGACTTACCATCAGACAGGCACCAGACAGATGGGTGCAAGGGTAGGAGGGGTGTGAGTCCCACGGTTGACCATCAGACTGACAATTGGCTTCCCCGAATTTGTGTGAGGACTTTAGGCAATGTTCAACTAAGGATGCCAGGGCTTGCTCTGTGATGTGCTGTACTTACTGTGGTGTGTGCGGTCAGTGCAGGTGACTGATGTTTGTCTGTTTCCCTAATTGTTTGCAGATACATCCACGGCCACAGGAGGGGACAGCTCCACGGACCAGGAGGAGCAGCGGAGCCAGACTGGGTCAGCATCCGACGAGTGGTCAGAGGGACCCAGTGGCACAGAGGGCGAGGGGAGCCACACCGAGGAGTCCTCAGCACCATCCACCTCAGCTGAGGACCACAGCAGCTCGGAGGATGACTCCCTTGTGGAGGCGGGTATCAGCAGCCACCAAAGGCCAGCTAGTCTGTCTGGCCCCGCCACAACCACCACCACCACCACCACTGCCCTCCCATTGGCTCCCATTCCTGAGGTCCGTGGAGGCTCCCGTGCTCGGGAGCATGTCTCCTTCGTGCCAGGCACCGCACCCCCTGCCCCTGTGTCCCCTGCTGCCCTGAGTGAGGAGTCTGTGTACCTCCTTCGGCAGCTCCATGTAGGGCAGACAGCAATGCTGAGTGTCCTCCATGCACACACCACTCTGTTGACACAGCTGGTGTCGTTCATGGAGGGCATCTCGACGGGTATGTCTGCCCTACAGAGGAGCAATAAGTCCATGGACTCCTCCCTGATGGCAGCCGTGTCCCTCCTCCAACAGTCCCTCACCCCTCCCACCTCTGCCCCATCCACACTTCCTGCCACCCTACCTGTCCAGAGCACATGCACACCTGCACAATCACCCAAGCACACAGACACGAGCAGCACAGACACACCCAAGAGAAAGACAAGACGTGCACACAAGCATCCTCAGGGGACTGATACCACACACACAGGGGATGGGGAACAGACACACACACAGGCATCCACAGTCACTCCGCAGTCCTCCAAATCCTCTCCCTCCAAGACCCCTTCCCTTGCCTCACCTGCTACCCCACCTACACAGCAGATCTTCCTGTGTGACCTCGGCCTCTTCCCCTCCGATCCTGCTGATCCCGCATACCGGGGGAAGAGGAAGTCCACCCACACAGAGGGGAGTGCCCCTCGCCCCCGGACACCCTCCCCAGGCGCAGGCAGACACAGGACCCCATTCGGAAGTCCCCCGGACCAGGAAGAGCAAGACCCCACCACCACCACCACCACGCAGCTCCACCACCCAGTCTCTCTCCTCCATCCCCCAGGCCACCACTCCACAGGTTCCCCCGCCACACCCTGCTCCAGGTTCCCCACACACCGATACCGCATCCCCAGACTGCTTAGGCCCTCCCCCTGCCACTTGCTCTTCCACCCCAACCCAGACGCTCTGCCTGTTAGTGCCACTGGTGTGGAGACCGGGTCCCCCTCTGTCCTGCCCACCTCATCTGCCCACCCTTCCACTCCCTTGGAGTCATGCACTGCAGTGGAGTCCACAACCACCCCGTCTGACTCGGGCACTGCAGTGGGGACCCAGTCCACTACATCAGACCAGCCCACTGCAGTGGTTGCAGCACCCACACCAACTGACTTGTGTACCACAGTGGTGCCGGCCCCCTGAGTCAGACACCTCCACTGCAGTTGCCGGTGACACTCCTGCACCCACCACCCCTTCACTGCCTCACTCTGCCATCCCTTGATCCAGTCCATGCGGTGCCTGGCCTGCCCCTTGTATGCCCCTCCAAGGGGGATGTCCCCTGTCCGTACCAGTGCAGGCAAGCAATGGGTGACCAGTTGTCACTTATCACCCTGTTGGGACTGTGATTTTGGACTGGCCATTGGCCTTAGTCTCCTTTGGACTTCAGAGTTTTCCTTGACATTTGCTGAATAAAGCCTCTTTTTGTTTAATTGTGGGTTTTCTTTTGATGTACATGATGTGGATGAGTAGCATCCTGCATTTGCAGTTGTAATAGTGTTCATATCAGGAAAATGAAGTGTTGCTGTGATGGACTCCATGTGGTCCATGGGATATGTGTCCTGTTGTAGTCTGGATCTATGGCATCCTTTGCTGCAGTCTGAGGGTGTAATGTTCAGCATTTGACACAGGGATGTACGTTTAGCATTTGTAAATGAACATCTTTGTCTTACACTGATGCACATCTGGTGGGCTTACCACTGTTCAATGTTCCGATTTCCCTGACTGTGTGCCCAGCTCCACTGGACATGCAGTTTTGCACATCAATGTCGAAGGACTCATCTGTGTATACAGTGCAACTTGCTTGACACGTGTTTTGGGTGTATGCAGATGACTGACGTGACACTCCTGTACCCAGGCTGATGTGAGCAGAGCCTTCTGTGTGTTGTAGTTGTTGACTCACTGACGGAGTGTTCTGCTGACATGTTTGGGTCGTGCACAGACAAGGTTTGGCACAGCGGACCTTCCACAGGAGTGGAGTGCCCTCATGGCTTTGTGTAATCCGGTGACATTGCGTGGGCCTGTGTTGTGTGTTGTGTAAGCATGTCTGTGCGTGTTCCCTTCCCTTTTCCTACACAGGCTGTGTCCCTAGGGATGTTCCTGTTTGTGATGCTTGCTGAGTTGTTCTGTGTTCATCCAGCATCTTGGACCTGGTTTCTCCGTGATGTGGGTGCATGGCAAACTAATGTTCATGAGGTTGTCATCCCAGGTTGTCTTTGTTGTCGGGGCTGGGGATGTGGTCAAACGCAGATGGGACACATTCAGGATTCCCCTTGGCACTTGTTGTTTACACAAGTCATGTGATTTACAGTTTGTGGTAGCTTTCAGTGATTGTGACACGTTGTGTGTGTGACTGCTGCCACTCCTCAGGGTCAGAGCTGCAATGTTGGAAGTTGTGTACGTGTGTTCTTAGTGTGTCACCTTGGCTTCTTCGTTGGTGTGTGACTATGGCCAGGATCCCATTGATTGTGGTGGATTTCACATCATGCCCATGTACAGCGTACTGTGCTGTGTGTCAGACATTGACGAGTCTTGTTGACTGGCCATGTGTGATGGCTTTCTGCACCTTAGTTCCCACCACCACCCCTGGGATTGTCATGGGTGCATGTGCAATGTCACCAGTCCATGTGAGCTTCACTGCTGCACATTGGTGGAGATTAGGGTGTGTGGTGTTGAGTGTGTGCAAATGTGAGTTGTTGCACGGCTAGACCCCTACCTCCATATTGGCCTTGGCTGGCAGGCCGTGCTGATTGATTAGAGCTTGTGTAGGTGTGATGGTAGTTTGTTGCTCAGGACACATGGCTGTGGTTCACAGTGTGAACGACATCTACCTTTGTCATCACAGTGGGATTATCATGCAGGCTAGTGTCAGCACAATGTGGGGTCCCTGGGGGTAGTGCTGTGGTGGGTCTGTCTCTTGCTGTGTTAGTTGCTGTTCCTACAAGCTTGTGTGACATGTGTAATTTGGGCTCCCTCTCATCTAACAATGCCTGATTGCCCACATAGGGGTATCCGATCCATGAGTAACTTTTGTATGGCACTGTATACACATCTGTGCGGTTGGAATTCAGGCCTCCTCATGTGTTGTGTGGTTGCCTGGGGACACTGGCACACCCCCCCCCCCCATCACCCGTTGTGTTTGATATGCAGTGTGAGTCAGCCTGTTTGTGTTTGTGCCTTAGCACCACTGCATTGGCATATCTTGAGTGTGCCAATGGCTGTATGTTGTTTGGTGGCTTTCCCCTGCTGTCCCTGGGACTCCTAGGTCATCAGTCAGCACAATAATCATGGTTTGTATGTCCCATTGCTGCCATGGTATGGTATTTGTTCACCTCACATCTACAGTCTCCACAGGATATCTACATTTGTGTGTCCATTGGTGCAGATATGTGGGTCAGCATTATGATGGTCACTTCTGTCATTGTGTTATTTGTGAATGTTGACAATGTGGGACCCCATGGGTGATGTTTGTATGCACATGGCCAAAACGATGTTTCAGTGACACTGCACTGTTTGCCTCGACCAATCTATGTTGCTATGGGACACAAGCACTACTATGCCACTGATGTGTTTGTTGTTGTGTGACCAGGATTCATCCATGCAGTTTGGCTTTGGCAGCTTTTACCATGACTACACTTACCTTATGATCACTGTGGTGATGGTGCTTTCGGCCCCATTGCCACACTGTTCAAAAGGTGCATCAGCTATGGACCCCATACTTACCTTTTGGTCACTGTGGTGATGGGGCTTTAGGCCCCATTGCCACACTGTTCAAAAATGTGCATCAGCTATGGACACCACACTTCCTTTTGGTCACTGTGGTGATGGGGCTTTAGGCCCCATTGCCACACTGTTCAAAAAGTGCATCAGCTATGGACCCCACACTTACCTTTTGGTCACTGTGGTGATGGGGTGTTCGAGCCCATTGCCACAGTGGCCATGGTCGTCTTGCATTGTGGAGGCCACACACATTTATATGTGACACATGTGATAGGGGGTCACATTGTATGTTCAATGTCATGTTCAGTCTCGTAGGCATTTGACACAGACTATACACGCTTGTCAGGGTGTTGGGGGGGGGATGTAATTTTCTGTCATTCCTTATGTGGGAGTATGCTGGTTGTTTCAAAAACCAAAGGAGAGAGTCAGGACAATGAGTGTGCCCTCCTTGTCCCAATGTAATACTCAAAAAAATGACAATATTCCGTGGAACAGTCTGAGTAGATAGACACTATAGATGGTACCACATGAGTCAACAGTGCCCTTTGTAACTCCTTGGCCTAACTAAAGACTATCTACTATTTGTATAACTAGGCTTCCCATTCCTTGAACTCTCAAACTCGTAAACTTATCAGCCCTTTTTTCCCCCCCAAAACATGAATTTGGCAATCTTGAAGGGATTCAGGCACCTCTAGACTGCACGGAGGCGTCATACTGGTAGCGACAAACGTGCTCACTAATTTATCACGCAGCACTTGATAATCTCACCCAGCATAGCGGCACGTTATCTATTCTGCGTTTAATTTCTAGTTTTATTGGCACCCTACCGGTTGGACACTCTCCTTGTGCTATGGGCTTTAATTTCTCTATTTAATTTCTCTATTTATAGGCAGCATACACCACTAGTGCCCAGCTGCCCGCTACGTGACAGTGGTCAGCTTTCCAGTCTTCACGTAGTGATGTGTGCTTTGACGTGATGCACGTCTTTCACGTGCACTGACATTCCCGACGGCTCCTGCTCGCCACGAGCGATACGCCCAGTACAGGTTAGCGCTGTAGCTTATTGCGCGCAGGTGTCATCATTTAACTACCCGCGCTCCCGCCCAGCCTCTGCTCTTATATCTGCGTCTCCCAGTCCCTCGAGATCATCTCGTTCCAGTGGACGCCGCAGTAGGTTGAGACATGGGGAAGCACCGAGACCAAGTAAGACCTTTCCTTACAGATCCCAATAGTGGCCCATCCAGCTATCTTTTCACTCCTGCTCCAGACAATTTGCTCATCGATGCCTTTTTAACCTTTCCTTTAGAGTACCTAGTAGGAGCTCCTCCCGCCCTGGACTCGTATGGCCATGGAAATACCATGATTTACGTAAATACTATGCAACTATGGTTCACGCGTAACGCGCAGGTCGTTTGCTTAAAATTCTAGCATTACGGCATTTTTGTCTCAGGTTCATTTAGGACGATTTTACAGCACGCTACCAAGCTTAGCGCGACGCTCTTTTTGAGCGCTTTACTTCAGCATGCTCACCGATTCTGACCACAAGCATGCTAGGTTATTTAGCGAATATATATCGCTTTTTCACTGCGGCAATTGACAATCGGTGCAGCATGAACATATGACCTGCCCACACCGCAAGCATGCCCACAAACATCGCGAGCATGCACTGTTTTTAATTATATTACCTGAACTATTGTTCGTATGAATGGTTTCCCACGTATGAGTGACACTGAATGTTTATTTCGCCACTTAGGGAAGAATAGTATGGAAGTGACAATAATCAACAAACGAGTGCTTTTATATGTTACATGTGGTTTTGTCTTGTTATTTCTCTCCCCACAGGAATTTTACTACTGATGGACCGTTACTCATGGTTAGTCCATCCCCGCATGATAAACACGCCGTAGCGAGTGTGTAAAAATGCGTTATACATGTGGTTTAATTTTTACCACTCACTTTTTCACATTAATCACCATATGGTGAGGTCCTGAAGAAAGCTCCACTAATTTTTTTGAAGAGCTGAAACATGTCGACCTAAGGATAATCCAGAAACTTATTTGCGTTTCTGACATATTATCCATTTTCACCTTGTTTTAAACATACCCTGGGCCACTGGGAATAAAACATTGAATAGTGAGTTTCCCAGAGGTATTTTTAATGTCACTACACTAACAATCTCATCACACAAAAACCAAAAAACCTGCTCCACTGTAATCAGGTGTCGAAGCACAGTTAGGTAGCACTCGGCTACCCGACTGGGAACCCGATGATGAAGCATGACACCAACCAGGTTGGTGTGTGAGGGTTCTTTTAAACAATTCCTGTGGTGTCAGACACTATTCAGGTTAACTAGTCACTCTCTAGTGGCCCGTCTCTGTTGTTTTTTTGAGTATTACATTCGGACAAGGAGGGCACACTCATTGTCCTGACTCTCTCCTTTGGTTTTTGAAGTATTAGACAGCGCACAGCTGTGAGAGTACCACACATTCTTTGATCCGCCTACTTTTACATTAACCATGGCGGAACACCAGGGCCTTACATTCGCTGATGAAGTAATAGATGACATCTTGTCAGGAGCACCACTTTTGGCGGATCTGAACATTGCTAAGACAATAGCCCAGAGTTCAGACTGGGAGACTCTTTCTGAAATGAAAAGAAACCACATCAGGACAATTTTACACGGGGTAATCCTCACCGAATACCTCAGGAGTAATACAGCACCCAGAGGCTTAATCGTCACCAATGCCCCAAGAATCTTTCTAAATGATGCGGCATTTCGTAGAGATTGGGCAAAGATTGCATAGCACTGCACGAGAGACTGGATCGTACTGATCATACAAACGGCGAAAAGACTTTCAGATGCCATCATCATAGAAATACAAGCTACTGAAAATCAATTCAAGACAACTCTAACTGCCTACAAAAAGAGGTTGGACGAGGTTAACAAGGAGATACAAGAGTACAGGGAAAACCTCACGCAATCAAAGATCCAAAAATTTCAAAAAGATCTAAAAAAGTTCTCCTACTCCAAGACATATTCTTATTCAGAGGCAGATTACCAACCGCCCAAACGGATTGATTCTTCAGGAGGATCAGACGATGACTCCTCAGACAGCAGCAATTCCAGCACCGGCAGCTATCGGAACCGACAGCGAGGAAGAGGGAGACCAAACACCTGGCAACAACCATGGCCACAAGGACCACCAGGGAACCAAATCCATTTTCAACCAGGATTCCCTCAAATGCCACCACAGATGATGTTCGGTTGGAATCCCCAATTTGGCCCGATGCAAAACCCATATATGAATCAGTCCCCTCGCTTTCCTTTTTTAGGGAATGGCCGCAGAGGTTGGGGAAGACGCAAAAGACAACAACAAGTACATTGGGAAGACGACCAAAATCAAGGGGCACATACCAGGAGCAAATCCCTGAATCAACAGACAGGTCCGAGCACAAGCAGGATCTAGTGACCAATTTTTCCACACACATTCTGACTGAAAGAGAAAAAGACCTTCTGAATAAAGGCCTAGGATTTGTTCCAACGGCCAACCTAGACAAGTTCCGCCTACATTGTGAAAAGGCCAAATTTTTTAGAAAGTTGAAACTCAAAGCCTTCTTTGAAAACCAGTCAGAGGCAGTGGCAACACTAACACAACAAGATGGTGACACCAATTTCAAAATTAAATCCAAGTTCATACCACCACCGAGCTCAATCCCCTGTGAGCTGGTCACTTTTGAACAAGCAGTGTTCAAAGACATTGAAAATCTCCAAGAAAAAAGCTTTTTAAAAATGTGAGCAAAGGAGATTTCGAAGCATTGTCCTCCCTAAGGAACAACAACAACATTGTCATCAAACCTGCGGACAAGGGTGGGGGGATAGTTCTTCAGGACAAAAATGATTACCATATGGAATGCTTACGTCTACTAAGTGACAGACGCAATTACCTTCCCCTACAAGAGGACCCAACGGAGAGACTTAAATCTACCATCCATGAGCTAGTGAGTGATGCGGAAAATCTAGGAAATATCAGCAAAAAGGAAGCTCAATTCCTAGCAACCAACAGTGGAAAAATACCTTATTTTTACACCATCCCTAAAGTGCACAAAAATAAAGTGCCGCCACCCGGTCGACCCATAGTGTCGGGGATCGGGTCAGTGCTAGAACCTCTCTCACAATTCTGTGACTTTTTTCTACAACCATTGGTCAAAGCCACTTCTACCTACTTACAAGATACTAAAGATTTACTGGGCCAAATAAAGGATTTACCTTTCAATCCCAACACGTCCTTTTTGGTAAGCCTTGATGTAGAAAGCCTCTACACGAGTTTGCCTCAGGATGACACGCTGAGAGTACTGAAATCCACCTTGAACGAAGGCATCTGGGAGTATGTGACTCCCAAATCTTTCATCCTTGATTGTGCAAAACTTGCACTAAAAGAAAATTATTTTGAATATGAAGGCCAACTGTACCTGCAAACGTATGGAACTTCGATGGGCAGCATCTTCGCCCCAAGTGTGGCAGGGTTGGATGTTTTTAATTTTGAAAAAACATACTTATTCCATCCAGGTACTTCACTGTCACATCACATCCGTTTTTATAAAAGGTACATCGACGATGTATTCTTAATTTGGGAAGGGTCAGAAGTATCCCTCAATGATTTCCTCATCTGGATCAATGGGTGTGACTCTAATTTAAGATTTACCAGCACCATCAGCAGGAGGAGCATCACATTCTTAGACTTGGACATCACCCATGCTAATGGAGGACTAGAGACAAAAACTCATTTCAAAAAGACGGCGAGAAACTCGCTGCTCCATTACACCAGTTTTCACCCCCGAACATTAAGGGAGAACTTGCCCTATGGACAATACTTGAGGCTACGTAGAAACTGCAGTAACGTAGAAGAATTTAAACAACAAGCTCAATGCCTAACTAAAAATTACAACAACGTGGGTACCCTAACAGGATTACGACCAAAGCAATGAAGAGAGCTCGCAATCAAAACAGAGAGAGCCTACTAGAAAGCACACCCAAGGAGGAAACCACAATACCACTGACCTGTGTAACCACATATAACCCTGTTTCATGCCAAGTGGCCAAAATTGTCCAGAAGCACTGGCAAATCCTCAATACTGGCAACCACCAATGGGAAAAACCCATGTTTTCCTACAAAAGAGGCAGAAGTTTAAAAGACAGTTTAGTACACACAAGACCGCAACAAGTGAGGTCGGTAACAAATACCACACACAATGCATGGGGTCTCCCAAAGGTCACTGGACACTACCCCTGCGGTGACTGTAGTATTTGCCACCTAACTAAATCATCAAAAACTCTCAACCTGGAACCAGGGAAAGTATGGCAAATCCGCACACATACTAATTGTAACACAGATAATGCTATCTACCTCATCACATGTCCATGTGGTTTTAGGTATGTGGGCATGACAAGTCGAAAAGTAAAGACCAGAATATGTGAGCACAGAAGCACGATTCGTTGCAAACGAAACACAACACGAATGACGAACCACTTTTTGGAAGCAGGTCATACCACAAATGATATGGAATGGGTAATAATTGAACAAATGCAAATGAGGAGTGGGAACATCCAGCAACAACTGTTAGAAAAAGAACAACGTTGGATTTATCGGTTATCTACCCATCTCAGTGGTTTGAATGACAATATTCTGTGGAACAGTCTGAGTAGATAGACACTATAGATGGTACCACATGAGTCAACAGTGCCCTTTGTAACTCCTTGGCCTAACTAAAGAATATCTACTATTTGTATAACTAGGCTTCCCATTCCTTGAACTCTCAAACTCGTAAACTTATCAGCCCTTTTTTCCCCCCAAAACATGAATTTGGCAATCTTGAAGGGATTCAGGCACCTCTAGACTGCACGGAGGCGTCATACTGGTAGCGACAAACGTGCTCACTAATTTATCACGCAGCACTTGATAATCTCACCCAGCATAGCGGCACGTTATCTATTCTGCGTTTAATTTCTAGTTTTATTGGCACCCTACCGGTTGGACACTCTCCTTGTGCTACGGGCTTTAATTTCTCTATTTAATTTCTCTATTTATAGGCAGCATACACCACTAGTGCCCAGCTGCCCGCTACGTGACAGTGGTCAGCTTTCCAGTCTTCACGTAGTGATTTGTGCTTTGACGTGATGAACGTCTTTTACGTGCACTGACATTTCCGACGGCTCCTGCTCGCCATGAGCGATACGCCCAGTACAGGTTAGCGCTGTAGCTTATTGCGCGCAGGTGTCATCATTTAACTACCCGCGCTCCCGCCCAGCCTCTGCTCTTATATCTGCGTCTCCCAGTCCCTCGAGATCATCTCGTTCCAGTGGACGCCGCAGTAGGTTGAGACATGGGGAAGCACCGAGACCAAGTAAGACCTTTCCTTACAGATCCCAATTGTGGCCCATCCAGCTATCTTTTCACTCCTGCTCCAGACAATTTGCTCATCGATGCCTTTTTAACCTTTCCTTTAGAGTACCTAGTAGGAGCTCCTCCCGCCCTGGACTCGTATGGCCATGGAAATACCATGATTTACGTAAATACTATGCAACTATGGTTCACGCGTAACGCGCAGGTCGTTTGCTTAAAATTCTAGCATTACGGCATTTTTGTCTCACGTTCATTTAGGACGATTTTACAGCACGCTACCAAGCTTAGCGCGACGCTCTTTTTGAGCGCTTTACTTCAGCATGCTCACCGATTCTGACCACAAGCATGCTAGGTTATTTAGCGAATATATATCGCTTTTTCACTGCGGCAATTGATAATCGGTGCAGCATGAACATATGACCTGCCCACACCGCAAGCATGCCCACAAACATCGCGAGCATGCACTGTTTTTAATTATATTACCTGAACTATTGTTCGTATGAATGGTTTCCCACGTATGAGTGACACTGAATGTTTATTTCGCCACTTGGGGAAGAATAGTATGGAAGTGACAATAATCACCAATCAACAAACGAGTGCTTTTATATGTTACATGTTGTTTTGTCTTCTTATTTCTCTCCCCACAGGAATTTTACTACTGATGGACCATTACTCATGGTTAGTCCATCCCGCATGATAAACACGCCGTAGCGAGTGTGTAAAAATGAGTTATACATGTGGTTTAATTTTTACCACTCACTTTTTCACATTAATCACCATATAGTGAGGTCCTGAAGAAACCTCCACTAATTTTTTTGAAGAGCTGAAACATGTCGACCTAAGGATAATCCAGAAACTTATTTGCGTTTCTTACATATTATCCATTTTCACCTTGTTTTAAACATACCCTGGGCCACTTGGAATAAAACATTGAATAGTGAGTTTCCCAGAGGTATTTTTAATGTCACTACACTAACAATCTCATCACACAAAAACCAAAAAACCTGCTCCACTGTAATCAGGTGTCGAAGCACAGTTGGGTAGCACTCGGCTACCCGACTGGGAACCCGATGATGAAGCATGACACCAACCAGGTTGGTGTGTGAGGGTTCTTTTAAACAATTCCTGTGGTGTCAGACACTATTCAGGTTAACTAGTCACTCTCTAGTGGCCCGTCTCTGTTGTTTTTTTGAGTATGCTGGTTGTGTCATGCATTACCCATCCTATGAGTAGGGGTGGTGTTAGTGGTAGGCATCCATCCCCCCATGAGTGGGGATGGTAGTAGTGGCAGGCATCCAGCCCCCTAAGGGTGGGGATGGTAGTAGTGACAGGCATCCAGCCCCCCTAGATAGGGGTGGTGGTAGTGGTAGGCATCCATCCCCCTAAGGGTGGGGATGGTAGTAGTGACAGGCATCCAGCCCCCCTGAGTAGGGGTGGTGGTGGTGGCAGGCATCCAGGCCCCCCTGAGTAGGGGTGGTGGTAGTGGCAGGCATCCATCCCCCTAAGGGTGGGGATGGTAGTAGTGACAGGCATCCAGCCCCCCCTGGATAGGGGTGGTGGTAGTGACAGGCATCCATCCCCCTAAGGGTGGGGATGGTAGTAGTGACAGGCATCCAGGCACCCCTGGATAGGGGTGGTGGTAGTGGCAGGCATCCATCCCCCTAAGGATGGGGATGGTAGTAGTGACAGGCATCCAGCCCCCCCCCTGGATAGGGGTGGTGGTAGTGGCAGGCATCCATCCCCCAAAGGGTGGGGATGGTAGTAGTGACAGGCATCCATGCCCCCCTGAGTAGGGGTGGTGGTAGTGACAGGCATCCAGCCCCCCCTGAGTAGGGGTGGTGGTGGTGTCAGGCATCCAGGCCCCCATGAGTAGGGGTGGTGGTAGTGGCAGGCATCCATCCCCCTAAGGGTGGGGATGGTAGTAGTGACAGGCATCCAGGCACCCATGATTAGGGGTGGTGGTAGTGGTAGGCATCCATCCCCCCATGAGTGGGGATGGTAGTAGTGACAGGCATCCAGCCCCCCATGAGTGGGGATGGTAGTAGTGACAGGCATCCAGCCCCCCCTGAGTAGGGGTGGTGGTGGTGGCAGGCATCCAGGCCCCCCTGAGTAGGGGTGGTGGTAGTGGCAGGCATCCATCCCCCTAAGGGTGGGGATGGTAGTAGTGACAGGCATCCAGGCCCCCCTGGATAGGGGTGGTGGTAGTGGCAGGCATCCATCCCCCTAAGGATGGGGATGGTAGTAGTGACAGGCATCCAGCCCCCCCTGGATAGGGGTGGTGGTAGTGGCAGGCATCCATCCCCCTAAGGGTGGGGATGGTAGTAGTGACAGGCATCCATGCCCCCCTGAGTAGGGGTGGTGGTAGTGACAGGCATCCAGCCCCCCCTGAGTAGGGGTGGTGGTAGTGACAGGCATCCAGCCCCCCCTGAGTAGGGGTGGTGGTGGTGGCAGGCATCCAGGCCCCCATGAGTAGGGGTGGTGGTAGTGGCAGGCATCCATCCCCCTAAGGGTGGGGATGGTAGTAGTGACAGGCATCCAGGCACCCATGATTAGGGGTGGTGGTAGTGGTAGGCATCCATCCCCCCATGAGTGGGGATGGTAGTAGTGACAGGCATCCAGCCCCCCATGAGTGGGGATGGTAGTAGTGACAGGCATCCAGCCCCCCCTGGATAGTGGTGGTGGTAGTGGCAGGCATCCATTCCCCTAAGGGTGGGGATGGTAGTAGTGACAGGCATCCAGCCCCCCCGAGTAGGGGTGGTGGTAGTGGTAGGCATCCAGCCCCCCCTGAGTAGGGGTGGTGGCAGGCATCTAGCCACCCATGAGTAGGGGTGGTGGTAGGGTGGTGTTGGTGGTAGGCATCCATCCCCCTATGGGTGTGTATGGCATTGGTGTTGGCCATCCCACCCCTATGGTTCTGCTGTTGCTTGTGTACGTCATTTGTGCATCCCTATGTGTGTGTGACATATTTCGGGTACGTGTAGTTTGTTTGTATTGTTGGTGTTTGACTTACCGCCTGCGCCGTACGCATCCGTGCCAGTCCCGGTAATAGATGTAGAGTATAGGTAGGACCTGCGCAATGGGATTCATGGTTGGGTCGTCTCGTTCGGGTTTCTCGTGTCTTCGACTCGTACTCGTCGCTGGCTTGTTCGTCTCGTAGCCGTGGATCGTCTTGTGGTGCACAACGGAGCTTATGTACGGCTCGCCAGGATGCTCAAACGTGCCGGACGTAACGACGGGTTCGGCGCGTACGGAATGCGCATCGTACTAGTCCGGCCGGAAGGTGCTGTGTATTTGCTTCCGTGTGGCTCGAATCGGCGTTTACGGATCCGGCTCGGGCGGGGAACAGGAGCTGGATTGGGTGAGTACGGCTCGTTCGGAAACTGGGTTGTTATACGCATCGTACTTGTTCGTCCGGACAAGTGTACGATTTGGTCGGGAAACACGCATTCGGCTTGTATTTTTTCCGGACAAATACTGTTAGGTGCGCTTCCGGCCGGGATCGGAATCGACCCCATAGTGTTTTTAGTTGTTTAGTTAGGTATTTTTCTATTTATGTTTAGTTTACGTTAATATTGCGTTAATAATGTTTGTAGTGGTGTTTTCAAGTGTATTATTTGTACATTTGTGTGGGTGGGAATGTTTGTTTTTCTATTTTAGGTTTTACGACAAAGCATTTTGGAAAAACGGAGCATTGCGTTTTTTTTTTTTTGAAGGAAGTGTGTATTAGTTATATCAACTAATATTTATTTTACACTTGTTTTATTATTCTGTTTTCATGGAGCGGTTTTTAACTTTTTTACGAATTTTCTGGTTTTTTATGGTTATTGGATTGTCGATTTTTATATGGAGGATCTACTTTTTGACACAGTTGTATTTTTGCATTTTATTGGGGTCTGTTTTTAAAAAATATGGATTGTGAACTACATGGATTATTTTGGATGATGTGGATTTTCGTATTACAGCAGTGGAAAAGGTAAGTCTTTTTAATATTTTTTATTGTGGGAGGGAAATTATGTTATTTTAAATACTGTAGTTGTTTAGTTGTTTAATTATTTTGTTTCTATATATGTTGTTATAAAATAATAATATATATTAGACAAAATAATTATTTGGTTGACTTAAAAGAATGCACTGTTTTTATTCCAATAATTGTTTTTTGAGATTGGTAAATTAAAATTGTTTCATGTTTCAGACTAGAGTTTTTGCTATCATATTTAAGTACTCTAGGCCTCTTGTTGAAGGATATAGCTGTACTTGTTGTTGAAGATACTGATACATTTGAGCAGTTTGTCTAGATAGTTTTGGCTTTAATTGTATGATAGATTGTTGCATTCTTAGTTCTTGGAAGCTTTGTTCTTTTTGTATAGCAACTAATAGTTTATGTAGGGTAGGAGTGCTTCGTCCTGTAGAAGATTGGAAGGCATTATGCCAACCTTCCACTGCGTTGTTTGTTTTGGCTTCTTGGTTAAGTGTAGTTAGGTACACATTCCACCAAGGAATTTGGAATTTAGGTTGCCGTCTATGGCCTGATCTGTATAATCTCCCCACCCAGGTATCCTCAAAATAATCTAGGAGGGGAGATAATTTGTGTTCATTTTGGTGGTAAAATGGACTTTCTATTAAAATGTTATAGTGCTCAGCCACATCTGTGACTGGCACATAGGCCAGGGCTATTAGGTGTTTTATTTGGTATGCAAAGGTAATATTTGTTGCATATTCCACACTAAGGGGCCGATTCCGATTCAGGCCGGAAAACATACCGACCGACTCGGTACGGGAATGTTGTCCGACCGACACGTACCGGCGCTGCCCGACCCGCGTAGTACGATGAAATACATGTGAATCATGACCGACTCGTACGGAACACAAGCCGAACGACCGAACCGCACGGAAACAAGCTATCCGGCCGGGAAACTACGCGAGTCGAACCGACCAACACGCACCAGGAATGAACTCCGACCCGCGCAGTACGATGCAATGTGTGTAAAACCAGACCGAGTCGCACGGAGCCCAAGCCGTACGACCGACACGCATACAAAACCCAGCGGAAGCAACCCAATACTCCGCGACCAACGCGTACGCCGCACATGAAACCCAGCAGGAACACAGCTTGAAAGACTCGGAGAAGCCCGCACGAGCCAACTGTAGCGTCCTACTCAGTCAGTAGAACGTCTCCTACATGCCTAAAAAACTCAAAGGAATTTTTTTTTTTAAAAGGGCCAAACAAGCAATGACAAAGTCAATAAATACGGGGGAAAAAAACATGGAACAAGGACACACCCCAACTCCACCCATATAAAGGCCACAAATCCCTACCATGATCCTTTGCAAATTCAACTGACCTGCCAGCACAGAACACCATCAGACAGCAACCACAGACACACTCACAACTCATCCATCACACAAGCCACACACCATTAGCACCTCACAAATAGCACCCTCACATACACCCAGCAAAACCTACACTCACCCACCCTCACTTGCACACTCACACACACATCAATCCCCACCACCACCCATCACCATGCCCCCAAAGAAGAATCCAAAGTTCCTAGACAGTAAATTGGAAGTCCTGGTAGATGAGATCCTCAGGGTAGAGCCACAGTTGTTTGGTACATTGGTCCAACAGACCCCCATGTCGCAGAAAACCAAGATGTGGGAGAGGATCGTCGACAGGGTGAATGCACAATCACCATGTTTGCGCACAAAGGAAGACATCCAGAACAGGTGGTATGATGTGCGCAGGAGGGTCAAGGACCTACTCAAGAAGGATTACGCCTTGAGTCAGCGTACCGGCAGTGGCCCTCCTGCCAAACCACTATACCTCAGGCCCTGGGAGGAGAAGGTGCGGGCCATCCTACCAACAGTGAGCGTATATGGACTATCAAACATCCCAGAGCCTGGTGAGTACACAACCAATATACCCAATATTGTGTGACAATACACACACATCACTGTCAAGGGGATAGTCAAACCATGCACCCTTAGCAAATCCACAGCAACCAAAAGATAATCATCCCAAGATGTGTATGTTAGTCAGATAAACACAATACATGCCATCTCATAGTGATATGTAACTGTGTCATGACATGTACAAACCTAACAACAAATAGAGCAAGGCAGTGGCACAAATCTAACCAACAAACACAGTCAGATATTTTGCCACCACTAGAACACCACCTCACAGGGAAGCTCACTGAAAGGAAGGAATTCTGTGTGTGCTGGTGAAGTGAGTGTAGGCAATAGCATGATGGGAGTTGTAGTCACAGATATTGGTCACCCTCGCAGTTTACCCATCAACACCACTCTGAACCATGCTCACATCACAGGGAGTGGAAAAGAACTGACAAGATGGCTGACACTGGGTACTGCTGTGGGGAGCACAAGGCCCTGCTGGGAACTGTGCAACAACCATCAGCAGGACACCACTGACTGACATCCTGAAAGCCAACTTGCACTCCCTGCAATGGAAGCACGTTCCATGGTGGGATATCTGGCTGGGTGGGAAGGAGGACTGACAGCTCTGACCATAGTTACCAGCAGCTTTTCTCACACACCCCCTTAACACAAACTCCACACAACTCACCTGGGAGAATGCATTGCCTCACACTCTAATTAAATATCCCACAAAGAACTACCACACTGGGTTATGCTGTGTGAAGCATAGGGACACTTTTGGGACTTGTAGCCAAACAAACGACAGGACAACACTGTCAGCCATTCTGTCAGCACAGGCACACTACCCCACAGGGAAGCAGAGTCAAAAGGAAGGAAGTATGGGCATGCTGGGAAGGGGGTGTAGGCAATAGCATGATGGGAGTGGTAGTCACAGCTCAACATCCCCCACCCACATGGCCCAGCAAGCTCACACTGAAGCATGCACACCTCACAGGGAGTGAAAAGCCACTTCAAAGATGTCTGACAATGGTGCTCTGTTGTGGGAGCACAAGGCCCTGCTGGGAACTGTGCACCAACCAACAGCAGGACACCACTGACTGACATCCTGAAAGCCAACTTGCACTCCTGCAATGGAAGCACGTTCCATGGTGGGATATCTGGCTGGGTGGGAAGGAGGACTGACAGCTCTGACCATAGTTACCAGCAGCTTTACTCACACACCCCTTAACACAAACTCCACACAACTCACCTGGGAGAATGCATTGCCTCACACTCTAATTAAATATCCCACAAAGAACTACCACACTGGGTTATGCTGTGTGAAGCATAGGGACACTTTTGGGACTTGTAGACAAACAAACGCCAGGACAACACTGTCAGCCATCCTGTCAGCACAGGCACACTACCCCACAGGGAAGCAGAGTCAAAAGGAAGGAAGTATGTGCATGCTGGGAAGGGGGTGTAGGCAATAGCATGATGGGAGTGGTAGTCACAGCTCAACATCCCCCACCCACATGGCCCAGCAAGCTCACACTGAAGCATGCACACCTCACAGGGAGTGAAAAGCCACTTCAAAGATGTCTGACAATGGTGCTCTGTTGTGGGGAGTACCAAGCCCTGCTGGGAACTGGGCACCAACCAACAGCAGGACACCACTGACTGACATCCTGAGAGTCAACCTGCACCCACTGCAAGGGTGGCATGCTTCATGGTGGGATAACTGGGCTGAGGGAGAAGGAGGTCCGGATGTCAACCAAATACCACCAATGCTGGTCATGCACACACCTCAACATCCACATTGAAATGCATCAGGTTGGCAGGACAATGAGCCACACCAATATCAACCTCTGACTGTGACAACTTAGGACAATGCAATGTACAGGGCCGCATCCAGAGGTACAGTCACAACTGTCATGTGTTTGAACCATTGATGCCTGCAGAAACATAACATACATTGTGTGTCTCTTCCAAAAACAGGTGATGATGGGGACACAGCAGCAGATGAGGAGGAGTCCCTGTCCCAGGCTCCGGGGACCCTGAGCTCTCTGGTGTGGAACAGCCTCTGCCCTCATCGAATGGCGAAGACCAACCTGGCACCTCCGGTGTGAGTCATCATGCAGCACCAGCAGGACCACCATCTGCACCCCCTGCACCCATTCCTCCAACATCTGCCAACACACAGACCACCCCCGCCGACACGGACAGACCAAGGACACTGAATGACGACAGCACAGGGACCACAGCCCACCGTGAAGCAACGGACAACAACCCCAGTACCAACCCCCAAGGGGGCCTAGGGTCACCTGTGCGTGCCACCGCAGCTCCCGCACGTGTGGCCAGGGGTGGTGGGAGGGGTGGTGGGCAGAGGTCACTGTTTGCAGAGGGGTCTGGACTGCATGATGACCCACAACTGGCACACATTGCTGATGCGTACCAGAATAGCACCGGTGAGGTCAGCCACGTAGTGGGGATCCTCAAGGACATTCAACAGCAGCAGGCTGCCCATCATGCCCGCTTGGACTCCCACATGTCCCGTGTGGAGACACACCTGTCCCGTCTGGCATGGAGTCCAAGTGGAAAAACAACAGTTGATGGACAGAATGCAGAACTGTCGATGGATTAAACCCAGATCTGTGACTGGGGGTGAATGTTTTGCCAATGTGCAACATTCCGTCCATCATCTTGTGTGTTTTGCTGTTCGCCCCATGTGGGAAGGGTATGCCCAGACGTGGGTCCCGTGCTCACTACGCCACTGGAGTCAAGCTATCCTGGCTGATGACGGCTGATAGCCAGAAACCGGTCCTAGGATGCTTGATTCCGGTCCAGGGAAGACATTGCTTGGCAGTTCGGGCTGGACTGTTCCCATGAGGCACAGGGTCAAGACTGATTTGCATATGGCCATGTCTGAACTGGGGTGGCGTGGTGAGCAAAATAACGATGGATTAAACCCAGATCTGTGACTGGGGGTGAATGTTTTGCCAATGTGCAACATTCCGTCCATCATCTTGTGTGTTTTGCTGTTCGCCCTTTGTGGGAAGGGTATGCCCAGACGTAGGTCCCGTGCTCACTACGCCACTGGAGTCAAGCTATCCTGGCTGATGACGGCTGATAGCCAGAAACCGGTCCTAGGATGCTTGATTCCGGTCCAGGGAAGACATTGCTTGGCAGTTCGGGCTGGACTGTTCCTATGAGGCACAGGGTCAAGACTGATTTGCATATGGCCATGTCTGAACTGGGGTGGCGTGGTGAGCAAAATAACGATGGATTAAACCCAGATCTGTGACTGGGGGTGAATGTTTTGCCAATGTGCAACATTCCGTCCATCATCTTGTGTGTTTTGCTGTTCGCCCTATGTGGGAAGGGTATGCCCAGACGTGGGTCCCGTGCTCACTACGCCACTGGAGTCAAGCTATCCTGGCTGATGACGGCTGATAGCCAGAAACCGGTCCTAGGATGCTTGATTCCGGTCCAGGGAAGACATTGCTTGGCAGTTCGGGCTGGACTGTTCCCATGAGGCACAGGGTCAAGACTGATTTGCATATGGCCATGTCTGAACTGGGGTGGCGTGGTGAGCAAAATAACGATGGATTAAACCCAGATCTGTGACTGGGGGTGAATGTTTTGCCAATGTGCAACATTCCGTCCATCATCTTGTGTGTTATGGAGTCCAAGTGGGACACATTGGAAGAACTGTTTATCTGTTTATCCTGATTGTTTGCAGATATATTGACGGCCACAGGAGGAGACAGCTCCACGGACCAAGAGGAGCGGCAGAGCCAGACTGGGTCCACTGCAGGGGAGAGCGAGGGACCCAGTGGCACGGAGGGTGAGGGGAGCCACACTGAGGAGACCTCAGCTACGACCACCTCGGCTGGGGAAAACAGCACTTCCAGTGAGGACTCCCTTGTGGAGGCGGGTGTCAGCAGACCAGAGGCAACAGCAAGCAAGTCTGTCCCCGCCACCACCACCATCTCCACCCTCCCATCTGCTCCCATCCCACATGTCCGTGGAGGCTCCCGTGTAGGAGAGCGTGTCTCCTTCATGCCAGGCACCGCACCCCCTGCCTCTGTCCCCCCTGCTGCCCTGAGTGTGGAGTCTGTGGACTTACTTAAGCAGATTCATGTAGGGCAGACATCAATGCTGAGTGTCCTCCATGCACACATGGGTCTTTTGACACAACTGGTGTCATTCATGGAGGGCATGTCATCTGGCATGTCTGCCCTACATCGGACCAATCAGTCCATGGCCTCCTCACTGACGGCAGCAGTGTCCCTCCTGCAACAGTCCCTCACCCCTCCTACCTCTGCCCCATCCACAATACCCAGCACCCTACCTGTCCCAAGCACACACTCACCGGCACCGGCACGCACCAGCACATACACAAGCAGCACACAGACACACACGCCAAAATCCAGACGCACACGCACGCACACTTCCTGCCACCCTACCTGTCCAGAGCACATGCACACCTGCACCATCACCCAAGCACACAGACACGAGCAGCACAGACACACCCAAGAGAAAGACAAGACGTGCACACAAGCATCCTCAGGGGACTGATACCTCACTCACAGGGGATGGGGCCCAGACACACACACACGCATCCACGAGCACTGCGCAGTCCTCAGATACCTCTCCCTCCAAAAGCCCTTCCCTTGCCTCACCTGCAAACCCCCCCCCTCCCAGAAGCTCTTCCTCTGTGAGCTTGGCCTCTTCTCCACAGATACACCTGACATGAAGTCCAGGCGGAAGAGGCGACCACCACACACAGAGGGGAGTGCCCCTCACACCCGGACACCCTCCCCCAAGCACAGGCAGACAGAGGACCCCATTCGAAAGTCCCCCCGGACCAGGAAGGGCAAGACCACACCACCACCACCACGCAGCTCCACCACACAGTCTCTCTCCTCCATCCCCCAGGCCACCACTGCACAGGTTCCACCGCCACACCCTGCCCCAGGTTCCCCCACACACCGATACCGCATCCCTAAACTGCTTAGGCCCTCCCCCCTACCACTTGATCTTCCACCTCCAAACCAGACGCTCTGCCTGTTTGTGCCACTGGTGTGGAGACCGGGTCCCCCCCCTCTGTCCTGCCCACCTCATCTGCCCCCCCTTCCACTCCCTTGGAGTTATGCACTGCAGTGGAGTCCACAACCACCCGGTCTGACTCGGGCACTGCAGTGGGCACCCAGTCCACTCCATCTGACCGGCCCACTGCAGTGGTTGCAGCACCCACGACATCTGAGTTGTGCCCTACAGTGGTGCCGGCCCCCACTGAGTCAGACACCTCCACTGCAGTTGCCGGTGACACTTCTGCACCCACCACCCCTTCACTGCCTCCTTCTGGCATCCCCTGATCCTGTCCCTGCGGTGCCTGGCCTGCCCCTTGTATGCCCCTCCGAGGGGGATGTCCCCTGTCCGTACCAGTGCAGGCAAGCAATGGCTGACAAGTTGTCACGTATCACCCTGTTGGGACTGTGTATTTGGACTGGCCATTGGCCTTAGTTTCTTTTGGACTTCAAATTTTAATTTAACATTTGCTGAATAAAGCCTCTTTTTGTTTAATTGTGGTTTTTCTTTGGATGTACATGATGTAGATGAGTATCATCATGCATTTGCAGTTGTAATAGTGTTCAGATCAGGAAAATGAAGTGTTGCTGTGATGGACTCCATGTGGTCCATGGGATATGTGTCCTAATGAAGTCTGGATCTATAGCATCCTTTGCTGCAGTCTGAGGGTGTAATGTTCAGCATTTGACACATGGATGTACGTTTTGCATTTGTAAATTAACATCTTTGGCTTACACTGATGCACATCTGGTGGGCTTACCACTGTTCAATGTTTCTATTTCCCTGACTGTGTGCCCATCTCCACTGGACATGCAGTTTAGCACATCAATGTTGAAGGACTCATCTGTGTATACAGTGCAACTTGCTTGACATGTGTTTAGGGTGTATGCAGATGACTGACGTGACACTCCCGTACCCAGGCTGATGTGAGCAGAGCCTTCAGTGTGTTGTAGTTGTTGACTCACTGACCGAGTGTTCTGCTGGCATGTTTGTCGTGCACAGACAAGGTTTGGCACAGCGGACCTTCCACAGGAGTGGAGTGCCCTCATGGCAGTGTGTAATCCCGTGACATTGCCTGGGCCCGTGTTGTGTGTTGTGTGAGCATGTCTGTGTGTGTTCCCTTCCCTTTTCCTACACAGCCTGTGTCCCTAGGGATGTTCCTGTTTGTGATGCTTGCTGAGTTGTCCTGTGTTCATCCAGCATCTTGGATCCTGGTTTCTCCGGGATGTGGGTGCATGGCAAACTAATGTTCATGAGGTTGTCATCCCTAGTTGTCTTTGTTGTCAGGGCTGGGGATGTGGGCAAACGCAGATGGGACACAGTCAGGATTCCCCTTGGCACTTGTTGGTTACACAAGTCATGTAATTTACAGTTTGTGGTAGCTTTCAGTGATTGTGACACGTTGTGTGTGTGACTGCTGCCACTCCTCAGGGTCAGCGCTGCAATGTTGGAAGTTGTCTATGTGTGTTCTTTGTGTGTCACCTTGGCTTCTTCATTGGTGTGTGACTGTGGCCGGGATCCCATTGATTGGGGTGGATTTCACGTCATGCCCATGTACGGTGTACTGTGCAGTGTGTCAGACATTCACGAGTCTTGTGACTGGCCATGTGTGATGGGTTTCGCACCTTAGTTCCCACCACCCCCCCGGGATTGTCATGGGTGCATGTGCAATGTCACCAGTCCATGTGAGCTTCACAGCTGCACATTGGTGGAGATCAAGGTGTGTGGTGTTGAGTGTGTGCAAATGTGAGTTGTTGCACGGCTAGACCCCTACCTCCATATTGGCCTTGGCTGACAGGCCGTGCTGATTGATTTGTGCTTGTGTAGGTGTGTTAGTTGCTCAGGACACATGGCTGTGGTTCACTGTGTGAACGACATCTACCTTTGTCATCACAGTGGGATTATCATGCAGGCTAGTGTCACCACAATGTGGTGTCCCTGGGAGTAGTGCTGTGGTGGGTCTGTCTCTTGCTGTGTTAGTTGCTGTTCCTACAAGCTTGTGTGACATGTGTAATTTGGGCTCCCTCTCATCTAACAATGCCTGATTGCCCACATAGGGGAATCCGATCCATGAGTTACTTTTGTGTGGCACTGTATGCACATCTGTGTAATTGGGATTCAGGCCTCCTCATGTGTTGTGTGGTTGCCTGGGGACACTGGCACACCCCCATCACCTGTTGTGTTTGATATGCAGTGTGAGGCTGCCTGTTTGTGTTTGTGCATCTGCACCACTGCATTGGCATATCTTTAGTGTGCCATTGGTTGTATGTTGTTTGGTGGATTTCCCCTGCTGTCCCTGGGACTCCAAGGTCATCAGTCAGCACAATGATCATGGTTTGTATGTCCCATTGCTGCCATGGTATGGTATTTGTTCACCTCACATCTACAGTCTCCACAGGATATCTACATTTGTGTGTCCATTGGTGCAGATATGTGGGTCTGCATTATGATGGTCACTTCTGTCATTGTGTAATTGATAAATGTTGACAATGTCAGCCCCCATGGGTGATGTTTGTCTGCACATGGCCAAAGGTATGTCTTATTTGCACTGCAATGTTTGCCTCACCCAATCTATGTTGCTATGGGACACAAGCACGACTTTGCCACTGATGTGTTTGTTGTTGTGTGACCAGGAATCATCCATGCTGTTTGGCAGTTGCAGCTTTTTCCATGACAACTCTTACCTTTTGGTCACTGTGATGATGGGGGTTAAGACCCCATTGCCACAATGTTCAAAATGTGCTTCAGCTATGGATCCCACAATTACATTTTGGTCACTGTGATGATGGGGGTTTAGACCACATTGCCACAATGTTCAAAATGTGCTTCAGCTATGGACCCCACACTTACATTTTGGTCACTGTGATGATGGGGGTTTAGACCCCATTGCCACAATGTTCAAAATGCGCTTCAGCTATGGACCCCACACTTACATTTTGGTCACTGTGATGATGGGGGTTTAGACCCCATTGCCACAATGTTCAAAATGTGCTTCAGCTATGGACCCCACACTTACCTTTTGGTCACTGTGATGATGGGGGTTTAGACCCCATTGCCACAATGTTCAATTGGGCTTCAGCAATGGACTCCACACTTACATTTTGGTCACTGTGATGATGGGGGTTTAGATCCCATTGCCACAGTGGTCATGGTTTGCTTGCATTGTGGAGGCCACACACATTTATGTGTGACACATGTGATAGGGGGTCACATTGTATGTTCATTGTCATGTTCAGTGTTGTAGGCATTTGACACAGACTACACACGCTTGTCATGATGTTGGGGTGATGTCTTTTTCTGACATTCCTTATGTTGGAGTATGCTGGTTGTGTCATGCATTACCCGTCTTATGAGTGGGGATGGTAGTGGTGGTAGGCATCCAGGCCCCCCTGAGTAGGGGTGGTGGTAGTGGTAGGCATCCAATCCCCCTATGAGTGGGGATGGTAGTAGTGACAGGCATCCAGGCACACATGAGTAGGGGTGGTGGTAGTGGTAGGCATCCAATCCCCCTATGAGTGGGGATGGTAGTAGTGACAGGCATCCAGGCCTCCATGAGTAGGGGTGGTGGTAGTGGTAGGCATCCAGGCCCCCCTGAGTAGGGGTGGTGGTAGTGGTAGGCATCCAATCCCCCTATGAGTGGGGATGGTAGTAGTGACAGGCATCCAGGCACACATGAGTAGGGGTGGTGATAGTGGTAGGCATCCAGGCCCCCATGAGTAGGGGTGGTGGTAGTGGTAGGCATCCATCCCCCTATGAGTGGGGATGGTAGTAGTGACAGGCATCCAGCCCCACATGAGTAGGGGTGGTGGTAGTGGTAGGCATCCATCCCCCTATGAGTGGGGATGGTAGTAGTGACAGGCATCCAGGCCCCCCTGAGTAGGGGTAGTGGTAGGCATCCATCCCCCTAAGAGTAGGGATGGTAGTAGTGACAGGCATCCAGGCCCCCATGAGTAGGGGTGGTATTAGTGGTAGGCATCCATCCCCCTAGGAGTGGGGATGGTAGTGGTGACAGGCATCCAGGCCCCCATGTGTAGGGGTGGTGGTAGTGGTAGGCATCCAGGCCCCCATGAGTAGGGGTGATGTTAGTGGTAGGCATCCATCCCCCTATGAGTGGGGATGGTAGTAGTGACAGGCATCCAGGCCCCCCTGAGTAGAGGTGGTGGTAGTGGTAGGCACCCATCCCCCTATGAGTGGGGATGGTAGTAGTGACAGGCATCCAGGCCCACATGAGTAGGGGTGGTGGTAGTGGTAGGCATCCAGGCCCCCCTGAGTAGGGGTGGTGGTAGTGGTAGGCATCCAACCCCCTATGAGTGGGGATGGTAGTAGTAACAGGCATCCAGGCCCCCATGAGTAGGGGTGGTGGTAGTGGTAGGCATCCAGGCCCCCCTGAGTAGGGGTGGTGGTAGTGGTAGGCATCCAATCCCCCTATGAGTGGGGATGGTAGTAGTGACAGGCATCCAGGCCCACACGAGTAGGGGTGGTGGTAGTGGTAGGCATCTAGGCCCCCATGAGTAGGGGTGGTGTTAGTGGTAGGCATCCATCCCCCTAGGAGTGGGGATGGTAGTAGTGACAGGCATCCAGGCCCCCGAGTAGGGGTGGTGGTAGTGGTAGGCATCCAATCCCCCTATGAGTGGGGATGGTAGTAGTGACAGGCATCCAGGCCCCCCTGAGTAGGGGTAGTGGTAGGCATCAGGCCCCTATGGGTTTGTATGGCATTGGTGATAGCCATCCCGCCCCTATGGTTCTGCTGTTGCTAGTGTACGTCATTTCTGCATCCCTATGTGTGTGTGACATATGTCGGGTACGTGTAGTTTGTTTGTGTTGGGGGTGTTTGACTTACCGTCTGCGCCGTACGCGTCCGTACCGGTCCCGGTAATAGATGTAGAGTATTGGTAGGACCTGCGCGATGGGATTCATGGTTGGGTCGTCTCGTTCGGGTTTCTCGTGGCTTCGACTCGTACTCGTCGCTGGCTTGTTTGTCTCGTCGCCGTGGATCGTCTTGTGGCGTGAATCGGAGCTTATGTACAGCTCTCCCGGATGCTCGGACGTGCCGGACGTAGCGACGGGTTCGGCGCATACGGAAGGCGCATCGTACTAGTCCGGCCGGAAGGTGCTGTGTATTTGCTTCCGTGCGACTCGATTCGGCGTTTACGGATCCGGCTCGGGCAGGGAACAGGAGCTGGAATGGGTAAGTACGGCTCACTCGGAATCTGTGCTGTTATGCGCATCGTACTTGCTCGTTCGGACAACTGTTCGAATCGGTCGGGAAACACGCATTCGGCTTGGTTTTTTTCCGGACGAATAGTGTTAGGTGCGCTTCCGGCCGAGATCGGAATCGACCCCTAAGTGCAGATTTCTGTAAATGTCTCCATAAACATTGGTTGAAATGGAAGTAACATCCTTGTATAGATGTGTGGGGGTATAATTTGAGGATAGAATTTATCATGGCTTGTTCAAAGTCTATTACTATTCTTTGATGGAAAAAGTCGTTTGTTTCTTGCTTTATTTTACCTAACATTTCAGTATATGTTGCATTCTGTTTGTTTGGTAATAAAGCATATATTAATGGAATGCAAGTGTTATGATATTGCCTATGGATACTGTACAGTTGGTAGAATGGTTTAGGGCATATGCTGAAGGTGCCATCCATCATCCATGTTTGGCATTGTTGAAGTTTAGTTATATTGTTTGCTGTAGCAAACATAATAATCCTTTTATCTTTATTTTTGTTGTCAAAGAAAATAAAAGGTTCATCATTGTGTGTTATACTAAGTTCTGGGGGAATTAGGACATCCTCAAAATTTTTAGGTGTAGGTATTGTTGGTGTTGTTGATTTTTTGGTCCTAGCTATTGTTCTTTTAATAGAAGCAATTGATGGTGATTGACCTGTTGCTTCTCTGGGTACTTTAGGTAATAGTTCTTTAAGTATAGCACATGTAGGAAGTTGTGAGGTGCTACTTAATTCTTTAATATTTTCAAGGGTTGATTTCACTTCAATTTCAGAAATATTTGGTGGATGGTTATGCTCTCTTGTATATAATACAGTTGTTTCCCTGGTGGTAGCACAACCATAACATTTGTTTGAGTAATATTTTGAACATTTCCAGTTCACTTTAAGGCCTGTTTGCTTCTCTTGGGTGTAGACGTACCCCATATAACACAATAAGAATTTCCCTTTACTGAGATGTTATAAATTGGGCCTCTTCAGTCATTGTGAGGTGGTAAAATCTATAAAAAATGTACATGAAAGTATATGTAAAAGAATATTATACATGTTTATATGAATAGTAATAAATGCATTTTAATTATATACTTACCAACTGTTATTTAGTTGTAGTTGAATGGAGATGTTCTTTGTTCAACAAATGTTTGTTTGAAGTGCTCTGTGAAAAGAAAGTAAAGCATATTTTATTTCATGTTTTACAATTTATATATGGTGGTCTTGGTGTTTATGACAGAGTATAGTTTTATTAACGTTTTAGTTTCATTTTACAAACGTTTTAAAAAAAGTTTAAAAGTATAAATGGGGTCGTTTTGGCTGTTAGGACATTTTAGGTGTTGAGTTCCCTTTTAGTGAGATTTAACAAGTTATTTTTAGAGTATACTTACTTTGTTAGTTATCTGTTTTTGTAAGGTGAAATCTTTTTTCTCCTTTTTGGAGTAATATCTGTTGTTGAAATATAAAGAGATAAAATATATGAGTTAGTAATGTAAGTTAGCCATTGAAATCTGTGTTACATTTTAATTTAACAGTTTATTTAAAAATGCTTATTTACTTACTTTTTCCTAGGTGTAGTAGGCTTGATTTTAGAAGTGTGTTTGAGAGTGGTGAAAATCCGGCAGAGTTTCTCCTTCCTTAATTATTTTTGTTTAAGGTGTAAAAGAAGACATATTTTTTTGTTTATATAGTGTGTTCTTAATTGTTTGTTGAAAATCATTTGTCTATTTCGATCTTCTGTGTTTTTATTGGTTAATTTGAATTTTTTTGTTTGTTTTGTAATTGTTTTACTTGTATGGAAAACGCAAATTGAGAGAAAAGGTTTTTTTTAGGTGAGGAAGGAGATGTTGAATTTATTATTTAAAAAGAAATGTATAATATATATTTTAAATGTTGATATGTTGCTATTATTTGTTTGTAAATATTATTTGTGTAGTTGTTATGTTATTATTAATTTATGTTATTATTTTGATAGATATGTTTATATATACATTTTATGTGTATTTATGTCATTTATTGTATTTTTGGTGTTGAAAGTAGTAGTTTTAATGTGTATTTGAGTTGTCGATTTTAAAAACAAAACGATAATATTGCTGTCTATATTTTTGTTACCGATATTTTGGACATGTCCTATACTTATTTATAACCGTCGATAATTTGTATTGCGATATTTATGTGTAAGATATTTGTGTAGTCGATATAGTTTCATTACGATAATGTTGTTTCGATATTAGTGTATTTTTATAATTAAGTATACAATATCGATATTTTTGATGTCGATATTTTTACGTCGAAATATTTGTATTTCGATAATGTGTCTTTCGATATTATGTCAGTGATTCTTATTGTCATGACTTGTGGAATTATTTCAAGCACGGACATGCACACTTTGGTGGCAGAGATACGCTTATCAAATTTATTAAGTGTTGCAGACATATGATCCACTCGCACCGTCAGGGAATCAATCTTCGAATCTATGATTGTGAGACTTTTTTTGCATTTCTTAAAGTAAAGTTTTTACCTCTAAGTCCTCACTGGTAGTCAGTGGCACATGTGTTGACCCTGCTTTATCCTCATGCGGCACCTTCGCTGTGCGCTTTGTGTCGAATGTCAATTTGACCTGCCTGTGGTCTCACTTCCCCATAATGTCAGGCTATCTCTATCTTCAATAGATCCTGAAATCATGCTGCTCAAATTCTACCAGGTCTTAAAGGCTGTCGCTAGCGTGTCAACACCACACAAGTGCCAACCGAGCAATCACCTTTAGGATTATTCTGCATGTCATCCAGTGCTTCGCTACTCTGCTTCCTGTCGACTGTTGCTTCTGCTGCCCAATAGTGCGATACTCAGCAGGACACCAATAGCTGGGCCCTATGAATGTCTGAAAAATGCGCGCCTTGCCCCCTGGCCATTTGCACTCACCAGAGAGCTCAAGCAGGCCGCCGGTCATCATCAGCAGGGCAGGAAGACACCACTGCTGCATCTCTCCCGGAGGCCACAGGGCCAGGATTGGCCCCACACTGGACTGCACAGAGGCCTCCAAAGTACCAGGCCACTATAGCTCTTGTTTCACTCTGCCGCATGTGCACAAGAGCAGAACCACCTGTCATCTTTGCGTGGCGGCAGGCAGAGGTGCCTAGTGAAGCTCCTCAGGCAGGCCGGGCACCGGCCCCGTGCCTAGCATAACCTCTACAGCCGTGCATGGCCTCCCATCAGTCTGAACTATCTTACACCACGCAGGTCAGGCCTTTGCTCATCAATCCACAAGGTCTGCACGTCTCACTGATGTAATCATGGCCCCCAGCTGTCCTCTGCACATCCTACTCGGCTTGACAGCGGGGTCGGGCATTTATTTTGCCATCTCGCTGCCAGTAAACACGAATCTCAGTTTCCCCGTGCAGGGAGCCTCACTAGTGTTCTTTATTGCTTCCCTTAAATTATTATTCTTAAGCACTCATTTTCAGGATCTGAGACCCCAGAATGAACATAAACTAAGTCAAATCAAACTTACACCAGACAAAGTTCAAAGTCAAAAACATGAAGATTTATTAAACATTTTAGAATCATTACAAAAGTCAAAAATAGTTAGTTAGTCAGTTCAAATCAAAATGTAAATGAATGCAAATTAATGGGAATTAACATAGGGCTCAATCTCTAGTCTATTTAAATAGCCAAAACCAAATGCGGTCTAGCACAAGGCAAAATAATGCGTTAGAAAAGGGCAGACATGTAGTCTGCTGAGTTTAAAGTGAAGCAAAAAAGTCTGTGCAATCTCTAAGCATTGAGTCAAATAACAGACTAATGTGGTGTCTGTTCTCTAAGTAAAGGGAAAATGTTTCTGGTAAGCATTCCAAAAACAGCATTTTATATAGTTTTTCAAACAGAAATACACTGCATGGGGTAAAACAAATGATACATTATAATATCCAATGATCAAGCGATAAACACATCTCAAATGAAACAGAAAACAAAAGCACATTAGAAATGACATACACAACCTCCACTAGCCACAGGAAGTGGCCATTTAAAGATACAGCTGAGCTCTGTTCCTTCCTCCAGAAACATTAGAAACACAAAGAAGAATACATTTCAAGAAACAGGGAAAACAAGATCGTAAAACAGCTTGAATTAAGGTTTTTTTATGAAATGATGAAGGATACATTTTAACTCGAGCTGTGCAGACAGAGAAACGAGAAGCCATGTTCAGTTTAAAATGGGCAACGTGCTACAAATGGAAGTGGATTTGCGACTTACTCATATCAACATATAAAGCTTTGTTATGTTAAATATTAAACACACATTATTTGTTAATTCGAAATTCACACTAACAGTTGCTATCAGCTGTGTGTTTCTTGCTGTTGCCCACTTGCATATGGACTGTGCTAGTTTTGAGAGTGGATAAGATATCGCCTCAACTTGTTTAGCTAAAACATGGGAGTTGTATTGTCTGTCAGGATCTGTACTCTATTCCCTTGAATTTGACTCTGGAGAGCTTCAGGCTAGAAAGATGGTGTTTATAAGTAATTTATGTGCTCGATTGCCTCCTCGGTTGACCACAGAACTCTTATTTTGTGTTTTCCTTACCCCACATGTGATGGATGTGTTGTTATGTTGGGTTGGGGGAGAGGAGTGAAGTGGAGAATGTACTTTCCTTTACCATGTTCTTCCTGCTCTACCACTTTAATTCCTTTCTGACTTGTAGTAACCACTAGATCCTCTCATTTCCCTGGGAATTGTGACCACTGTTTGTGTAGCCTTTCTTGAGTGGGTCTTGTGCAGTCTTGTGTTTGGAATTGATACAAGAAGCCATCATGCCCAAAAGTTTCATTACACCCTCACTGTCCGAGATGAAGATGTCTGTAAAGGTAATCTTGCTCCAATATTTCTTGCACCCTCCATATTGTAGGGTATGCTTTTGCTTACAAAGGAGCTTATTTACAAGCCCCCTGCACCGCCGGTGCGTTACTTTTTGTGATGCACTAGCGGCGCAACCTGCTGCCCCATATTTGCAAGGACACGTAAAGCCACCCTGCGTGGCTTTTCATGTCCTTGTAAATATGGCCCCTTTACACGCAACACTTTGTGTGAAAGGAGCGTGCCATTGGTGTTGCTGTGGGTGTTCCCACGCAACACGCATGGCTTCTGCCGCATTTCCAGATTTACGAGAAATCGTAAACCTGGAAATGCATCAGAATGCTATGCCTCCCCAGGAGAGGCATAGGGAGGCGCAACGAGGAGAAATGTTTTCATTTCTCCTCATTTCTTTCCTCTTTCTATGCGTGCTGCATTCTGCAGCACACAAAGAACGAGGAAATCACCTCTTGTGATTGTTTATGTGCAGGAAAGTGTGCCTTCCTGCACATAAACAATCATTGAAAAAAATGCAGTTTTTCAACTCCTATGTGTGAAGTAGTAGAACTTTAAAAACACCATTTCAGATTGTTTATGTGCAGGAAGGGACGCCTTCCTGCACATAAACAATCATTCCCCTCAACGCAGGCACTCTTGCACTATGGTGCAAGGGTGCCTGCGTCAGCGCATTGCAGCAATTTGTGCGCCAGCACAGGGTTGAGCAAAGCGATCCGTCATATTGTTGTAGATATGACACATCCTTGTGCTTCGGAATTAACGCTGCGCCGCGCAGTCAAATGGCTTGCGGTACCACGCTGCGTCAATTCCTTGTAAATGAGGCCAAAGTGCCCAGGTCTGTTCCCAGAAAGACCTTTCTCGTTTCTGGGATGGGGAAGATTTTTTCCAATTTATTGTGAGACCCAGTTGATTGAGAAGGGTCACTCCCTTGTGCATGTCTGTCTTGCAATGATTGAAATAGCTTGCCTTTGCCAGCCAGTTATCCAGGCACGGATTCACATGGATAGATTGCCTTCTGAGGTGAAGTCCTATGATAGCGAAGGTTTTTGAAAACACTTTTGGCACCACTTTTATGCCAAACGGTCACGCTTAGAACTGATACTTATGAAAGCTGACACAGGAAATAAACAACGGCTCAGAAGAAGTAGTGAATCTCCCTTCCCACGTGGCATCAGAGAGGCAGAGGTACTTCTAAGAGTAACTGTAGCAGGTCTCACATGTTTTCTCTGAAGCCAGTAGCGAGAATTTGTTTGTCTTCATTCTCTTGACACTGGGACTGAATGCCCGCTTTAAGATACATTGTATTGACCATAAAGCAATGTGTGGTGCATTACTTAACTTCATAACTAAATAAACATGTAAAGGGCAGCATCAAATGTCAGGTAGCCCAGAAATATGCCCTGGTCCTGCTTAGTGGTTCTGGTTCTTTATGATGATGCCAAAGATCTGGGGTTTAACTGTATTATAGATTGCAGAACAGATTAATACCATATACATACTGTCTGAGTTCCTTTGATTTGCCTTTGGACTACTGCCAAATTGCCCACAGAGTTCCACTCTCCATAACTAAGTGCAACTTTGCATTCCAAGTGATGTCTGCTGGATTAATGAATTCGCTTGTCTCCATTCAAATGCTAATGAATTAGGACCTGGCTTGTGTAGCTAACTTCATTGTTGTCGATATGGATGAAACTGCTGTCCACAATACCATGTAGGAGAACCACCTGGTACACTTTAAAGACATGCTTTAGGATGCTTAAACAGCCAACTTGGGATTGCAGCCATTTGTGTGTAAGAACGTCTGAAGTTGAAATCTTTCTTTTTCTTTCCTTTACTAATTCAAATAAAAAGCTAGCAGCATCCCAAAACCCATGACAATTCTCTCTGTGTAAAAGAAAGGTAGGCATTTGACATTCTTATTCCATGACCTACCTATTTTAGCGTACCTCGCTCCTTTCTCTTCTAATAATATGGTATTGTCATCTCCCAGACTCTCCAGACTGGCTGCGTAGTACTCTTTTAAACCCATACTGCTTCAATCCTATCTTTCCATTGCAGGATTGGACGGTAAATCTATCTAACATGCGTTGGACCAATCACAAAAGGACGATCTATGATTGGCTGCCTTTCAAAGAAATGCTATTAAGTGAGTTGCATTCCTTCCTTATCCGTCTCCGTTGCTCCATCCCATTATAGTTGAAGAGCACGTCATCAGTGGCTCACTCAGGAGCCAAATATATATGCCTAGAGTATTCTCGTTACTACTTGGATATCAAACGCAATCTCAGAAGGGACCTACAGCTAATCAGATACCTTCTTAAGGAAAAAGAACTTCCGCATTATCCTACAGATCGCATTCTAATAGAGTTGAGGGCAGAGCAGCACTGTTTTTACTGCGGCAGCCAACATCTGTTTCCAGTGTTTTTACTCCATGCCTATTGCTCCAGTAATAACGCCAAACTGCAAATTCACTGAACATGCTGAGAATAATTCCCATTTGCTGTACGAGCCACATGGAAATACTGTCACTCTCTACCCTTCAAAACATGTCTGAATATGTTGCTACATTTTGAATTATGCTTGGTTAGTTTAGCTTAGGAAATATGCACAGAATCTCTGTGCCACTTAATTTGTTTCATTATGCTAAGGGGAAAATATGGAATTTAACCATCACACATCTAACTAGTGACAACACTGTAAGAAGACACAAGTTTTGACTCATGCAAAGACTCTCATAGCATCAAGTCTCCGAATACTAATGGGGAGAGATTTCTTAATATGTTTGCTAGTTCTGATAATGCTCAGCCACCTCTATTCGACAAATTTACCATTTGCAGTGCAGCAGTGAGAGTGTAATGTGTCTTTTTGACAGAGGTGTTTGGCCTGCTAAGTTGACACTCTCTGTGGTTTATGCAGATACCATTGACTCTCTTTGCCATGGGCAGTCAGGGCAGCATAATTCAATGTTGTGGAGATATCCATGTTTTCTTCTGCGTGCCTCATGCCAAACTGAATGGCTTACCTGAGCATAGCTGGTAGGACTATAAAGACTCAAAAATAGTCATCATAATGCAAGCAAGTGTAACAACGACAGAACTTCAGTAACAACACACTTGTCAAGTCAGGAAAGGCAACATTAATTCACCTGAATCTGCCAGTGTTGCCTGTCATGAATTCGTGGACAAACATTGACAAACATTGTTCACTTGACAAGTGTGTCGTTACTGATGTACTGTCGTTGTTATGTCAAATTTAGTCCACCTGATGTCAAGCAAAATAAAAATGGCAGAATTCTGCAAAATAACTGGCAGAAAGTGGAGAAAACACAAGTATTTTATCAGTAGCTTTTAAAACAGTTATATAATTTCTAAAACATTCTTGTATGAAGAAGCAGCAATTACAAGTTGGCTGCATTTGGTTTATTAAGCTCCGGTGCAAGGTTTCATGTCTGACGGATGGGTGTAGAAGAGATCATACCATGAAGGCTCTGCAAAATAACAACAAAAGCACTGCTTTAGGAACTGGTTGCAGATCATACCTATATACAGTACTGGCACATTATTATCTTTCATTACCCTTGGTGAGACATATACATTTTGCAATACAATACAATGGTGTTTCATAGACCTTGTGAGCAAACCCGAATGTTTATAGTAAATCAGATTTTTAGCATGCGATATTCACAACCAATCACTGTCAATCAAGCATGGACGAGGCCAGCAAACCTGGTTTATTTTAGGTGTGTATCCTCTTAAAAGGTAGTATACAGTTGTGTGTTGTGTTTAGACATATGCATTTAGATAGTACTCAGATGCATGTGCACGTACACTCACACACATTCATACAGTCACATGAAGAGGCAGGTACATATCCACACAGGGCATATGTGCAGGCATACACATGAATACACAAACACATAACATCTCACATTGAACACATTGTACTATTAAAAACACTCTTTAGGCATGTAACTCACAATGTTCTGGAATAAATATGTTGCCTGTGGTAAGCAAGCATCCTACAAAATACCCTGATTTTTTGACTAGATGGCATAACTGTTATTATGTGTCCCATTACTGAGTAGACTATAGAAAGTTGATTGACAGAAAATGGTTTAATTATAGTAGTATACTTTGCTGTTTCTCGTGGGGCCTTTGATGACATGATTGCCATGGATTTAGTCGTTTGTGGCGCTTCAGTAATGCAACATTTTCTCTGAGGCCGGTGTACAGGTGCACAAAATGCCTTCAATAAAGCACTGTATTATGCTACTTTGTAAAGTGCTGTAAGTAAAGGAAGAGGTTGTTGGATGCCTGAGGTATGGAGCATTTTATTACAGTGCCTTGAACAGTATTTTAAAGCGAAAGAGCCTAGACAGTGCTGCAAACGTAGTGCTACCTTAATTGTTACAGAGAAACAGACACACTAGTCTTTATTGTAAATAAAGAATGCAGTGATTCATTAAATGCTACTTAAAACTAATATCCTAAGATTTTGTTACATTTGGGATCCTAAAGCGAGAAGGCGAGTATTACAATGAATCTTTTGGTAGGTCAATCTTAAAATTTAAGATGAAAGCATCACCTTAAGGAGGCTAAGTGTAGTCAATAACATATGTCATTTGTTTCCAAACTTCCATTAATGTAGCATTGTTAATGGTAACGATCTACCAAGGGAAAAAGTCCACCTTATACTAACCACTTTGTCTACATACTGTTTATGGCAATCAGCAGTTTAGAAAGCATAACCATGCAAAGATTTTAAAAATAGTGCTATCAGAACCACTGTATCTCAAACAGCATATGTTAGGTATCAGACAACACGTTCTGCAACATTTCATAAAGTACAAAAGTACAGTGATTTATTCAAAACATTTCCGTTTCTCCCTGTTTACTGCACTAAAATAATGTTGAAATATATACTTACTTCTTTACAATGTGCCTGCATGCTACTTAATGTAGACTCATTTTTAGCATGAATTTGTACCAAGTCAGGACATATAACAAACAACATTTATGTCCTGTATTTAAGAATTTGCACTATTAAAGGATTTTCTAGATTTCTTGCTTACAAATCATAGCATTGTTAAGAAGAAGCACAAATACATTCTGTTCTTAATACCTGACACTTTTTTATTTATACTTGTTGCTAACAATCCACAACATAAAACAAACTATCTAGCTATGTAGGGCAAGAAAAACAATGGTTTATTGTACATTTGTATGTTTGTATGTATGGATATATAAATGTAGATATATGGCATTCTATTATAATTGTAGTTATATAGCACTTACTACCTTTGACAAGGCGTTGAAGTGCTTTTCAGTGAGTGGCATGCTACTCCGGAACCCAAATGTAGATTAGTAAGGGGAACTATAAATTGTTATTGGGAGTGGTGGGAGTAGTAGACATGCAAGTCTGTTAGTTGGATGAATAGGATAGAGGATGGAAAGAGGAGGGAAGAGTTTAGAAAGGATTATTTGTGAGTTCAAAGAAGTAAAATAGGTTTAGGAGGAGTCAGAGACCTTATTAGTTGGATGAATAGGATAAAGGATGGATAGAGGAGGGAAGAGTTTGGAAAGAGTTGTTTGGGAGTTTGTGGTAGTAAAAGATGTTTTGAATGAGTCAAAGAGTGGCGGTAGGGAATATTTTGAAAGAGGAATAGAATGAGTTGCAGAGGGGTGATTTGAAGAGGTTTGGGGTGATTAGTTATTTTCTTTTTAATCTGCAGTGGGCGGAAAATATTTAAATGCATAGATACATGACCACACATAAGAGGTTATAAAATTGTACTACATAAGCTCCCATATGTACATGCAAGGATAAATATTTACAAACTCAGGCTTTCCGTTTTTTCTGTAAATTAGGTTGTTTTATATGGTTACTATCATGTCGGCTATGTGGGCCAGCAGCCGCAAACAGGATTGAGGACGAGTCCACTTGCAGGGTCCATACAGGACAAGATTTGTGTGCTATCCGGGACCACATTTCCCACAATGCACAGTCTCATTCGAGCTTCCCATTGGTGGGTGTGCAATATGAAAATGGCGAAGTGGGTTCAGCGTTTGCACACACTGTCTCCGTTCAAGCCTCTGAAGAGAAGCATATGGAGCTTCGAAACAAGTCAGGCAATTCCATTACGGAGCAGCTTCTACAAGCGGATCCTCGTCCCTGCCTATCATCAACAAAGCTGCTGATCGAGTGCTACTCACCTGGTGGACAACCTTTGGAGCAGAATGTAATACGCGGCCGTCCTGCCGCGGAGTGTGCACCACCCCGTAATGTTATGGGGGCCACCCGACATGGTAACTATCATGTCGGCTATGTGGGCCAGAAGCCGCAAACAGGATTGAGGACGAGTCCACTTGCAGGGTCCATACAGGACAAGATGTGTGCTATCCGGACCACATTTCCCACAATGCACAGTCTCATTCGAGCTTCCCATTGGTGGGTGTGCAATATGAAAATGGCGAAGTGGGTTCAGCGTTTGCACACACTGTCTCCGTTCAAGCCTCTGAAGAGAAGCATATGGAGCATCGAAACGCGTCAGGCAATTCCATTACGGAGCAGCTTCTACAAGCGGATCCTCGTCCCTGCCTATCATCAACAAAGCTGCTGATCGAGTGCTACTCACCTGGTGGACAACCTTTGGAGCAGAATGTAATACGCGGCCGTCCTGCCGCGGAGTGTGCACCACCCCGTACTGTTATGGGGGCCACCCGACATGGTAACTATCATGTCGGCTATGTGGGCCAGCAGCCGCAAACAGGATTGAGGATGAGTCCACTTGCAGGGTCCATACAGGACAAGATTTGTGTGCTATCCGGACCACATTTCCCACAATGCACAGTCTCATTCGAGCTTCCCATTGGTGGGTGTGCAATACGAAAAAGGCGAAGTGGGTTCAGCGTTTGCACACACTGTCTCCGTTCAAGCCTCTGAAGAGAAGCATATGGAGCTTCGAAACGCGTCAGGCAATTCCATTACGGAGCAGCTTCTACAAGCGGATCCTCGTCCCTGCCTATCATCAACAAAGCTGCTGATCGAGTGCTACTCACCTGGTGGACAACCTTTGGAGCAGAATATATATATATATATATATATATATATATATATATATATATATATATATATATATATATATAGTCCCCCAATATTTCAATAGTGAAGCACTTATAGATATAATTGCTATAATCATATTTACACATTATAACAGATATGTGTTATTATAGGAGAGTAAAACAATAAGCATACTCATCATCTTATATGTTACTGATGTAGTGATCTACTAATATATGGATAAAATGATAACGTTATACATATAAGTATATAATAAGTACCCAGTTAAAGAAACCAAAGGTTAAAGTAACGTTATAATTAGGTGAGTTTCTCAGTGACAACATTAGCGTTTTAAACTAAAAATAACCACAGATATTCAGCAGTTATAGTTAGTGGCACTAACTATAACTTGCGCCCCAGCCATGTACTACATATGACCTCACATATGACATCACTCATGACATGTTCTATGGCATCATTTATGGCATCACTGATAACATCTAAAATGACATAATTGATGACATCACTGATGACATAATCGAATGAGTTTGTTAGTTTGTTTTATAGTTTAGGTATTGGCGGGTAACTACCATAGTGCTTCTCAACCTAATTTTGTACATCCTGTGTCCAGCTAATGGGAGTAAATGTTTACAAAACGCACGTGCTCGTAATGCACCATAGCTGTGTAGAGGTTTTGAACACATTATAAATGTTTGCATTGAAGAGTAATTCTGTGTGCAGGTGACAGTTGATTTGTATTGATTATGTTGTCGATAACTAGTATCATAAAAGTCATAGAAAACATTTTATATAGTAATAAAAAGAGTACAAAATAAGCATATGATACAGCAGCATCATAAAAACCAATATACACACATAGGGGTCGATTCCGATCTCGGCCGGTAGGGCTCCGAATCGGACTCGGCATTACCGGATCCAATTCGGAGCCCTGATTCCCGACCGAGTCGGACGTGCGTCCGGGCGAGTGAGTACGATGCGAACGTACGCGAAATCGCCGACCGACTCGTTCGCGGGACCCAACCGCTCCGACCGACTCCCACGGACACGACTCGCACCGCGCAATGGAGACGTTCCCCGGCCGGGTAAGTATGATGCGCGCCGCGAGCAGTCCGACCGACTCGCGCCGTCCGGCTCGAAAGAGCAGTGGGAGCCGCACTTTGGGGGTCCGTGTCGGACCCCCCTGTACGCCTAGCCGCGCGAGTCGCACACAGGGGGACCCATGGGTACCCCCTACCTGTGCGTGTACGGCATGACCCGCTTCGACGCGTACCCGCTATAGGGGGCGCCCTTGTTCGCCTCGCACCCATTGAGTCAATGGGAGCCCGCGTACGCATTGTACGACCGGCTCTCATTGACTTCAATGGGACTCCGACCGAATCGAGTCCGATAGCAGGCAAAAGCATCGTACTCGTTCGGTCGGACTGCTAGGGTCCGATTCGGTCGGAAATCTCTCCGGGTCCGGCTCGGTCGGAGAGATTTCCTGCCCGAATCGGAATCGGCCCCATAATCTGTAAAGGTACACTATTCCACCCACAACAAAGGATGCAATTGCCAAAAGCTACTAGATAAAAACTATTATACAGTTCTCAGTAAAAACATAGGTAAAATACAATAAAAGAGTTCAAAGGAGAACAGCATAACAATCCTTCGTAATATGGGCCTTGTGTGTGGGGGCCTTGTTATGCGTCCGGTGTGAAACCCCCAATGCACACCTAGTTAAAATAGATTAAGCCCTCATTGTCATATTTGACAGGGGAGGTCAAATATAAAGTGCATGTGCATAAAGTGTAGTCTCAGTGCATAGCTGGTCGGCCTTCAAATGATACAACAAAATTCATCTCAGTTTCAAATATTACAATGTTAGGCCACTCTTGACAAGGATTTTTGTCTGATTAGCCATGCGTGACAGAGAAACTTGGCCACGCTGCACACAAAATAGGGGCTGGGGTCAGACCTGAGAATGCGCAGGGCTACCCGATGGTTCTGTGTGCCCAATTGTCGGCAGATTGGTTTTAACCACTTGGACCTCGGGGCAGTGTATGCCGGGCAAGCAAACATAACATGCGCAACACTTTCCATCGGGGCCCTGCAGCATGGGCAATCCTGTGATGTTTGATTGGGTGGCTGCCATTTTACAGTTATCGCGCAGACAGGAAGTGTGCCGAACCTAAAATGGATGTACAGCATTGTGTCCCTTGGGACCTGAATTAGATCTAAATAAGGCTCTAGGCATCTAGTCTGCTTATGTAGATAAAACTCAGCCGTCAATCTGCCCACATTGGGTTTACGGATTTCCTGGCAGTCCACCCAATCCCAATACAACCGTTTAAGCTCCTCCTTGCTTGGTGGTTCTTGTCTATCCCAATATGCTTGGAGTCCCAGGGCTAACATTGTTTTCTTAACATTGGAGATCCATCCTATTTTGCAGCCAGCGTCTATTCGTATGACCTCAGTAAGTGCTGCAGCAAACTTAGAAAGCTCAGGGGTCCGCCTAATGCGAGCCCAAAAGAGCAGTGGGCGCAGCCTGGCTGGGTCGCCGATTGACCGCCTGCCCATATCAAGCATTAAAGGTGTAAGTGGGGTACATTGGGGCAGCATCACCAGGTCCCTAAAGAACTTGTGTTCGGATCTGCGGTAAGTGGGGTACATTGGGGCAGCATCACCAGGTCCCTAAAGAACTTGTGTTCGGATCTGCGGAGGTCGTCAACATTATCAAATCCCCAGAGTTCTGCTCCGTAAAGAGCTATACTAACTGCTTTGGCATCATAAACCGTGAGGGCTGGGGCAACTGGCCTACTATATGAGGAACGGTGTTCTTTCCCAAGTGCTCTGGCCACTCGTTTATGCCCCATCAGCATCTTTGCTAGGTGGGGTCTCCATGTCATTTTGTCAGAGAGCCGAACACCGAGATAGTCGAAGGTGCCGACTCTTTCTAAGGATGTTCCACCCAGCAAAAGATTGCTTCTAAATGATTTATGGGGGTTAAATGCCATAAACTTAGTTTTTGAAGTGTTGATGACCAACCCCCGGGAATCACAGAAAAGTTGGAACCTATCAAGTAATCTTTGCAGCCCTGCTGGGGTCTTAGACACCAGCAGGGTGTCATCAGCAAACAAGAGGGTCGGTACCTTATCACCCGCCAGAGTTGGAGCATCGGCTCGGTCTTCTTGCAAAATACTGGCCACCCCATTCATATATAAGAAGAACAGGGTCGGAGCCATCGCACAGCCCTGTCGGACTCCCCTGTTAACAGGGATTTGCTCTGTCAGCTCACCTTGTGTCCCCTATCTAACCTGGGCATAATTACCCTCATGGAGCCGGACCAACAGGTTGAGGATAAAAAGGGGGATGCCCATATCTCTGAGTGTCTGCCACAACTTACTCCTGGGGACCAAATCAAAGGCAGTCTTTAGATCAATAAATGCGAGGTAAAGACTGCCCTTGCCGATTATCACTATTTTCCAATAGATGAGAAGCAGCCTAAACACCTGGTCGATCGTTCCAATATTAGGACAAAAACCGGCCTGGTACTGAGAGAGAATGGCTTCATCTTCTGCCCATAGTTGTATCTCTGCAGGAGGACTCTACCAAAGACCTTCTGCAATGCGTCTATCAAACTAATTGGTCTATAGTTTGAGGGGTCTTCTCTGGTGCCCTTTTTGTAATTTGAGACCACCTCAGCACTCTTCCAAGACCCCGGTACTGGGGCACCACTTGCTATGGCATTGGCCAAAAGGAGGATATAGCGTGCCCAGTTTGAACTGTCTGCAAGGAATAAGTCACCAGGCAGACCGTCTGGTCCAGCTGCCTTTGCGGGCACTATTTTCCCAATCGCGGCCTCAATCTCGGCCAGATCAAATAACTCACTATCAGCCCTGGGGAGCCCATGAGAATCACATAGTTCCACGAGTGGCGTGTCCTCGGATTATGCTGTACACAACCTTTTGGTTTCTGCAGAAAAAGTTTCCAACAGGAGAAAGATTCTGCGTAGTAGATACTAACTTTTGTAAGCAGCCTTGAGGGATTAGTGTGAATCGTGTTAGCATGATAATTTATACTTATCATAGAAGAGTGTGTGCACCAGCGACTAACCTATATACGTGTGCTTGTTTTGCTTCAGAAGATAGATGTCAAGTTTTCACCACAGCATGATGGGTGCAAGTAGTATGATCTTTAGCACCTTCAGATCTTGGCTATTTTTAGCAAATAGTGTAATTTTTGAAAACTATTGCATAGAATGTACACAGTTCTTCGTAGATTCTTTTGACTACTCTGTGGTGTATTTCTCATGAGAGTTTCAGTGTTTGTAAACAGTGTGGTATAGATTGAACTGTTTCCATAGAGTAAACACTGTTTACAATACTCCGTTATCTGTGGTTGATTGTTAATGTGAACAATAGTACCTGTAAAGTGAATGCTATAGGGTCAATGTTGCACATAATGCTTGTTTTTAACACATAAGGGAGTAGTTTCTGTCTTGGTAGTAATGATGCCTGATCTTCTCCTCAGCTATTTTGTACTTACTGTCAGACCTCTAATGCCATAGTAATTTATACAGCATATGCGGGAAAATGAAGCTTGGATGATGTCATCAGTGTTGCCATCAGTGATGTCATCCATGATGTAATTAGCTGAATTTCTGTGGGTTTTTTTTTGGTGTAAAGTGTTAATGTTGTCACTGAGAAATTCACCTAACTTTAACGTTACTTAAACCTTTGGTTTTTTCCAGTGAATTTTAGTTTTTAAAAAAAAAGTGAATTAATTATTTCTGTGAGTGTATATATGATAGAATGACTTTATAATATATAATTTTTTTATTGTAACAAAAGAGGATTCACAGATTACAAATCTTTGTAACATGTTTGTGAGTATTAAACAGATACATATTCAATAAAAATAGTTTATTTGCTCAGTTATTGTAACTGTGATATGAAGACATGTCACCTGCAATCTTTTTTGAAGTGTCATTGCGCTCGCGAGAGGACGCGAGACTCTTGCGGGACACTTGCAAACTCGTAAAGTTCTAAATTTCATTGTTGTCTATTGTATATGGCTCTTTATCATGTTTTCAGTTATTATTTAATGCTAATCTACAATAGACCTCCCTTTCAGACCCCTCTCTCAAATGACGGTTGTGCGTAGTAGGGTGTGAGGAGGGACTGGCCTCTCCTTTCAGACCCCTTGCTCAAGTGATGGGTGTGCGTAGTAGGGTGCAGAGAGGGACTGGCATGTCCGCACAGACCTCTCTCTAAAATGACAGGTGTTTGTAGTAGGGTGCGGGGAGGTACTGGGCTCTCCTTTCAGACCTCTCTCTCAGATGATGGGTGTGCATAGTTGAGTGTGGGGAGGACTAGACTCTCCTTTCAGACTTCTATCTCAGATGATGGGTGTGCGTAATAGGGTGTGTGGATTAGCCTTAATTCTACTCACAACTCTTCCCAAGCCAATGGGCACAAATAGTAGACTTTGATAAACACCATCTCCAGTAAGACTCTTCCTACAGTAACAAGTGTGCATTGTAGAATGTAATTAGATATCACCTACTCCTTCCTACTTTTCACGTTCCCGCGAGAGTCTTGCGAGATCGTAAACTTTTTTGAAAATAAGAATTAACTATTTACTCATCACAGTACTTATCAGTTACACGTTTCTTCTAAAAACCCAGGACCACAATATGCATCCCTACTAATTGAGTGTTTTGAAAACTCATCTATTCCTTTTTACTATTCATGATTCCGCAAGATCATAAAAATTAGTGAAAAGCAATCTACATTTATTTTCTTCCCAGTAGTTATCCCTTAGACATCTCCTCTCTAAATCTAGGGGGACAGCATGTCTTTCTGCTGCCCCCGTATATAGGTTTTTTACTTAATTTCCACAATACCTCCAATTTTCCACATTAAACAGTAATGACGGCCATTTCATTGCTAACATTCCAACCGCTAGCCAATCAGATCGCTCGCTCTCGTGGGACTCGCGGGATCCTCTTGCTTCCACTTGAGCGTGAAGGCCCACAGGAAAAATAGGCCTATCGACCAATCACAGGGCTCCATTTTTGATTTTGCGCTCTCGCATGAGGCTCATGGGACTCTTGCGAGCCCAACTGCCAAAATATATAATTATTTTACACTCTTACAAAAAGCACAATCTGCGGACCAAGATCTAGCTTCCTGCCGAATTTGGTGTAATTCCGTTCAGAAGTTTTTGCTATAGCCCTGCCTAAAGATGTGTATTGAAAATATATGGAGTTTTACGTTTTGGGACCTCCCTTTTGTCTCGGCCCCCGCTTGACATATCACCCCAAAATGTTCCAGGAAGGAGCTGAGGTAGATTACCTTTTTGCGGGGGGAAGTTTTGTGAAGATTCATCAAACAGGGCAAAGGTTATTACTAACAAACCAAAAAATGTTCCGTGTATGGAAAAACAGACCTAACTATAACTACCTAGTGGCGGGGGAATGTTGGAAAAGGGGTGGTGCTGGTGCTTTTCTTTTGGTTTAAACAGAAATCCAACCTATCTCCTTTGGTTGTGTAATGCTTTGACAGTTTGTCAGTAAATTCTTAGGAAATAGGATGGTTTCCTTCTGGGCATTTAGGTTTACGAAATTCGGTGATAATTTTACAAAATTCTTCATTTGCACATTTTGCATTCTGAATTCTGTTTGAATAGTAGCTTTTTAAAACCTTTTTTGATAGAAGACTTGTATATTCTGTTGTGTTTGTGTAGGCAAAGTTTTTCTTGAGTGTTATTTGTTTTGAGTCAGGTGCGTTGCAGATTTGCAATTTGTTGTTTTGCCTTTTTTAGTTCTGTATCCACCCAAGGTGCATGTTTTCTTTTGCTGTTTTCAGTGGAATTAGGATATAAAAAGATTGCAGGAGTCACTCATGGAGTTTTTTAACTGAATATATTGTGTCCAGATCTGTGTTGGATGCTAGTAGTGTTTCTAGGTCCTCAATATTCAGTTTGATCCAATGTCGATATGTGCTTGCTGGTAAGGTGGCCTTTGGTGTGGAGAGTTGTGGTGCATTATGTTGGAAAGATACCAGATGGTGGTCTGACCACGTGACTGGCATAATCCTCTGTAAAGTGACTAGTTCTGGATTGGCAAAAATGACATCCTGGATGTGTCCAGCGATGCATGTGGGTTTGGGATGATCTGATGTAGATTCAGTGTGTCTAGGTTAGTGATGATAGTTCTGGGATGGGTCATATTAGATTTACCAAACCATATGTGTAGGTCACCTAGGATGCGTAGTGTCAGAAGGTTAGAAATTGTGTGTGGGAATGTTGCATCGCTAGGGGGTGGTCTGTAAAGAAGAAAGAAGTTATAGGAGAAAGCTGGTGTAGGACTGCATCTGGCGATGAGGGCCTTACAACCTTGTATGGATACGTCCCCAACTTTGGTGAGATTTAATGTTTCGTCAAATATAACAGCTAGCTTGCATCCTCTTTTTCCTATGCAATTATGTGTGAGAGTTTGATAGCCGGGAGGAACAGCTTTGTGCAATACTGGTGCCATGTCATCCCCCAACCATGCTTCGATTATGAAGAGCAAGTCAGGTTGTGAGTCTGTGAGTAGGTCGTAAATGTGATGCTTGTTTTTAGAAAGGGATCGTGCATTTATTAGTAGGCAGTTTAGAGATTGTGTTTTGGTCATTGGGCGAGTTTGTTTTCTGGAAGAGTAAGTAGTATAATTTGGGCTTGTAGTAGGTGAACTATTGGTGATGTTGTTAACTGTATTAGAATAGCAACAGTGTTTGTATATATCGTTATTATCATACAACAGGCTCAGAAGGAATTTTGTTGGGTCTGTGTGTGTGGGTGGTGGGGACAGTGGTTGAGAGTGAGATGGTGGGCTGTGCAGTTGTTTTTGTGGTGTAGTCTTGTTGTGTAAATAGATAAGGAGATTCACAGTTTTGAACAGGGGTGTGTTGTTTATGTCATTTATGTATGTTGAAGGTGTGTGTGTGAGGGGTGGTGATGGAGCATGCGGGTTATGTTTTAAGGCTCTGAATTGTGCAATGGATGAAAGGCACGTGGAAGAGCATTGTGTATTTGAGGAGTTTGTGTTTGGTGATGTAACTAGTGAGTTTGTGTGGAGATGAATAGGGGTTATGAGTTGTTTTGGTAGCATGAAAAAGTAGTATTTGGGGTGAAGTAGAGTGTAAGGAGTGTTTGTTTATGCATTTTTGGTAATAGGAGGAGGGGACTTGTAGGAGGATGATATGAGTAAAGGGTTGCTGAGGCTGGAGTGGGGTCTGTTAGGAGTAATTAGAGAGTATAGCTGTCTGTTTTTTGTATGAAAAGGGAGGGTGTGTTTGATGGGATTATGGTTATGTGTAATGTGGTTTTGTGTTGTGTTGGTATTACGTGTCTCTGATAGTGGTATAGGTCATTGGGGAAACTTTTGTCAAAGTGCCAGAATTTCTGTTGCATTTTGAAGACAGCTTAATTGTGCACAATAGAACAATACATCCAACATGTGATAATGACAGCTAAGTAAAACAAATGAACACATAAGAGCAATTAGTGAATAGCACTGAATGTTATTACAGGCTAAGGGATCGAAACAATCACTTTGTAAACAATGAAAGTAAAAAATCAGTACTTAGAATGTCGTTGTCAAAGTAAATCTAACTAAGAACACACTCTCTCAATTACTCACAATACGTCAAGTTGCATCTGCAGTCTAAAAATGGACTATTTAATACCCCATACTTAATTTTTTTTTAGAAATGTCACAATGTAATCATCCATGACATGGCATAACCATGATGCCCATGCAAGCAATGGCAAATCATAAAAACACCTAGATCCCCAGACAGCCCAAAGCCACTCTCTCTTTAAGTGCATCTTCTTATTGTACCTTTGCCAGACTTATAAGAAAATAAAGAACAAACAGGTCCAGTGACAACATCTGGGTCCAATAATCTTGTGATTTTAGAGTTTGGTGCTTCAGGGTACATATGATGAAACCTAGGGTATTTTTCTGTGTGTGAGACATGGACTTTTAAAATGCTGCAAATTATGCACTAAATTCAGAGAGCTACATTGCATATGTAGAGAGCCTTTTTCATAATTGCTAAAATTACAGATTTAAGTGTGAGGTGCCACATTTTCATCAAAAGTACCACCTACAGGTTCCTCAGAGTTATCCTACTGCTTTTGGAGGAGCTGTGCATCGAACTAGTTAAGAGGGAAATTCAGGTCACTGGGCAGGAAGAGAATTACCAACAAGTGTCTGAAGGCAATGAAATGTTCTCAAATTAGCTCCTCGAAGGCAGCAACTGGAGTTATTGACAGCAGCACCTGCTACTTAATGGCGGTGAGGGGGCAGGTTTGTGGGGGAAGGGAATGAATAAAAAAAATCCCTTACCCGTCTCTCAGCCGCCGCCTTTCGGTCCTCTTCACCCGCTTCCAGGACTCTAGGGGCAGGAAGTAGGAACAGGAAGCACCCAGGCTTCCAGACTTCCCTAGCCAATCACAATGTTGCTGATAGCAGTGTTGTGATTGGTCTGAGCACTGTGGTTCAGCTCTCACAGAGGGACTGGGAGCCTGAGCATGTTCTCCACCCAGGCTGTGCAACACAATCTGGTGGAGAACATGCTAAGTGCGCATGACTGGCCGGCCCAAGACGGCCGGCCAAACTGTCATGCACACTTACAGAGTGCCACCACTAGTCCCTTGCTCCTCTGACACAGCCCAGCCCCGCCCCTACCAGCTGAGCAAGGGCGGAAAAATAAAATGATAATCACAATGCGTTCTTATCATTTTATTTTTCCTTTTTCACCTGCTGAAGAGCAGTGGGACGATGCTCCTCCACCTTAGACGAGGAGCTGCCCCTTGTTACTGACTTACATCATTGCTGTGCACAGTTTTGTTTACTGATGAGTTAACAAAGGTACAAATGGTCACAGCATATACATGTCGCTGATTTATGCCATATGAGTTAGAAATCACATTGTGCTTTCATCTGATCTGGTTCGCAAAGCATGCTTTTCTATGATGACATCATTAAATGAGCAGTTGTATGATGTCACCCTTAAGCTAACAGTTTTGAACCTGAAAATCCTAACCCCTTTTAGTTACTGTTGTTAAATACTTTATTTGTGTGTATAAATTATGCTATGTACCCATACATTAAACACTGTACTTAGATGCATATTGAGAAGTATTCCCTCAGTGTCACTCATGTCAAGGGATGTGCAGCTGCATGATAGGTATGCATGTGTAGGTCATACTCATATAGCACACAGCTAATTCAAGAGCCAAGGGGCATTGCACATGGGCATGATCCCATGGATACGACTGCGATTGTTGAAAATTACTATTGAATATTTAACAATGATGGTCCCCTTCATATTGTTCCCTGAACAGGTGAGGCTTCATATTCTTTCTGAATTGCAGAAGAGTTGGGACAGTTCTTATTTTGATCAGATCATTTAAGATCTGGGGATTATTAATATAGAAGGCATGCCTTCTGGTGTTCGCTGTCTTTTTGCAGTTTTTAGTTTTTGCTTTTAGTGTGGTGCTGTCCTCCTGAGGACATTGTTTTTCAACCAGGTAGGCAAGGGTGCTATTTCTTAGGGCCTTGTATAGGATGCAGATGGTCTTGAAGATGATGAGGGTTCAAGAATGGGACTAGTGCAGTTCTTTTACGGCTGGATGAGGTGGTAAAACGCCTTTAATCCTTTGATGAAATATGCAACGTCATGTAGGATGCCTTTCAGTGGATTAGTGTGGTGTTAGGAAAACAGTGGAGCATGGCATTATGCACGGAGATATGGGGAACAGAAACTTTGACATTTGACATGAAGTCGGTTTCAGGAAAGGGAGCTAGTACATGCTGTCTTGGGACCTTAGAGTTTCGATTACACAGGACATCCACCAAAAAGGGGTCAATGTCCTGTCCAACCTATTTAGAATACATACAGCACTCTATGCACTCTAGATAAGGCAGGTAGGACATCCACTTCTTATGCTAGATAGTTTGCATCTGCCAGACTCTAAATAACCCCTTGTACTTTGTGGTCGTTATTGAAAGAAAGGTCAGTATCTTTCTTGAATTCTAATAGTTTTGCATTGGTTGTCTGCTGGGGATGAAGCAATTTAAATTATTTCAAGCAGCCAAGGTTGGATGTATGGCTTTGTGATGCTAATGGTGAATAGAAGTAATTCTGCTTTGGTTGAGTAGTATGTAGAAGCTTACAGTTTATGGCATGCTTGTGCATTAAAGTTAATATTGTTGTACAGGATTTGCAAGGCATGTATACAAATAAGTACCCTGTAAGTGAAATAATATATTTTGGGAGAATAATTGAGATAATAAAATACATTGGAAATGTTTCCCATTTCCTTGCTGAGAATGTTCATACTGTATACAATGCATACATTCTCCATATCTATTGTTAACTGATATAAGCTGTTTATCTTTTGGCATATCATGTAGTTATGCAATTGGAATTTCACATGAGCAATTTATGGTAGGTTTACAAGGAAATAACTGCGGATGCCAAAACAATTGTAGATATGCACATGAGGAGACTTCAGGTATGCTTTCTGTAATTTAGAACCATTATTGAATCACGCCTTCGAGTTTGTAATACAGATATAGCTTTCCTCTTTTGACTGCTGCACTTGCGCTGCACTACAGTATATAGTACCAGCACTAACAAGCTACACAGAAGCTGATCATGTGTGCTATGTTGATGACGTGCAGCAAAAGACACATGTATACAATTTGTTCTAATATATTGCTTATGTGTTTATTGTTACTGCATCAGTGCAAGGAGCAGTGTTATGCACTGTAGTGCTCAACCTGGAGAAGAGTTTCTGTAAGTCAAACCATTTATTCTCTGCTCCCTTAACATGCCGAGGCAGTGCTGACATAAGAGAGGATATGGGGATGATGGGGATGGGGGTGAGGAGAGGTCTGTCAAGGACAGCATGCAAAGACAGTCTCTCTAATTTCCTTCTCAATTGCCTTAGGAAGGGGGGACTCTTCCCAGAAGCCATGGTGCTACCTTGCACTTTAATACACATGGGGATGGTGCAAAAGAGGGTTCCATTTAGGGTGCAAAAGCCACAAGGGAAATAACGTCCTTGTAATTTTGATGGTTCTTGATGTGGAAAATGTCTTCCTGAAGAGAAGACCAATATACACAAACTCTTGATGGAAAAAAGGCAAAAACCTGTGACGTTAAGAATAGCAATGGGTGATTAACAAAAAATTGGGGAACAAATTCATTGCCAGACATCCTTCTCAAGCCTAAACCTGCTTATATATGTTTAAGATAGTTAATGACAGCTGGAAGCTCAAAGTAGGCTATATGACCAAGAGGATAAAACTGGTAAATTGACGAATTGGCTGGCAAGCAGGGAGGAGGAGTCTACATATACTCACTAGATTATGGGGGTGATGGGAATTTTAACACCCAATCTGTTGAAATAGCAAACAAATTTGCACAATAGTATAGCTTGGTATATAAGCAATATTGCATGCGCCCTCTAAACTGTCTTCCATCCTACCTGGCCGCCATATCCATGCCGAGATAGTTGGCTACAGAATTGATAGAACATGATGAACTCATAACCATACTAAAGATCATAGAAGTTGTCAAGCAGATATTCACACCGAAATTCCTGGGACCAAATGGATTTCTAATAGAATTTTATAAATGGCTTGCTGCTCTGCTGGCACAAACCCTCTTGGATGTGTTTGAGGGCACCAGAATCCAAGGGAGTCTCTTGCCAGAATTACAGGAGGCGTACATCAGGAATATCCTGAAATCAGATCGCCTCCCAGACAGGCGAGATTCATACCAGCTGATCCCCCTAATTGATTTGAAGGCACAAATCCTGGCAAAGATATTGGTGGTGCATCTTTCCGCAGTAATAAATAATCTGATCCACCACAATCATGCTTCAATGGGAGACTAGGCACAACCTCTGCTGGGCCACAGTTTGAATGAACCCCCTAACTCTACTATTTATCGATCCTGAAGAAGTGTTTGAAGGCATATCATGGGGCTATCTTTTCACACTGCTGGAATACATGGGCTTTGGCCCATGTTTTGGAGCTTATATCTTCACACTGTACACAGGATTCTGCGCCCGAGTTAGGGTCGGAGGGATACAGTCATCCTTCTTTACACTGGAGAGTGGATTGAGACAGGGATGCCCCCTCTCTCCACTGCTATTCAGAACTGCCATTGAAGTTCTAGCCCATAAGATCTGGCAATATGAATGGGCCACTATTATCCCATGCTCAGAGACATTGGAGGATAAAATATCACTTTACGCTGACAATCTTTATATCTATTTAAATAACTCAGTGACCTCAGGCCCAACTGCAATGCAGATACTGGAGACCTTTGGCCAATATTCATGACTCCACTTCAATTGGTCCAAGACAAGACTTTAGCCTCTATGTCCTTCAAAGGGAATCAGAGCCTGGGTAGCTGAAAATGGTATCTAGGTAAACACATGGAGTATAAGGGATACACCTGTACGTGCGGTAGGACCCTTGAGGTTCTGGGCGGACTCCAAACAGGAATTATGTAATGTAATGGAGGTGTTAAGGTGTGGTTATAACAGTTATAATGAAATGCGTGCAGTGTGTGGTTGTATGGTGAAGAATAAAGACGTATGCTGCAGAGCACCATGTGCAGCTTACTTCATTTGCATGCTCCTGGGCTGGGGAGGATGCTACAACTGGTGACGAGTAGGGGATACGTGCCCCGAAGAAACAAGGCTGTTCTCCCTGAAAATTTGCAATGGTACAGCAAACTGCTTGTTTTTTGCCACGTGCGCACGCATCAATGCACAGCAGTCTGCGGGTGGCGTATGTGGAGTCAAAGCCCTGTTGCAGCCTATCGAAGAAGTAGAAGGCCCTGCAGAGGAGCACATTCGAAAAGCTCGCCAGAATCCGCTGGAAATAAGAGATACTGTGCCGCTCCATAACACAGAGCCATCATCCATAAAAAAGCAAACGCTAAAGGCAGAGACAACCAGGTACAAAAGCAGAAACTTACTAACTGACAGGAGCAAGTGAAGTGGTATATGACCTCAAAATCGGATGAGATGACTAGGCCCAAACAACAAGGGTGTTGCGTGGAAAGGTTGCTGGTCCTACCATGTGCTAAGAACGCTGCATAAACAGCAAGTGGTCTTCATGGTGGCAGATGGGAGCGCATGGTAGGATGAGGCTACATTCCTGAAGCCACCACCTTTGTTTGACACAGCAAAGAAACAGAACATCGGTGCCAGGTGGGCTGCATGGATCGAGACGTTTGATGGTTTCATAGATGTGCTAGAAGAAAAAGACGATAGGAAAATCATTAAATATCTAAAAAACCTTGCAGGTGATGGAGTGAGAGAAGTGCTAAAGAAAGTTTCCCAAACTGATGCAATTTCGTACCAAAAGATAAAAGAACCGTTGGAAGCCAAGTTCAATCCGACGCAGAACGCCGACTATGAAAGGTACATCTTCAACCAAGCACGACAACAGGCTGGTGAAACGATGGATGAGTTTGTTGAGAGATGTGACACACCTATCAAATGCTGCAAGTTTTGTGATTGCAGTGACAAAGAAGACATGCTCCTCAGAGTAATCGATGGTTGTCTCTCAGACTTTTCAAAAGACGCATGTTGAGAGATACACTCACTTTAGAGAAAATGTTAATGCCTGCGAGGGCAGAAGAATGAGCTGATCGACAGGCTGCTGATATGGAAGCAGGAATAGTGCGCAATGAATCAGCGTTGATCATGAAAAGTAAGCATACGCTCAGAACAGATGCCCACAAGTCGACATCTCATAGAAATTAAAGTCATGCTTCCGATGTGGGTTTTCATTTCCCTATGAAGGGAAATGTCCAGCCATGGGACAGACATGCAAAGGCGGCGGGAAAGAAAACCACTTTATAATGGTCTGCAAAGCAAAAGAGAAACCAAGTGCATCACAGCGAGAAGAGAAAATAGGTGCCAGAAGGTTCCAGAAACATTCTCCCCAGGTCCACAAGGCAAAAGAACATCAGTTACGACAAGTCAAAACAAAGCAAAGTTGATCATCGTCAAATTCATCATATAAAGGTTCTTCAACGTCACTATCAAATGCTAGTGAAGGAGACGGATGTGCGTTGGTGATATCTACCAAGGAACAACATGCACATGTAGGACTCGCTGCTTGCAAAGATGCTCAAAAGTCAAAAGAGAAGCACCAGACAGAGTGGAAAATTTCATTTGGATACTGCCCTAAAATCACATTAAAGGTGAATGGTTGCTACATAACCTTCATTATAGACAGTGGTGCGGCGATTAATATCATGCGTTAGATACATTTAAATTTGTACTGAACTGTAAGCTTTTATGATTCTTTGTCTGAATCGAATAAAGTTGATTTGATTTTGAGATACATTTATCAGCTTATCTCCTGTGCCACGACTTACCCCGTCAAACATGAAGGCATACACATGGGCTGCGTCCAAACTGTTACAGAGTCATGGGTCATTTGCAACAACCAGGAGACATAGAACGACGTCAGTGAAAGCGGCGATTCATGTTCTTCAGGGAAAGTCATCCAGTGCATGCCTACTTAGCTTTTCTATGGCTGCTGACATGAGACTGATATCTCTTAACTACAACATCCGTGCTCAATCTGAAATTGTGAGTCAGTTCCCATTGTTGTTTCAAGGCCTAGGAAGGCTCAAGACAATGAAAGTGCAATTCATATTATTGAGGATATCCGCCCTGTTGCTCAATGGCACGGCAGTCACATTCCACTTACAAGAAGCTGTTGAGAAAGAACTAGAAACATTGTTAAAACATAACATAATTGAATGCTCCACCAGTTCCATGCCGTGGGTTTCGCCCATAGTTGTGGTGCCAAAAAAGGACAGTGGAGGTGCAGTGTGCATTTGCGTTGATATGCACCAGGCTAACAAAGCAATTGAGAGAGAAAGACATCCTGGTACCCACATCGCAGACATGATCATGCAGCTGAACGAAGCCAAAGTCTGCCTGTCTTGACCTGAACAAAGGATGCCATCAACTTGAGCTGGAAGAAAACTGTAGGTACATTACTACTTTTTTGACTCATGTTGGTTTGTTCAGATACAAAAGACTGAGTTTTGGGGTATTTTCGGCTGCGGAAATACTTCAGCATGTTATCCGCAGAGTAATTCTGCCTGTCACACATGCTTTTAATTACAGTGATAACATACTAGTATTAGGGATGACACAAAAGGAGCATGACAAGTCCCTTACACAAGTGTGCAAATTACTTGCTGATGCAGGTCTCACTCTGAATGCGGCAAAGTTTGAGATTCACAAAACCAAACTCAAATTCTTTGGGCACATATTCTCTGATGGGGAATGACTCCTGACCCAGATAAAGTGCAAGCATTATCATCTACTTGCTCCCCACAAGATTTACCCATGCTGTGATCTTTCCTAGGCATGGGCAGTTATTGCTCAAGATACATACCTGACTTTGCTACAGTGAATGCCCATTGAGAGACTTAACAAAACAAAATGTTCCATTCCAGTGGCCTCCCGAATGTGACCAAATTTTCAAAGACATAGAACATGCGATTGAGAGTGCAACTGAAATGGCCTACCTTGACCCCAAGTTACATACTGAAATCACAGTAGATGCGAGCCCGGTGGGGCTGGGGTCAATCCTTGTGCAAAACAGTGGCCATCTGAATGCCCAGAGACACATTGTGGCTTATGACTATCTGATTGCACACAAGCCGGGGAAAGATCGAAACCCTGCAGATTACATTTCACGAGTGCCGCTACATCGTCACAGCTCAATGTTCAAATCGGCTGAAGTGTATCTCATTGTCATTGTGAGGTCCAGCACGCCAGCAGCTCTATCCATTGAGCACATTTTTGCTGCTACAAACTCAGATAAGGACATGCTCATTCTCAAAGAGATCATTACAATGCAATCTTGGAAGAAAAGTGTTTGACCCTTTGATGATGATGTTAAATTAAAAAAATTCAAGAATGTCCTGGACAAGCTATCCATCACCCGAGCGGGTATCATACTGAGAGGCTCGAGAATCGTCATACCTCTGAGCCTGTGACAACAAATCATTGAACTAACCCATGAAGGTTATCCTGGTTTTGTAGCACCAAAAGAACACAAAGAGACCGAGTGTGGTTCCCTTGCCTAGATGTAAGAGTTAAAAAAAGAGGTGAAAGCGTGCCACCTTTGTAACTGTTTATCCCCCAAGGTGACGCATCATCCATTGACTATTTTATTTTATTTATTTATTTATAAAGTTTTGTATAGCGCCAACATGACCCCGAAGGGTATCAGAGCGCTTCACATTTCGGAACGGGAAGAACATAGTACAGGGAAATGGCAAAGGGGGTAACAGAGAATAACTTATTTAGCTAATACCATAAAGTACCAAGATGAAAGCAAACAGTATTTAATAGGGTATAACAGACAACCCTGAGCTTTACCGTTGATAGACCCAAAAGAATGTAGTCAGAGGGTCATTGAGAAAGCAGACGAGCCATGACCAATTAAGGCAAGAACTTGTTCATTAGGATTATTTTTACTTCATGTTTGAAGGCAGACGTGGATGGGATTCTGCGGACGTCCGGTGGGAGAGAGTTCGAGATCTTCGGAGCTGAACCAGAGAAGGCTCTGGACCTCGTTCTCTTTTTGCGAAAGGTCTGAGGTTTCAATAAGAGAGAATTTGCACTTCTTGATGGTCTACCCTCTCCAGATAGTTCTAGCTTTTGAGCCAGGTACATGGGGGTTTTGAAATGGAGGGCTTTGTGCATCATACAGGCAATCTTTAGCTGTATTCTTGTTTTGTAGGGTAACCAGTTTAGAGATCTTAGGGCTGGGGATATATGAGCATTTCTCTCTGTGCCCGTAATCAATCTGGCAGCGGCATTCAAGGAGGCCCTGAGAGGGGCCAAGGTATATTTGGGGAGGCCACAGAGCGTAGCGCTACCATAATCTAGCCTCGACAGGACAAGTGACTGAACCACCTGCTTGAAGTCTTCTTGTGGAAGGAATGGTTTTAGATTTCTAAGAATCCTCATTTGGTAGTTAGCACCCTTGCACATCTTACTAATATGATTCTTCATGTTCAGTGCGTGTCCAGGGTGATTCTGAGAGATTTAGCTGAATCAATGATAAGAGGGGCGCAGTTGAAGGCAGTGAGGTGTTTCATCCAGAGGTCAATCTTGGGGGTGTGATTAGGAGGAGATATAAGAAGGAATTCTGTTTTGGCGGTATTGAGCAGGAGGTGGTTCTCAGTTAGCCAATTTTGGATATTCGTCAGGATAGAGTTGAGTGAAGTGAAGTCATCAGAAGAGGTGATTTTCAGATAAAGTTGCGTGTCGTCCGCATACATATGAAAAAGAATGTTCATGGAGTTTAGTGTATTCGCTAAAGGTTCCAGGAAAATATTAAAGAGTATGGGAGAAAGGGCAGACCCTTGAGGGACCCCCATGAAGACTGTAGAAGGCTGGGAAAGGGGTTGATTCACCTTGACTCTTTGGGATCTGTTGTGAAGAAAGGACGAGAACCATTGCAATACCAGGCCAGAAAGGCCCATCCTGTGTTCCAGAATGGCTAAGAGTTTGTCATAATTAACCGTGTCGAATGCGGAAGAAAGTTCAAGAAGGATAATGTGGGTGAGCGCCGATTCAGTGCTGTGGCCACTCCGAAAACCGAATTGATGATGATCCAGGAGTTTGAAATTCTCAATGTGCGTGCAAAGTTGCGATTGCACGAATTTTTCTAGGAGCTTAGCCAGAGTGGGGATGTTGAAGATGGGGCGAAAGTTGTTGAGATCAGTTCTGTCTGCATTAGGTTTTTTAAGAATGGGTGATACCTGAGCTGCTTTTAGACTTTCAGGGATCTTGCCTTGTGATAAGGAGGCGTTGACAATCTTTGTGCAAAGGGGGATGAAGGCATCCTTAATTTCTTTGAAGACAGTCAGTGGCAACGGGTCGCTGAAGTGATTAGAAGGGTTGATACTAATCAGGGTTTTATAGATGTCGTTTTCACTGAGAGGAGTGAAAGAGTCCCAAGTGGCCTTGTTCTTGGTGCTAATACTAGGTGGATTTAGCCTCTCCGAGAGAACAGGAGGATCCGCGATCTCATATGATGGAAGAAGGGCCTTCTTAGATTCGAGGTCAGCACTGATGAGTTTAGTTTTCTCCATAAAGAAAGCAGCCAGATCTTCGCATGAGGGAGAGTCGACTCCTGATTCAAGGTGGTTGGGTGCTTTCGCTGATTGTTGTTTGACGATTTCAAAAAGTTTCTTGGGGTTGATTTGCGGCTTGAGTAAGTTGGGATCTGAAGTAATCGGCCTTAGCAGTTTTGATATTTTTATTATATGAGCTCCTTACCGATCTAAGGACATTTAGGTGATCCAAGGAAGGTTTGGATCTCCAGAAACGTTCCGCTGCCCTTAGGTTGCGGCATTCAGAGTTTAGGTTGTCATTAAACCATGGTTTGGAGAATTTGGAGGAGGCATTTTTTTGTTGTAGAGGTGCTATGGAATCCATGATACCAGAGATAGTGGAGTAATAGAAGTCAGTGAGGTCATGTACATCAGACATGTCATCTTGGGGAGTGTTAGAAATGGGGGTCTCTAGTTGGCAATGGCTGGCCACTGTCCAAGTAGGGACCCTTCTTCCTAAGTCAGAGTAAGAGGGCTACCCTCCTTGATACCCCTGCTCAACCCTGTGGTAACGTAGCACGAGCAGATAGGCTTATCTCAGAGGCAGTGTGTGAAGTATTTATGACCATACACAGTAACACAGTGAGGAACACTACAAAGGGACACCACACAAGTAGTTATAAAAAATAAGTATCTTTATATAAAGGCAGATTTATCACAAGACCAATAACTGTAAAAGCCACAATACTGTCAAAAATAGGATAGCTGTTGAAGGACTGTCAAAGATAGTTCAAAGGTTGCAAGAGTAAGGTTCAAATTCAAAGCAGGGGTCTCTGCGCCCCTTTCTCGTTCAGAGGTTGCAACAATAAGGTTCAAATTCAAAGCAGGGGTCTCTGCGCCCCTTTCTCGTTCAAAGGTTGCAACAATAAGGTTCAAATCCAAAGCAGTGGTCTCTGCGACCGTTTCTCTCACAAAGTACCTGTATTCAGTAGCAAAACCAACAAAATGTCGCAAAGAAGTGTTAGCGATGAATTTCCTCACGCGAGGCCGGCGATGCGTTAAAATCCTTGCCGCAAGGGAGGATGATGCGCCAATCTGCTGATGCGTGCGGAGACGATGCGACAAACTTCTTCACGCTAGGCCGCCGATGCGCTGAGGCCTTGCCGCGAGGGCGAAGACGATGCGACGATCCTGTTGCGTGTGCGATCGTGTTGCGATGCGAAGAAATGGCGCTCCGCGAGGGAGCGACGAAATCCGGTGCGATGCGATGAAAATGGCATGACGCCCCGTGTCCGCAATGCGATGTCTTGAAGCGATGATTTCTTTAGGGGTTGCGAGCGCTCGGCGACAGCAGCGCGATGATTTTTCCAGCGCGTCTTGGCTGCAGCGGCTCGCAAAGAGGCGTTAGCGATGGTTTCGTGTTGCGAGCACTCAGCGGCAGCAGCGCGATGATTTTTCCATCGTTCTCGGCTGCAGCGGCTCGCAAAGGTGCGTTAGCGTCGATTTCCAGCACTCTTTTCTCTGAAGCAAACTAGAGGCCCTGGAACTCACAGGAGCCTCATCAGCAGATAGCAATCCTCGCAGGGATGAAGCAGGAGGTTGGTGGTGGAGTCTGATGTGCCTGAGACTCCAGCAGGAGGCTAGCTCTTTTCCTAGCCCTTGGGTAATTGCTGTAACAAAAATAAAAGTTCTCTCAAAAGTCCTTTTCTCTCTTCTTCAAGGTCCAGTGGTCACTGCTGCAGGCCAGTGCAAGAAAAACACACAAGCACAAGGACAGTCACTTCCTGCAGATTCCTCCAGTGGCACGGACAGAGTTTCCTCTCCAGATCCAAAAGCAATACAAATTGTAGGGGTTTGAGCACAGATATTTATACCCCAAAAGTCTTTGTTCTCAGAAGCTACAAGTCACTGAACCTAGCCAGAACCAGTTCTGCTCAGGCCTGGAGCACTTTGTTTACCAGGCTGCATTCTTCCTATCAGAAAGAGGGGGTCTGCTAGCAGACACACAGTAGGAGGTGGAGCCAGCATTCACCTTGCCAGCACAGCCCTATTCAGGTCAAGGAGCCACCCCTCCCCACACTCTAAATGCAGATCTCTCTATTCAACCCAGGTCTGACTCAGCCTGCCCTGCCCCTCTAAAACCAGACAGCCAATACACATAACAGCAGAGCACACTGGAAGGCTTAGGCAAGAAAATACCTACTTTCTAAAAGTGGTATTTTCAAACACAGAATATAAAAATAAACTTCACTAAAAGATGTATTTTAATATTCTGAGCTCAGGCATACTAAATTCGTTTTTCTACCATGTTCCTGGGGTCAGTTAGGACTATAGAATATAATAGTCAAACTGCCCATTCTAGCCTATGAGGAACAGGTAGCTTTACAGTAGTGAAAAACGAAATGGGGCATAATTCACTACCAGGACATGCTACACACAGCAAGGCGTGTCCTACCTTACACATACAATGCACCCTACCATAGGGGTGACTTACAAGATGCCAAGGGAAGGTTCAGGGGCTGGGAAGTGGGTGCACTTCACAGCCAAGATGGCAGTTCTGGACTGCACACAGACACTGCAGTGGCAGGTCTGAGACACACTTTACAAGCTGCTTCTGTGGGTGGCACACATCAGTGCTGCAGGCCCACCAGCAGCATTTGGTTTACCAGCCCTGGGCACACACAGGCCACACTACTAGGGACTAACAGGTAAACCAAATAAGCCAATCAGGGATATACCAATTCACATAGTCATATTTACAAAGGGAGAGCATATGCACTTTAGCACTGAACAGCAGTGGTAAAGTGCCCAGAGTCATAAAACCAACAGAAACAGGTCAGCAAAAATACAGGAGGCAGGCAAAAAGTTTAGGGGTGACCCTGCAAAAAGGGCCATTTCCAACAGGGAGACAAGGCATATTTACAGTCAATTGCTAGACCTTCCATGTTAATGTTTCTGAGGTCCCTTTTCCATTGTTTGATTTTCTTCGGTTGATCCCTTTTCCGTATCACCTCCCTGTTAATAGAGACGAAGATGCTGTAGTGGTCGGACCAATCACAAGGGGTAATGTCCTCCAGTGTGTTGGTATTACCCTTTGAGATGATGAGGTCCAGAATTTCTCCTTTGTTGTGAGTTGGACGGTCACAGAATTGGGTAAGTTCCAGATCCAATAGGAATGAATTTAGGCAGATTACTGCTAGGTCCTTAGGGTGAGACCAGTGAAGGTTGAAATCACCGAGGTAGATTTGGGACACTGAGGGGTCGTCATTGGAAGAGATGATTTCCATTAGTTGTTCAATGAAGAGGAGGTTATCACCAGGAGGGTGGTAGAAAGTATGAAGTTTGCACACTGGGAGGTGATAACTAGAGATGTGGAGGCAGAGGTATTCAACTGCGGATAAGGTGGAGGTCTCTATGCCTGACCTACCTTGCTTTCTCGCCCTAAATGTGCCGGGCATGCCTAGACGTGGGTCCCAGGCTCACTGCGTCGCTGGATTCAAGCTAATCTGGCTGATGAGGGGTGATGCCCCAAACCGGTCCAAGGATACTTGTTTACGGTCCAGGGAGGACCTGGCTTTGCAGTTCGGGCTTGACTGTTCCTGTTATATTCCTTTAATATCTCTTGTGTTATGTTTTGAAGTGTGCCTCGCTGTTGCTAAGCACGTTTGGAATAGAGAACGTCTTTGAGTCAGTTTACTTTAGCTGCTCGTAGACGCTGGACGTTTGATGCTGTGCTGCAAATAAAGATACATCTTCATATATATATAAAGGCTTCCGGATTTCATTCGTAACAATTGGCGACGAGTTGGAGTTCAGCCACGGGTCTGTCATCGACAGAAGCAGCGCAGGAACAGAACCCTTTTCTGAACTAAGATTTTGCAGAGGACCCGTTTTTTTTACTTGTGAAGCTGTTTCCACCTGCACTTCAGTGGAGAAGAACACGCACTTTCGGGCAAGTACTGGCGCAGCGATTTGTGACATTTTAACAAACATGACTCGCAGTTACAATCACTAGCATTGACAGTGCTCGTGGAACCACGAGATCCTACCGGTACAGCTGCGGCATTTTTCAGATGCCATTGTCACACTCGACGTATGGCCAAAGATTCCAAGTGCGCTGTACTTCCATGCGCCACACGCTTCTTTACGTTCTCTGGAGAGTGAGAGCGCGAGCTTCAGTGTGTGTGCGCGACACGTAGCAGCGCGTCAATAAAGTGAAGGTGCCGTCAAAGGAATACTGCCATTGGTTGCCACAGATTCGCCACGATTGGCGGATAGTAAGCGTTTGGTGATTCGCTGTCGGCTTTAACTCCTTATTGAAGATTGGGAGTTGTTCAAAAGGAAAATAGTGTGCTTACTTTCACTGCCTGTTGCGAAGTCCACGCCGGGTGCCAGTTTATTCTGTCAGAACAAACAAAGGAGTACTCAAGAGCTACGTTATACTGCTGACAACTATAAGAACACCGATTTTAGGCATAACATTCTTGGTACTGTTGGATTAATTTTATCTGCGTATTGGGGTTAATAATATCATTTTTGTTCGTTTTAAAATAGAGAAAACGTCTATACTTAACAAAAGTTTATAACCATGCAGTTTGATCCTCCGGGGAAATTCTTACCCAATAAAGGGGAACCAGTCATGCCTTGGGTGAGGTGGGAAGAAGAGTTTATTACGTATATGACTGCCATTGATGGGGGGCGTGGCCACGGAGCAGATGAGGGAAGACGTGTGAGCTCGGAGCTCCATGCCGACCCCAGTGATTATCCTGATTTAGGACCGTGAAACGAGCCCTCGAACGAACTGAAGACAGCTGGGGGACAGCTGGTGGCCGCTGCGGCGATCGCGGTAAGCACTAATACCAAATTGGCTGAGCAATCGCCGAAGCGAGTTGGCCGAACCGGAAGAAATAAAGATGGCGGCGATGGCGTTGTCCAGAAGCTGGGGGAAGAGCTGAAGACGGCTGTGCAGACAGGTCGTGGACTACGAGGACTATCGGACCCCGGCCGCTGGTGATTGACCCAACGAGGTGGCCGCCGCCTGGCTGGGGGGAGCCGAGGAGCCGGCGCTGTGCATTGCCGCTGCAGCGGCATAGAATGACCAAGAGGCGGCTCGGAGACCGGGGGAGCGGACGTCGCGGGTGCAGATGCGCCAGCAAATAACAGGACGTAGCTCACAGGAACCCGACCCGGAGGGGCAGACTAATCTCCTGGGAACAGACCGGAGGAGCGTCTGAGAAGGTGAGCTACAGTGGACAATACCGCTGGGGGTGGTATCGCAGCACCGGCTGACTGCCTGCGGCAGAACAAAGGCACTGGGCGAGGTGAACACTGGAGAGCTACATCGCCGGTGAAGCCAGGGTCTGCCGGAAGGTAAGGACGCAGGCAGCTGGTGAAAGGCGCATAGCAGCAGAGATCAGCGACGCAGAGCCGCAGCCGAGTGGGATCGAAGCGGGAGGCTTGGCGGTCCGGAAGGGGGCGTTGAGGAGCAGCCTAGGGAGCAGAGTGGTGGCACACTGAGCAAGGAGAGGTCCGGTGGCTTTGAAAAGGAGAACATCCGCAGGAATTTGCTGGCCACTCGGGTGCAGACGGGTGTACCACTGGGGGAAGGAGGCATCGACGGCGCCGCAGAGGAGTGACTGGCCACGGCCACTGCTTGGGGCCTTCCTGGTGCCGTGAAGCGAGGTGCGACAGGGCTGCCACTAAAGAGTAGAGAGATAAATAACGAGCCTGCAGTTTGAGAGGCCAAGCAGGCAGAAGAACAGCGAGTAGAGGGCGGAACGGCAACAACCGCAAGGTGGAGCAGGCCCTGGAAGAGGCGGTGACGATAGCGAGGGCTCCAAGAGATTGCAGTAGGGGAAATTCGAACTGTGTCCTGAAGCATCAAAGAGGGGCAGCCTGGATGGGTGATTAGCCATGAGGAGAAAAGAGAGGTCCGGGGAGCGGGTGGGGGACAGGCCACTGCCCAAAGAACAAGACAACTGCTGCTAACGCACGGCAGGGGACAGTGGCGGAGAACCCACCTGAAGCCGAGCGCAAATCCAACGCCCCAATGGGGAAGCCTAAGGGGAAGCTGGGGGGTGTGACCCCCGAGCGGGAAGAAGATGCAGGAGTACCGGATACACAGGGGGAGGCACCGTGCTCAACCGAATGGATACAGCAGAAACAAGTGGACCAGATACTTAAAGCTATTGCGGACACTAGGGAAGCCTTGCAGCAGGACATAGCGCATGTAGCACAGGGGCTTGGGCTGCTCCGGGCTGATCACGCTAAACTCGCCGACAGGGTTAAGCAGGCGGAAGGCACCATAGAGACATTGGTGCCAGGCCAAAAAGAAATGGCAGCCAAGATGGAGGATGTCCAGCGTCGACTCCGAACACTGGAGAGATGGGCCGAGGACGCAGAAGGGAGGAACCGAAGGAATAACGTCCGGGTGGTGGGCCTGCCAGAAGGAGTGGAGGGAGCAAACATGATGGACTACCTGGAGGCCTGGCTAAAACAAGCGGTAGCGCCCGAAGGCCTAACATCGTTTTATACGCTGGAACGGGCGCATAGAGTGCCGGCCCGGCAGCTTGCGCCTGGGCGCCCTCCTAGACCAGTGGTGGCTCGACTGCTCCACTATAGGGATAGGGACCTTCTACTACAAAAGGCTCGCACCGCAGGTCCGTACATGGTGGGCAATAGCAAAGTGACGCTTTTCCCTGATTATACGCTTGAAGTTCAGCGCCGTCGCGCTTCGTTCCTGGAAGTTAAGAGGGCGCTCCGCGGCGAGGGCCTACAATATTCATTGATGTTTCCGGCACGCCTCAAAATAGCTCTGGATAGTAAAACGATCTTCCACGACAGCCCGGAGGAAGCTTGGAACTGGTTGGAGATGCACAAGGCAGGGGAAGCGGGCGTGGTGCGAGCACACAACCGAAGGAGCCACGACCGCGCCGGTCAAAGAGGATTCGACGCCATCAATCTACCACACAGAAGCCCTCGGAGACGCAGACGGAGAAAGAACGTACTGCTGCACTGCAGGCAGTCACGGCCATCTCGCAAGAGCTAAGACCAGCATCATCAGTGGCAACGGGATCGGAGAAGGGATCACTGCGATCGGACACTGAAGAGTCAGAAGCTGGAAGTGTACTCCTGCCACACGTGACTGCCGGGACAGCCGATGAGATTGTAGATGAGTAGCAATGTGGCTGGTCTGACACGATCACAAGGTTTGAGGGAGGGCGATGGTGCTGGCTATCGGTGTCTCCTTTTGCCCTGAAAAGTGGGCGCATGAGGGGGGGGGGTTTGAAAGAACAGATAGACAAATGTTAATGCGGTCCCGTTATATTGAAGCCACGGATGGGGCCGACTAGTTTTACTTGGGGTTACGGCGTGGGCAGTAGGAGGGCCACAAGGTCGACTCTCTGAAGGTTCGGGCCTCCCCATCTACGTTTGTGTGGGAGTAGCTCCTAGGTGCTTACCGACGGAGCAGTTTGTTAACTAGTTTGGATGGGTACTAAAGTTGTAGCGCCTGTTCTGGGGAGGGGTAGTTGGGGGGAGTTTGGGGTTGTGGGGGAGAGTTAGAGCCACTGGTGTGTTCAAAGGTGGGAGGGAAATGGGGAAGAGAAAATGGTCTCAGTATGGGGGGCTAGCTGATTTGAAATGTATCACCTGGAATGTACGGGGGCTTCATACAATGCAACGGCGGCATAAGGTGCATGCTTACCTAGTGCGGAGGGGGGCCCATATAGCTTTCCTCCAAGAAACGCATATCAACAGTGCGGAGGGGCTAGCACTGAAACGCAGGTGGAGGGGGCAACTGTTCCACACGACTTATTCGGCGTTTGCTAGAGGTGCGCTGATATGGATTAGAGCGGGGATACCATTTCAGATGACGCAACAACTACTGGACCCAGAGGGAAGGTTTGTGGTGGTGACGGGCCGCCTGAATGGGGTAGATGTGATGTTGTGCAGCGTGTATGCCCCTAATGTGGACCAGACTGCCTTTATGGATCGGCTTTCCAGGAATATAGCGCCGTATATGACTAGTTCAGTATTGATAGGAGGGGACTTTAACACCATAGTAGATGTAGAGAAGGATAGGTCCCACCCACCGCTCCCTGGCGCCCCAGTTCACAGACTCTCTAAGGTAAGACGCGCATGGCAAAATAATTGGGGGCTGATTGACACATGGCGCGAGCATCATCTAGAGGAGCGGGACTACTCCTATTACTCCGGCCTTCATGACCTGCATGTGCGGCTTGATGCAATGTTGTGTACGCCAGAGGTCCATGTCAAAGTAATCCATAGTGAATATTTAACTAGGACGATATCGGACCACAACCCGCTGCTAGTGCGGATAAGATGGGTCCGAGAAAGAGCGACAATACCGACCTGGCGGTTGCGACCAGAAGCGCTGGAGGACCCGGCCTTCCGGGCGGATCTGGGGGAGTGTATAACCCAGTACTTCCGGGAAAATGGAGGGTCAGCGGCATCGGCGGTGGTGGAGTGGGATGCTTTCAAGGTGGTGATCAGAGGAGCGTGTATTGCAAAAATGGTAGGGGTGCGGAAAACACTGTTAAAAGATGTAGAAGAGGCGGAAAGCCGCTTACGTAAGGCTGAGAGAGCCCGCCCAGAAGCGGTGGATATACAAGGGGAGATCCTAGAGGCTAGAGAGGCAGTGGCCGTGCAGGTGGAGAGATTGCGCGCCTTCGATTATAAAATGTATCAAACGAGGGCACACGCAGAAGGAGACAAGACGGGTGCGCTGCTGGCGTGGCTGGCCAACCCAAACCCCAGGGGTACGCCTATACTGGGACTGACGGCCCCAGGGGGCGGTGTTGTGTATACACAGCAGGGGATCAATGGATTGTTCCAGGACTATTATACCGAGTTATACCGCAGCAAACTGCGGGGGGGGACGACACTTCGGAGGAATTCCTCTCCGACTTAACCCTTCCCGCATTAAACCAGGAACAAGCGGATGAATTGGGTCAGGACATCACGCTAGGCGAATTCCGGAGTGCAATCAAGCAGATGGCGCGCCACAAAACGCCTGGGGTAGACGGACTGCCAATCGAATTCTACTCTGTGTATGTGGACCACTTAGCGCCACGGCTACTGGTGGTGTATCAGGAGGCGCGGAAGCTGGGTAAATTACCAGTGACCACTCGGGAGGCCATTATCATCCCACTACTGAAACCAGGGAGAGATCCGCTAGACAAAACGGGGTATCGCCCACTCTCAATGTTGACCACTGATTACAAAATATTAAGCAGGATCCTGGCGACTCGGCTCCTGCCTCATATGACACACTTGGTGCATGCGGATCAGGCGGGGTTTATCCCTACAAGGAACACGTCTGCAAACGTGAGGCGCCTGCTTCGTATACTGGAGGCGGGGGGGCAGTTTGGCAGCCACTGCGGCGATCCTTTCGGTCGACATTGAAAAGGCCTTCGATAGCCTGGAATGGCCGTTCCTCTTCCAGGTTATGCGATTGATGGGTCTGGTGGAGTCCTATGTGGGATGGACCCGGATTCTCTACAGCCTGGCGACGGTCAGAGTACGAACAGGAGCGACGATCTCCTCAACCTGCCCTGTGGAGCGGGGGACGCGACAGGGATGTTCACTGTCTCCTCTGCTGTTTGCTCTCGCAATGGAGCCGCTGGCGGCTACAGCGCAAGGTCGGGGGGCATTATGAGGGACTAGAGCTACGTGGTGATACACAATATATTTCACTGTATGCAGATGACCTGCTCGTGTTCCTAGCTGATACTGGGGAGGGCTTATCAGGGGCGACAACATTGCTACATAACTTTGGGGCCGTTTCGGGGCTCCAGGTGAACTGGACAAAGACTTGCCTATTCCCTGTGCATCAGAAGATGGCGAACCCAGGCCAGATGGGAGGTATACGATGGGAACCCCGGTGCTTAACTTACCTCGGGACTAACATCTACCATGCGCAGGAAGACCTACTGGAGGGCAATATAAGCAGGGCTCTGCGCGGGATCAAGGGAGTATGGCGTTCTGGAGCACACTGTCACTCTCGGTGGCGGGCGCATAGCACTCTTGAAGATGGTGGTATTACCTCGGTTGTTATACTACTTTCGGACGTTGCCAATCTGGATCCCAGGCTCAGTGTTTAAAACGCTCCGTTCCTTAATGGTGGGGTTTATATGGAGGAACGGCCGAAGGCGAGTAGCCCTGACCACGCTGATGCGATCCCGAGCCGAGGGAGGGTGGGCAGTCCCGGACCTCGAATTGTATTATCTGGCTGCCCAGCTGCAGTGGCTAATGCAAGCAACAGCGAGGGAGTTTCGGGGCCCGGATGGCCGATGGCTCCCACGCCATGTGTTATCATTCATAGTACTCAATCAGCGGCTGCGGCTGGGAATGCTAACGCACGAGGAGCGGGCGCTGCGACAGTGCTGGATCCGCAGCCAGCGACGGGGCGGAATTACTCGGCCGTACGCCCCGGAGATCCCATTGGGCATGTGTACAGCCCTGCCGCATGGAGGGGATTGGTCCGCCTTGGCCGGGTGGGAGGAACAAGGGATACAAATGATGGGGGATTTATATGAGGACGGTGTCCTTTTGCCTTACCAGACACTGCAAGATAGATACGGCCTACCCAGGGGCGACTTCTTGTTGCACTCAGCCCTGGTGACAGCCATCCAACGTCAGTGGGGAAGAGGATTGTCCGAACCGCAGATGACTACCACATGCCAATATATCGTGATGGCGGAGGGGACTGTTAAAGCCGTAACCTGCCTGTACAGGCGGTTGCTCAGTGAAGGAACGCAACCGCTGAGTCGTCTGCAGAGGAAATGGGAGACGGATTTGGGAAGGGAAATTCCTGAGGCAGCCTGGACCGAGATAGTGGAGAGGGCATGGAAGAGCACGCGCAATGCTAGATTTCAGCTTATTCACCACTATGTGTTGCATAGGGCGTATCTTACACCGGCCCAGATAAACAAATATTTTAATGTGGATACAGCGAAGTGCCCCCGCTGCAACTCGGAAGAGGCAGAACTCAAGCATATGTTGTGGAGCTGTCCGCGATTGGGAACATACTGGGAGGATGTGGTGGAAGTACTGAGCGGGGTGACCGAGAGGCAGATTGAGCCGGAGATGGGGGTTTGTATATTACATTGGTTTCCGCACACAGCTAGGACGAAAGTTACGAGCAAGTTCATAGACCTAGGGCTGCTGCTAGCTAAGAGAGAATTGACGAGGCACTGGAAATCCAGGCAGGGACCGAATATAGCGAACTGGAAAAAGAGTTCATTAAGTGGGCGACCAGTGAGAGTGCCGTCCGGATCCAGTTGGCTAAGAGAGCTAATAAAGACCAAGCGCTGGAAGCGGCAAGGGCATGGGAGGCACTGGTTGCATTACTGCAGCAGCCTGACCTGGACTCGGAGGAGGAGACAACCGAGGGGATCACTGGCTCACCACAAGCTGAGGGATAGGGGGGAGGGACCATAGGCAGCCCCAGGCGCAGTTGCGGCGGAATCCGGTACGACACTGAGCAGGATTTCTAACCCAGAGGAGAGAGAGCGACACAACCCCCCTGAATAGACCTGAAGGACAGCGAAGGTATCTTTATCCTATGATGGCCACATAACCATGGAACGCACCGGTGGCAAGGGGGAGGGAGGGAACCAAGGGAGGGAGAATTAGATACAGGGACAAGTTCGTGGGGTGTCAACTTCAAGACACAGGAGGGGTGGATGAATAGACGGCTCAGACCTACATGTAGAGCACAGACACTGTGTAATAGAAGTAGGAATAGAAACAGGGACTGAGGAACGAACCGCTGTATGGCACTGTGTTGATGACCACATTGATTGTATTATCTGAGTTAAGACCAATGTTTTTTCAGTAACAGTGTTAAAGATAATCAATGAATGTTTTGCGTTTGGGAGAAAAATCAATAAAAATATTAAAAAAAAAAAAATGACTGCCATTGATGGTCAAAGAATGGGAGCAGAGAGGAAAAAAGTATCTTGTTACACTGCCTTGGGTCAGAAGGTCAGGTGGTGTTTAGGAGTCCACCCCAAATTGAACAAGAGGATTTAGATGTGTACAAAGAAGCCCTACTTAGGATGGAACTCAGGTTCAAACCATCCACCAGTATTGCACTGAACAGATTTAAGTTCTATACCAGGGCGCAAAAGGAGAACGAATCCTTTGATGAATTCTTAACAGCATTAAGAGGCCTTTCTATGTCTTGCAACTTTGGACAAATGACTGATGAAATGATACAAGATCAAATCATAGTTCACGTTAAGAGTAAAAAAATACAAGAGCAGTTATGGGTCGTAGGGGATCCTAAGTTACAAGATGCCATTTCTATTGCTAAAGCCTTGGAGCAATCAGAAAAATGGGTGTCTGTAGTAAGCAAAAAGGATCCCAGTTCCGAGGAAGTATGCTCTGTTAATGCTGGGGAGGAAAATTTGTGTGCTGTGTCCAATGGGCATGAGTATAAAAAAAAAGAGGATGGGAGGAATACAATATGTTACAGGTGTGGGAGCACTAATCATATAGCCTCCTTTGCCCATTGTCCTGCCATTGGAAAAGGATGTGTGCAATGTGGGCGCACTGGGCATTTTGCTCGCATGTGTAGGGACATGAGAAGGAGAAATAATAGCAATAGTACTCAGAGAGGTAAAATCTCATCTATTAATGATATAGGGAGACATGACATTAAATGTGAATGTGCAAATGTAGAAGTACGTTCCAAAGGGATTGTACTGTCCATCAAAGACGGTAAGAGGTCCACCTAAATGCATTGAGGTGAGCAGTTGGAGCTCATGGCTGATTCGGGGTCCCCGTGGACAATTATTACAGAAAAATATTTCAAGGAAAAGTTTAGAAACCTCTTAGACTTAGACAATTTGAAACCTTCTGATATTATTGCAGAAAGCTTTGATGGTACTGTTATTGGTTACAATCCTGTAGAGTTGAAATTTAAAGGAAGGAAAGCTGAGGTTAAGCTGTATGTGGCGGTGAAAGGTGTAAATGTACTTGGATGGAAGGACCAGTGGAAACTGGGTATTATATTAAACCCCAGAAATAGTGAACCAGTTTTAGTCATAGCAGACCAATGTGATGAAGAGATTATTTCCCAACAATTTCCCATTGTTTTTTTCTGATAAATTGGGCAAATTAACAGGTTTTTCACACGAGATAAAGCTGAAGAGGGGAACAGTCCCAGTGAGACAGAAATTAAGGAATGTTCCCATAAATATCAGACAAGAGTTGAAAACCATGCTGGAAGATTTGGTCAGAGAAGACATAATTGAGGAGATAGAGTCATCAGAATGGGTTTCTCCCATAGTTTTGGCGAGGAAAAGTGATCAATCTTTGAGACTATGTGTGGACTTCAGAGCTTTAAATAGTAATGTAATAGCTGATTGCCATCCTCTTCCCAACATAAATGAGGTGGTGAGCATGCTGGAAGGAGCTGCAGTATTCTCTACCCTAGACTTAAGGTCCGCTTACCACCAGATCGAACTAACTGAAGCTTCTAGACACTGCACTGCTTTCATTACGCCATTGGGCCTGTACCAGTATAAGAGGATGCCCTTTGGTTTAGTTTCAGCAGCATCAGTGTTTCAGAGGGCTATGTACCATATTTTCAAAGACTGTGATATTTTTGTCAAATGTTTTCAAGACGATATTCTTGTGTTCTCAAAAAATCACAAAGAATATTTAATCCATCTGGGGAAGTGTGCAAAAAATTAGAAGACCATGGTCTAACGCTAAAAAAACTAAATGTAAATTATTCCGCTCTTCTGTAGAATACTTGGGTCACACTTTATCTGTTGAAGGTGTGGTACCCAAGAAATCATTGGTTGATGCTATTGTGAAAGCACCTGCACCTGACACCAGAGAGAAATTACTTTCCTTCGCCGGGATGTGCGAATATTATAGCAAATTTATTAAGAATTTTGCAACCAAAATGGAACCGTTGCATGTTTTAACTAGAAAGGATGTGAAATTTGAATGGACTGACCAGCAAGAAAGTGCATTTCAACAGATCCAGAGTGATATCCTAGAAGCTCCCACTAAACGTTTTGTGTTGGGAAGGAATGTGTGATAACCGTAGACGCCAGCATGTATGGTTTAGGTAGTGTGCTGTCCCAGAGATGTGGAAAAGAAGGGTGGGATGTGGCTTTTGCATCAAGGACATTGAATGAAGCTAAAAGGAAATATGCGGTAATAGAAAAAGAACTACTTGGGTGTGTGTGGACCATAGAGCATTTCTGCAATTATGTTTGGGAAAGCCATTTCGTACTCAGGACAGACCACAAACCACTCGTCCATATCTTATCACCTGGTGGTAGTAGTAATGCCACTGCTCGCATTGCGAGATTGATGTCTAGACTACAAGAGTATAGTTTTAAGGTAGAATATGTACCTGGAAAAAACAATGTCATAGCAGATTGTTTTTCCAGGTTGCCTTGTAATGACACAGAGTATGATGTTACTAGACATCAAGAAGACATAGTTGCATCTCTTAGTGATTTCATGGAGAAGGATTTTGAGGGCATCAATGAGGAACTTTGGACAGAAAATTGTATGAAGGATGATTTGTGGAATAAAGTCAAAGGGTATGTTTTGAAGGGATGGCCTATAAAGGACATGTTATCACCTGAGGAGCTGCCTTTCTTTAAAGTTCTAGATGAATTGGAACTTGAAGGAGAATTGCTGTTCAAGAGTGGTAAGTGTATTCCTCCAGCAGGAATGCAAGATGTTGTACTTAAATTGGCACACAGACAACATCTTGGCATGTCTTCTATGAAAAGGCTCATTAGAGCCAATTTTTGGTGGCCTGGTCTAGACAGGATGGTAGATCATATTGTAAGGGAATGTCATGACTGTGTGAGTAGTGAAAGAGGTCTTAGAGTAGTACCTGCACCCTTAAAACCTATGGTCTGGCCTGAATTTCCTTGGCAGAAAGTTGCCATGGATATTTCAGGACCGTTCTATTCGTTACCACAAGATGCCAAGTTTGCTCTTGTGGTTATTGACTACCATTCAAAATGGCCTGAAGTAAAATTCGTCAGCCACATTACAACAGAAGTAGTCATTGAATTTCTCAAAGAAATCTTTGTGAGAGAAGGGTACCCTGAAGTACTCATCACGGACAATGGTGTCCAGTTCAAATCTAAAGAGATGGAAGAATTTCTGGTACATTGTAGCATTCGCCATATGACTACTGCATTATATGAGCCTCAAGGAAACGATCAAGTGGAGAGATTCAACAGAGTGTTGAAAGAATGGGTAACTGATGCGCATAAATTTGGTGGTGACTGGAAGAATGAATTGAGAGAAAAGATCTGGATGTATCATACCACTCCAAACACTATCACTGAGGTTAGTCCTTTTAAATTGCTTAAAGGTAGAAATCCCACAACCAAACTGTGTCCTTGGTGGTTCAAAAAGAAATGGGAAAAGAAATGTGATATTATAGATCGAGGACGTGTAAGCAGGAAAGTGGAAATTAAACAAGGTAAGATGAAGCAATGGTATGACAGTAAATGGAGAGTCAAAAGGCCCTGTTTTCATGTAGGAGATTGGGTCAGAATTCGCTTGCCTGGAATCATTTCCAAAAGCATGCCCAGATTTGGTAAAGCTATCAAAGTTGTTAAAGTGAATTTGAACAGTGTAGTCACACAGGATGGAAAAGTTTGGAATGTTAGACGTGTGGCAAAATGTAAAGGCATCAAGGAAACCAATGTATGTACAGACCGTGCTCATGATCAAGATGAGGAATTGTTAAATGAATGTTTCACTTGTGATCACACATCTGGACATGAACCAATTGAGTCTGTAGCGTCTAGAGTCAAAGATACTGGTCGTGTGAGGCGTGTGCCTCGCAAGTTTAATGATTTTACTATTTATTAATTTAATGATTTTACTATTTATTAATTTTAATGTTTTAAAAGGGGAGATGTGTTATATTCCTTTAATATCTCTTGTGTTATGTTTTGAAGTGTGCCTCGCTGTTGCTAAGCACGTTTGGAATAGAGAACGTCTTTGAGTCAACTTACTTTAGCTGCTCGTAGACGCTGGACGTTTGATGCTGTGTTGCAAATAAAGATACATCTTTCATATATATAAAGACTTCCGGATTTCATTCGTAACAGTTCCCATTAGACACAAGGTCAAGACTGATTTGCATATGGCTGGGTCTAAACTGGGGTGGCTTGGTGAGCAAAAGAACGATGTATTTAACCCAGATCTATTGACTGGGGGTGAATGTTTGATTTGCTCTGCATTTCGTCCATCGTCTGTGTGTCTTTTGTTTTCTCGCCCTGAGTGCGCCAGGCATGCCCAGACGTGGGTTGCAGTTGACTTTTTTAGGCCTTCAGGAAATGGACATAATCTAATGGTGTCATTGATGAATATACGCGTTTTCCTCTGGTGGAAGACATGTCATCGACTAACCCATGACAAAGTCATTGAGCGGTTTGATAATATCTTTGCAGTGTGGGGCATCCCCGCTATTCTCAAATCTGACAATGGCCTGCCTTTCAATAGCAAAGAAGTCAAGGAGTTTCTTCTTTGATTCAGTGTCAAGCATCAGAAGAGTACATCTCTCTGGCCCTAAGCCAATAGTGTTGTTGAAGGATTCATGGGCACCCTCAAGAAGGTAATTCAGCGAGCATTGATAGAGGGAATCAATTTCAACCAAACTAAGTGTCAAGCCCTCCATGCCTATCGATCAACTCCTCACTCCACAACTGATGAGAGTCCTGCCACCTTGCTATTTGGGAGAGCGATTAGAACCAAACTACCACAATGGACCTCGGACAGATTGATAAATACTGAGAAGGTTCGTGCCACAGACGCTTCTCGAAAGGGTAAGAAGAAAACATATGCTGATCAGCTTTGACACGTCCAGGAAACAGTCTTCGACAAAGGGGACTGGGTACTGGCAAACAGAAAAGGAAGCGGAAAATGTAGACTTTGTTTGATAACAGCCCTTTGAGGGTTGTAACATGCAAAGGAAGCATGGTGACAGCACATCGTCCTTACCAAACAGTGGATGGGCTGGAATACTCACTATTAAAACCCTTTGTAGAAATTAAGGAGGCATTTTTGGATACTTCAAACTCAGTTTACAGACATTTCCAACTAAGGCATCAAGTATGCCCTGCCTAACAGATCTTGAAGAGGTCCTTGAGTTGAGTTCCCTTGAGGCGAAACTGACTATGCCTCCTCTTCTCACACTAGAGAAAATCTCCTGCCTATATAGAACCTCGATTTCTAACTCCCCTGATACTTTCAACAAGCTTAGAGAAAACTGTGAGGCAGACACTGACCACCCTAAGGATGAGAAAGGGACATTTTCACTCATGCCCCCATGGGAAATGGCAATCAAGAACAGACTTCGCCTGGTACAGTTCATGTAACTAGGTTTTCTTGAGACTTGGAGTAATACTGGTTAAGAGAGACATCGCACAAAACTGGAGAAAACCAACACCACCAAATGTTGTAGTGCAGAGACATATCATGGACACATATCGCATTCTCGAGATCCCGATACCTGAATCCAGGGAATGTCCCCAAAAGCATAGTAAAATCTGGAGTGTCTGGGAAGAATATTATACAGATACGGCAGATCTCTGATGCCAACAAGGTTTCCATTAGGAAAGACACCACTTATGAGGTGATCATAAGACACAAAATCATGTTTGTTATTTCTTTATTTGCTTAGTTAACAGGAATTAGGATCCTTATGTTATTTGTTAATAATGCTCTGTGATTTTACACGGTAGGGCGGGGTGATGCTTTATGTTTATGTTTTTTACCTTGTTTTTCTTGCAAAACTCAATAAAGACAAGAAAAGAGGTAAAGGCTATTTTGGTTTGGTATCCTCAGGCAGCAAACACTGTACAGACAACCCTCTTGCATAGGTGTAAATATAAGTTTTGATCCACCTACTCATCCCGGAAAAAGGCATTTATAAATAATGGCTCATGAAGGAAAAAGATCCACATGTTTGATATTCCTTATTTTGCTGCACCTTACCATCTGTCTCCTGCACTCAGATCTCTGAATGGCCCGTGAAGCAGCTGTGACCACAGAGACAATGGCACCGGCAATGTGAAGAGAACCCTCCAACCGAGCGCGTGTACCAGACAGACACCGTTTTGCCTTGCACAATGCAAGGCCAAAGGAACATGCTACTACTGATGACTTTTCCTCTGAATCCTGACCTAAGATTTTATAACTGCTGGTGCAATGAGAGAGCTGGGGTGATAATTCTTCTAAGTGCCTGGGGGTGCAGCAGGTGTGCAGAAGGGAAGGGCCTCAGGCTTTACGTATGCCAGTGTTTGTTTTCTGGTCACTGGTCTTTATCAGTGTCATAAGCTAAATTTTTCTGACACTATATATAAAACAACATATATGGGAGATTTACAAGTTGGCATATAAACACTATGTAGATGTCAGGTTGCTTGTCATGCTTTCTTGCAAAGAATTAGATTGCAGAAATATGCTAGTATATGCCTGACCACAACCAATAGTTTTCTTCCTTAGCCTCCAGATCTTAACTGACAGTATCCGGAAGTCACTACTGGACCAAGGAGAAGAGGCCACACGGGGGGGAACGAACACACAGACACACACGCAGACACACACACAGACACACAGACACACACACACACAAGCTAAATGCGATTGCAAACGCTGAAATTCACAGAAGTTCAGCGTTCGCAATTTAGCTGTGTGCAATGTAGGAAAGAAAAACCTACTCGCAAAGTAAGGAATCGCAAAATTTGTGAATCACCTTCAAGATTCTCACCCACGCACACAAAGCCCTCCACAACACCGGACCAGCATACCTAAACAGCCGACTCAAATTCCACGCACCCCAAAGGACCCTACGATCAGCCCAGCTCTCCCACGCCGTGGTCCCCGGCACCAGGAAGCCAGATCAGGAGGCCGCTCCTTCTCCTTCCTCGCAGCCAGAGCCTGGAACGCCCTCCCGCTCCACCTCAGACAGACAACATCACTCCCCATCTTAACGAGGGACCTCAAAACATGGCTTTTCGATAGACCTCCTCCTTGATGGACCGGATCCTGCACCTCCCCTCCACCCCAGCGCCTTGAGACCCTTACGGGTGAGTAGTTGCGCTTAACAAACCCATGATTGATTGATTGAGAGATGAGAACTATTACACGACTAAAAAAGGACCATGTAATCTTTTTCCACCGACCGGGTATAAATCTCATATGAACCATACAAGGTAGATGTGCAAGTCTGAATTTGTAGTGAGACCTGCCAAATTAAAAAATGCTGAAAATACTCAAAGAACCAGTCAAGAATTCATGACCTGACTACGAGGTACTGCAAAAACAACAATGTGATGGAAGGAATGCTTCAATTAAGCTGAGCCACTGGAAATTGTTCTGGGCCGCATTCTAGCCATTGTTTCTTTGCCCGCTGTGCAATTCTAGACAGGAACCTGCCTTATGCTTCAATAGGAACAGTCCAGCCAGAACTGCCAGGCCAAGTCCACTCGAGATGGGAGCACAGGCAACCCGAGTCCGGTTTCGACCAACTTAGGTTGCATCAGTGAGGTACATCTTGAGTCCTATGGCACAGTGAGCACAGGACACACATATGGGCATACCCATCCCAATTAGGGCGTCTACTGCAAAAACAACAAGTTGATGGAAGGAATGGTTCAATTAATCTCAGCCACTGGCGAATGCTCGGGCCGCATTCCAGACCTTCATTTTTTTGCCCACTGTGACATTCTGTTGTTGTTGCTGACTACAAGGAAACTGCACATCGACTAGGACTATGACCATGAAATCACAAACATTTCTACTAATACTAGATAGCACAGACTCTTTGGATTGACCCTCGCACCAAAATAATTAAATATTCCAAACCCATACACAAACTGCTTACCACACAGAAGGATCGTATTCCTAACGCATACCTCAGAGAACACAGATCTCCAACTAGAGATTGCAACACATTGATACGAACCAAGGACAGCAATAAAGCATGGACGCCGATTCACCAAAATGCCAGGAGAAGCGAAAGTGACATCATATGCCCTTTGACTCTCTATGATCATAATGACATGTCAGGAAGTGACATCACGTGACCTTTGACTCTGATTTGTGATAGAACTAGTGAAAGTGCATTGAAACATGGGACATTGCAGAAGCTATCATCATAGATTATAAACTATGTTAAATATACTAAAATACTTTGAAATTTCAGTTAATTAACACTATTAACTATAATTAACCCAAATGTTATCCAATTGTTACCAAATTACTCCAGGATAAAAAGATAAAATTGCATATGGAACCAGAAATGAATATGAAAAGATGTTGATAAATACTGCTGTAGTTTGCAAAATTGCATGCCAGGTTGACAGTGGCAGCATGTGTTGCTTCAGACTGCAGTGGGTCACCGCAGCAGTAGAGTCAGAGACTCTGCCACTGCTGCTGGTGATCATATAAAGTGGTAATAGTGACAGTGTGCATGTAGTAATCTAGTTCTATGTAGTGTACAGGCTGAATACACAGGTGAAACAGAGATAGGAGCAGAATGGGCCATAACATCTGGTGTCTCATGGCCAGTAATTCAGATTAACAACATATTTATTTAATGTCCATTCAGGCTTTCTTGACAGATATACTTTAAGTAATACATGGAAAGATGCTGGGTGCAGACGTTAATCAATACAAATGTCTTGAAATGAAATAGATATGTAGCTGCCTTTCTTATCCCATATCCTAACACAGACACTCCTCCAGTACTGAGACCCATATGCAGCTTTGCCATGAACCTCCTGACCTGCAGCACCTATTTACTGCTATTCCAGTATTAGGACCTAGGTGCAGTTCTTCCATGTACCTCCTGACCTGAATCTACCACCACTGCTCTTATAGTACTCAGACTCACAGGCAGCTCTGCCATTCACCTCAGTCTTGCAGTAACAATGCATGCACCAACGTGCAGATCTGCCATTACAGCTTATGCTTCATGTGGAGCACCACTGCTATTCTTCCAGTACGGACACCTGATCTGCAACTCTCACCAAAAACTTGTTCTATTATTCCGTACTGGAACACATTGCCATACAACTCACTCGTGACTTGCCAACTTGCTAACCTGGGGGCTGATTACGATCCGCCCGCCACCGTAGCGATGATTGGGACCACCCGCCAGACATGCGGCGGTCCCACCACTGTGATTAGGATGCGCCCGCCATACTGGGGGGCGCATCCTGGGCCTCTAACATTTTAGAAGAGTGTATAATTATTTTATTGTGACATTCACTAGAGTACATTTTCAACTCAGAAATTATTAGACAAGTATAACTGTCCAAAATGATTAAATGTATTTTTTTAAACAATTTCTTACAGTACAGAATCATTATTCTACCAAATTATACCAAATGAGACAAAGTTTTTTCCCCCCAAAAGCTGGAACTACCTTCTAGGAATAATGATGCTGGCTGCGAGTGCAGCAGCTTTAAGTCATGACAAGATGAACAAGCTATTGTCCATCAAAGCTGTCAAGTGACCTCATCATGTGTCATTGTCAGCCAGAACTGCTTTTTAGCCAATATATTGTTGCATTCTGGGTGATGTAGGTTTGCTTCTCATTACAAGTTTGGTGGGTTGGCTAAAATGCCACGAATGGCTGAAAGCATCAGACATGACAGCGTCCGCACTTTATATAATTAGGTTGCTAAACTTTACTAGGGTAGGGTGCTGTGGAAGGTGGTTCCGTTATGGAATAAACTGTGCTTAAAAATCAAACAATGTAAATAAAAGTGTACATGTGACTTTTGTAATCATTGTATTCATTTCTGAGCGGACAAACATATTGTGTTTTCAGAACATGAACTTGTGGAGCTTATTGTCGTTCTGGCCTGTAAAGAGGTGGCAGGATTGACGAGTGATGAATTCAGATGAGTGGCTCACACCAAACTGCTCTGGTGAGTGTGTGCAGCACTTGTGGCCATACTCCTCCCTTCCTCTCAATGTCTCAATTCCTCACCTCTCCAGACTGTTCATTGACGCTTTCAACTAAAGCATGAGGCAATAATCTGTGCCAAAAATAAAACTATCATATATTACTTAACACATCGCCATGTTATTGGCCCTGACTGGAGGAATTTTCCTGGGTACATAACCTTACATGAACACGATTCACTGCATTTAGAGACCGACAGCTGGCAGACACTCACTTCCGAACCAATTCTCTTCAGGATGACAGAGGTCAGTCTTAAAGCTAGACTTTCACATAATAGAACCAAATTTGCCTTGTAGTCTGTAGATGAGGGACTAGCAGAGGTCTTGTTAGCGGACTGGACAGATTCGGCATTTGAAAGAAGCACCACAACTCTGCGAAGGAGTGGGTCACAGGTAGTACCCTCTCAGACTGAGAGAAGGAAGAAGGGAACAAAACTTTCTGAAATCCAGGAGCATAGCTATCAATAGTGCAGCAGGTGCTCTGGCACAAGGGTCCAGAGGCCTGAGGGGCCTCATGAGACTGATTACCGCTGTACTTTACAACTCACACATTGTTAGAGGGCCCATTTTAATTGCATGCACTGGGGCCCTTTACACCATTGCTACACCTCTGCTGAAATATTGTGTAAATAAAAGCACTACAGACTGTCCAGTGCTTAATTTGTAAAATAATATGTGCTGACACCCAAAGTGTTCTTCAGTAGCATGCATCCAGTGCTTCGAAATTTCAGGCTTGAGGAATTGCAAGGCTGTCTAGTCTTGATTCCACATCATGCCTCTTTCATCCACTATCAGACAATCCCTGCCACTTTACCACAATCTGGCAGATTGTTTTTATTCTCTACTTTATCCCATCGTCACTGTTTCTTTCTCTTTTTCCTTCTTTCCCCCTTTTCTGCCCTTCTGTCCTTTATTCTGGACAAAAGTCTGATGCTGAAAAATAAGTCCTGGTCCCCAAAAGTGAGTAACGGTGGGCACCACCTGCAACCACCGGCTCAAATTAAGGACTGACTGCGTACACAATAACCACAGTAATTGTGGAAGTTCAGAATGTTTGCACAAGGACAGCAATGGACACCTGAAATCTGAACTCCACCTATACCGACCAGTCTGGAGTGAACTTATCTGATAAGGATATCGCATTATTGAACTTACTTTTGAGGGTGGCAGTTAAAGTTATTTTGCTAGAATGGAAAGCACTTATAGTGTCTCCTTTCATTCATAGTAGGCATGAGTTACCTACCTTAGAAGTACACACACAAAGTATGGCAATTTCCCCTGTACCTACTGTTTCTTCACAGTCACTTTGGCTCACTCTTGATAAATTTGTGTCCAAGGCATAGTGACCCGCTCATAACATACGTTTCTACTACGTGTAAATGGAATATCCAGTCTTGCCATAATGACTTTTTCCCCATTGCGTTTTTATTTCCTTTTTCTCTTTCTATATTTCCTTTTTTGTCTTTCTTCTTTTTCTCTTTTTTCCATTCCTTTTTTCCCCACAGACCTTCCATCCTTTACTTTATTTCTTTCTTTTATCTTTCTTTCATCTATTTTCTTCCTATTTTCTTTTCTATATTGAAATGCAGATCTCATTTTGCTGGCCCATCATCTCTTTATACCAGTTCTTATTTACAATGCCTCCTCCCTCTTAATTACGTGTTATTCTTCTTACTATCAAGCTCTTAAATCTTTCTTCGTCACTGAGCGTAATTGTGGATTATATGTTTGGATACATAAGAAATATTGTTGTTCATATGTTATGACTTTTACTTATGGCGCCATTTGGTTGATTTCCTACCCATACATTTTATCGATTATTGTTGAAGTTCCTCACTGTGCTTGATATTTCCTTACTAGATTGTGGCCTGTGATATACATATATATATATGTGTGTATGTATGTGTGTGTGTGTATGTGTATATATATATATATATATATATATATGTATATATATATATATATATATATATATATATATATATAATCTAAACAAGAGGTTGCCGCTCCGGTGGAACGCACTCTCCGGAGGTCTGGCCAAAAACAGGGCTGCTCACTCAGTACATCTCCCCACATGTGCGCCGCCTACGCGTTTCGGGATACCTCCCTTCCTCTGGGCAGCATTCGCACAAAATGAAAGGCACCAGCCTCTTGTTTAGAAAATATATATATATATATCTATATATACGAGAAGCTCTTTTTCCATTGCCTTTTGTACTCTCCTTATAAAAATTAATAAATATTTTTGGAACAGGAAAGCTCCAGGTCAAGCATACTCGTACTTGGAGCAATCTGTGCCTGGAAGGCCCGAGAAGTGTTGCTAGGTAACACCTCTGCTGTTCTGGCTGAATTTTAATAGTTGCAATTTGCAACTGTTATAGTGCGCTGCTGCCACGATCAGGTCCTGTTTTCTGAACTGAGGAGCCTTTTTCTCATTAAAATATCCCTGTTCCTCTAATCCTGGTGCTGTCTTTTTCCCTCAGGGGCCAGGAATCACCAGGGCATTTCCAGGGGTCACACGGGAACTTCCAGTGGTTGCAGCTGCGACCCCCAAATGATACCCATGCAATAAAGAAGTGATTTTGTGCGCAGTGGCCCTGAAGCCTGCCCAACTTTTTTTTCAAAAAGCAGATGTAGATCCTACTTCCCTCACTGGCCTAAAAATGATTCAAAGGAAAGGCAGAGGATGTGGTGCAGCGGCCAGAGCTGCCGACTCGGGAGCTTGGGATCTTGTTTAGAGTCTTGGCGTTGGCTCAACATCCTGTAATTCTGAGCAAATCACTTAATCTCCCTGTGCCCATGGACAGCGCCTGGATACCCTCCAAGGTGATAAGCCGCGCTATATAAATCTACAAATGTAATTTAATTTAATTATATATCATGAATAAGGTTCATTCTATCCTTTAAATCCTACTGTAATTAAGCTAACTTGTGTAGTTTTTAACATTATCAAAAGAGTAATAAAGCACTACCAAATTCACATGGTGGTGAGCTTGAAAATTGATAAATATGATATGAAGAGAAGCAGTGGGATATATTATGTTTAAAATACTTATATTAAAATGCAAATACAGAAGTCTCCACTAGAATTATAACTCAGTTAAAAAACAAAATGCTAAATTGATGTTTCAGTAAAGGACCTGTTCACGTGGTTTATTATTGTTCTCTGGCCATACCAGACCTAAAATGCCAGTCCCCTTACCTAACGTTTGAATCTCATGCAATGTGCTACACATTATTTTTTTTAAAGAATAAGAAATGTAAGGACTCCCTTATGCCAGAGCGAATGAGAGCGACAGAATGAGTACGAGTGAAAGAGAAGCAACCCCTTTAATATTCACAGTGTTCCTTGGACTCTTTGAGGCACAATTAATTAATTTTCTGCATAAATGGTGAGGATGTTTTTGTGAGGGGCCACTCTAATACCTAAACAGGTAAACCACACCAACTAGGACTCAGGCTAGAATTCCCGTACTCATTTTCTATACTTACCTGGTCCAGTCACTGGAAGAGGTTGGAATAGAACCTTGTTACATGGCGATGAAAGTTATAAGTGTGAATTTGAGTTGAGTTGCAACACTTGCCCTGTCTTTAAATTAGACAATTACCAAGTTGTGTAAAGATGGTAAGAACTCATGCACATTTAAAAACCAAATTCATGCGTCTGGTTATTTTGACAGAGAATGTACTCTTGATAAATATCATTACCTTGCCTCAACAGATGTAGCACATATTTTCAAAAAGAACTCCAAAATGAATTACAATCGCTCTTTTTATAGCTAACTTTAAAGTGAGGTGACATCAGTAGTCTGCGCCCTCACTCCAAAATTTGTTGCAGCACGCTGACTTGTAAACTCATCTACCATACTGAGTTTCAGTATTCATTGCTACTAAACCATCCCCTGTTGTTCCTATACAGATGGACAGTTCACTGACAAAATATCGAAACCACAAATATTGTGGGACATAAATATTGTGTCAAAAATATTGAGCACAAAATATTGTTATCCTATACTTATAATGTAATTAACAAAAATATCGTTATACACTAATATTGAACACAAAAATATAATTTTTTAATATAAACATAGTTAAACATATTAACGTTAAACAGTAATTTAATGGAATTTAAATACATCTAAATAATTTAAAATTATATTTAAACGTAAAACTTATTTTTAAAAACTCATATATATATATATGTACATAAATATGAGGATATGCTTATTTAAACATATATAATTTAAAATTATTATTAAAATAATTATTATAATTTGTTACAATTTACATTGTTTTTGTAAACTTAAAAAAAATAACAAATAAATTTATACACTCCAGTCACTGCAACAGTAGGGAAAATGTTGGATTGCGAAGGGGCAAAACGTACTATTCCCACTACAGTCAGTGCAACAGTAGGGTAAGCATTAGACTCAGAAGGGGTAAAAGGTAAAATTGACAATTTCCACTCCAGTCTGTGCAACAGTAGTGAAAGTGTTGGATTGCGGAGGGGTAAAATTCACTATTCCCACTCCAGTTGGTGCAACAGTAGGGTAGGCATTGGACTCAGGAGGGGTACAAATTACTATTTCCACTCCAGTCGCTGCAACAAAAGCATTGGGTTGCGGAGGGGTATAATTTACTATTCCCACTCCAGTCTGTGCAACAGTAGGGAAAGCGTTGGGTTGCGGAGGGGTTAAATTTTATATTCCCAATCCAGTCTGTGCAACAGTAGGGAAAGTGTTGAACTCAGGAGGGGTAAATTTACTATTCCGACTCCAATCTGGGCAACAGTAGGGAAAGCGTTGAACTAAGGAGGGGTAAAACTTACTATTCCCGCTCCACTCTGTGCAACAGTGGGGTGTTGGATTGACGAGGGGTAAAATTTACTATTCCCACTCCAGTCAGTGCAACAGTAGGAAAAGGGTTGGACTCAGGAGGGGTAACAGTTTACTATTCCCACTCCAGTCTGTGCAACAGTAGGGAAAGTGTTGGATTGCGGAGGGGTAAATTTGCTATTCCCACTCCGGTCTGTGCAACAGTCGGGAAAGGGTTGGACTCAGGAGGGGTAAAATATACTATTCCCACTCCAGTCTGTGCAACAGTAGAGAGAGAAAGTAGTTCACTTCAAGCAAATAAAATATTTTAACAACTACATTAAATAACAAAAAATATAAATAATCAAATCTAAAATATATATATATACATTTTTATAATAAAAAACTTATTTATGACAATGTTTAATAAATATTTTAAATCCAAACAAATAATAATAATACAATTAAAATACCACACTACATTTTCACTATTATAACAGCCAACAAATATGTTATTCACAATTAAAAAGCATAACCTATTTAACACATAACATAATAAATAACACAATTTGTAAACAATACATAACTATTTTAATGTTTATTACTTAAATAACTTCCTACCCTATACCTCTACAAAGTAACCAACACACACCTAAAATATATCTTAAAATTATAATAGTTACATTTTACAAAATTAATTATCAATTAAACAATTAATAGTAATTAACTAATAATAACCTAATTATATTTAATTAACTGCCCACCCTTTACCCCTACAAACACAACCTGCTCCTCATACATAACTTAATAACATTTTTAATTCCACAATTTACATAATTATCAATTAAATAAGTATTCATAATTAACATTAATTATTGTAATTAATTTCCTTCACACCCTTTACCCCTACAAACACCACAGCCCACACCAAAAATATAAATAAACAAATAAATGAATTACGAAATTTACATATAAATTAAATAATTAATACTAATTAAAAAATAATTATTAAATCAATATAATTAAATTACTTCCTACCCAAAACCCCAACAAACCTCACAACCTGCACTAAACCTTAACGTAATTAAAAACATTAATTACACAATCATCAGCATTAATGACACAATTAACATAAATAATTATCAATTAAATAACTAATATTAATTAATTATAATTTATTTACTTCCCATCCTGTACCCCTATAAACCCCACAACCTGCCTCGGCACTAGATATACAAATAAACAATTAAATTAAATTTAAAAACAACTAAAAATTTACAAACTATATTAAAAAACATTAACAAAAATTATACAATTTATAACATATACAATTAAAATATATACCAAAATACATACAAATAATAAAAAAGATTTTATAACAACAATATTTTTTTAACAATATTAACAACATAGATATTTTTAACCTCGATATTAACAACATAGATATTTGTGACATCGATATTTTGTCTGAATACCGAGATGGACATATCTCCTTGACTCAAGTTGGATTTGGACATTTCAGGTCCTTTTAAGGTTCCTGGTGAAAGTCCGAAGTATGCTGTAGTAATTGTTGATTATCTGTCCAAGTGGTCTTAGTTGCGTTCATGAACAACACTGAAACCCGCACCATTATTAAAGTTTTGCTAAATGTTTTCAGCCAGGAAGCCTATCCCACTGAGTTGGTTACTGATCATGGGAACCAGTTTGTTTCTGAGGAGATGAAGGAATTACTGGGTGAGTGCGCTATACGTCATACCCATGCTTCCTTCTAGTAACAGATTAGTAAAACGATTTAATCGTACACTAAAGGATCAAATGCAGTTAGCACTGGTCAATAAGCTAAATTGGAAACATGTCATGAGGTAGATGTTATGGAGTATACGTTCTACACCTAGTGAGACTACTGGCATGTTAGCATTGATTATTCTAAATTAGGAAGGTTAGTAGATGTCAGAGAGAAAATCATGAACAGCTATCTAACAATGAGGTAAGAGTGAGAGTGGGCTGTTGGATGCGGATAAAGAAACCAGGCCATGTGCCCAAATGTGAATTGGGGTATTTTCCTCCAATACACGTGGTATGCATGTGGCTACATGCAGTATATACAAGTGATGGTCGTGTGTGAAACAAGGACAGACTCATATTAATTCCAATGACAAAATTGATATGATACGCCCGACATGAAAAGCCTGTCAGAAACCAACATCCTAATTCCGACGGCGGAAACACCGTCCATAGGGGATTATGTGAGCCTCCGACTGGTCGACGGGCTCCTTGGTCCCGTCGGAAGGCAGTCGGTCTGACTGGCCGGTTTAAACTCCGACCGCCTACAATGTTATTAGGCGGTCGGACTTTGATCCATGGATGTTGGTCGAAGGCTTTTGACCGACATCCTAATGAGCCCAAGAATGTCTCATGTAATCTCTGCAGTGGCACTATTTTAGCTATTCCTGTATTTTATACTGTTATGATGAAATATAAAGAATAATATTAAAATCTCATGAATTCACACTGGCTAACAACAATACTAACATAGTAGCCCTGAAAGTAACACATTATTTTCATGACGTGGTTATAAAGTGTATTGATAAGCAAAGCAAAGATGATATAATTGACTGCCTGTTTATGGCACAGGGCACCCATGTATTATGGTCTTAATCCTTCAGACTGCCGGCTTCTCTCTTTCCAATCAGTGCATCTGCATGAATTGTAAATACGTCCTGGAGGAGAGGACGTATTTACAATTATTACTGCCCATCCTAGAATTCTGGTTGGAGAAATGTAACTGGCAAAACTCTTTTCTTGCAATGATGGCCGGCGGAGATATGGTGTGAGTGGCTGGACTGCAAACTGGTCATTTTCAGGCTGGATAGCTTGGTGAGAGGGAATGGTAAGTTTGCTAGTAGGGTATCTCCTTATGTAGTCATAGGCGATGAAAAAGAAGAGAATCATCCTCATTGGAGCGGCTGAAAATGAGATTGTTGGTCTGACTCACAAACACATTGCTGTGAGCATATATGGGTATGGTACCAGATTGTGTAGTCAGAATATTGTCTGACATAAATATAGTCTCATACATTTTTTCTTCAATTATTCCGCCTATTGCATCTACATCAAGCAGGACAACATTTTTGAAAACGATATTTAGGACACAATATTTATGTGAGACTATACTTTTGTACAAGATATTCGGATATACAACTGCAAGTATGACTTATACTTGGCTTTCTCCTAATTTACAACTGAATTTTTTTGAGTAAATCATACCTGCTTGTGGAAGAAAACTTTGGGACTCCGGCCCAATCTTAACTCTTTAAAAAATAAGTTTTTAGTTTTTCTCACCTTGAAAACAAGACGGGACGGTCATAACTCCATCAATGCACTGAGTTGTGACTGTGTATGCACAATCGTTTTTCTTGTCTTTACAGTAAAACGTGAGTTGTTCTGTGTGACGAATCATCCGTGGTTTCATATCTTGAAGTTTCACTTTCTTTCCAAAGTAGAGGACGACACCCCTCTTAGGTGATATCTGGCATGCGGCTAGAATACAAGAAAAAACAAATGGGAGTCATTTTGTTAAAGGGAGCCACTGAATACTAACTCGCTAGAATCTGAGTAAATGCCATGCTGCTGTCTTTTTTAAAATTATTTTTTATTAATTGTTCAATTTTTAAACCCAAGCAGCTCAGGATGTGTTACATCATTTAGATTGTAAGTCAGTTAGCTCAGGCTCATGAACAAATATTTATCTGTCAATGGTTGCATTTCAGCCAGTTCTCATACATCAAAGGAGGGGGGGCATAGGCACAGAGAGTAGATGAGGAGGGGAAAGGGAGAAACTACCTGTTCTTTATATTCAGCTAGTTCCATGATATTTTTCCTGTTTCTCCCCTATGTTTTTATATTTCCTTGTGCTTCCTCTACGTTCATAGATACTCTTTTCAGCTGACATTCACCAATCCGTACTGGTTTTGTAGAACTGGAACTGGAACATCTTTGCTACTCAAATGACTTGTTATGTCTCTCTGGGCAACGATCAGTCCCATATTACAAAACTTGTGGCTGTATTTGGGAGGGTTCCCCTCCGGCCATGATCCAGGTATAAAGAATTTGGGATCTGTTCCCATCAGGACTTGTGCTACTTGCACCATGGGCTCTTGCACCCCTGAACAGAATCTTTCTTTTTGGGGGCAGGCACAAATCGTGTGAAAAAACATAAGGTTCCCACTTAGCCGCAGCCCAATGGTGGCTCCTCCACTAAGGCTAGATGTATAAGGGTAGCGCGGGGGAAAAGAACTATGAGTAACATGTGGGGGACAATGGGAAGATATATATACAAAAAGGAGAGCAGGGAGCTGAGAAAGGTCCAGTACCTGAGCTTCTAAAACGTAATCAGTAAATCAAGAAGATACTGTAGGGGAGCTAGGTTGGAAGTGGATAACCCAAGGGAATCCTTGTGATTATTTCTTGGTGCCCTCACACATCCAAATGGATGTCATGCTTCATCATAGGGTGTGCTCCTCATTGGGCCGGCACTGGAATGCCCTACTGGCCCATGAGAGGGCTCTTTATTAGAGATCTTTTTAGTTTTAAGCCGTAATGATGATAGTGTGCATGAGGGTGTGGAATATGTAGGGTGGAGGCAATGTGGATAATAAAGGTTGGGCAAAGGGTTGTTGGAAAAAAGGGTGCAGTGGATATGGGGGCTCCTGGAAGCTGGGGTGCCACATCTGTGGGTGAACCGAAAATGGGGTCATTGGTGGTGGTGCTCTCCGTTGGTTTCATTACTCCCCCAACTGTTGTTGCTGGAGGAGCTGCTGAACAAGTTGCGTATCTTGCTGGAGGTAGTTGAACAATCATCTGATGAAAGTTCCCCAAAGGGAGATTGGAAATCCTCCTTTGTATATGGAAACATTTTCTCCTTTTTAAATCTTTTGTAGCTTGGATATCATTTGTTGCATAAGATAATCTTTTATTTGGGTGTTAAGTTCTGCCAAATGTGACAGGAATGCTATAATACTAATTCCAGCTTTTAGGGCATTCTCAGCTGTATTGATTTTAATGATCTGTGCTTAAGATAGTTGCTTGGCAGTATTAATGTTCAAGATAAGCCAATCGTGTGTGCACTTCCACGTGATTTGGGACCCTTCCCGTCTGAATATGAATAAAAGAGGCGGGGTGCAGAGGTTACTAAAAGCCCATTTGGTGCTACGTTGGCTCTGAAATATTCTGTCATGATAGCCCATGCATGGCTATCTTCACCTGTTGTTTTTTCAAGGCTGCAATACAGTTCCAGTAATCTTTGTTACTACTAGTTGGGGTGCTCCCATCTGCCCCTAACATGGAAGGTGTTCTAAGGATTTCTGTTATAATGTCTTCACCAAAACTAAGACCTTGGTTGTCATCCATCTTAAAATTATACCTGAACTGGTATGTGTACTGGGCTCGAAAGATAATGTAGATAAGCCACAAAATAAGGTATTTTTTCCTAAATAGGGAAGTACCCGGCACTACACATTCCTCTTCAGGTGTAGGGTAGGGATCTTTTAGGTCCCGAAGAAACGCCATGGATCCGGCTAGACCATAAGGCGTGAAACATGTCGAACACGTTGATATGTTAAGCTACCTGGGCCCATTGAGCTCTTATGATATCCTTCTTTTCATTGTTTTTATCCCTGCCAAGGAAACCATCATATTAAAATAATACAGTATCTCTTGGATAGTTTTAACTCGGTTTGCATAACCACTTTATCTACACTGCCTTCACCCTATACATTCCACACATTTCACACCTTCACACACACTATCATCATTACGGCTTAAAACTAAAAAGATCTCTGATAAACAGCCCTCTCACAGGGATCGTAGGGCATTGCAGCACCGGCCTGACGAGGAGCATGCCCAATGATGAAGCATGACATCCATTTGAATGTGTGAGGGCACCAAGAAATAATCACAAGGATTTCCTGGGGTTATCCACTTCCAACCTAGCTCCCCTTTCTCCTTTTCTCTAGCAACAGTACCTCCTTGATTTACGGACAACAAGAAGAGCCTACTACAACCGGCGGTACGCCCAAACAGTGTATACCGAGGAAACCTCTAGCATATGAGGTGGCTAGGTTCTGGGGTGTAGAGCGGTGGCCTGTATGCCCAAAGAGCCAGGAGGTGAGCCCAGTAGGTCCAATGGGGACAGTGAGGAGGCCCCAAGCCCACCTCAGATGATCAGTGGATGAAGCGGGTGAGCAGAGGCTGCAGGGGGGAAGCGCAAAGGGTGGGATCACTCTCAGGGAGCAGTGGTGAGGCCCTGGTGCTCATCGTGTCAAGTGATGGGGTATGAAGTGATTTAACACACAACAGCATTGGCCAAACACAATAATGATGATAGAATTAGTATCAAGTCTGACTGCAGATCTTGCTGGTAAAGATATTTCAAACAAAGGAAGGATCAAAGGAGAGGAGTCAGATAAGATTGTCCACTGTCTGAGGGGTCACTTTCAGAGGGGTTTGAGAGCAGTCTTGAGAATCATCAGAGGGAAGAGGTCATTGCCAGTGGTGAAGATGGGCAGACCTCTCTTATCATCAGTGGTGGAAGCGTTAGTCCTTGTAATGTAAGAGTTTAGCCAGCATGGGGCGTGGAGGATTCCCAGGGGGAGATCGGCAAGCAGGTACGCGAAGCGCCCTCTCCAAAGAAGGAGAAGAAGGAGGTGAGCTCCAATGCCGGGGCATAGGATTTGAACCAGACCTCCAAATACGCTATTGGATCCAGGCCCTTGACTGTCTCAGGCAGTCCCAAAAGCCACACATTACTTCTCTGTGAGCGGCCCTCAATGTCTTCCACCCTACCATCAAGTTGGTAGACTCTTTCCCACAGGTCCCGGATGGCACTTTGGTTTTCAGTTGCCAGAGGCTGTATAGTAGCTAGTGTTTTTTCCCCATCCGACATTTTGTCAGAGAGTTTGCGATGGTCGTCACACAAAAAGCTCATTTCAGTAGCCAGGGTAGCTAGCATGGTCTCCCTAGAGACCCGGGAGTGTTCAATGGCAGCCATCACTTAATCTAGCTTGTCCGATGAAGACAATTGTGGAGTGGATTCCAATTGTGGAGTGTCCAGAATGGTGGAGGGTTGCCCTGTAGCTGCTGAAGGTACAGCAGATGTAGTGGAGTGCAGTCTGCCCATGTTGAGTACCACCACGTGGACATTGCCTTGTGATCTGTGATAGCAGTAGGATGGAAGTCAGAGAGGTGTGTGAAGGTCTGCCTTTTCTGACACTGAAATGAGGCAAGTTGATAATCCGTGGTTGCTTCTCCCCATCAGAGCTGCAGGTGGCACCAGTGTGTGTGGAAATTGTGGACTTGTACTAGGGGGAGATTTCAAGTGGAGAGTGGGGGGGACTCAGACTGTTGGGTCCACAGGATGTTGTGTGGTTGACCGTAGCGCCAAGTGTAGGCCCTCAAAAGCTATCCAGTAACAATTGTAGAGTGCGTATTCCCCACACGTCACAAAGTCAGTGCCAAGGTAGGGAGTCCAAATATGGAGCCTATTACCTGGCCCCGGTTGGCAAGCGGTAGATGCAGAATAGGCCCCTCTCGGTTAAGGGCGAAGGGGGTAATTGTGATGTAGGCCCCAGGTCCTGGCAAGGACAGTCAAGCTACGGAAGACAGAGGGAGGCTGTAGGTAGGCACAAATGGGTGGGAATGTAGCTCACTGATGCGGCATGAAATAGAGCAGAAAGCTTCGGGTCAAGCAGCGTCTCATGCCCGGGATGCAGACAGGGCTCCCCTCTCACACGCGCCTCAAGGCCAGCATTGAAGCGAGGGGATAACACAGATGTGGTGTGTTAAGGGGAGATGCCCTGCTTCGTGGATGCTGCTCAGCCTGCAGGCCTCTCCACACAAGCTTGTCTGGGTGTAGCGTGGCCCTCGCTGTAATGTACTGTAGCTACCCCAGCTGAGTCAAACAGAACACATGAGGGCCGCTGCGATGGAGGGAAGGTCGCCAAAGGAGGCTCAGTGATGAGGAGGATAGCTGCCAGGGGTGGTCTGTAGAAATACCCCCGGCGCGTCTCGCTACTGATGCTGGAGTGGGGGGGTCACTAATGAAGATATGGCTAGGCCTCAGGAGGGCTGCACCACGCCCAGTACACCTCAACTAGCTGCCAGTTATCTCACAGCAACTTCCCCCACGATCAGGGGGTTGATAAGGCCTGCCCACATGCGCCTCGACGCTGGTGCCGCAGTGGGGAGGGGATCAGTAAAAGTGGCATATAGGTGGTAGGGGTGGCCTGCGATGAGCTGCCGTCCAGGCCTCAAGGCAGATAACCTAGCACCGAGGCCTCGCCACTGGGCCCATGTGCGCGTCCCAACTGCTGTGCCGAAGTGGGAGGGGGCAAACTCAGCGTAGTGAGGGGATGAGGAAGAAGACCCCCGCGTGCACCTCGATGCCAGTGCCGAAGGGGGTCAGCACAAATGATGCTTTGGCAGTAAGATCGGCTCATTAGGCCCGAGGTCTTCTGCAGCTCAACAAGCCCCCTCAGGGCAGATAATCCGTCAGCGCGCCTTCACCTCTGGGCCCCCGCGCATGTCCCGACTACAACGCCTAAGCAGCGGGGGGCGATTACAGTGCAGACAGAAGTTTCAATAAAGGTTAAGGAGCCCCCCGCACGTGCCTTGATGCCGGTGCCGAAGCAGTGGGATGGCAGCTCTGGTGACACGCTGACTGTAGGGGCGGTCCGTTAGGCCCCTTGAGGAACCGCAGTTCATCAAGCCCCCTCAGGGAAAATTATCCCTGCCGCAATCTCACCTCTAGGCCCCCGCACACGTCCCGATTGCGAGGCCGAAGCGGAGAAGCCCAGGTTCAGTACAACATTGGGCACGGGGGCGCCACACCGGCACAGGGGGAATACTGGTTGGCAGGCGGCCTTCAACAGTGGTCCACCCCTCTGGGTAAGGCTGGAGGGACTCCCCCACATGTAACCCAACTCAGACGCCAAGGCGGTGGGTCTATGCAGGCATCAAGTGGACACAGGGGGCACCCGGCTGATGTAGCTGAAAGTGGCCGCCCATCGGACCCCCCTCATCTGTGGCTCACCTGAAGATCACAAGGGTCCCCACCTCCCTCTGTCACGCCTCACCGCGGCATGGTGAATAGGGGGTCGCAACCTTGTGCCCCCAGGAAGTGGATGTGAGTCCTGGAATTGAGGCGGAGGGCCCGGGTGATGTCGGGGCAAGTAGCTCCAGCCCTGTGGATACAACCTCTGCGTCCCGCCCTGCAGGTCAGAGGCCATCGGGATCGATCACGTGGTCCTTGGGAACAGCGGCAGCCACAAGCAGGTAGGGCAGTAAATAGGGGGATAGTCTGTACCCCCATGGTCCTGACGCAAGGCCCCTGGCTAGGATTTATTCCAATTGACAGGCCGACAAACGTAGCTTCAGTTAGTAACATCCGCAGTCTTGGCTGGCCTGCATGGCTACCCTGTTACTGGCAGTTAAAGCTCACACCTTGGCCTACCTTTCTTTAGTCTCTCTAGTCAGGTTGGCTTCCAATTCAGAGGGAGGGGAGGAACTGATTAGAACAGGTTTAGGGGGTGGACAAGGGATTAGCCGCTACACACAGGTTGGCACTGGGTATAATGTGGACCTCACAGACCTCTTCTCATAACATTCCTGGACCTGTGAAGAATCAGAAGAAGGACTGCCCTGCTTTCTGAAGAATCTGAAGGAAGACTGGACCTGCCTGCCTTGGACCAAGGTTCCCAGAAGATTTTGGTAGTTATCCCGGTTACCAAATAAATTGGAGCAAGTCCTTGCTATTTGTGTTGGCAGGAGAAGTGCATACTTTATCGACCACTGGGAGTGCACTATCGAGTAGGAACAAATTCAAATATCTGGGAATGGTGATCCAGCAAACGGAACACAAATTCAGGTACGATAATTTGACTCCCCAGCTGCACAAACTGCGGAGCGACATGGCACACTGGAGAATGCTGCCACTCTCACTGATGGGACATGTAGCCATCTTTAAGATGATGGCATTGCCACGCTTAATATATGTCCTGCAAAACACCCCATACAGAATACCAACTGGGTTCTTTCAAAAGATAGATTCAGAGATACGACAACTGCTATGGGACGGGGGAACCCTCGAATAGCGCTCAGAAAGCTATAGAGAGGCCCGTACGACGGCGGGATAGCGGTCCCAGATATGCGTAAGTACTATTGGGCGGCACAGCTGGTCATGCTGAATGACTGGAACTTTGCTGGAAGAGAGGAACCGGCATATCGAGTAGATCATTGGGCAATGGGACAGAGAGGTTACCTGGAAGCTTTACATAGTAAAGGAACTATGGGATGACTACCGACACACACGCACACTACAGTCAGAATATGGAGAAAGGCGACCAAATTTCTGGGCTGGGATTGCAAATTAATGGAGCGGACCCTCCTGTGGGACAGTGACCTTCTGAAGGAGGTTCGAGAGCTAAAGGGATTTCGCGCATGGGCACTCCTGGGTATTGAATCTCTGGGAGACATTTGGAAGGGTCAAGAAATGGTAGATTTCCAGAGACTGCAGGCAGAATACCAAATGTCAGACACCGAGAAATTTCGATACATCCAATTGAAACACGCCCTAAAAGCACATATAAAACTGGGAGAGCACATACCAGAATATACACCGCTGGAAGACAGACTCCTAGCGGACCCAATAGCGGAAAAGGCAACCTCCCTAATATATAAAAAATTACTGAATAATACCCCAGACCCGCTAGTGGCCATGAGGGGCAAGTGGGGGGGAATGTTGGGATCCTAGAGGAGGACGACTGGCGGGAAGTCATACAGAGTCAAACAGAAGTAGCTATGGTAGTTAGGATTACCGGCCTCTTGACTATGTTAAGAATAATAATTAGGTTTTATGGGGATCTAATTTGGAAACATAATTAATAAGTTGTTTATGTGTTATATTTGTATGTGTATATGATTGTAATTTTGTATGTATGTGTTTTTGCAGCCAATGAAGCTCCAATGAAGAAACAAAATGCTTTGGCTGGGCAGGTTGAATCTATGAATTTTAAAGATGTATTTTGTAAATGAAGCATTTTATTCATCATAAGACTATAAGAATCTGTCCTGATTATTGCACTCTGAAACTTGAGAATATGAAGGAAATTTGAAGATAATTATCGCTTTATGTGAACTTGGACATCATAACAATTTATTTCCTGGATTGCTTTCTCCTTATTCTAAATGTAGTTTTTGACTTTGGGGCGATTTGGTTGGTTAGAATAGAATAGAATTAGTGTTGCATATGCAGTGTTGTGATGCTTGTTGCCTCGATATGCATTATGTTTAAGACAATGTTTCTCTTGCTTTCTTAAGTGGGTTTCCTGAAGTGATATTATGTAAGACTTCCCTTCCTCAAGATGTTGCCACATTTTAGTTCTCTTATCTGGGGAGTTGCGTCGTTTTGTATTCAATGATATTAATATGTCATTGTTTTGGGTGGGGAAAACAGATACCATATTTTGTGAAATGTTGAAAGGCATAAAGAGTTATTGCAAATGACAAGGCCAGTGATGATTTGGTTACGTTTTCGGACCCATTTGCCCACCTCCCTCTACGCCTCAACTTCTAATTCCCTAATAACCCACACCATAATGTTAGTCAACTTTCACTCAGAACCTTATATATGGCCAGTGTGGTGTTTGGGCACCTCCAGTAGGAGTTAGTCCGCTGTGTGTGATTTTAGTTAATTTGGTCCTCTATGAAGCAATAAACAGACACACTCGACCAGGCCCATCCGCAACCTATTTAGAGTAGCTCTGACCTCTATAAACAGGTCATAAGACTATCAGCAACCTAGGGAGGGTCGCCATTTTGTTCATAATGCTCTCTGATTGTGGACTACTCAGCCCACTATCCGCCTAGTGGCAAGGCCCCCTCCTTGGGTCCATAGTTCACTTTGGGTTATGCCCTTACTGTTTACCACCTCATCTTGTGTTCTTGTTTTTAAGGAGTTTAGTATGGCATCTCAGGTCTCTTCATTTCTGTTCTTTTGTTTTTGACAATGGTTCTCGGTCTCTATTGCACTGTCATCTCCTGCTTTATTTTTGTCATTGTTTGGGTTGTCCTCTAATGTCTTAAATGTGTGCAGCCTTTAGTCTATCTGAGAAGTGGCGAGTCTTTTCCTTGAATTGGAAACAAATACAAAAAGTAAAAGTAAATGTCCATTGATAAATAAAATCACCTTTGTGTAGCTTCTCCGTGATGGGACAAATGTTCTGGTGCCTCATGAGTTTAGCTGTTGCTGTGTCTTGAAAAACTGATACAATAAATTCATCTTTGTGACTCTGGTGTTTTGTAAGGATATCCCTTAGCTTCCTGATATCCCCCGCTGGTCTGGGACGCACTCTGTGGACTCATTCTAGTTGGACTTTGGGATGTTTCTCAATGAGGATTGGTGCAAAAAGGCTGAATAGGAAGACAATGAGATTTGTTCCTTATGCTCACTCTTCTAGACCCCTGATGTTTTTGCATCTCGATCTATTTTTAAGATATACATATTTGAGGGTTGCAGTTTACAAATTAATTTCACGGAATGCAGCCAGCTTACTGTTCTTGATAGGATTGGAAGCTGATATACTATGCATCCAAGAAACTTGGATTGTAAATAATTAGCTAACTAAAGGCTATTTTGTGTTAAGCTGTCCAGTATGCCCAGTCAAGAGGGGCCATGCAAAAGGAGGTATAGTTGTGCTGCTTAGCACTAACTTTAGCTGGATGTATAAAGATTTCTCGCATGATTCAAATTTAATTCAGGCAGTAAAAATAAGCTTTAAAGAAAATCAGGAAAGCATTGATTCGCTTTTGGTCATAAATGCTTACATCCCACCTGGCTCTTATTATACTAACTTGTTGAAGGATATGTATGACTTTATTTCTACTATCATGATAAGAGAGGCCTGTACACGCATAGAACTGGTAGGCGATCTGAATGCTAAAGTCTCTAACCACACCTTAAGGCTCTTTGCAAACGACTCCAAAGAGGAAGCATTAAATATTTCCCCAGCTATTTTTCCTACTAGCAGTAGAGTAGTTAAAAGAGGATTCGTTTCATTTGAAGGCTTAAGGAATGTCGAACTTCTAATTGTAAATCGGAGAATAGAAAATGATACACCGCAAAGGCTACTCATAAATCCCTCTCCGGTGGTTTGATTATTGATTATATAATTGTTTCGTTTGTCACTTTTATTAGGTTATCATGCATGGAAGTTCTAGATAATACATATAATGATTACATGCTAATCTCCTGTGAGATCGACGTGGCCATAATGGAGGTTGAACCCAGGAAACCTAAAGACAAATTAGTAGGGATTAAAACATCTAATGGCAGAATGTATAGGAATGCCAAAGCATCTGTAAAACTAAACGAATCCCTGACAGCATTAGTAGGAGATCAGCAGCTTTCTTCCCCAGACCTGCTGATAATGCATGGAACTTGTGTAAAAACCCTGGTCTCTGCCTGTAAAATAAACAACTTATCCCTTCGGAGGAGACCATATCCGGATCTGGTATTAGGCCTACACAGAGAAATAAATAAACTAGTGAGGGCACAATTCCTGCTTTTCTCAGCAGAATGAAGCAAATTAATCTCCTTAAAGGAGAAGATTCCGGAAAAAATGTACTCTAAGAAAAAAGAAGGAAGACCATAATTGGGTTCAGTTTAAAGAGGCAGCTTTCTGCAGAGATGCCAAAAGATACTGGGAAATAATCTCAGGCAGCTGTGGTTCCAGATCAAAGTCTCTTCAGGTTCCCATAAAAGAAGCAGTATGGAGAACATATCTTGAATAACTTTATTCTGGAAACACTGATTCTGTCTGGCTGCCTCCTCCCCCTACAGTAGCTCCCTCTTCTCCCTCAGTATGTTATGCTCCATCTATGAGCAAGATGTGTGAATTATCAAGAGAATGAGATCCTCAGGGGCAATGGTCCCAGATGAAATACCCATGACAGTCATTAAAAAGGAGTCCTTGCTGTGGGCCTCCTATCTTACACCCCTTTTTAGGTCGAGCCTCGAGTAGCGCGCAAGCGCTGCTTAGAGGCGAAGACTTTTAGTAAGTGAGTTTTGAAAGCAGTCCCAAAAACGCTCGTGCGTCGTGGCTGGCCTTTTTGAGATGGGTACGCGCGGCAAACATGTGTTTCCAATTATCGTGCGCGATAATTGTAAACACATGCCGGCAAAAGGCCATGACGCACGAGCGTTTGGTCAGCTGAGCAGGCTGCCGCGCCGCCTCGCCCCCGCTCCTCTCTTGTTTATTTTATTACCCTCCCGCAGAGCTCTGCTGTGCCCATCTCGAGCTGTGAGCAGGCCTGCTTCCTGTCACTTTAATGAAGGGCGCTTCGGAATTTATAGGTCTCTGGTGAGTGCTGGGTTTGCCAGGTGAGGTTCACTGCGCCTGTGCCCGTTCGATACCAGGAAGTGATTTTGATTGTTTATTGTCACACTTTGCCACCGTTCTTAGCCTCATGCACGTAGCTTCCCTTTTAATGGCTGGTTTATTGCACTGACCTCTGCCGATGTCAGAGCCTTCACAGAAAGTGATGTACACAATTGTAAAGGAGCCCATGTTTATCTTTTGTGAATCATGTGTCAAACATGAATGTATTGCCTTGGGGAAAAATGCTGTATAAAGGTCGCATGTTCTGTTTGTGGGAAAACAGTATTTGAACATCCATCTGAAGTCTTCCAATGTCTCTCCCAACGTCTCTGCTCACACCTGTGCTCTCCTTGGTCCCCACTATCTCTATGTTTTCCCTGGTGAGGGGTTGATTTACTCCCCCCCGCCCGTCTTGCCGGCCGCGACTGGCCGTTGTGCCACCCAAGTTCCGCCTCCTGGGTGGCACAAGCTGTGGTTGGCATTTCTACTTAAGAAGACCAGGAGGCACCAAGAGCTGCAGAAGTTTGGCCTGCAGCTTGCTGATTTAAAGACCTCGGTAAACTTTAAATTACAAAAAATACCTAAGAACGGATAATTATGTAAACACTACAAGGCCACTCACACACTCACGGAACGGACTTAAAAATAAATTGCCATTAATCCGCCTTTTCGGTTACAGACAATAAATATGTGAAGCACTTTGTTCGCGGTCCGCGAATAATAATTAATAAAATCAGCCACACGGCACAGGATTCGATACCTCTCTTGCAACCTTTTCGCTACCATTGATTCGTACAAAAATGGCTGCACGGACCTGCTGTGTGTTAGTAAGTCACTGTTATGCTTTCTGGAGGTTTTAGCGGTATTGATCTCAAACACCTAAGGTCCTGACACAATCAATAGACCCCCAAGAGACACTACCCCATTCCCACTACATATTACAGGACAGACCCAAGACTTCAACACCTCTCCTACGTTGCAGCCTAGAGGCACGGCTTGCCTCTGCTCTATTACAGCACAGAGACGAGAGTACATCACCCCTGGGTGTTGCAACTCAGTGAGACAACGCCATCACCTATCGCATAACAGCTCAGACACGACTGCGACACATCTGTTAAATTACACGACAGACAAGAACGCATCACCTTTGCTACATTACAGCACAAACTAGGACTGGACTGCTGCATTACAGCGACGAGGCAACAGTGCAGCGCTATTTCTGTATTCAGCACTGTCGTGGCTGCATCACCCCTGCTATCACAGCACAGGCATGCCTGCATCACCTCAGCACAGGCATGTCTGCATCACCTCAATCACATCACAACGTGACTGCATTACCTCAGCACAGGCATGCCTGCATCTCCTCTGCTATACTACAACAGAGACACAGCTCCATCACTCTGCTATATAACAGCACAGACATCACTACATGTCTCAGCCCCGAATCCTCGTGGGGCTGACTCAGCCTATCATCTTTCTAAGGATGATAAGACACGTACTCGTGAGCTAAGTAATGCTATTTCCCGTTACTTACAGCCACAAAGCTAGTCAGTATTATTACTTCTCACCCTTCTCACTCACCTGCTGGTGCTTGATCTGCGGTGAAGGGCGCGCGTGGACGCTCAGTGCAAGCGATGCCAGGACACATAGGACCACGTAGGACGAAGAAGGTTTCATAGCTGCCAGAGATTCTCCTAACGCTGCATCCGAAATGGAGGACTACCCTCTGGTGAGCCTAGTCTTGGTCTTTTTTGTCGTCGCAGTAGAGATAAGCCCTATTCGTGTGGCATGGCCTGCAGGGGCCTTCGCATCACGGAGCTAACACGGCACTTCCTGTTCGCGCTCCTCAAGCGGCCAAATTACAATTAGTTTTGCAAGCAAAGCTGTCCTCGTGCCAATCGCCGTCACCTTGTACTCGGTCTTTGCGTGGTAAAGTGTGATTCGGGCTCATGATCTAGGCGAGGTGTGACTCAATGCTTCTAATCTCTAGTCATCTATCTAGTCAGAGAAAAGATAGGGCGCGAGTTTCCAGAATCCCAAACTTGGCGCCTCTAGCTGGTTGAACTTGGTTGTGAAATTTAATTTGTTCCCTTTAAGTTCTATCCTACCGACAACGTGAGAAGTATAAAGACTACTGACCCACCGGAGAGGAGAGGCTTTCTAATCAGAAAGCTGGCAAACAGAACCGAAAGATAACTGTCAAGGGAGCCACAGTAACAAGCATTGGCATAGCCAATAGGTCTCGCGTTTAGGACCTTATAAGTGTTTAGCCATGCAACAGTTGATGTTGTTGCACCAAGGATATTGTGCTGCATAACTAAATACTTATAAGGTCCCAAAAGCGAGACCTATTGGCTATGCCAATGCTTGTTGCTTACTGTTACCAGCATGGGGTTACTCCCCTTCTTGGTCTGGAAGCATCTTAATCCCACTTCACAAAAAGGGACCTAGGCACCTCCCTGGCAATTATCACCAAATAGCATTACTAGATGTGGTGGGGTAAGTATTCGCTAGCAGCATTCTAGAGCACCTAACAAAGTGGGTGCTGGAGGAGAAAATCCTCCCTACCGAACAAGCACTTTTCAGGAAAAATCATTGCACATTGGAGGAGAAAATCCTCCCTATCGAACAAGCAGTTTTCAGGAAAAAACACTGCACATTAGACAATATCTGTATGCTGAAACTCATCGCTGAAAAGTACACCATAATTTGAGGGGTTAATGTCTATTTGGCGTTCATAGATTTTTCAATGGCCTTTGATAGGGTAGACCGGCCATCACTTTTGGAAAAACTAAAGAAGTTGGGTACGCCTAACACCCTTCTCTCATTAATAATCACCCTGCACTCCTCTACATGGTGGCAACTGTTATTAGGGGGTGACTGAGGACTATCCTCTGCAATTCCAACAAAAAATGGGCTGAATCAACGGCGTCTGCTGGCCCCATTGCTTATCTCTTTGTATGTCTTGGACCTCCCTAATTGTTTTCCAGCTAATAAGGGAGATGCTCCGAAGATAGGTGGCTGTCTCTCCTGTCTGATGTATGCAGATGATATTGCAATTTTGGATTTAACACCCAAGGGCTTGAAAAATAGGTTGGTGTCCCTCCAACAATATACTGCCTTACATGATTTGAAGATCAATGTTTTGAAGAGCAAGATACTGATTCTAAAAAGCAGAACGTTTGGGAAGATCAGTAACTATGTTTGGAGTATAGGTCCAGAGAAACTGGAGATCTTAAAATCAAATCCCTATTTAGGGAAAGTTGTAACTGGTTATACATTGTATAACGTCCATAAAGAATATTGTTCCACCAAGGCGTCCTCACATGCAAATGGGTTACGTGCCTTTTATAACACAATTGGGCGAAGGCACTTTACGCAGTTGCTATCCGTTTTGAAGGTGAAAGTCCCACCAACTCTATTATATGCTACAGAATCTATCAATGTGATAAAATGGGACATTCCAGAGAAAACAGAAGGGCAAATTCTACACAAATTATGCATTTTTAATACATTTGTAACCACCTCAGCAATTAGGTTGGAATTTGGTCTGACAAGCTCCTATGTGCAAGAATTAGCCAGTGGTATTAGGGGGAATCATGAAATATTTGGCTCAGACCTAGGCAAAAACTCTTTCTTTCAAGATTTTACCTTGGTGCTGAGTTATTTTGATTTATAAGAACAGATTTTGACCTCCCTCTCTCCCCTAGAATTCAAAAACCAATTAAAAGGTACCAGTAGCATTATCAGTTACCAAAGAGATCTCATGTATTGTACGATGAAGAAAAGGTTGGAGGTGATAACCTTATTTAGCTGCCCTAAGGTAGTCCAGAAGTACCTGGCCTGGAATTTGGATTCTGGTCCGTTTTATGAGATCTGGGATCCAGGATCTTACCATGTTCTTTTTGTTTTCCTGCACTATTATCTCTGTGACGCCGCCTTCTATGGCTAATGTTTTTACAGAACAATGTCAATTCTGTAGAGGCGGCACAAGAGTTCCATTTCCATCCAAAGAATAAAGTAATTTGTGCAAATTTGTAAAACATTTTTAACCCTTTCTGTGCGTCGGATGGCTCCCGCGCATCCGACACCATGGCACTGGCACCATGGCACTGGCAATCCCACCAGAGGGATTTCCTTTCCCCCCCCCCCCAACAGCCTCGGGAAGCAGCTCCCGAGGCTGTTCCCCTGCTTTCCCTGAAATGACGATCAGCGCGCATGTTGCGCTGATGTCATTTCAGAGAAACCAAAACTGAAATGAGCTGATAGGCTCATTTCAGTTTCACTATATACGTGCTCGTGGGGCTATCTCAGCCCCCTGAGCACGTAGAAAGACATGAGAGGTATCAGTGGATCCCTACTTGGGGGATCCACCCACTGGACACCAGGGAGGGGGAGCGGCCCCTTGGGCAAGGGCCTTTGCTCCCCCCAAATAATCTCCGCCATATTCAGTCTTTTTGCCCCCCCCTGGGGGGCAGATAGGGGCAATAGCCTCCAATCTGCAACCCCTGGGGGGACAGAAAGTGCACTAGCCACCAGGGAGTTTTTGTTTTAGCACATTTTGGGGTGGGGGCTGCCCAAAATGGGCATGCCAATGCCCCCACACCCCAAAAAATAATTCCACAGCCTTTCTGCCCCCCAGGAGGCAGATGGGGGCAATAGCCCCTGATCTGCCCCTCCGGGGGCAGAAAAACCACTAGGCACCGGGGATTGTTTTTTTTTTATACGTAGAGGTGGGGGTTGCCCAAAATGGGCATGCCATTGCCCCCCCCCCATAAAAATTAGCTACAGTCTTTCTGCCTCCCCCAAGAGGCAGATGGGGGCAATAGTCCCTAATCTGCCCCAGGGGTGGCAAAAAGCCCACTAGGCACCAGGGATTTTGTTGTTTTGTTTATACGTAGGGGTGGGGGCTGCCGAGAATGGTCATGCTAATGCCCCACTGTCACAAAAGTCTTTCTGCCCGCCCCGGAAGGCAGATCGGGGCAATAGCCCCTTATCTGCCCCCGGCGGGATGGGGCAGAAAGACCACTAGGCACCAGGGATATGTATATGGGCATGCCAGTGAGGTCGCTCTGTTTTTTTAGGCACACATTTTGGCTGTTTCAGTGATATTTTCATTCTCATCTGCACCCAAGCAGGGGCAGAAAACTACTAGAAACCAGGGAGAGTTTGTGTGTATGTAAACTGGAATTTGGCTGACGGTCTGCGTGTACCGACCTTTGGCTGGCATTTTGCTGCGGTGTGTGTGGACTGCACTTGTCTAATGGTGTTGGTAGACTGGCGCTTGATGACTGTGTGTGTATATTGGTGCTTTCCTGGTGGTGTGCGTGGAGTGGCGCTTGGCTGGCGGTGTACATGGACTGGTGCTTGGCTGGCTGTGTGCATGGATGGTGCTTGGCTACAGGGACCGACTCGCAGTGGCGGGCACTGGGCGTTTCCCCAGTGGGCCGGAGGGGTGTGGGATGGTTTTCTGGCCATGGGGGGTGGTTTTGTCACTGGGGGCCGGTTTTGCAGCAGTGCTGCAATATCGGGCCCCAGTAACAAAAGCGGGAATGGTGGTCTTTACTAGCACGCCCCCCTCCCAGGGCCAGTTGAGCAGCAATCTGCCAGGGCTGATTGCTGTTCCCAGTCCAGCCCTGCTTGGCTGGCGGTGTGCAGGGATGGTGCTTGGCTGGCAGAGTGTGTGGGTGGTGCTTGGCTGGCAGTGTGCGTGGATATTGCTTGGCTGACTGTGTGCATGGATAGCATTTGGCTGGCGGTGTACGTGGATGGCGCTTGGCTGGTGGTGTGCATGGATGGCGCTTGGCTGGTGGTGTGCGTAGATGGTGGTTTGCCTGTTCTGACTCTTGGCTGGCGGTGTGGCTTGCATGGATCCCCCAGTGTTTTCTTACCCAGAATCCCCCGCAATTCTCAAATTTACTTACAAAGTCACATTTTCCTCACATTTCTGGGTCGATAAGTTGTAGGATCACCGCGCAGGCACAAATTTCCTACTACCCAGCATTCCCCTTGTCTCCCGAAAAAAATGATACCTCACTTGTGTGGGTGCCCATACCTCCCTGAACTCCCCAGTGTGTCTGGTTTTCAGAAATGTGTGGGTTTGGTAGGTTTCGCTAGATGGCCCCCGAGCCCGGGGCAAAAAACCCAGGTGACCCCCCTTGCAAAACCAGGTAGTTTTGTGATAGGTAATTTGATGTCTCCACAATACGTTTTGGGCCCTTGCTTGTCGCGGGTACTTGACCCACCCACACGTGTGAGGTACCATTTTTATCGGGAGACCTGGGGGAACGCTGGGTGGTAGAAAATTTGTGTCGGGCCCTAGATCCCACAACTTTCCTATGCATAAATTTGAGAAATATATGATTTTTTTAGCTAAATTTGAGGTTTGCAGGGGATTTTGGGTAGGAAAACGTTGGGTGTTCCACACAAGCTATACCTCCCTGGACTCCCCCGGGTGTCTAGTTTTAAAAAATGTCTGGGTTTGGTAGGTTTCCCTAGATGGCCGCCGAGCGCGGGGCCAAAAATCCAGGTGAGCCCCTTTGCAAAACCAGGTCGTTTTGTGATAGGTAATTTTCATGTCTCCACAATACGTTTTGGGCCCATCCCTGCCGCAGGCACTTGGCCCACCCACACAAGTGAGGTACCATTTTTATCGGGAGACTAGGGAGAATGCGGGGTGGGTGGAAGTTTGTGGATCCACGTAGATTCCAAAACTTTCCATCACAGAAATATGAGGAAAATGTGTTTTGTTTTACAAAGTTTGAGGTTTGCAAGGGATTCTGGGTAACAGAACCTGGTGAGAGCCACATAAGTCACCCCATCCTTGATTCCCCTGGGTGTCTAGTTTTCAAAAATGTATAGGTTTGCTAGGTTTCCCTAGGTACTGGCAGAGCTAGGGTTCAAAATCCACAGCTAGGCACTTTGCAAAAAACGGGTCAGTTTTCACTGTAAAAATGTGGTGTGTCCACGTTACGTTTTGGCCTGTTTCCTGTCACCGGCACTAGGTCTACCCACACAAGTGAGGTACCTTTTTTATCAGGAGACTTTGGGGAATGCGGGTGTGTGGAACTTTGTGGATCCACGCAGATTCCAGAACTTTCCATCACAGAATTGTGAGGAAAATGTGTTGTTTTATTACAAAGTTTGATGTTTGCAAGGGATTCTGGGTAACAGAACCTGGTGAGAGCCACACAAGTCACTCCCTCCTAGATTCCCCTGGGTGTCTACTTTTCAAAATGTATAGGTTTGCTAGGTTTCCTTAGGTGCCGGCTGAGTTAGGGTTCAAAATCCATAGCTAGGCACTTTGCATAAAAAGGGTCAGTTTTCACTGTAAAAATGTGGTGTGTCCACGTTGCATTTTGGGCCGTTTCCTGTCACGGGCACTAGACCTACCCACACAAGTGAGGTACCATTTTTATCGGGAGACTTAGGGGAACACAGAATTGTAGAGCACTTGTTATTACCTGTTGACTTTCTATGCATTTCTGCCTTCCAAATGTAAGACAATGTGTAAAAAAGAAGTCACTTTGAAAAATGTCCTATAATTCACATGCTAGTATGGGTACCCACAATTTTGGAGATGTGCAAATAACTACTGCTTCTAAACTCTATATTTTATTCCCATTTCAGAAATACATAGGTGTCCTTGAAACCTATTTTTCACTTTTTATATTTTACCAAATGAATTGCTATATACCTGCTACACAATGAAAAACCATTGCAAGATGCAGCTCAGTTATTGGCTCTGGGTTCCTCGGGTTCTTGGTGAACCTACAAGTCACATATATCCCCACAACCAGAAGGGTCCAGCAAATGTAACGGTATATTGCTTTAAAATATCTGTCATATTTAGAAGAAGTTACAGGTGAAAACATTGGCACAAATGGCTGTTTTTTTCAACTCATTTTGAATATTTCTTATTTTTAACTATTATTTTCTATTAAAAAAAACTTGAAGGATCTACACAAATGACCCCTTGCTGAATTCAGAATTTTGTATACTTTTCAGAAATGTATAGCTTTCTGGGATCCATTATTGCTTTCACACCCATTTCTACCACAAACTGGAAGGAGGTTGAAAGCGCAAAAGGTAGCAATAATAGTCTATGTCGCAGTAAAATGCCACAACTGTGTAGAAAATGTTGGGTTTTCTGACAAAAGTCTGCCTGTCCCTGAAAGCTGGGAGGATGGTGATTTCAGCACCACAAACCCTTTGTTGAAAAAAACAGACGCTTTCTTCTGCAGCACTTTCCCCCCCATTTTTCCAAAAGAAACCAACATTTAGCTGTATTTTGGCTAATTTCTGGGTCCCCTCCTGGGCAATCCACAAACCCTGGGTACCTTTAAAATCCTCATGATGTTGGAAGAAAATGACTCAAATTTGGTGTGGATACCTTATGTGTACAAAAAGTTACAAGGGCCTAAGCACAAACTACCCCAAATAGCCAAAAGAATGCTGATGTGCAAAAAACTGTCCAATTCTTTAATAATCTTTAATTACAGTTCATGTGAGCATTATTATCATATTATAACTGTTAATGGAAGAAGAGAAGGTTAAAGACCATCACCAGCATGAAAGAAAGAGTGTGGTAAATTATTTGGGGAAAAATAATTTGTTTCTTCTAAGTATCACTCCTTCTTATTTGAGTACTTAGTGATATAGACACAGGTTGTAACACCAGTCTAAAACTTTGATGGTTGGGAACAATTTGTTGTTCATAAATTGTTGGGGGGGGCGGAGGGGGTCGGGGATGATTCATGCCACTGTTTCTCACTTGATGGGTTTTGGGTGCCACATTTAGCTATTCAAGGTCGTAGGAACTGGAAGAGTGGTGTTGACGCATCCTGACCCCTGTGATTTATGAGACTTCTTCAGGGCAGGGGCATGCTATCCTATCTCTTGGATAATTAGAGGTGTTATAGGTTATCTTGAGAGTTTGCATAAAAACCTTGTGCTAGCAGCTTCACATGACATCAGTTTCAATACATGTAGGAACGAGTCTGATGTGTGCATGATGTCACTATATTTTATTTGAAAATTAAATACAACAGCTCGCTACATTGAGTGGAGTTGGGTGACTAGTTTCTGTCCTTAGTCACCCCTAAGCTGCATGGCTGGGGTGAAAGGTCTTTGTGGGAGTGTTGCTACAGCTAATATGCCAACGTGGAGCAGCTGCAAAGCACCATTTGTACACCTTAGGTAATTCCTGATGCCTGGTGTGCCGTGTTTGAATAGATTGCCTCCTTGACAACTATACTTCCATTATGAGCCCATTAGGATAAACCAACTCACCACTTTGCATGTGAGTAATAGCATCAACAATTTCTTCCTCTATTACCTCTGCCTCCCCCTGTCTTCTAAGATAACCATCGGGTACAGATGTTTCTAATAAACTCTTGTAGGCCCCAATAAACATCTCTTACTATATTTGTGTAGAGAAGTTCAAGATAGTTACCAAATATGTCTACTGTATCTGATTTTCCAGTAAATCCTACATCATTTGGCATATTTGTCTCACTCACTCCCTGCTCTCTCTCATCAGGTCTGCTTAGCTATGTGATTGGTTTTCCAGTTTTAGTCCCTATATTATAATTGTTCTTGCATTGTGTAATGTACTGGTTTCAAGCCACATTTGTTGTTAGGGTTTTATATTCTAATATCTTGTAATATAATTGATGCTTTAGATCGGGGATAATAACTGAAAGAAGGGCACTACTACAGGTACGCCCTCAACGCCGAGGGTTGCAACCTGTGAATAGAACACCGCACCCAATGAGCATGCAGTCTGCATGTCACACGAGAGAGTTGCAGCACGATTGATGAAGCGGGCCATACAGGGTCCCGCAACTGGTGAATCCGCTCACCACCAAGAAGATGCTTATGCATGTTGAGGCCCCACGATGCAGGAGCCACACTCCTTAGATGCGGGCAGTACTTTTGGGGCTCCGCACAAGGCAATCCAATAGTTAGTTCCACGCTCACGCCGTGCTACCAGTTGGAATCCAGCAGACAATGTGGGCACTTAAGAGAACACCGCTCTCCAGGTGTCACAAGTAGACGGTGCAGGTCCGTCACGGGACGTCTTTGATGCCCCTGAGACCACCACAAGAGAACAGGGGGCAAGCCAACAAGTCCTTGGAGAGCACACTTCAGAGTGCCGCACAGCAGCAGGTAGTCAGCCCAGGCCAGTCACTATTCAGGAAGGGTGCAGGGTCCCTTCCAAAGGCAGAAATCCTCCTTGTGCACAACAGATTCCTCTGGCAGTGTGCACCACGGAGTTCCAGGATCTCCGGTCCTACGTCCCCCCAAGTGTATCTCTACCGTGCTGAAGTTAGGCACCAGTAGTGATATTGTAGCGTGCCTTTGAAGTTGTGGGTGGTTCAGAGGTTTTCCCTTTGAACCACAGATGTCTCCCCAAGACTTACCCCAGGAGTGCCTTAGTTGTAGTGAAATGGCAGGCTTGAGACATGTTTTAACAACATCAGGTAAGCACCACTTCCTAACATGAGTAATAAGGGTGCACGCACTTTCACACTGCATTTACAGTGGAAAAGTGCCCAGAGCCCTAAGGCCACAAAACGAGAATCAACAAAACCCCAGTGTTGTCCCATGGGAAGAGCCGACCTCCTGGGTAGGGAAAACCCACATGGGGGCTCTTTACTATCTGGGCAAGGAACACCCAGGTGTACCTGCCCTGCCTTTTGCCTACCACTTTCTCCACCCCTAGGTGTGCTCTAGTGGTAGTGGAAGGCCCACTCAAGGTTGGCTAATAAGTTAGAAATGCCAACCGGAGCATAGGCGCAACTGCGCACCCACAGGCCTGCAATGGCAGGCTTGATACATGTTTAAAAGGCTATTCTGGTCGGTGGCACAATCAGTGCTGCGTCTCACCATTAGCCAGTGCAGTACCTGCCCTGGGTATGTGGTGTACCTTTTTACAGGGCACTCACAGGTACAACACCTAAACCAATCAAGTAAGCACCACTTCCTAGCATGGTAGAAAGGGTGCGCACACTTTCACATTGCATTATAGTGGGAAAGCGCCCAGAGTCCTAAGTCCATGAAAATAGAATCAACAAAAACCAGGTGGAGAAAAAGCAAAAAGTTTTAGGGAAATTCCCTAAGAAGGACCATGTCCAACACATGCGCTGCATTAACTGTAAAGCAGTCCCTCCTGATAAGCGGTGGCTAACCTGTGGGTGTTGCAGTGGTTTGAAAAAGAGTATGTAGCACTGTCTGTCCTACATTGGCTTGTTGGCGTGCTAAAACATCTGCACAGTAATGTTTGGCGAAAGTGTGTGGTATGTACCATGTAGCTGCTTTACATATGTCAGCTATGGGAATATTTCCTAAAAAGGCCATGGTTGCTTCCATTTAGTGAGTAGAGTGTGGTCTGGAAGGAACAGGTAAAGGTCTTTTGGCGTTAGCATAGCAAGTCTGAATGATCTTAACTATCCATCTGGCTATGCCTGCTTTGGATATAGGGTTGCCTTTGTGTGGTGGTGAAAAGGAGACAAAAAGTTGCTTAGACTTTCTGAAAGTTTTAGTTCTATCAAAGTAGAACATAAGCACTCTTTTGACATCTAATGAATGAAGAGCTCTTTCTGCAACAGAATCAGGTTGAGGAAAGAAAACTGGCAATTCAATGGAGTGATTGATATGAAATGGCAAAACTACCTTAGGTAGGAATTTAGGGTTGGTTCGAAGAACCACCTTGTCTTTGTGCATTTGGAAGATTGGTTCTTCTAAGGTTAATGCTAGGAGCTCACTAACACGTCTGAGATGAAGTTATGGTAACTAAAAATGCCACCTTCCAAGAAAGGAATTGAAATGGGCATGCATGTGAAGGCTCAAAGGGAGGTCACATGAGTCTTCTGAGTATTATATTAAGGTTCCATGAAGGTGCAGGAGGAATCCTGGGTGAAATAACACGTTTAGGTCCTTCCATGAAGGCTTTAATGACTGGAATTTTAAAGATGGAAAGGTGTTGTCTATTTTGAAGATAGGCAGCCATAGCAGCGAGATGTAAGCGTATAGAAGTATATGCTAATCCTGCCTTTTGTAAGTGAAACAGATACAAGATAATGTTTTGTACTGTGCTGTGAAAGGGTCAATTTGTTTTGAATGGCAGTACCAAACAAAATGTTTCCATTTTACTGCAAAGCAGGCCCTAGTAGTAGGTTTACGTGCTTCTGTAAGAATGTCCAAACATTGTGCTGGTAAGTTTAGGTAACCAAATTCTATGACCTCAGGAGCCAGATCGCTAGGTTGAGATATTTTCTGTGATTTTGAGTGAGAAGGTCTGGCCTGTTAGGGAGCTTCTCGTGTGGAACTACTGAAAAGTCTAGTATTATTGTGAAGCAAGGTTGATGAGCCCAAGTGGGAGCTACTAGGATCATTGTTATAGATGTCTGCCTGAGCTTCCAAACCAGAAATGAAAGGAGGGAGAGGCGGAAAAGAGCAGACAAATATTTTTGACCAACTCATTCATAGTTCATTGCTCTTGGATAGTGAGCGTGGGACCTGGAGGCGAAGTCTGGGCATTTTTGCGTTTCCTGCTGTGGTGAAGCGGTCTTTTTGAGGGAAGTCCCACGTTTAGAAGTAGGGCTGGAGGACTTGTGCTTGAAGTTCCCATTTGTGAACTTGTTGATGCATCCTGCTGAGCAGGCCTGCAAAGTCGTTGTCTGTTCCCAGAAGGTATTCCGCTAACAGGTGAATGTGGTGATGTAAGGCCCAGTTTCAGATGGTCTGAGAGAGGTGAGACAGTTGTGTAGACAGTGTACACCCTGTTTATGAAGATAATACATGGCTGTCATATAGTCAGTTCGGACTAGGAGTCAGGTGAGGTAGGAATGCTTTCAATGCTAGGTGAACAGCTTGAAGCTCCAGGTAGTTGATGTGGAGAGACTGGTGCTTGGTATCCAATAGTCCCTGCACTGTGAGGTCTTGTAGATGAGCACCCCATCCCTTCTTTGATGCATTTGTTGTGAGAGTAATGTGGGAAAAAGGTTGCCCTTTTAACAAGTTGGTGGTGTTCCACCATTTCACATAACAGTGAGAGTGGTGGTCTATCAACACTAGATCTGTCAATTGACCCTGTGATTGTGACCACTGACAAGCTAGGCGTTCTAGTAACGGACGCACATGTAATTTGGCGTGTGGAACTATGGCAATACAGGAAGCCATCATCCCCAGGAAATGCATGACCATCTTTACTGTGCGTTGATGGTTGGTCTGAAACTGGGGCAGTATTGTCTGAAAGTTTTGAATTCTCAGGGGATTGGGGTAGGCTAATCCTGTTTGTGTGTTCAGTATCGCTCCTAAGTATGGTTGAACTTGTAATGGTTGTAGTTGACATTTGGGGATGTTGATAGTAAACCCCAATTTGTGGAGAAGATCTATGGTGATCTGAGTGTTCTGTTGGCACTGAAGAGTGCTGGCTTTGATATACCAGTCATCCAGGTATGGCACTACGTGGATAGTTTGTCTGCGTAGATACGCTGCAACCACTGCTAGGCATTTGGTGAACACTCGAGGTGGAGTGGTTGTTCCGAATGCAAGACTTTGAACTGGTAATGTTTGCCCGCTATGACGAATCCCAAATATTTGCAAAGAGTGGGGTGAATTGGTATGTGTGGAAATAGGCGTCCTTTAAGTCTAATGTTGCCATAAAGTTGCCTTGTTGGAGAAGTGGAATGACATCCTGTAGGGTAACCATGTGGAAGTGCTCTGAAAGGATGTATTTATTTAAGGGCCTGAAATCTAATATTGGCCTTAAAGACCAGTCCTTTTTGGGGATTAGGAAGTATAAAGAGTATACCCCTGAACTCTGATGTTGAAGAGGGACGGGCTTTATAGCCATTTTGAGGAGAAGAGCTTGAACTTCCTGTTTGAGTAATGTTTGATGCTCATGTGACATTTTGTGAACATAAGGTGGGATGTTGGGTGGTGTGGTAATGAGCGCCAGACAACAGCCATGTTGAATAATGGCTAATACGCATTTGTCTGTGGTGATGGAATGCCAGGTTGGAAGGAAATGCTGCAGTCTGCCCCAAACAGCTGTTGTGTAATCGGGGTGTAGAATAGGGTAGTCATGGCTTGGCAGAGGGGGTGGCTCCGTGGGGGAAGGCACCTTTACCTCTACCCTTGGTGTTATTGCCTTTAAATGAGCCACAGTAGTAGCTCTTGGCAACCGAGCCTTGAGAATGCTTTTGCTGCAAGGTGGAGCTTCTGAAAAGGTAGACTTGTATGCCCCACGGTAGGTTGAGTGACAAAAATTGCTCCGGGGAGCAGGTGTTTGTAACGCTCCCATGGCCTTAGCGGTCTCTGTATATTTTTAGATTTTTTCTAAATTAGAATCTACCTGGGGACTGTACAAATGCTCTCTATCAAAAGGCATGTTCAACACAGCCTGTTGAACTTAAGGTTTGGGCCCAGAGATCCTGAGCCAGGCGTGACGTCTTAGGAGAATACTGAAATTTATTCCCCATGTCGCAGTGTCTACCGCATCTAGCGCACACCATATAGAGGTGTTTTTGATGGTTTGTCCCTCTACTACCAACTGCTAAGCCCGTTTCTTATGTTCCTCTAGGAGATACTAAAGTAATACTCCATCTCGTCCAAGTGGGCACGATCATACCGTGCCAAGAGAGCATGGGAATTTGCGATACACCAGTGGTTAGCAGCCTCTGCTGCAACCTATTTTTATGCAGCATCTATTTTACTTGCTCTCTATATCTGGAGGTGGTGCGTCTCTAGTGGGTTGGGAATCGGCTCATTTACGTGCTGTGGTGTCAACTAGAGAGTCTGGTGGCAGTTGACCTTTGATAAAGATAGGGTCAGATGAGGCAGGTTTATATTTTCTGTCCACTCTCAGTGTTATGAACTTAGATATTGTGTGGCCCTGTGTGTAAAAAAGGAAGTCATCTTCCAATAGCTCCCTGTGTAGCTCCAGATTGTGGAAGGCTGCTGCTCTCGCTAAGACCTCTTAATAAGAGGTTGCGTCCTCAGGATGGGAAGGGCAAGAGGGGTAAAGGTCAGGATCATTATCTCCATTATCATACATGTCCCATGGATCGTCCCCTTGTGGGCCCCCGTACCCACCAGTGTCTGAAGGTGGTGACCCCTGAGGTGACATGTCTCAGGGGTTTTGAAGTGAAGAAAGTGGTGGAGGAGAATGAGGCAATGGTGGAGGTGAAGGTGGTGATGGAGGTTTAAGTGACAAGGAATGGGGAAGGAAAACAGGGCTGGTGGCCTTGTCCATAGTTTTCTTCTGAGGAGGAAGGGGTACATCCAGTGCTTCTTCAAAAGTCAGCTTCCTCTTTAGTGGTGGAAGAGAGGAAGGCTTTGTAAGTATGCGGCCAGTCCCCACTTGTATGTGGCTTTTGTTTTGTCGAATGTCCAGTTTTTTCAAAATGGGTTTGTCAGGTGAAATAGAGAAGGGTGAATTCTTTACAGTTTTTAGCTCTGAGGGTTTAGAGTCCGAATCTTTGGACTTTGAGGACCGAGGCACTGTTGGCGTTGAGATGGTTGAAGTCGACTGCCGGGTGGCACCGAAAGTCGACTCCGTGCCAAACGCGAGTCTTGGTCTGAAGAGGTCGATGCTAAAGGTTTTGGCTTGGCATGTACTTTCGGCGCCAGGCCTGGAGACGGGGCATCTGAAACGGGTTTCCGTATCCGACCATGGCCAGAGAGTGGTAGATGGGGACCTCAGAGTCTATGACCATGGAAGCCGAAGGTCTTTTGGTAGGCTTATGTTGGAGGGGGAGTGCAGGGCCTGCAGTACTCACAGGTTGAACAGATGGAAGTTCCTGCATTTTCAAATCTACCACAGGTCGGAGCCGGAGCTTTCATCGAGAGAGAAAGCTTCCTCTTCTTCTTCCTCTTCTTCAACAACTGGTTGCTTCTGGGCATGCTCCTCACCCAAAAGTAAGGAGTGTCGTCTGTGGCTCTGTGGGACATCTCGAGGTGACAAACCCTCTGGTCCCGAAGTGTTTTCTTTGACCTAAAGGATTTACATCTGTTGCAGTCAGATTCCTTGTGATCTGGAGACAGGCACAAGTTGCACACCAAATGTTGGTCCGTGTGCGGGTACTTCGCGTGGCAATGCAGACAGGACCAAAAGGGCGTACGTTCCATTACCAGTGGAGCATTTTGGGGGAAACCGGTAATGAAGTCGAAGGTAGGCCCCAAAGGGTGGTGCATTCGGTCTAATGGAGTCGAACCTGTAGAGTTTTTGATCGGAGTCGCAGATGGAAAAACCCGACCGATAACAATCCTATCAAAGACAAATAAAAGAACTGGATAATCAAACTGAAACAGAGTCAAAACACGGAGTGGAGGCATACACGTCCGAACCCGATGCTGGAGAAAAAACAATCTAATAATGGAGTAGATACCCATGTGCATTACCACCGCGAGGGGGAGTCACTAGACCTCAAAAGACTTCTTTGGAGAAAAACAACTTGCACAACTCCGGACCCAACACTAGATGGCAGGAGTATGCAGAGCATGCGTATCTACAGCCACACATGCGATCAAACCAATATTCTCAATGTTAGTTAAAGGAAGCTTCTTGGTATTGGTCCGATATGCTTTGGCTTGTGGAATTCGCATATAATAATGTGACACATTCTTCCACACATTTCCCATCATTCTATGTCAATTATGGGTTTTATCCAAGGTACTTACCATTGGGCTTGCCATCAACTCACATTGTAGTGCCGTCAGTACAAGATAAAATTCAACATATTTCTCGGCCACTGCAACAAAGTAAGACACATTTTATCACACTGAAAGGAATTTATAAAAATCTTGCCGACTGATCCAGAAGGATGAGCCCACAAAATCAGCCTAGGGACAAGGTCTGGCTCTCCAAGAGAATATTAATGTTGAAGCATAGGCATCAATTTCATCTAAGGTTCCTAGGTCCATTTTCTGTGATTCAATGTGTTAGCCAAGTCAGCTTTATACTTGAATTGCCTGGAACAATGAAAGTGCACCCCGTGTTTCATATGCCATTGTTGAAACTGGCCTCTAAAAAGGCCAGGCCTATGCCTTCACCTATCTTTGTTAAGGGGCAACCTGAATATGAAGTACAAACCATGCTAAGATCCATAACTATGATATCAAGTGTCATGGTTGGGCAATAGCCCTGAAAATGACTCATGGGAATCTGTAGAAATGGTGCATGCACTGAAACTGATTTGTCAGCTTTATATGCCACCCATCCTGCCAAGCAGGTCCATATGTTCAAGATGTGCTTAAAGGAGGGAGTGATGTGAGGCACCGCGGGTGATCACACGGTGCAAAAACCTGCACTGTGGCAATGCTACCCCCAACCAGGACTTCAATTTGAGTGACATGCCTCCAAAGAACAGATTTGACTGTTCCACTGGATTTGTGGAGGTGAATGTATTTCGGGTGCCCAAAATGTTGGAAACAATATAGGGCTTATTTTAGAGTGAAATCCCATGAGATGTAGTCATGGAAGTGATATCTCCCATGGCTAAGTGAACTCTCGGTGGCCATTTTGTTATAAATAGAGGCCATGCCCAGTAATCTTTATCAGCTGTTTGCAGCTTTGGACTTGAATGGTCGAGGATGCAGTAGAGCAGCAGTTTCCAGAAGATTCCTGTTGGATCATAAAGAATCTAGTTCATCCAAGGAAGAAAGTAAATGTATGCAGCATTTTTCAGATGAATGCGAGTACTGAAAGGCAAAAGGACCAATTAGGCTTCGAGAGGCATTTTGGTTTTATTTGAATAAGGGACAGGAGTGAGCAACAGTAGCGCATTAGTGATTGTTCCCAAGGAGAAAGATAAATAATGAAACTGCTAAACATAACACACAGTGCTTAAGTTAAACAATACCCAGTGCATTGGTACTTTTCTAATCAGAGAAGAGTTGAGCTATAAGCAGATAATTGAATTAGCACATTGTGTTGTTGGAAACTCAGGCCTTGTTTGAAAAATTAGAAACGTGAGGAAATCTGCTGTTTGTATGAATAATTGCCAATTTACAAGGGAGTGAAGAGAAACATTTCAAGTGGTTCCAATTTTGTCTATAAAAGAATGTGACATTATCTAGAGAATATACCTATTTGATAATGAGACTTTTAGGGAGCATTCAGATATTGTATAGCTAGATAATAAGCAAAGTGATATATATTAATGTACTTTTATGTACATTAATATATATATATATATAATGTACTTTTAAATTTTTCTAATCATCTCCTTCCCCGCAGTGACCTTCCCAGGCACCCAACCCTGGTGTAGCCACACTGACATTCTGTGTAAACAAAACAGATTCAGGCCTGTCGGAAGGTGGCTTCTGGAGGGTACTGTTCCTGAGCATCTGGATGCCATTACTCAAAGACACTTGCCTTGATCTCATCTACCATGAACACGAACTGTCAGAATGTGCTAGGATATCCCCCATTTCTTATCGAGGCTTCAAAAAGTTTAACAACCCTTTCAACTGGGACATGCGAGATGTGACTCCTCTTGCACTGTCTGAGTCAGGATATATCTGGAGGCAACACAAGGAAATGTTTCTAGTGTTTTTGTTGGAAACAGTAAATGTGACCTGGCAGTAGAGGGCATTCCTTTTGAACTGCCCCCTTATAAATTCCATCTTCACCCTCAACTGTTATTTCATAGACACAATCAGCAAAGTTGCTATGCACATTTTATGTGTGGTTCTGGAGCTTAACTATGCTGCCATTAGATTGGACTGGGGCTTGTTATTTAGGATATATTATTCCTTGAGACACTTTGATTATCATCCTTTGAGGCAGAGGCAGGATAGGTGGGATGCCTCAACTACTACGAAAAATAGTTGCTTTAGATGAAGTGAGAAGAAATGCAAGAGTCATGGAAGAGATTGTTAACTCCACCGCATTAGCATTAGGATTAGGGGTAGATCAATTAAACGCCCATGCCAAGATGCTGGTTTGGAATAGGATGGCATTGGATAACTTATTAGCAGCAAAAGGGGCAGGGGTTTGTCCTACTTTAGGTTCTGAATGCTGCACTCATCTGCAGCGGCGGCCGCCGCCACATAAATAAAGTGGTAGGGCGGGGGGGGGGGGGGGAGAGGGTGGGGGGGGGAGAGGGTACGGGGAGCGCGGGAGGAGGAGCGCAGGGAGAGAGAGTTTAATAATAATAAAAAGTTAAACGTACCTGCTGCTGGCCGCCTCTTGTGTCTTGCCTCAGTGCTGGTTCTTCCTGGTCACAGCAGACACTGGGACGACGTCAAATACTCCCTGTCTAATCCCCACGCTGCTCTCCTGCTAGGAGAGCAGTGCAGGTGATGGAGCAAGGTCTCGAACATGAGACTTGCTCGGAAGCAATCCTCTCATTTTAACTTACTAGCGAATTACTAACGACGTGTCTTGTGATTAATAATATGAATTTTTCATTACATGCGGGAAAAGAATTAAGCTTGCCTATGTGTTTACTAACTGCAATAACACGGACGTAGGACTAGAACGCATTTTAACACGGGATCTTTACTGCGCATGCATCTACTGCATCTACGTAGTATGACGTGCTGACGGACGTGGAGGGAAATTCTGGCGCTTGCGCAAAGAGCTATAAAATGGCAGCTTGAAAGCTCACATGCATGGCACCTGCTTTGCTGAAATTAGAAAATTAGTTTATAACTAACGCAAAAGCAGAAAGAGAAATAATAAAGGGTATGGGTCCGAGTAGAGGTTGGTGGTATACAGTGAAATCATTTATTTTTGAGAATAACATTTCTCCTTTTGACTTTATTATTAGTGCGTATTTGGGCCTGTTAAAGTTGTCTGAGTCGAGCAGACTGACGTAGTCCAACACATGCGTCCTGGTAGAAGCTTGGAGGATGACTAAGGATTTGTCACGCGTCCAAGGTCGGCGGAGATGTGCCCTGGGAACATGAGGGTGAAGAGTTCATATGAAGGAACTTATTCGAGAAAATTGTTACATTTGTATTAATAAAGTTTTAAAGATGTATGGGAAAGGAAGGGCGGAATAAAAGTTTGAGGGGAGGAGTTTGGGAACAATGGTTTAAAGAAATGAATGAAGTATAAGCATGGTGTGATGATCATCCCCCTTGGCTGTCCAATCAGAAGTCAGAATTCCGTAAAATGAAACATTAATGGGTGGTGCATGGCTTATAGAAAGGTATAATTGAGGTAGTTAGTTAGAGGAAAATAAGGCTGATTGGGGAAGCTTGCTGAGAGCGGAAGCAGCAGCAACAATTCGGAGCTTGGGATGCTGTCGGTGCAGGGGTGGTGCTGATGCTCTGAAATTGCTGATGAAGAAACCGAATGCAGAACCATCTACTTAAAATTGGGTGGGTTAGAAAGAAGATCGCGGAAGAACCACAAGGAGGAAGAGAGTGTCAGAGAGGGGTGCGACGTAGTCATCGGTATCTAGAGAGGTGAAGTATCCTGTCCTGATTCCTGTCCTGAAGTCTTTGTCTCCTGATCTGTCCTGGGAGACCCTTACCAGCCCTTTGGCCAGGGATTTGGTCTTCACACCATACTTTGGTAATTATGAAATTCATCGTTTGATAAATGCTCTTCTGTCTCTATCCTCTTCTTTCTGAGCATAGTTATTGTGTGGATCTGAATTGATAATTGATATCTGAAATATTCTTGAATTGGCACTCCCATTGAATGAGGGTGTTTCTACTGAAACGCTTTGAGATATTTCAAAACCCCTAATTTAGATAAAGATTTTAAAAACTTACTGAGTCTGTTATTATTTTAATTCTATTAAGAAATGAATATTAAGTTATGTCAATTATCGCCATCAACTAGTTCCACCTAACTGGTCCATTGACGAGAGGAAAGAACTGTTTGATCAGCGGAAGGTTTAGTTAAAGAAGTAATAACTAGATCTTGAGGTAATGAGAAACATTATAAACTGAATAAAAAAGGTTCCAGTGGTCTACTTAGCGCAGAACGGAAGCGAGTTGTATGGGCCCAAGTGAGTATATGGTAGTGGAGTATCTGTTGCTAGTAAGCCGCTGGATCAGTTTTCTGGTAGCAGAGCTATGGTTGTTAGTAACTAGTTTGGTGATAAGTATAGATTATTGATTTTTGGTTAATGTTTTAACAAAAGAGTTAGTGTCCTGTTTTTATGTTGTCTGGAAAATATCCCGGGGAATGAATAGCAGGTGGCGATAGAAACCACACTGCAGTGAGGTTACTCGTCTGTTGGAATAACACTGAGAAGTTAGGTAGGGCTGGCAGTGTTAAATTAGGGACTATTTTCTGTATAAAAGTGAGAGTGGTTGAAAGCAAAGAGTTCGCTGGTGAAACTTTAGGCGTTATATCACCTAGTAAGGGTAACTCTGAAGGAGTAGCAGGTTCTTCTAAGCTAGATTGGCAGCAAAAGGAGTTCGCTGGTGAAATACCGGTCTCAAAATTCCCTAAAGGGAGATACCGGAGAGTAGCAGCTTCTCTGAAGCTTAGGTGAAGAGTAAGCGGAAGGTTTTACTCGCAGTGAAAGAAAATAAACTATCCTTTTGATTTAGTGGAACAGACAGAGTAGCGAATGTTTTTACGTTGTTAATAACAAAGAAGTTAAAGATTTTTTTTTTTTAAGAAATAAAATTTCGTATTACCTTGCGAAGGGAGGGTCAGTTGCCGGAGTGGGACTGACGTCACAGAGAGCCGCGCTGGGATTGGTAGATACAGCGGGTGTGTGACAGGAGGAGCTTGGTAAAGGAGGGGTGAGAAATCACCTGAGTAGGACTGACGTCACAGAGAGCCGCACTGGGATTGGTAGAAGCAGCGGGCGTGTGACAGGAGCAGCATTGTAAAGGAGGGGTCAGTAGTGAGGAGCAGAACTGACGTCAGGAAAAGGCCATGCTGACATTGGTCAGAGTACGAGTGTGAGCCTGATTTGATTGGACACTTAGTTAGAAGCCGCGCTAGGATTGGAGGAGAGAAAGATTGTATGCAGGATTTTGATTTGACTGTCAGTGCAAGACGTACAGGTAGAAGATTTCAAGGGTTTGCGGAATACAATTTCCTACACCGTTCTTCGAGAATGTATGGAGAGAAGAGAAAGATGTCAATTTTTAAGATAATAAAGAATTTCTTTGTAAAGGATAAGCCTGTATTGACTAGAGAGGGCATTCCAATTCCGCCACCGAAGACACCAGCATCTTTTATGATGATGGAGAGAGGATATCATACTTGCGTGTGGCTAGAAAATTGGGTAGAGTACACGAAGGATGATGGTGTGTTAGCATTTCCCAAGGATGGTACGTTTAATGGGAGGATTCTTCAGAATTTGAGATTGAAAATGAATGATTTAGAACCAAGACCTAGGTTAACTCAATATGAGGCTTTGGAAGAATGGGAGACCGAGTCATATGAAAGAGAGAAATACAGAGGTGGAAGATATAGAGGATTCTTTCCGAGACATTTGCATGAGTCACGAGATAGGCAGATGAAACAGTGGAGGAGAGCTATGGTATCAGAGGGGTTATATCCAGTGTTGATGGCTGAGGAACAATCTGGAGGAAAATGTAAAGAGAAAACAAAACATATGAATTCGACAGGATATGGAGAATCAGATGATGAATTGTTAGAGGATATTTTAATTAAAAATCCACCACCATATCAAGAAGCAGCTAGTAAGGTTGTTCCAAGTGCGCCCATAATGGGAATACCATTAACTCCACAGATTTTACATGAGACATCATACAACAGAGGATTGGAAGATAATGAAAAAGAAGCTTGAAACAAAACTAGGGAAGAACTAGTACAAAGGATAAGTCAATTGAATTTAAATACTGAAGCTTTAACTGTACCAGTAACCATTGGTCCAGTAATCCCATTATATGGGGATAATAAGATTTGCCAGAAATCACAACTCGTGACAGTTCCATTAAGTGATTCTAGAAAAGAAGTAGTAATCACAGATGATCAAGTTAGTGAAAGTGAGTCGGTTATTTCATTAATGGATCTCCCTATTGTAGAACCTCATGCGGAAACTCAAAAGAGAGTTACGCCTATGAATTTGAGAGAGAGAAGACATTTGGTTCCGGCTGGAACTTCAGGTACAACAGTAGTTACCTCTGAAGAATTAGAGAGGTGGGCTCAGGAAAGGGATAATCGGAACCCAATGCCAAAACTTTTGGATATCAGTAGATTGAAAGTGGAATTGGAAGAGATGATGACAGGATGCATGGGTACGGAAAGATTAAACGTTTACAATGATGAAGAATTATTGTTTCTATGTAAGAGTATAACCAGAAGAGCAAGACTATTTCATGAGAGATTAACTGAAGTTGCTTCAGAGATTGGAATAGACATAGGGAAATCAAAATTGTTACAGAAGCCCTATCGAGTGGACTTTACTGATAAAGATTTAGAAAGTGTGAATGCTTCGGGAAAAGATTGCAGATAAAGGAATTAATGAACATTTTGCGAAGATGGGGAGACATTGATAAATGGAGGATTAGATGGATAAGAAAGAAAGAAGAAGTACAAGCGAGAGAGGCAGCAGCTGCATTTCCAGTAAGAGAATCAGGAAAGGTGGAAAAATTGTGTCCAATGAGAGAGGTTCCTGGAGGAGGATATGTTCATGTCCCTTGGAGTAGACAAGATATTTTATCATTTACAAATGATTTTCCAAAGTTGAGAGAAAAGCCAGTTAAATGGTACAAACAGGTAGAAAGGTTTGTGAAAGTTTCAAAGGTGTTATTGAAAGACTTGGATGGTCTATTTGACATAGTAGTACCTGCTGATTTATGGACAGAATGTAAGATCACAATTGATTGGCCTAATGAGGAGTATCCTAGAGATGCAAAAACAGGAGCACCATCAGAAGAAGTGATGAAAAAGTATCACCAAGTGATTACATAGTTGAAAGGAAAAATCCCTCCTAAAGAAACAGATTGGGTAAAAATAGATAGAACAACACAGGAACCAAATGAATCTGTACATGCGTACTATGAACGGTTATTGCAGGTGTTCAAGCAGTATAGTGGTTTTGAGAATATTGGTGACAAAGATATGGGACATTTTGTGTATCGGTTTGTATATGGCTTGAAACCGGTTATTAGTCAGATGATACAGCAGCACATGTTGTGTTGGCAAAGTAAGACAGTGGATGAAATTCTAAAGTACGCGAAATATTGCGGAGATGACAGAGGCCAGGCGAAGGAAGCTAAAAGAGAAAATGATGTGGGCTCAAGTTAAATTGGCAGAGCAGCAGGAAGAGAAGGCAAATGAGCAAAATAATAATCCAGTGAAAGAACAGAGTCAGAATAATCAAGGAACGAATGGTAATAAATTTAAGTGGCGAATGGACAGAGAAGAAGCAAAAAAGAAGTTTCCTTGTCATGCGTGCGGAAAGCTTGGACATTGGAAGAACGAGTGTAAGAGTACTCAGAATAATAAGAATAATAATGGGCCAACTCAAAATGTAATCCCGCAGATGCAGAATGACGTACTTATGAATCAGCAGCAACAGGTAGTCACTCCACAATATCAGGTGCCACCAGCTCCTATGCCAAATTTTGTGAACCATCAAAGTTTCAGTGCGAACACCGGATTTCAAGGAGAAAGTGGTAAGAATCATAGAACAATTGCACAATATTTTTTGCAGAATGATGAAGAACGTTCAGATACTGCACAATGACGGTGCCTGAGGGGGGAGGAAGAGGAGTGCGTGCTTGGCGCATCCTTGCCGGTAGATCAGTCAGGTCCATTTGTTGACGGGAAAGTAGAAGGTAAAGACATAACTTTCCTATTGGATACTGGTGCTACCAGGTCTACTGTGAGAACAGCAGACATCCCAAACCTACCACTCTCGGGAGAATCTATCCAAGTTGTAGGCGTGTCTAACCAACAGATTAGAACCCCTATCACAAAGCCAATGGAGGTGCACATTGGAAACCTCAAAGAAATGCATCGATTTGTAGTTTGCGATTCCAGTCCTGTAAACCTGTTGGGAAGAGATCTTTTGTGCAAGATGAATTGCACGATCTATTGTACACCGGATGGTGTTGCTTTCCAAACTCCCGATGAGGACGTAATCTATAAAATGATGCTGGCCAAACACGGAACAGAGGTAGATGAAATGTTTTCATTAATAACCGAGAATGAATTGCCAGAAGAATTAAGAACGACAGTCAATCCAGAAGTGTGGGATTTTACAGGAAAATATATTGGGCTAATGAAAAATATAGACCCAGTTAAAGTGACAGTGAAGGAAGGTGCAGTGTATCCAAATACCCGACAGTACAAAATGAGTCCAGAAGTAAAAGCAGGAATTACTCCAGAAATTGAACGAATGGTTAAACAAGGCATTCTAAAACAAAGTGAAGGGTAGTCCCTGTAATTCGCCAATAATGGGACTGAAAAAGCCTAGCGGAAAGTACAAAATAATGCAAGACCAACAAAAAATAAATAAAATTGTAATTCCCTGTTGTCCAATTGTGCCAAATCCAGCAGTGATCCTTTATCAGATACCATGGAATGCAGGATGGTTCACAGTAATTGATTTATGCCAAGCGTTCTTTTCTATTCCTTTACACCCAGACAGCCAGTATCTTTTTACGTTTAAATCTGAAGATCGTATTTACGCATGGTGTCGTGTTCCTCAAGGGTACACAGAAAGTCCTTCAATCTTTAATCAGATTTTGAAAAAGTGGCTAGAATCATTGATTATGCCTAGAAATTCTGTTCTGGTTCAGTACATTGATGACCTGTTAGTGGCATCAAAAACGCGAGAGGATTGTGTCACAGATACAATTGCGTTGCTGAACCATTTGGCTGAAGGAGGACACAAGGTGTCTCCAGAAAAATTACAGTTTTGTCGACAAGAAGTAAGATATTTAGGGCATAAAATAGAAAGAGGAGTTAGAAAAGTGACACCGGAAAGAATAAAAATAATCAAAGAAATGCAATTGCCACAGACTCAGAGAGAAATGAGAATGTTTCTGGGAGTGGTTGGATACTGCAGACAATGGATAAATGGATTTTCTATGTTAGCGAAACCACTGATCCAGATGATTCGAAAATGAGCAAAAGATCCGATTGATTGGAATGATGACTGCCTAGAGGCATTTGTGAGATTGCGAAATTGTCTGTGTGAGGCTCCTGCCTTGGGCATGCCAGACTATACAAAAGACTTTGCATTGTTTTGTTGCGAAAGAGAAAATTGTGCACTTTCAGTTTTAACACAGAGACATGGATTGAGTCGGCGTCCAGTGGCATATTTTTCAGCCACATTGGACCCGGTGGCTTCAGCATTACCTGGCTGCTTAAAAGCAGTAGCTGCTACTTGTATGAGTCTGGAGCAAAGTGAGTCGATAGTGATGGGACATCCGGTAAAAGTATTCGTTCCACACTCGGTTGAGATTCTTTTGACAAAAACAAGAACATAGCACCTCACCCCTAGTCGTTTGACAAAGTACGAAAGAGTGATTTTGGGAGCTGAGAATGTGACTGTGATAAGGTGTACGATTCTGAACCCAGCCACCCTATTGCCAGACCCCTGTGATGAGGAAGTAAAAGATGAAAGTGATCATGATTGCTTAGACGTGACCGAGTTATGCACAAAGCCCCGCCCGGACATAAGAGAGACACCAGTAAAAGAAGCAGATCATGAGTTATTTGTAGACGGCTCCTGCCTTAGGACACAAGAAGGAGGTCTAAGTGCTGCATATGCTGTTTGCAAAATTTCGGGGGTAATGGAAGCATACTGTTTACCTGGGGTCAAGTCTGCACAAGTAGCTGAATTGGTTGCCTTGACAATGGCATGTAAAAAGGGGAAAAATTGGAGAGTACCCATATTTACGGATATTCAATATGGTTTCGGGATTGTGCATGACTTCGGCCAGCTTTGGATGCAAAGGGGATTTCTGACTTCCTCAGGGTCTCCTATCAGAAACAGCAAAAATGTAAAAGATTTGTTGGAAGCATTACAATTGCCAAAAGAAATAGCAGTTGTAAAATGCGCTGCACATCGGTCAGGAAATGACTATGTGACTGCTGGCAATAATTATGCTGACCAAATGGCGAAATACTGCGCTAAAAATGCAGTAGCCATAAACAGAAAAATTGAAACGGGGGAAACCAGATGCCAACTTATGTACTTCTCAGTACCAGAGACATGGGATGAGATTAGACAATTGCAGGAAGAAGTTGAGGAAAAGGAAAAAGAAATCTGGATAAAGGCAGCCTGTACCAAAAGACCACATGATGAAGTATGGGTGTATCTAGATGGAAGACCAGTCATGCCAGATTGTCTGCTTTCCAAAATGGCGAGGGTGTATCATGGAGCAACACACATAGGGAGAGATTCAATGATCAGACTATTCAGACAGAGTTGGTACAATCCAAAGTTCAGGGTAGTCGCAGAAAGCCTTTGCCAAAGATGCTTAACCTGTCAACAGCAGAACCCAGGTAGAAAGACAGTGGTAAGCTGGGGAAAAATTGGAAGGGCAGAAGGACCCTTCACCAGATTACAGTTAGATTTTATTGAATTACCCCCCTGCAACGGATTGAATTACGTACTTGTCATAGTATGCCTTTTCTCAAGATGGGTGGAAGCCTACCCTACTAGAAGAAATTATAGTCTTACAGTTGCAAAATTATTGTTGAGGGAGTTGGTGCCACGATTTGGTTTTCCGGTCACTTTGGAATCAGATAGAGGCCCTGATTTTAATAATGAAATAATTCAATTAATCTGTGCTGCATTTAACATTGAACAAAAACTACACTGTGCTTATCGTCCAGAGGCTTCTGGAGTTGTTGAACAAATGAACGGCACAATCAAGTCAAGATTGGGAAAGGTGTGTGCATCCACAAAGCTAAAATGGCCAGATGCATTACCTCTTGTATTAATGGGTCTCAGAAGCATTCCAGACAGAAAAACAGGAATGAGTCCACATGAGATACTCATGGGAAGAGCCATGAGACAGGCGTTTATTCCTGGAAATAAACTAATGAGTATAACTGATGATCTGGTATTGGACTATTGCAAAGGATTGGCTGAAATGATGCGTTCTCTCTCTCATCAGGTTGGAGAAGACGCAGTTGAAAGACAGCCAGATCAAGCGCATGATTTGAATCCTGGAGACTGGGTGCTAGTGAAGAAACACGCAAGGAAATCGTGTCTAGCACCAAGGTGGGACAAACCAAGGCAAGTCATACTAGTCAATACCACAGCAGTGAAGTGTGCAGGTTTGCCCAATTGGATTCACGCTAGCATACCAGAAGAGTACCAAGCCCATCAGATCAACAAGAGTCACCACTGACCGAGCAGGCTGAAGCTTCAGGAGTTGTAAACTGTGAAATTGAAGAATCTAGAGCAGAGGTCTTCAAACTTTTGGGTGCCGAGACCCCCCTGTCAACATTTTCAGTCGTAAGGACCCCCTCCTGACAAACATTTCTAAACCTGTAGGCAGGGCTACTGGAATTATGAGGCAGGTGAGGACCAAATTACACGACAGACTTGACTAAATTGTTTGGGAAGAAAATTTAAATAATGTTATGTGATGCCGCGTTATTTTGGGATAGAATTGCTTCATTATTTTGACATTTTTTGCACACAGTAACACTGAGGAAAGATTTCACCCCATCAGTACCAGTTTATAACCAAAATACAGCAATTAACATCAGAAAGATGTCTAGTCAACCTCTGTGATGGGCCTTCCACTCTGCAGGAATACGTGCTGCCACATTAGAAGCTCACCTGGCCTTGGCTGGGAGCAGCCGGGGTCCCTTAAAACCCTGGCGGTCTTGTGCAGAGTTAAGCAATTTACCCATGCCGCTTTCCTCTCACCCCTCCCTTCCATCCCTCTCTCCTCTCCCAATCCCGGATCCCTCTCTCACTTTGCAGGCCATTTTCTTTCACCCCTTTTTACAACTTCTGAACTCTCCCCATTCAACTTTCACCCTTAATCACCTCTTGCCATTCTGTCTTTTCACTGCCCTCATCTCTAACAGTCGCTCGCATTTATCTCATGGCCTCTCTGGCCCGTCACCTCCCGTGCCCATCTGCACTTCTCATTCACCTCAAGTCTCTCCATTCAAATTGTTGTCTATTTGCATCTTACACCTCTCCAGTCCCCCATTCATCTTTCACATCTCCCCTTTGTTCTTCCACACCTTCTTGAACCAATGTCCCTCTACCCCGTTACCTCAGCACCAGTGCTTAATTTGAGCAGGTGGTTTCCGGTGCTCCGCACTGGCACCTAATTGTGCACACTGGCACTATGACCGTCTGCCACATGGTGGCTCTGTCTGTGTAATTTAGAGACGAGCAGAACAGCTGTTTATTAATTCAATATACATTAAAAACTATAAACTCCTGACATCCATGCCATTCTTTTAGCTTTGGGGGCTTGAAATAGTCTGAACAGTCACACTTGTACAAGTGTTATGGTTGGTAGTTGCATAGGTATTGTCATTGGCCGCACAGGCAAGGCAATGGGTGGGTGGTTAAAGTTGCAGTGGCCTACTGGTGAGGTCCCTGGCACATGTTTTATTACAAATTAATCTGCTCAGCACCCACCCCAGTACTCCCTCTCTTCCCCTATCGCTGCTGTCCCTCACCCATGTCGCATCAAATTACTTTTTAGGTCACAGATCATCTCTCAGCTATCTTCTCTCACAGTTTAACAGTAGCCCTCCTCTGTGCCCTCAACTTTCCCTCACACTCACTTCTTGCGTGTCTGCACTTCCCTTCGGCACTTCACATTTCTCCTCATCCCTGACCTCTTCAATCAAATTCTCTCACTCCCTTGCTGTCCTTTCTCATCCTTTCATCTCTCCTCACCGAGCACACAGGTTGGACCCGTATGCTCCTCTCAGCCTGTGCCACTCTGCTTATTGTTCCCTAATTCAGGAAGGCACGAATTGTCTGTCTTGCTGTTTTGGTGCAGGCCACACAGTTATGGAACGTGCACCCTCTTTGCTTCGCCTCCACCAAGAATCTATTACCCTTCAGGAAGATATAAAAACCTGCCTCTATGCTCTGTAGGTCACCCCATTTGGCTGGTTCTCCTTCCCCTTCTGTGTGTTTCTCATTTGCCTTCAGGCAGCAGATGGCTATTAGCCCCAGGACACCGTTTGGTAACAGTAGCGCGCTACAAATGTAAATAATAATAGTAATAGGCAGAAGCAGGGGAGCCACTAGACCAAAACTTCGCGGGGCCTACACTCCCAGGCAGGGCTGGCCCTAGCACTGGGCACACACGGTGCAACAGTCTTTTTGGTGCCCCCTCCCTAGTTTCCTCCTTCTCCATAAATTCCCTCACTACCACTCACCAACAATGCACCTCATCTCTCTGTAGCACCTTTCTGACAAACATTTTTTTTTATAGCGCTACTCATAGTTTACTCACACTCAGGTGTGTGATCTGCATAGTACATGTTCTTTGTATCAGGCACATTAACCCTCTGCACTGTGTGGGTGACAAGAGTGCCCATGTGAGTGCACGGTGAGCGATGCAACAGTGTGAGAGTAGGGAAAGAGGAGTGACTGCAGGGTGAGTGAGGTGACCATATGAATTTGGGTGCGGATGTAAGTGCAGAGTGGGACGAATGAATGCATGGTTAATTATGGGCTTGTTTGAGTGAGTTGCAAATTGAGCAGTGAGGGGGCAGGTGAATGAGGTGTCACATGAGTGCAGGATGAGTGCAGATGAGTAGTGTGACTGCAGGGTGAGGTACAGGGTGAACAGCGAAGTGCATTGTGAGTGCAGAGTGATCACTGTGAGTGCAGGATGAGCGGGTGAATGGTGTGAGTGCATAGTGATCAGTGTGAGTGCATTGTGATCGCTGTGAGTGCAGGATGAGTGTGAAAGTGAAGTGCGAGAATGAGGAGCGAGTTGTCTGAATGCAGGGTGCATTCCCAGACACTTGAAGTGACTCAGCATATTATTGACGGCGGCGTAGGGTTTAAGATATAAGTTAAACTATTGCTATAATAGCATTAATCAGGGATCGAGGGTGGAGGAAATAAATGATATGCTAATCCTGCAACACACATCCAGTTTTAAGATTAGGGTTGCCAGCTCATTATTTTGATGTCCCAGACGGTACAAAAATAAACATTCACCTAAAGCCCTATTTTCAGCACTTATCTGTGTATACTTGGACAGCAAATATAAATAGAAAGAACTTTTAATTGTGTTGTAGGGCTGCCTGAATGATCCATGACTGATAATTAAAGGGAACAAAGACAGAAAAGTCACATTACGAATGAATGCATATCATTTTATTTACAATCCTATTTAGTGTCAAGAGGAGGCCTTTGCAGGCTCTTTAAACTTCAAATGGCTGGTATTTTTCTTTTGGCAACCCTACTTTATATTTCTTTTCATGAAATGCATTCTCACACTACTGCAGTAAATGTGTAAAATACAAATGTAAGGAATAGGCAGAGTGGGGGCCCAGGGGGTACTGGAACCAGAGAAAAAAACAAAGCCTCGGTAACCAGTTTACAAAAGGTATGTAAACATGCAAATGGTCTTTAAAGACCTGTGAAAAACTCAGGCGTGCTGTGCTGTGCTGGAGATAAGACTGCAGACACAGCCCAGCGGAGGCCACAGCAGCTGGAGCTGAGACACACTATGGGGGAGGAGGGGGGCTGAATCCCTTGAAGTCCTATGGGCCAGGGCAGAAGTGTGACCGGGAATGCGCGACCCCCTTTCCATCACTTCACGGCCCCCCTGGGGGTCGCGCCCCACACTTTGAAGACCCCTGATCTAGAGTGATAGATTCTGAAAGACAACCATATGATGAGCAGCCCGAGCAAAGTCAGGAAGAATGGATCCCAGTGATTGAAATAATTGATGATGCCATTGAAACCAGAAGAAGAACAGAACTGAAAAGACAAGAAAGTAGTCAGGAAGAGACAGGGGAAGAAGAACACACTCAAGTGAAAACAGAAAGAGACACAAACAAACCTGAGGAGGGAAAAAGAGAAGAACACGTTCAGGCAGAAGAAGAAAAGTTTGAATTAAGACCTGAACAGGACCAGATCGAGTTAGAAGAACAAACTCAGGCAGAAGAAGAAAGATTTGAAGTAAGACCTAAGCAGGATCAGACAGAATTAGAAGAACAAGCTCAGGAAGAAGTAGAACAGAGTACGGTAGAACCTGAGCAGGAAGAAGCAAAAGAAGGTACAAGCACAGAAAACAGAGAAATAGAACAGATTGTGCCCAGAATAAATGAAATAAAAAGAACTTTACAAGAAGATAAGGAAGGTGAAAACGCAGGACAAATTAAAAGGGTCTGGAAAGGAGACAATTGGCCAACTGGAGTAAAGAAATTTAAATATCATCTGAGAAAGACTGATAAGAAACCAGAACAAGTGAATGAAATCACCAGTCAAACAAGACCTAAGCAAACTTTAGCAAAAATAACTCGAAGAAGTCCAAGATTGAGAAATCTAAATAGAAAATGTAAGGCTCCAGAGTGGACATACGTTATTCTTGAAGAATTTGAGTCCCTGGATTTGTCTGATGAGACAGAAGAAGTCCATATTGCACAAATTGACGAAAGCCAATTGAAACCTCCTTAAGAATAAAAAGAAAAATTAAGACTGAAAAAGGGAAAAGATAAGAGAAAGGAAATTTTCTCAGGAACAAAATGGCCGACAATGAAGTTAGCGGAAAACCAAAATGTGGAGTAAAAAGAAAGTGTCTTAGATTTTGTTTTTGTAGTATTTTATTAGCAGTATTAGGATGGCTATTTCTAACAGTAGGGGTACCTTTGATAATGAAAACAAGTAATCGAGAATAATACAGATACTAATGTTAAAGTAGATAGATTAAGAGAAACTAAACTAGAAATAGGAGTGGAAGATGAAGCAAACTATCATAATGAATCAGACTATAATACGTCCTCTGTGTTTATTAAATTGTTATTTCAGTATGTTAGCACTATGCAAATTAACAACTGTTATGTATGTATGAAACTGCCCTCATCAGTATCAGAAGGGATTACATATCACCATATACCTTTAACTTATGGTGTGTCATGTAGTATTTTATCAAGTTTATTTTACACTACAGGGAGATTGCAGTATTCTTATTCTAATTTAGATGTAGTATTTTCTGAACTACCCATTAGAAAGAATATGAATCCAGTAGCTAGTAGTAAGAATGCACAATTTATGGGTGAATTTTTCATTACAATGAGTTCAATAGATTTAGTTCAGGCACACAAGGATAATCTAACATGTACATTAAGAAAAGAAGAAAAAGATTTTTTAGATTTAGTAGAAGAAAGGAGACAGGATTTAATGAAGAAGGCAACTACACAGAAAACCCATGTACCTCCATGGGTTGGGAAGGAGGGAATCTATACAGGTGGCAAGGCTCATGCTGCGATGTCCCTGGACTTTGTGAAAAGGGGAAAATTCTGCCTCCATAGATTAAAGACAGATTATAACAATAATTACATTGGTTCCAGTGAATGTGAACATAACTTCCTAATATTAGGAGGATGGGGACTAAAAGGGGGAACTGATCCTGTGTTTCCAGGAGTATATTATGTTTGTGGGAGCGATGCCTATTACAGGTTACCTGCAAGATGGTACGGAAGCTGTTATTTTGGAATAGTTTTTCCAAAAATGTATCATGTAGATAAAATCAGTGGAACCAATGAAATGTTTAGTGGAACACGAAGAAGAAGAGCTAGTTTTTCTGAAATTGTAGGAGATATTTTTAGTGCATTGATACCCTCAGTTGGAGTCATCCTAAATTCACAGAAAATTTGTAAGTTATCAACCATAGTTGATCGTCTTTCTACAGATACTGCAGGAGGATTTTTAATGATTAACACAGAAATGGTTGCAATTAGATCAATGGTTTTACAGAACCGTCTTGCTCTTGACATATTGTTAGCAAAAGAAGGTGGAGTTTGTGGCATGTTAAAAGTTCAACATTGCTGCACTTATATTCCGGACAAGAGCAGAAAATTAAAGGATATATTGAAAATATTACGAGAATGCATAAAGATTTGACCCAACTGGAGGTTGACAGTGTGTGGGGAAGACTAACAAGAAGTATAACATCAATAGGGAAATAGTTTGTTGGGTTTGGGAAAAGTTTTCTAGGTCAAATAATAATACCATTAGTGATGATAATAACAATAGTGATGTTAATAGTGCTTACATATAGATGTTGTAGAAAAGGTATGAAAGAAAAGTACACTTGAATAGAAAAGGAAAGGGACAGACGCGTAAGAGAAAGTATGATGAAATACGTTTAGAAGAAATAAAAGGCAGGTTATATAAGGAGATGCAAGATTTAGAAGGAAATGAGATAGTTGATGAAAAATTGGGAGGACAAATGGAGAAAACTGAGAAGTATTAAAGTTGGTATCTGGGATGGATGGGAAATTTTGTGATGGCTTAATATGCCATCAGAGAGGGGATTGATGGAGCAAGGTCTCGGACATGAGACTTGCTCGGAAGCAATCCTCTCGTTTTAACATACTAGCGAATTACTAACGACGTGTCTTGTGAGTAATAATATGCATTTTACATTACACGCGGGAAAAGAATGAAGCTTGCCTATGTGTTTACTAACTGCAATAACACGGACGTAGGATTAGAACGCATTTTAACACGGGATCTTTACTGCGCATGAGTCTACTGCATCTACGTAGTATGACGTGCTGACGCTTGGAGGGAAATTCTGGCGCTTGCGCAAAGAGCTATAAAATGGCAGCTTGAAAGCTCACATGCATGGCACCTGCTTTGCTGAAATTAGAAAATGAGTTTATAACTAACGCAAAAGCAGAAAGAGAAATAATAAAGGGTATGGGTCAGAGTAGAGGTTGGTGGTATACAGTGAAATCATTTATTTTTGAGAATAACATTTCTCCTTTTGACTTTATTATTAGTGCGTATTTGGGCCTGTTAAAGTTGTCTGAGTCGAGCAGACTGACGTAGTCCAACGCATGCGCCCTGGTACGGAAGCTTGGAGGATGACTAAGGATTTGTCACGCGTCCAAGGTCGGTAGAGATGTGCCCTGGGAACATGAGGGTGAAGAGTTCATATGAAGGAACTTATTCAAGAAAATTGTTACATGTGTATTAATAAGGTTTTAAAGATGTATGGGAAAGGAAGGGCGGAATAAAAGTTTGAGGGGAGGAGTTTGGGAACAATGGTTTAAAGAAATGAATGAAGTATAAGCATGGTGTGATGATCATCCCCCCCTTGGCTGTCCAATCAGAAGTCAGAATTCTGTAAAAATGAAACATTCATGGGTGGTACATGGCTTATAGATAAGGTATAATTGAGGTAGTTAGTTAGAGGAAAATAAGGCTGATTGGGGAAGCTTGCTGAGAGCGGAAGCAGCAGCAACAATTCGGAGCTTGGGATGCTGTCGGTGCAGGGGTGGTGCTGATGCTCTGAAATTGCTGATGAAGAAACCGAATGCAGAACCATCTACTTAAAATTGGGTGGGTTAGAAAGAAGATCGCGGAAGAACCACGAGGAGGAAGAGAGTGTCAGAGAGGGGTGCGACGTTGTCGTCGGTATCTAGAGAGGTGAAGTATCTTGTCCTGATTCCTGTCCTGAAGTCTTTGTCTCCTGATCTGTCCTGGGAGACCCTTACCAGCCCTTTGGCCAGGGGGTAGTCTTCACACCATACTTTGGTAATTATGAAATTCATCGTTTGATAAATGCTCTTCTGTCTCTATCCTCTTCTTTTTGAGCATAGTTATTGTGTGGATTGAATTGATAATTGATATCTGAAATATTCTTGAATTGGCACTCCCATTGAATGAGGGTGTTTGTACTGAAATGCTTTGAGATGGTTCAAAACCCCTAATTTAGATAAAGATTTTAAAAACTTACTGAGTCTGTTATTATTTTAATTTTATTAAGAAATGAATATTAAGTTATGTCAATTATCGCCATCAACTAGTTCCACCTAACTGGTCCATTGACCAGAGGAAAGAACTGTTTGATCAGCGGAAGGTTTAGTTAAAGAAGTAATAACTAGATCTTGAGGTAATGAGAAACATTATAAACTGAATACAAAAGGTTCCAGTGGTCTACTTAGCGCAGAACGGAAGCGAGTTGTATGGGCCCAAGTGAGTATATGGTAGTGGAGTATCTGTTGCTAGTAAGCCGCTGGATCACAGGGATTGGCCTGAGTGGGCTTGAAAGACGCTCCGCTCAGGTCAGGGAGTCTGTGGGGTTTCTTCAGCCCGGCTGTTCAGTGCAGCCGGATTAGAGAAACCGAAGTGCGCCTGCGGGGTTTGGTCGGCCTTAGACGGCCGGCCAAACACACATGCTCACTTAGAGAGTGCACATAGCACTTCTCCTCGCCCCTCTAATGCCCCGGCGCCGCCCCTCCCTGCACACTTTGGTTGAACCAGCTGCTTAAAAATAAAATGATAATGAAATATCGTTTTCTTTTTTAGCTGCGGGCTCTGACCAGTGGGGCGACGCTCCTCCGCCATTGTGGGGGAGCCGCCTCTGCTCATCTGTCCTACACTTTACTCAGTATAGATGAGCAAATAGACCACATGAATGATAGCCTTAGGAAGCTGCACAAGCTACAAAATGGCTGCATTTTTATCTCAGTGGCATCTGAACATGGTTGGGTGGCATATTCGGGCATTGGGGAATGACAATATTTGAAATAATCATTGCAATAATTTTAATTGTGGTTGCACTGTATGTATTATTACAATTAATAATTTGCATCAAATAAAGGGACTTGCTCAAATAAAGGGATTGACAATACTTTTCCGCTGTATAGAAGGTTTGCTTCCTGACAAAGAAGAAAGGATTGTGAAAACATTATCTCGTATTCCTATTTCTTCCATGTCTTTTGCACCCGTATATCACAATGTGCATGGCTTTCTTTTATAATCAAATCAATGCACTTTCCTTATGAATCTGAAGTGCCTTTTAGCCTCATTATTCATGTTATGTTTCATTAATCTGGTAGACCTTATTCAAAATAGTATATTTGCACATTTCCTGCGTCTCAAGGTAAATCGCAACCTTACTTTCCATATTGGCAACCAGAAGAGTGGTTTTAAGAAAACTGATAAAGTCAGCAATGTATTCATGTATTGTATCTGTGCTTCAAGGACGTCTTGCATTTTCTCATTGAGAAGTTCCAGCCACCTACTCATTAGATATGTTCGGCAGAAAGTAATAAGTTTCTGTCACATGTTTGTGCTCCATAGACTTATATAGGGTTAAATGTGTATATTTTGCTGCATTATATGCTCCACAAGGCACTTTTGGATGAGAGCTCTGGTCGGTTGAAATGACAATTTTTTCTTGATTAGTTGCTGTGCTTGTCACTATTTTTGCATTAAATGTTAGACTTTTGGCTTCCCGACGTTAGTTTAATAATTCCTGGGAGTAGACCATTTTGCTCAGTAATGCTAATAAAGGCAATGTAAACTGACCAATGGGAAAGTGGGCAGATGTTCTGATAGGGTGTTTCATCTGTAAAAGCCAGCTGGGCAGGAACAGTGTCACTTGAATGACAATGAGTTGAGAATGGTAAATATATATTAAGCTTTACTATGTAGTGGTAGGTGATGTAGTGGCTGCAATATTTTGGTTGGCTGATATTGTTGACTCAGTATAGACACGTACAACCTTGTAGAGACACCAAACTGACTGGAAATGATATTATAGAACAGTCTGGAGTCTACCTCTGAAAAGGATCAGGCACAATATTCTGTAAAAACCCACCCACTAAAGTACAGCAGCTATTGCGGAAAGCTAAGGGTACATGTATTATCTGTTACATACGTTCCACACAGTATCTTACATTTGCAGGTTGGTGTTAAAGACCATTTCCCATTTTTATCACATCTTGATATTCGTGGTCCATCCAGTGTATATGGAGGGTTACAGCCATACTGAATAGTTTCCAAGTAGTCGTACTCTCTTTCAGTGGCAAAAGTCATGAACCCATTCTCAATGTCTGTTGGGCGATCACATTTAACATCTGTTATGGAAAGAAAGAACATTAGTGAGCCAATCATTCATAGGAACAGGCAGTTCTAAAAGGTATTTATGATAAACTAGCTGCAAATTTAATTATTAAGTGTCTACATCTTGGTTAAGAAGCTTACATTTTTATTTCCTTCTCCGGGTTGTTACCTCATCCCCAAAAGATCTATGCTGTGTTTTTTTCATATTATATAAAAGTCATGCTGCTCAACACTGACAAAAAACGCCATACAGTTGTAAAGACAGTAGTCATAGTTACTCATCCAGAGTAACTTTTAATGTTGCGGAATATGGTCAGATTACTTACTTTTATTGTCCAATATAACATATTCAATATTCATGTTACAGCATTTACGTGTTGCGTTTCAATATAATTCCAATGTCATCGTATTTAGAGAGCTTAGTTTCTTATAACAGGAGCAAAAAACATTCTGGTAACAGTTTCTTTCAGCAGAGATACAAATCATTGAACAGATTACTTTGGCTAATGATCTTGGCCAGATTACTTACTTGTAATATTGATTGCTTCTACCCTAAATCTTCATATCAGCATCCACACTGTGGAGAAAGCCAACTTTCCTGCATCCGAAACAAAAGCAAGTTCCTCTATTATTATCTTGAAAATTGTAGTTTCTTATTCTTTTTTTTCATTTGGCTTTCCCCATTTTGAAGAGAAAAAGAATCCCCTTTTCCTGCTATGCCTTTTTAAAGAAGCATGTATGTGTTCATAATTTGTAAAAGCAAAACTCTTTAATAAACTGACTTTGGGCACTCATTGAATTGGAATCACATTACTTCATTGAACATGAGAACGATGTTTCTGCTGTAGATTTGAAGACTGTATGATAGAAACAACAAGAGAGCTATGTAAACATTATTGCTGCAACTGAGAATGAAAATCACCAGAGGTGGGGACTTGCTTGCTAAGCCTACTTTTATAGAGAGAAAATCAGCAATTATTTGGTCCATTTGCTTGCTGCATAGTGTGGTGTCTTCTCCCACTCTGCATTAGCATTGCCATGGCCACAGCAGCCTGAATCGTTCTAACACGTTCTGTGCAGAGCCCCAGGTTGAGAAGTCACCTGGCAATATTCAGGAGTTTGGAGGGAAAGAAGGAAGTCAGCCATAAGGTTCTTATGCTTGCCGTTTCTGCAAAACACCATTCTACTGAAGAAGTAAGCCTGGGCAACATTAAACCACTCCTTTCCAAAATGGTCAACTTTCCAGTGTTTGTTGTCAGAGTTGTCCAGTCCAAGAGTGTGTCAACCTTTTTCCTGTGATGTATTTCCTGCCTACACCATGTATAGGGAGGCATTGGGCAGAGAAGGATGTGACACAACACTTTTGTATCCCTATTTTTTGTTATGTTCATCATCCACCTAGATGCTTTCTGTTCCTGATTTGTGCTCTCTTTTTCTGCAGTTGTTTGCCTTAGTGGATTCTCGTGCCTGGAAGACTATGTGCTGGTCTCTTTCTCAACACTGTCTCAGGACAGTGTTGGTGTCTTTATTATCAACTCCTTTATCAACCATCATTTACAAACAAGAGCCACCAATATTGACAAGGAGATTTGGTCTGCCCTCTATGACTTGCACCTTTCACAAACATATATATTAGCTGCAGGATGGCACCGTGGCTATTGGGAGGAGTCACCTTTTAATTAGGCAATCCAAAAGGAAATTAGAGAGACCTTCAGAGAGTTCAGTCCTTTGCAGATTGTGATGCCAATGACTGCCTTTTCCATGGATCCTTTTTAGCATCCGGCTCAATAGTTACAACAACTTCATCTTGAAAATATGGCTCCTCAGCCATTAAGATCTATTGATATCCTAGTAGTCCCTTCTAATGCCCCACATTTCCTAGAGAGCCTCTGAAGTTAAGGGGATTTTGCCTTCCACATTGCACAGATTATGCAAGACCGGGCTAAGAAGTGATATATATAATCAATTATGGACTTTGGGAGGGGCAAGCCAGAATACATAAGGAGCGTGCCGACTGTGTGATTTCAATCACGAATCTTGGCTTCATCTTTTGTGCTGCTGTCCGTCTTTAGCCACGGAAAGGAGGCTTCTTTTGAAAGAACTATGCCTGAGAGAAAAAGCAACCACCTGTCATGAGGCCTCTGCAGTATGCTTCGCCCAAAAAGAACCTTATATCCTGGCCCGTTGTGGAAGATTTGTCCAATTGATCAGAGACGCTATATACCCGAGAGCTGCCCCTCAGTCTAACCCCGCAAGATCCAAACGTTGATACTGCACTATTTTAAAAAAAACGCATGGGCACGGTAACAAAATAATCCCAGTGGATGCGAGGAGTGAGATGGCTGTTACTCTCATAGGGGAAAAGCCACATATGTGAGGAAGCCCAGAGATAAACGTCAGGACATAATCAATGCTCTTATCTCGAGGTTTAAATGTTTATGATCTTTGTTGTGTTCTTTTAATGGTTTTATTGTTATGCAATGGTTTTAATTAACAAATGCAATAAATAAATACATTTACATTTAATCAGCTCTTTTACTTGGCCTGCCTTAGATTGGGCCACCCCTGTATTTACCATCTCAGATCCTTGCCTGGTTAGGTATGCTACTTTTCTATATGCTTTAAGAAGATGTTTAAACATCCTCATCTGGAGCATTCGGCTAAGGAATGTGACCTATGTGACTTATTTCTATAATTGACAGCTAGGACTACTTTGGTTGAGAAGACCCAAATTACATTATTTCATTGTGGATTAAAAGAAGAGAGCAAGGAGAAGGTAGTCCATAATCGTCATCCCATTTCATTTTTGGAACTTTCTGATATGGCCCTGTTAATTGAACATAAACCAAATGCGAGAGCTAATATAAGAAAAGAGTCTTCAGTAGGGTTAACTGGCTCTACCAGAATCCATCTCCTTTGAAGACCCAAAATTAACATGGATTCTTCATCCAAGAGGAAGCTATGGACATTGAGCAGCTAGAAGCCTTTTAACAGAGGATAAAAAGCTGTTTTGTTCCTTTAGTGTGGTGATTCTGGGCAGAGAATCTGTGCCTGACTTATACATACTCAAAATGATTAGAGTAAACACCTGATCTCTGAACAAGAGAAGAGAGTGAGTGTGCAATGGTTCCCTTATATTGTATTCTCCATGAGTGGTTGTGACAGTTAGTTGCTTCTCTTGCCAATTGCCATGAGACCTGAAGAATGGAGAACTGCAAATATTCCATGCCATTTGATTGGGGAGCATGTGGAATGTTTATTGATCATGATTGGGATAACAATATATTTAAAAGAGAGCTAAAAAGACACCTGTGGTAGACTAAACTGTTCAGGGTAAGCCATTGGCCTCAAGGCCATTTAGGGCAGCTTCATTACCATTAAAGATCTCTCTCTTCAAGACCATACAAAAGTACTTTCCCCAACTATGCTTTGATGTTTGGAATTCCTTAGTTAAAGAAGTGCAATACATATGTCAATTGTGCTGCCAGAACAATGTCATCCTCATCAGAGTTTATTGTGGCCATTGTTATGCTTCAAAAGGCTACTGGTCGCCCAATGAAGATGTAAAAGATTCCACATCTAATCAAGACGGATCATGCCTAATTTCTCTTCAGTGATACCTTAGCAGTATGCGTTTTCTACAGTTTCTGCTAAGCCTGAAATATGCTCTATTCCTCCTCAGAGGGAATATGATTGTCCCAGATTAATTAAACCAGCCATTGACATATACTTTGAGTGGTATATTCCCTGTTGGAGAACAAGAAGGAGATACCTAAGGTCTATTTACAGGAAAACTTGAAAAATGGATTTATTGCACGCTCATCTGAAGCTTTAGCACCTCTGTTTTTTGTTCTAAAGAACGATCAAGATCTAAGACCCAGTATCACTACTGATGTTTAAGTCAAATAACAATCAAGGATCAGTATTTTTACCTCTTCTTGGAGCCATTGGGGAATCAGTACAAGTAGCACAAATATTCACCAAACTCGATTTGCAAGATACATAGCATCTCCCGCATATAAATGACAGTGACAAGTAGAAAACGACTTTACACACCCTGTTTGGGCATTTGATAATCTTCAATGTCATTCGAGAGCTGTCTTGTCAAAACCACAATAAAGTTATAGACACAAATACCCTATTTTCAATTTGTCCCCTGTTTTGTCAGAAAGTGAACACAACTATTCGGTTATAGAAAGAGAGTCGCTATCTATGAAAATGGCTTATTCCTAATGGAGACATCTTTTGATGGGCACCAAGGAAGCCTTTGAAATTCATACTGAGCATAGGAACTTACAATGTCTACAAAATCTCCAATGTATGAACAGTTATCTAACCAAATGAGGATTTTTCTTTACTCAATACAACTACCATAACCTATATTTCTAGATTAAAGAATCTTCAGGCTGATGCATTATTTCATTGTTGTCATTTAGTACCAACCTATTATCACTTCTTACCATGTGGTTGTAAATGTTCATTCTTTCTTAGATTAAATACAAATTAGATAGAGGATTTTCATCTTAAAACCCAATTTATACAATATAACAATCTGTATTTCAGATAGCCTACAAGCTATTTTTATTTCTCCCAAATAACTACAGCTTGATAACATGCATGTGTGCTAGGATTCCACTCTTCCAGGCCACAGGTTAAGATTTTGTTTTGCATTCTCTTTGGCTACTTACAGATCAATCTGATGTTTAAAATGTGTCCTCACTTGTCCCATTTATGTTCAAAACAATCACTGCATTCCAAACCTTTTGGATGTTTACACCCTCTATCGGTGGCACCTGAACTGTGGCATCAATCTCTACTGATTCCATAATGGAACTTAGGCAGGCCCTCTGAAGGGTTTCTAGTCATAATATTCACAATTGGCATGTTCACCTTTTCATAAGATACCTACAGCTGACAATAATGGCTAATGCTTTCTGCCAGACATTTTTTGTCTTCATAGATTATGACATACAATAATTTCTGAACCCAATATTGTTTTGCAAAGCTCTTTCGAAAGCACTAAGCATTGAACAAGCTGTCTCTTCGTTATCACCCTCAGTCCAATTGGCAAACCAAGAGTGAACTGGTGCAAAGTTTGGCTATCCTCCCACTTTTTTCCTGTTTACATGTTATTTGTCAATTTTCAACCATTATATTTTTGTCCATTTATCATCACTCATCAAGTGAATGCTGTTGACTTTCCTCTGAAATTTCCTCACACTTGAAGAATTCATCCCATCTTCCATACTTCACAATGATAACCATGTTTCTGATCCATATCATTGTATACCTTCCGAACCACCTCCTTTCATGATGCAAGGTCAACTTGAATATGAGGTTCAAAAACTGTTTCCCAACTCTTTTAATGCAGTCTCCACTTTTTGATACATTTGAAAGGTTATCCATCCAGCAAATGTTCTTCGGAAAATGCTTCTTTAATCCATGCCCTCTTGTTGGTTCATGTTTTTTCAGGTGCATACCTAGAAACCCAGAGCTTCAGGGGTGCATACTGCTTAGTGGGAGCATACCTGGGAATGAGACTCACCAGAGGCAGCAGCTTGGTTGTTTAGTCTCATTTCCAGAGAGGGGAAGGCAGCATGTCTTTAGTCCTCGTGTTTGGTGTGTGATGAAGTTTACTTCTGCTCTGTAAAGCCAGCGTCGGCATCCCAGTAGCTGCAAGAGCATGCAAGGTTCTTTTCGGTGGTGTGGATCGCCAGTCTGAAGAGTCGGTGAGCAAAATGCGGTAGCACAGAGGAAAGGAAGGATGTCAAAAATGATTTTTTTCATGCCTGCTGTTTCTGGAAAATGCCATTCACCTGCAGAAGTGAGCATGACTAGCCTTACGCCGACTCCGTCCAAGATGGTTGGCTTTCCAGTGTTTGTTGTCGGAGTTTCCCAGTCCAAGATGATGCTAACCTTTTTTTCAGGGTTTTTTCTTGCCTACATGGTATATAAGAAGACCTTGGTCAGAAATGGATGTGCAGCAAGGCTTTCGCATCCTTATATTTCACCCACTTAAATGTTTTTGTCCATCAATTTTTGCGCTCATTATATGTAGCAGTTTTCATTATTGGATTTTATCGCCTGCAAAACTGTATGCTGGATTCTTTATCAACCCTGTCTCGGGGTTGTGTTGGCGCCTTGCATTATCTTAACTCCTGTACCATTTGTCATATTAAATCAAGAACTGCCAATATTGCTGAGGCTTTTACTGTCTTTCGTGACTTTTTCCTCCTAACTAAGCCCCTCTTAATGAGACACTTGCCACCTTCCATGTGTATATTAAGTGCAGGGTGTAGGGTCTGTAGCTACTGAGAGGACTTGTATTTTCCTTTGACAATCAAGAAGGAAACTAGGGAGACCTTCACCACATCCAAGCTTTGACAGTCATACAAATATACTGGTGACACACAGGTCATGCAAAACAGGGCAAACCGAAAGATCTAGACTCCTTAGGACTTGACCTCTACCTCTGAACCATCAATGAATGCATTTCAACTGCAGAATTTGACCACTGTTTCAAAGGCATTGATGAACAGATAAACAGGAATTTATATGTTTAAAACCCTCTGGTAAAAGTTATGTTATGTTAATCTGAGTTGTAAATTGAAGCCTCGATACCAACTAGAGCCAGAAAACCTGGTGCACTGTAGCTCACAAATCACCTAAGCATTACATGAGGATAATGTGTTCTGGGTAATTATCAGTCCTGTGAGACTTCACAGGATTATTTGTTGTTAGTAGGTTCTGAATCTCTTTTCACCATGAATAGACACACTAAAAAATGCACAATAAGGATATGTTTTATGATTTTATTAAAGTCAAAGTCGTATCCTAGTGCATAAAATGTGTACAAGTGTAACTATAAAAATTAACAAAACAGCATCAACTAAATCAAATTAAAAGGAATTGCAGCATTGTAATGTTGGTTTAGAATTCAAAATTCTCTTCTTCGAAAAGATATAGTCTATCTGTATTCTCCAACCCCTCCCTTCTTGCATCTGGTGAAGCCATCTTGGCATCAAAATGGCTTGTGTCAGTTTATAAGGTGGGCCTCTGACCCACCTACCTCAGAACTGTGGTTCTGTGTAAAGGAGGCCATAATCTATCTCTTATCAGTAGCTATCATGTCCGAGCAAGCCAATAAACCAGGCTGGCTTCTAGATGCCTGCTAGTGGCCTTCTAGATCTGTGTTTATTGCTCCTGTTTGCTCGATCTGGTCTCCAAGAAAGTCACAGATTTCCTCTTTACCGTCTCGTGTTCAGCTTAAATACAATGTTCTCATTATTTTTAAAAGGGCTGTCCCCTCATTGAATTATGTCAAATGCAAGACTTAACATATTAATCTTATTCACCTTCACTTAAATCTATCAGGCATTATATATTATGTGAATACATATATGAATTATTGCTAAACTATCAAACTTTACTAAAGCAAATAGTATACATGTGCAATTAATACTATATATGAAATGTGTTTATAAATGAGAAATGTGCACTCAAATTAATATACGAAATGCAACTGAGTACATAGGCAGGATGTGCGAAGATAACATCATAGGTGTTACTCAGAAATAACAGGTTACTATCACCCGCTTCATGTAGACCCTACAAATATTGTGTATCTTAGGACCCTGCAATTCAAACTGTGAAAACCGCAAAGAAGGCAAAATGTGGTAGCAAGACAGCTTCAGCACCTTTGCCCATGGAAAATCATGAGTAGTGCTCCAAGAACACACTTCAGTGGCTCCCTTAGTCAGATTTTCCTCCTTCAAGGCACTCTGCATTTCCCACAGGACCATCCACAGCAAAGGCCTTCATCCAAGTGAAGCTCAAAAATAATGACAGAATGGCTGATAATTACCCCCTGCAAGAAGAACAGCATTGATGAAACATCACTCAATGTACAAAATTATAGAACGACCTCCAACAGAGAGAAGAAATATTCAAGATCACTTGGAACTCATGAAGGAAGGAAAGACCTGGCTCATCCCAAACAAATAATACACTGAGGGGCCGATTCCGATCTCGGCCGGTAGTGCTCCGAATCGGATTCGGATTTACCGGATCCGATTCGGAGCCCTGTTTCCCGACCGAATCGTACGCGGGTCCGGCCTAGCGAGTACGATGCAAGCACCCGCGAAATCGCCGACCGACTCGTACGCGGCTTCAACACGCTCCGACCGACTCGCATGGACACGACTCGCACCGCGCTATGGAGACGTTTCCCCGCCGGGTAAGTACGATGCGCGCCGCGAGCAGTCCGACCGACTCGCGCCCGTCCGGCTCGAAAAAGCTGTTGGAGCCGGACTTTGGGGGTCCGCGTCGGACCCCTGTACGCGTAGGGCGCGCGAGTCGCACACAGGGGGACCGATGGGTCCCCCTACCTGTGCATGTATGCCGCGATGCGCATGGACGCGTACCCGCTGTAGGGGCGCCCTTGTTCGCCTCGCACCCATTGAGTCAATGGGAGCCCGCGTACGCGTTGTACGACCGGCTCCCATTGACTTCAATGGGAGTCCGACCGAATCGAGTCCGATAGCATGCGAATGCATCGTACTCGTCCGGTCGGACTGCTAGGGTCCGATTCGGTCGGAATTCTCTCCGGGTCCGGCTCGGTCGGAGAGATTTCCGGCCGGAATCGGCCCCTGAGTCTACCACCCACATAAGGAAAGAGGACATCAGACGGGGGACCACTGGGGTGGTCAATATATAAGGCGAGGGCTGACAGAAGTTACGCTGCTATGATGGTTGTGATTTATTGATTTAAGCCTCGCTTATGTATTTGTACATGTTGACTTTTCGGTTCATTTAGAAATACCTAATAAAAAAGTGTTTCTTCCAAATAGAGAGCAATGCAATATTAGGTTATAACAAACGAAAGACTAAAGGGTGATGCTAACAAAACACACAGCTAGGGAATGTGTCGAAACTTATATGCCCAAGACAGATATGAGTTTGAAAGTTTTAAGTGATGTGAGTTTCAAAATTGTGTTTTACCATTGAAGCTTAGATCATCTGCTTAGATCATCTGCTTAGAATTTATGGAAATGTATTGTAAGTGGGAGTCTAAGTATTTTTGTTAGGCACATCAGAACAAATATTCTTTACTGCACATCTTCTGTGACTTGTTTCGTCCTCTTTTTCCAAATCGAGTTCTCTTTGGACCAAAGTGGTACAAAAAGTGCAACAATAGAGAAAACCCACAACAGATGTCTCTTAAATTAGTTCCACAGTGGGTTTTTTAAATACACCACATAAAAATTTGCATAAGCAGCAGTTTAAAAATGTGGAACTTCAATAGAACTGCAGTTCATCTAATAACAAAGGGCAAGATAATGTTTTTTTCGTCCTTTTTTGCCCTCCTCCATGGACATTTCTGCGTTTGCTGACTCAGTACTCTGAGGGGATCAGTTATTTGTCCGTGGAATAGTGGAGGACGGAAATGAAAATCTAAAGGTGGATTCCTAATGATATGCGCAATATCTGTAATATCTTTATATGCCAATAAAGTTACCTTTCAAAAAAGGGCAAGGAAGTGTCTATTTGCACACAAAAGCAAATACATTTGTTTCTCACCTATGCATCTGGGAATGCTACTCCAATTTCCATCGGCGCCACAGGTTGCAGAGTCATTTCCAAACAATGCATACTTTTCCAGGCATTCATAATGGACAGCATCTTGGAAAGTATATATGGTTTTAGGCCGTGTTTTAGAAATCTCTAACTTTCCAAACTCCGGAATGGGGGGAGGAGGACATATCACAGCTGGAAGAAAATAAACACACATAAGCTTCTTTGTGACATTATTTTGAATTCTGACTGAGCATGTGGTATGTAAAACAACGTAGGAAGAAAGCAATGTAGCAATAATTAGGGATGACAACTGCAAATTGAAACACACATTCGAAGATCAAATAAGTCTGTTGTTGGATGCCAGCATTTTGGCTTTATAAACGCTTCTTTTGTCATGGTTTTGTAAAACTTTATTACTTGTAGGAGCTGCCAGGCCCTCACTAATATATAACAAGCATTGGCATGGCCAATAGGTCTCGTATTGGGACCTTATAAGTGTTTAGCCAGAGCTATTAGCTATGCTAATGTCATTAGGCTATGTTTTAGAGCAGTGTGGCTGCTGTGCAGTATGTTGAAAAGTTATAATAAAAAAGTGTTATAAGCAACTTTGTCACCTTATATATAACCAAGAAGACATTATGTACAACCGAACGACCCTATTAAAAACGAATTCACATAAAAAAATGCCTTCTAGTTTTTTGTCCTTGCAATGCTGCCAAATTATTCTTGCTTGCTTGTTTGTTGTAGCTTTCTTTTTTATGGGGGTTTGGGGAGGGACATAAACAACGGGAGGGTGGAGTTTGGTAAATAGTACCTGAATTACAACACGAGCAGCAGATGGTCACTAGGGGAGAATCAACAGATGCCAGATTCTGAGGGCAGACTGAAGTGGTACTGAGTGATGCTGAGATGGTGGTGTGCTGGTGCAGAGGTGATTCTTAGGAAATGCTGAATGATACTCAGGTGGTGGTGAGTGGTGCTGAGGTGGTGGTGTGCTGGTGCAGAGGTGATGCTTAGCTGATGCTGAGTGATACTGAGGTGGTGCTGAGTGATGCTGTGGTGGTGGTGCTGCGCTGGTCCTCAGGTGGTGCTGAGTGATGCTGAGTTGGTGCTTTGCAGAGGTGATGCTGCGCTGATGCGGAGTTACATACCCAGATGTAGCTGGGGGCAAGAAGCTGTGTCAGACCGAGTGACGTTCAAAAACTAATGGGAGCTATAGGCCAGCACATTTAACAGCTGCTTCATTGGGAGACCTACGGGATGCCTCCAGGGATTGAAGAGCTATACAATTACTACACACTGGGTCATTCAGTCTGGTTCAAGAATGCATACATGCTTGCCTCAGGAAACATTTATGGACACATTCCAAAGCTTTTTAATGCACAGAGAGAAAGACAACTGCCTCGATGCACGTCAACAGTACTATAACATTCTGTGTGCGACTGCATCACTAGAGTTTTGAACTGCCTGAAGAATCAGCATCAGGGGCAAGTTATGCTTAAAACAATAAGATGTCAGATTTAACTCACCTCACACTGTAACCTATGCACTGAATTTACAAAGGCCCAATTGTTAGAGCAGTGCATGAACCTAGCTATATGTGAGTTCAGGCTGTGTCCGAAGCACCAGACCGGTAGAGATCTGTTCATGTACGGCGACCCTTCAATGCATTGTATTGCAGTCTGTTGGGGTTCTCTGGAGACGTTCGTATGTGCTTGCAGTAGAGAAAGTGCTTGCTTCTCGTTGGACTAATAACTAGCGTGATTATATGGGACGGTTTCACATACCTGCCTATTTGTTATGTCCAAAGGGCAGAGAATTCAATAATATGCACTATATATACACACATGTTTACAGGTAGGGTCAGTTAGTGACAGTCAAATGTGCACAAAAGGCACTTTTCCTTTGAAAAGGCAAACATGTTCCCATATCAAGTAAAAGGTTTAACTTTTATCGCCAATATACTGTGTTCTAGCACGGGTTGGAAAATTCACAAAAAGCCACAAGATGCCACGCAGTTAAAACCCAGTCAATGTGTTCAACAATACTAATTGTTATGCATATTTTTTGCTGCCCCCTTAGGATGAATTGGTTACACAAGATCATGAACAGCATATAATGTGTTCAGAATAAGAGCGTAAATAAAAGTGTGTTCGCGGCATGTGGTCTCAGATCCAGTAAGTATCGGCTGACTTCCTAACAGATTAAAACAGATTAAAGTTTATAATTTGTCAGCATTTAATGAAGACGGACTGTGCAAAGCCAGCTTCCCACACCTTGCCAAAAGCCAAAGGTTTTAATTTCAACCATGCATCTTGTCGACGGCGTAGTTTTAACATTCCTCACTTTGTTTTGTTTCACCAGTCACACATGTAAATTCCTTGCTATCCTTGTGCTTTCAAAGGAAAGGAAGACGAGTCTAATTACTTTGCTGTGGCTGCCATTTCCAGAAAAAAAGTTATTTCCATGGTGCACTGCAGGCTGCATCTATAAGCAGTGCTTTAAATGGAAAGAAATAAGTGCAGGTACTCATTAAAATGAGTTAGAGGTGTGGCAAATGGGCGGGGCTAGGGGCGGGGCTAAGGGCAAGTTATGATGATACATAATGGCCTCTGTACCAGTTACAGCACATATCAAAACGCATGAGAAATGCGTTTGGTAAACATCATTTATCCACTTTACATCTTCGTTTCCTGCTTCAACAGAGGGGCACACAAAGGAAAGCAGCCTCTGGCTGAACAAAAAGATGGAGAAAAAAATCGGCTTTGGGGAAGGTAGAGGATTGTCTGTCGCTGCCGCTCACTTTAGTACAGCCAGTACAGTTCCTTAAATGGGACAGGATTACTGACTGGCAGACCCAGCCCATTTCACACGCCTGATGGAGGAAGGGGTGGAGGGGCCTTAAGCACTTTAAGCCTAATAGCCATTGCGCACCTGATCAACAGTGCAGGGTCTGTCTAGACCCTGTCCTGCTGATCACAGCATGACGCAAGGCAAGCCCTCTCAACCCCCTGCAGTCTGGAGACATTCAAGTGAGAGCTGCTGGAATCTCCAGCAGCGATTGTGCAAAAGGGCACTGAGGGGCTCAGTGACTTGCAAGCTCCTCGGAAGCAGGGCGGCATCTGCCCCGAGCTGGAGGAGATAAGTAACCTGAGCCTGCTGTGCTCTCAATGAGGGTACCGGTACTCTCCCTCACCTAAGAAAAAGTGCCGGTACTGACGGCCAGAAAATTCAGAAGTGCCGGTACTCAGTACCGGTGAGTACCGGCCCATTTAAAGCACTGTCTATAAGATATATTCCTGCATTGCGGACGCACAGAGGAAGGAGGGGAATCTAAGGCTGCAAGGAAGTTCCATGGAAGGGAGGGGAGATGGAGCAGGAATGCACTTTACAAGTATGTGCTCCTCGCCCAGTATCACTCACATCCCACCACCCTGACTTACACATGGCCACTCGGTAAATTGTTATGGACCTATACTCCCAGTGGTTCCATGAGTGCAGCAGACATCACCATATTCTAACCTACCCTCACCTAGCAAAGTACCAATCACACAGGCAGCTCCCTCATTAGGTTTTTCGTAGCTGTTAACGATGTAAGCCAACACCACTGTGTGCACCCGCACCACTGGCCCATTCAGTACCCCGGGTGCAGTTGCTGATGGAACTGGGCCTGTAGTGCAGTGGATGCAATTTTGGAAGGAAAAGATATGAAAAAGCGCCACTCTTGTGATAGGCTGTTAGGAGCGTGACGCGCCAGACAGGAAGGCTGATTGGCTCATGCCAGTCCTCCATACAAATGCCACTCAACAGTATCTTAAGAGGAAAAAGATGGTCATGTTTTAGGGTGTTTCTGGTAAAGGCTTCAATCATGTATGTGGATAAAGGAGTAAATGTTGGTTTACAATCCACTTTAAAGACCAGAAGGGATTTAATACAAAAAATAATCCTCGCACACTTCACGGGAGCACATTTTATTTTTACAAAAAGATATTGGTTTGTAATTCGAGGAAGGCACAGTCAATAGCCAGACGCGTCATGCACACACGTTTTAAAGACGTCAAATGGGGTCGATTTGTATTCTAATGTTGCTGTTCTTACTTCACCTATCGTAAATGTAAATGTTCGGATCGGACTCTGGAAACATTTCAGATACAAGACAATGCATGTGTTTTTAGGGCGAGTGTGAGGTGGGGATGGCCACATTAGGTGAAATGAAACACTATTCTAGGCTCCTGCCACTGATGCATCTAATAGTCACATGCGATCTCTTGTTTAATAAACAACGTCCACGTCTGCTCTATTTTTTATGATCACTACTGGCGGCCCCTAATAAAACTCTGCAACTTATGGTTCCGTGAGACTCTGTGTTAGGTAGTGTAGTAAATAAATTAAAATGATCCATTAAACTGCCTAATTACTTCATGGGGATACAAAAGGGGATGATGGACGGAACGTTTGAGCCAATCAAACACTCACCCCCAGTCAAGTGATCTGGGTTTAATCCATCATCATTCTTTAGCTCACTCCACCACCCCAGTTCAGACATGGCCATATGCAAATCAGTCTGACCCTGTGCCTCATGGGAACAGTCCAGCCCGAACTGCCAAGCCATGTCTTCCCTGGACCGGAAACAAGCATCCTAGACCGGTTTCTGGCATTTCAGCCGTCATCAGCCAGGCTTGCTTGAATCCAGTGGCAAAGTGAGCAAGGGACCCACGTCTGGGCATACCCCCGCCAACTTAGGGCGACCAAAGCGATACAAAAGGGGATGATGGACGGAACGTTTGAGCCAATCAAACACTCACCCCCAGTCAAGTGATCTGGGTTTAATCCATCATCATTCTTTAGCTCACTCCACCACCCCAGTTCAGACATGGCCATATGCAAATCAGTCTGACCCTGTGCCTCATGGGAACAGTCCAGCCCGAACTGCCAAGCCATGTCTTCCCTGGACCGGAAACAAGCATCCTAGACCGGTTTCTGGCATTTCAGCCGTCATCAGCCAGGCTTTCTTGAATCCAGTGGCAAAGTGAGCAAGGGACCCACGTCTGGGCATACCCCCGCCAACTTAGGGCGACCAAAGCGATACAAAAGGGGATGATGGACGGAACGTTTGAGCCAATCAAACACTCACCCCCAGTCAAGTGATCTGGGTTTAATCCATCATCATTCTTTAGCTCACTCCACCACCCCAGTTCAGACATGGCCATATGCAAATCAGTCTGACCCTGTGCCTCATGGGAACAGTCCAGCCCGAACTGCCAAGCCATGTCTTCCCTGGACCGGAAACAAGCATCCTAGACCGGTTTCTGGCATTTCAGCCGTCATCAGCCAGGCTTGCTTGAATCCAGTGGCAAAGTGAGCAAGGGACCCACGTCTGGGCATACCCCCGCCAACTTAGGGCGACCAAAGCGATACAAAAGGGGATGATGGACGGAACGTTTGAGCCAATCAAACACTCACCCCCAGTCAAGTGATCTGGGTTTAATCCATCATCATTCTTTAGCTCACTCCACCACCCCAGTTCAGACATGGCCATATGCAAATCAGTCTGACCCTGTGCCTCATGGGAACAGTCCAGCCCGAACTGCCAAGCCATGTCTTCCCTGGACCGGAAACAAGCATCCTAGACCGGTTTCTGGCATTTCAGCCGTCATCAGCCAGGCTTGCTTGAATCCAGTGGCAAAGTGAGCAAGGGACCCACGTCTGGGCATACCCCCGCCAACTTAGGGCGACCAAAGCGATACAAAAGGGGATGATGGACGGAACGTTTGAGCCAATCAAACACTCACCCCCAGTCAAGTGATCTGGGTTTAATCCATCATCATTCTTTAGCTCACTCCACCACCCCAGTTCAGACATGGCCATATGCAAATCAGTCTGACCCTGTGCCTCATGGGAACAGTCCAGCCCGAACTGCCAAGCCATGTCTTCCCTGGACCGGAAACAAGCATCCTAGACCGGTTTCTGGCATTTCAGCCGTCATCAGCCAGGCTTGCTTGAATCCAGTGGCAAAGTGAGCAAGGGACCCACGTCTGGGCATACCCCCGCCAACTTAGGGCGACCAAAGCGATACAAAAGGGGATGATGGACGGATCGTTTGAGCCAATCAAACACTCACCCCCAGTCAAGTGATCTGGGTTTAATCCATCATCATTCTTTAGCTCACTCCACCACCCCAGTTCAGACATGGCCATATGCAAATCAGTCTGACCCTGTGCCTCATGGGAACAGTCCAGCCCGAACTGCCAAGCCATGTCTTCCCTGGACCGGAAACAAGCATCCTAGACCGGTTTCTGGCATTTCAGCCGTCATCAGCCAGGCTTGCTTGAATCCAGTGGCAAAGTGAGCAAGGGACCCACGTCTGGGCATACCCCCGCCAACTTAGGGCGACCAAAGCGATACAAAAGGGGATGATGGACGGAACGTTTGAGCCAATCAAACACTCACCCCCAGTCAAGTGATCTGGGTTTAATCCATCATCATTCTTTAGCTCACTCCACAACCCCAGTTCCGACATGGCCATATGCAAATCAGTCTGACCCTGTGCCTCATGGGAACAGTCCAGCCCGAACTGCCAAGCCATGTCTTCCCTGGACCGGAAACAAGCATCCTAGACCGGTTTCTGGCATTTCAGCCGTCATCAGCCAGGCTTGCTTGAATCCAGTGGCAAAGTGAGCAAGGGACCCACGTCTGGGCATACCCCCGCCAACTTAGGGCGACCAAAGCGATACAAAAAGGGGATGATGGACGGAACGTTTGAGCCAATCAAACACTCACCCCCAGTCAAGTGATCTGGGTTTAATCCATCATCATTCTTTAGCTCACTCCACCACCCCAGTTCAGACAACGCCATATGCAAATCAGTCTGACCCTGTGCCTCATGGGAACAGTCCAGCCCGAACTGCCAAGCCATGTCTTCCCTGGACCGGAAACAAGCATACTAGACCGGTTTCTGGCATTTCAGCCGTCATCAGCCAGGCTTGCTTGAATCCAGTGGCAAAGTGAGCAAGGGACCCACGTCTGGGCATACCCCCGCCAACTTAGGGCGACCAAAGCGATACAAAAGGGGATGATGGACGGAACGTTTGAGCCAATCAAACACTCACCCCCAGTCAAGTGATCTGGGTTTAATCCATCATCATTCTTTAGCTCACTCCACCACCCCAGTTCAGACATGGCCATATGCAAATCAGTCTGACCCTGTGCCTCATGGGAACAGTCCAGCCCGAACTGCCAAGCCATGTCTTCCCTGGACCGGAAACAAGCATCCTAGACCGGTTTCTGGCATTTCAGCCGTCATCAGCCAGGCTTGCTTGAATCCAGTGGCAAAGTGAGCAAGGGACCCACGTCTGGGCATACCCCCGCCAACTTAGGGCGACCAAAGCGATACACCTTGGTGTTAGCTTAAGAAACTAATCAATGCAGTAAAATAACCCAAAAGCAAACTCCACATCAGAACCTGGTGGTCTGTGGTAACATGAAAAGATGTCTCCAAATTTAATATACAGTCTATTACAGGGAAGTCAAAAGATACATCCAGTAAATAAAAGGTGCGTGGCTGCAATGATAACAAATGAAAGCGGGCACCATGCTGCACTCGTGTTAAGAGCTCAACATCTGTTTAATCATGTTAATTAAATAAAAAAGAGTGCACGGAAACTAAACCTATGGCTGATAGTGAAAGTATCCTTGTAGTAGGGGCAGTCTGCAGGGCGGGAACAAAAGAGCTAAAAGATGGGCCAAATGTAAACATTCACCAACAACAGCAAAGGAATTTCGAAAACCAGAGGAAAAAACCAATGAGAAGCGCAGGGCGTGTTCAAAGCCCATAGACTGAATACCACATGTCTCGAAGACAGTGCATTCTGAATAATGCTGATGTAATATTTTTTAAAGTGGGATTTGTCCGTCCACAAATTTCAAGGCAAATTCTTAACCGGAAGCCCCCTAACACCTGCTCTCTAGTTAAGAAACATTGAGTAAAGACTTAGGAAATTGGAATAATGCATTACACTAATTATCTAGTTCTATCAATCAATCACAGAATTTGTAAAGCGCACTACTTACCCGCGAGGGTCTCAAGGCGCTGGGGGAAAAAAAGGGGGGGGGGGTGCTGCTACTGGTCGAACAACCAGGTCTTGAGTAGCCTCCTGAAGGTCAGCAGGTCTTGGGTCTGTCGTAGGCTTAGTGGAAGGGTGTTCCAGGTCTTGGCGGCGAGGTGGGAGAAGGATCTGCCGCCGGTGGTGGTTCTTCGAATGCGAGGGACGGTGGCGAGGGAGAGGTCGGCGGAGCGGAGTTGGCGGTTGGGGACGTAGAAGAGGAGTCGTCTGTTGAGGTAGGCTGGGCCAGTCTTGTGGAGTGCCTTGTGTGCGTGGATGAGGAGTTTGAAGGAGATTCTCCTGTCGACGGGGAGCCAGTGCAGGTTCCTCAGGTGGGGGTGATGTGGCTGTGGCGTGGTACATCGAGGATCAGGCGTGCGGAGGCGTTTTGTATGCGTTGCAGTCGCTTGATGAGCTTGGCCGGGGCTCCCGCGTAGAGGGCGTTCCCATAGTCAAGTCTGCTGCTGACGAGGGCTTGGGTGACTGTTCTTCTCGTGTCTGTCGGGATCCACCTGTAGATCTTGCGAAGCATGCGGAGGGTGTTGAAGCAGGAGGATGAGACTGCGTTGACTTGCTTGGCCATGGAGAGCGTTGAGTCGAGGATGACTCCCAGGTTGCGTGCGTGGTCGTGGGTGTCGGGGCTGCTCCCAGCGTCGTTGGCCACCAGGAGGCGTCCCAGGACAGGATGAGGACCTCTGTCTTCTCCGTGTTCAGTTTTAGTCGGCTGATCTTCATCCAATCGGCGACGGCCTTCATCCCTTCATGGAGGTTGGATTTGGCGGCCAGGGGGTCCTTGGTGAGGGAGAGGATCAGTTGAGTGTCGTCGGCGTAGGAGATTATGTTGAGGTCGTGCTGTCTGGCGATGCGTGCGAGCGGGGCCACGTAGATGTTGAACAGTGTTGGGCTGAGGGACTATCCTTGGGGTACGCCGCAGATGATCTCGGAGGCTTCGGATCGGAATGGTGGGAGGCGGACTCTCTGGGTTCTGCCGGCGAGGAAGGAGGTGGCCCATTCCAGGGCCTTGTCTCGGATCCCTGCGTCGTGGAGGCGTGCGCGTAGAGTGCGGTGGCAGACAGTGTCGAAGGCGGCGGAGAGGTCCAGCAGGATGAGGGCTGCGGTCTCACCATTGTCCAGCAGGATCCTGATGTCGTCGGTGGCAGCGATGAGGGCAGTCTCAGTGCTGTGGTTGCTGCGGAACCCCGATTGGGATGGGTCCAGGATGCTGTTTTCTTCGAGGTATCGGGTTAGCTGTTTGTTGACGTTCTTCTCGATGACCCTGGCTGGGAACGGAAGCAGGGAGATGGGCCGGAAGTTCTTGAGGTCTCTCGGGTCCGCCTTGGGTTTTTTGAGTAGGGCGTTGATCTCTGCGTGTTTCCAGCTCTCTGGGAAGGTCGCGGTCTCGAAGGAGAGATTGATGATGTTGCACAGGTGGGGTGCGATGGAGCTGCTGGCTTTGTTGAAGATGTGGTGCGGGAAAGGGTCTGACGGGGAGCCGGAGTGTATTGTGCTCATGGTCTTGATGGTGTCCTCGATGTTCACGCTGGCCCAGGCTGGCAGGGGGTCGTGGTCGATGGTGTGCGGCGGGTCTGGTGCATCGATCTTAGTTGGGGCTGTCTGGGTGTTGAAGCTGTCGTGGATGTCGGCGATCTTGCGGTGGAAGAAGGTGGCGAGGGAATTGCACAGGGGTTGCGACGGTGGGATGTCGTTGGTGTTGGAGCTGGGGTTGGAGAGTTCCTTCACGATGTTGAAAAGCTCCTTGCTGTTGTGTGCGTTGTTGTCGAGGCGGTCTTTGAAGGAGATTCTCTTGGCGGACTTGATGAGGTGGTGGTGGTTACGGATGGCGTCTTTGTGGGCTGCGTGGCTGTCCGGTGTCTTATCACTGTGCCATTTCTTCTCTAGTTTCCGGCAGGTACGCTTGGAAGCTAGGAGTTCCGAGGTGAACCAGCTGGCTCTTTTGGTGGTGTCAGCGTGGGTGAGTTTTTTCAGCGGGGCGAGGGTGTTGGCACAGTCGTCCATCCATCTTCTGAGGTTGCAGGCAGCGTCGTCGGTGTTGGATGGGTCGGAGGGAGGGCTGAGAGCGAGGGTTGCCCGTAGTTGGTCTTCGGTGACTTTGCTCCAGCAGCGGCGTGGGATCTGTTGGGTGCGGTGGTGTGTGGTGGGTTTCTGGAAGGTGAAATGGATGCAGCGGTGGTCGGTCCAGAGGATTTCCGTGGTGTGGCTGAAGGAGACGTGGGAGCTTGAGGAGAAGATGGGGTCGAGCGTGTGGCCGGCGGAATGGGTCGGTGTTGTGACGAGCTGGCTCAGACCGAGGTTGGCGAGGTTGTCGATCAGGGTGGTGGAGTTGCTGTCGTTGTTGTTCTCCAGGTGAAAATTCAGGTCTCCGAGGAGGATGTAGTCGGTAGAGGTCAGGGCGTGCGTGCTGATGAAGTCGGCGATGGAGTCGCTGAACTGGGGTCGGGGCCCAGGGGGTCTGTAGACAAGGGTGCCTCTAAGGGTGGTGTTGGGGTCCCTGTGTATCTGGAAGTGCATGTGTTCGGCGGTGCTGAGAGTGTTGTCGGTGCTGGTCGAGACCCTGATGGTGTTCTTGTGGACGATGGCGATTCCTCCTCCTACTGCATTGACGCGGTCTCTGCGGGTGATCTTATAGCCGTCTGGGATGGCTATGGCGATGTCGGGGGCGGAGGAGTCGTTCATCCAGGTCTCTGTCAGGAAGGCGACGTCTGGTGATGATGTGTCGAGCAGGTCCCAGAGCTCGACGGCGTGTTTGCGTGCGGAGCGGGTGTTTAGTAGGATGCATCGGAGGTGGTTGCGGTCCTTCTTGGCAGGCGCCTCGGTGGCTCTGAGGCTGGTGTAGCTGCAGTTCCGGCAGGTGAAGGGACCATGGGTGCGTTTCGGGGCGGCCTTGAAGCAGTTGTGCGTCCGTCCGGGGTTGAGAGCGTGGAGTGTGGTGGCATCGTATCGGCGTCGGTCCTCGAGGCTGGTGCGGGGGGCGCACGGCCCAGGGGTTCTGGTGCTGGGCGCGGTCCAGGCACGGACGGGCGCAGACGGGCTTGCCTTAGGCGCGCCTTCGGCGCGCCAGTGGCGCGGCCGCGCAGCAGCCGCCATATATGGGGAGGTGGGAGGGAGGAGCAGCTGGGAGGCAGGGGCAGCGAATGGGCAGTCAGGGGGGCGGGGCCGCAGGGGACGCAGCGGCGGGAGCAGCGAGGGGTACAGAAGGCAAGAAGGACACACGGAAATGGGGGCAGCGAGGGAACAGAAGGAAAAAATGGACACAAAGCAATGGGGCAGCGAGGGAAACAGAGAAAACGGGCACAAATCAATGGGGGCAGCGAGGGAACAGAAGGAAAAATGGACACAAAGCAATGGGGCAGCGAGGGAAACAGAGAGAAAACGGGCACAAAGCAATGGGGGCAGCGAGGGAACAGAAGGAAGAAGTGGACACAAAGCAATGGGGCAGCGAGGGAAACAGAGAGAAAACGGGCACAAAGCAATGGGGGCAGCGAGGGAACAAAAGGAAAAAATGGACACAAAGCAATGGGGGCAGCGAGGGAAACAGAGAGAAAACGGGCACAAAGCAATGGGGGCAGCGAGGGAACGGAGAAAAAATGGACACAATACAGTGGGGGCAGCGAGGGGAACAGAAGAGAATGGACACAATACAGTGGGGGCAGCGAGGGAAACAGACGGAAAACGGGCACCGAGGCCACAAGCAGAGGGCGAGCTTACCAGCAGCAGCAGCGGGCAGGACCCCACAGGCGGAGCTGTGTGGCGGGGGAGCGACCTACCTGGTAAGGTCAAGGGTCGCTCTCCTCACCGCGCAGCGGCCGCCTATATGGGGAGGTGGGAGGGAGGAGCAGCTGGGAGGCAGGGGCAGCGAATGGGCAGTCAGGGGGGCGGGGCCGCAGGGGACGCAGCGGCGGGAGCAGCGAGGGGTACAGAAGGCAAGAAGGACACAGGGAAATGGGGGCAGCGAGGGAACAGAAGGAAAAAATGGACACAAAGCAATGGGGCAGCGAGGGAAACAGAGAGAAAACGGGCACAAATCAATGGGGGCAGCGAGGGAACAGAAGGAATAAATGGACACAAAGCAATGGGGCAGCGAGGGAAACATAGAGAAAACAGGGACAAAGCAATGGGGGCAGCGAGGGAACAGAAGGAAAAAGTGGACACAAAGCAATGGGGCAGCGAGGGAAACAGAGAAAACGGGCACAAAGCAATGGGGGCAGCGAGGGAACAGAAGGAAAAAAATGGACACAAAGCAATGGGGGCAGCGAGGGAAACAGAGAGAAAACGGGCACAAAGCAATGGGGGCAGCGAGGGAACGGAGAAAAAATGGACACAATACAGTGGGGGCAGCGAGGGGAACAGAAGAGAATGGACACAATACAGTGGGGGCAGCGAGGGAAACAGACGGAAACCGGGCACCGAGGCCACAAGCAGAGGGCGAGCTTACCAGCAGCAGCAGCGGGCAGGACCCCACAGGCGGAGCTGTGTGGCGGGGGAGCGACCTACCTGGTAAGGTCAAGGGTCGCTCTCCTCACCGCGCAGCGGCCGCCATATATGGGGAGGTGGGAGGGAGGAGCAGCTGGGAGGCAGGGGCAGCGAATGGGCAGTCAGGGGGGCGGGGCCGCAGGGGACGCAGCGGCGGGAGCAGCGAGGGGTACAGAAGGCAAGAAGGACACAGGGAAATGGGGGCAGCGAGGGAACAGAAGGAAAAAATGGACACAAAGCAATGGGGCAGCGAGGGAAACAGAGAGAAAACGGGCACAAATCAATGGGGGCAGCGAGGGAACAGAAGGAATAAATGGACACAAAGCAATGGGGCAGCGAGGGAAACATAGAGAAAACAGGCACAAAGCAATGGGGGCAGCGAGGGAACAGAAGGAAAAAGTGGACACAAAGCAATGGGGCAGCGAGGGAAACAGAGAAAACGGGCACAAAGCAATGGGGGCAGCGAGGGAACAGAAGGAAAAAATGGACACAAAGCAATGGGGGCAGCGAGGGAAACAGAGAGAAAACGGGCACAAAGCAATGGGGGCAGCGAGGGAACGGAGAAAAAATGGACACAATACAGTGGGGGCAGCGAGGGGAACAGAAGAGAATGGACACAATACAGTGGGGGCAGCGAGGGAAACAGACGGAAAACGGGCACCGAGGCCACAAGCAGAGGGCGAGCTTACCAGCAGCAGCAGCGGGCAGGACCCCACAGGCGGAGCTGTGTGGCGGGGGAGCGACCTACCTGGTAAGGTCAAGGGTCTAGCTTTCAAAGGAAGCTCTGCCAAGCCCAAAGACTGCCACTGGAAAGTATTTGTGGAGCATTTCCTCACAGGGGTAAGGAGTGATGCATTGGTGCACCTAAAACTGAACGATCGATGTGGTCGGCATGCTTTTTCTAAATTTAGTGCAAAATGAGAAATCATAGTTAGTTTGCAGCATTTTTAGGAACCTGTTTTGTGTGTTTTTTTAATTTTTTTTTAATGACAAGGGAAGGGACTGGCACTCCTGGTGATGTCGGTGGCACAGTTTGCATTTAATTGAATAACTCATATTTTAAACCCAGAAGCACCTTTCCAGCTGATCTTTGACCCTTGGTGCACTTTGCACACTTTAAACGTATTTTCTTGCACTTCCAGACAACTTAAATATGGATGAACCCTGTGTAGTCTCTTTTAATCAATAAGCACCCCCTTTGAATCTGGCATGAACCCCCAAGACTATGAAATGTATATAATGGGGGTGAATGTATTTGAACAAGTATTCTGAGATCCATATCTCCTTCAAAGGGATACCGCCACCAAAGAAATACCCCATGATATGGCGACAATACTGAGGAGAAAATTATTATGGGCTTTCATAGACTATCTAAAGTGGGCTTCGCCAATTTCCTGTCATGATCTCCCTGAAATATATGTTTATCCAAACTCAGTGCAGTTCAGTAGCATTTCTATTTTTTCAAAAAGTTGTGGAGGAATCACCCATTTTGCGGAAGCCTTGATTATATTTAACTTCTGCATGTGCAGTATTTATGCATTTTGTGAAAGGCATCCTCCAAGGGCTTCAGCGGCTCCTGGTGTGACAACAGTGCCCATGGATTTCTTTTTGAAAAGAATTCCACACACTTGCTAATTTTGCAGCTCCTGTCATCTTTGCGGGGATACCTTGGCTGATCCTCACGGGATTAATACTTAAAGGTGGAGTCAAACACTCATTAAATGTTTTTTTGAAGTCTGTTCCATGTTCTCGTATAGGCTATAGAGTGTGTGAATAGTACGCGAGTCATCTGTAATGGGATCAGGGTATTCTTGGGTACGCCGCTGAACACCTGGAGTGAATGTTTCAAGCTTTTAAACAGCAGCGCCAACGTACATCTTTTTTTAATGAACAAGCGAATGAATCAAGACATGAGTGCATGTGCATAGTGCCTGGACACTCTTGTTGCTCCTCGCATGCAAAACCTGTAGTTCTGTGTTCTCTGGTGTCAGCGTGTCTGGAGATATGTCAAGAGAGTGACTGAAATGCACCCACTTATATCTAAACATTTACTGTCAGTCGCATCACAGAATCTGCACACCTGCCCCTGGGATGCCTGCTCCCGACGCTCACACACAAACACACATTTGCAAGATGGTTTGTGCCCATTCTGGGGACATTCACAAAAATGAGATAATAAACCAGGGTGTATTTTGCAAAATTCCATAGATTTTACCAGTTTCCAAGCACATTTCTGATCTGACAAAAAATGTGCAATGTGTGTGTTGTGATTAGGTGAATGCTGTTAAAGAACTGGGACTCCATCTTTCCCTTCCATTGGTGACATTAATAAGTGAGGAGTACTTTCAATTGTACCTTTCACCCATGGTAATATCCAGCTAATATACGCTCAGGGTGGCCGGGCACTTAGGGCTAGAATACACTATGTTATAATTTTAAAAAAGTATGTGTATAGCGCCTTCTACAATAGTATGACTGCACAGCGCTGTGAATATGAATGCCAGTGAAAGGAAGAAGCATCCTGTGTTTGTTTGATGGGAAGGTTCTTTAGATCCTGACAGTTTAACTCTGACTTTCTCTGATGTTCTCTCAGAAAAGACTGCCAATTAGTTTTAAGAAATAAAAATTGCGAGTTTAGTCTGCAGATAGGTGACTTCTTTTCACGTCAACCATTAGCGCTGCTGTACACCCAAACATCGATTTGGCTGTGATATAGTCGCTTTCGTCTGCACTGTGTTACTAAATAGCAATATCATTAAGTTATTGACATATACAAAGTACACACATCAGCTTTACTGTTTTTGGATGTCACGCACAGCCGTCTTTCTAAAGCGATGTTATGCAACTGGAAAGTCAGTGGTCGAGTCAAAACATTGGAAGCAGAAGCACTATATTGATCTGTTTAATCGCGCTAAATAAATTTAAAAAAAGAGTGGGCCGAAACTAAACATATGGCAACAGTGAAAGGATCGTTGTAGCAGGGGCAGTCTCCAGGGCGGGAACAAAACAGCCAAAAGGTGGGATAATGTAAACATTAGCCAACAACAGCAAAGGAATTTTGAAAGCCAGAGGAAGCAACCAATGAGAAGCGCTGGGCGTATTCGAAGCCCATAGACTAAATACCACATGTTTCTAATACAGCGCATGCGCGCTGCCTAAGCTCAACCTCAAAAGTAATGGACTAGAAGCAAAAATATTTTTATTGGTTTCAAAAAGCACACATTGCCATAGTAGTAACTGGAACTACTTTGAGTGTGGATGTGCTCCTTGTGAAAGAGCAGAATGCCATCGCTCAGTGAAGTGAGCTAATGGTTGTGGTGTCAATGCTTTCCTTTATCACAAAGGGCCGATCTGCAGGAGCAGTGGAATGCAAAGAAAAGTCAAAACTGAGGCAAAAATTGTTTACCAAAGTGCATTATCAATAGATTTATTCAGGAAATATGATTAAAGTAACATGGACAATGTAGCCAGCAAAAAACATAACATAAAATCAACTGTATGCACATACATTGTCAGAAGAACTAATACATGATTCAGTTTAAAAAGAAATAATTGGGTCACTTAGAATGAGTAACCAATGCTTAGCATGAGAAAACATAAAAACACATTGTGTGCTCAGAGAAAAAACCCATAAATTGTGCACTTGTCGAGAAGTTCAATAATAGGTTAAATCAGCGATGGTTTCTGAGCAAGGGTGTCGGGGCTCCGCCCCGTTTACTTTGATCCCCCCCACCATCGGCATTGCTAAAGCTGAAATAAACTCTTCAAATCCGTTATTAAAAAGAAATTGTACACATGTTTGTTGGGAACGGGCTGTCGATGTGATGACACACTGCCAGAGAGTCCGATACATTCCTAAACCTTCTGCCTCTGGGCAGGCCCTGATTCTACTGCATTTGCCAGGCTGATGACCTCACAGCCCTGAGGCCTGTGAGGTCATCAGCTCGGCAAAGACATAGACTCGAGCTCCAGTCTCCGCCCCCTGATGACGTGTGGGTAAGGTTTGCCCCTGGTTCTGCAGGTGGAAGCCCTGTAGCACTGGGGCTTCACGTCAGTCAGAGAGTGGAGATGTCACCCCACCCTTTGCCAATTCGTCACAGAGGGGCTGGTCCTGCCCTGTGACCTGACAAGTTGTGAATACCGCCAAAGCATCAGAATCACCAAAAGGACCTTCATCCACAACAGAATCCTCCCCAACTCCGGCAACTCCAAGGAACTCTTCAGCGTCATCCAGGAATTCACCAAGCCCCGCAGCGAAGCCACCGACATCACCCCCTCCCAGGACCTCTGTGAAAAACTGGGCTCCTACTTCCACCTGAAGATTAAGAACCTCTATGACAACTTCGACGACCACACACCCGACCCCACAGTCAGCCCGCCCGGCGACAACGCCTGCCAGACCACCATCTCCGCCTGGACACTGATCACGGCCGAGGAAACCGCCACGACCATGAAAGGCATCCACTCTGGGGCCCCCACAGACCCCTGCCCACCCCACATTTACCACAGAGCCGCCACCACGATCGCACCCATATTACAATGCGCCATGAACACCACATTCAAGACCGGCTCCTTCCCCGACTACTGGAAACGCGCAGAAGTCAGGCCTCTGCTCAAGAAGCCCTCAGCAGACCCGACGGACCTCAAGAACTACCGACCCATCTCGCTCCTTCCTTTTGCAGCTAAAGTCGCAGAGAAGACCGTCAACGCAGAACTGCCAAGGTTCATCGAAGACAACGCCATCCTCGACCCCTCCCAATCTGGATTCCGAAGCAACCACAGCACCGAAACCGCCCTACTCGCCGCTACTGACGACATCCGCGCCCTCCTCGACCAAGGCCACACCGCGGCCCTGATTCTACTCGACATGTCAGCAGCTTTTGACACCGTCTCCCACCGCACACTAACAGACAGGCTCCACGACGCCGGCATACAAGGCGCCGCCCTCGACTGGATCAGATCGTTCCTCACCGGCAGAAGCCAAAGGATCAGACTGCCACCCTTCATCTCCCAAACCACCGAAATCAACTGCGGAGTCCCACAGGGATCATCACTCAGCCCTCTTCCACGTCTACATGGCCCCCCTCGCCGCCATCGTCCGACGGCACGGTCTCAGCATAGTCTCCTACACCGACGACACCCAGCTCATCCTCTCCCTCACCAAGGACCCCACCACCACCAGACGCATGGTTCCAGGAAGGAATGCAGGACGTCGCAGCCTGGATGAACAACAACTGCCTAAAACTCAACTCAGAGAAGACAAAAGTCCTCGTCCTCGGAACCACCCCTTCGGCGTGGAACAACACCTGGTGGCCCACCGCCCTCGGCAACCCCCTGACCCCCACAGACCACGCCAAGAACCTCGGCATCGTACTCGACTCCTCCCTCTCCATGAACCGACAGGTCAACGCCGTCACCTCCAGCTGCTTCAACACCCTCCGCATCCTCCGTAAGACCTTCAAATGGATCCCCCCCGAGGCAAAGAAGACAGTCACCCACGCACTCATCACCAGCAGCCTGGACTACGGAAACGTCCTCTACGCCGGCATCAACAAGTCCCTACTCCGCAAGCTCCAGACAATACAGAACACCGCCGCCAGACTCGTTCTCGGGGTCCCTCGACGCGAACACATCAGCCAACACCTACGCAAGCTCCACTGGCTCCCCGTCGAGAAAAGTGTCACTTTCAAGATACTCACCTACGCCTACAAATGCCTACACAACACCGGACCCCAATACCTCAACGACAGAATCACCCTCCACGTGCCCAAACGCAACCTATGCTCCACCAACCTCCTCCTCACCGAAACCCCACGCATCCGCAGAGCCAGAACAGGTGGAAGATCCTTCTCATACATCACGGCCAAGACCTGGAACGAGCTCCCCATCGACATCAGACGCGCCCCCTCCCTGAACACCTTCAGGAAGGCGCTGAAGACCTCGCTCTTCGACTGATACGGAACTGCTGACCCCTCCCTCCCCCTCAGGGCCTTGAGACCCTCACGGGTGAGTAGTGCGCTTATAATTCCCCTGATTGATTGATTGAAGGAGTGGGGTAGAGGCTGCAGGCAGGCGGGAAGCTTAAAAGTTGATTGTGCGCAGTCTGCCATATGAATTTCTGAAGAGACACTTCGCTGACTCGAGGAGGTGTCTGCTTCATGCGCTGCTAACTGCAGGACCGTGTAGAGGCCCCCATTTGATCACCAGCGCTTCAACTTCAGAGACCGATCTGAATGCTATTTCAGGCCTGCAGTCAGAGCGGAGACAGAAGCGCTGCTGAAGGAACAACACCCCTGGAACCTGGCTGGCTTCACTCGCACCGGCATCCTAGTACAAGCCCTCAGGAAGGTAAGCGCCATGGGGAAGTTTGGCAGTGCGTACGTTTGATTTCATGTGCCATAGAAGTCTTTTTCTGTTTTAATTTAGTGCACGTCGTGATGTTTTTCAAAGCACCTTTGGTGGAATTTATTTAAGAGAATGGCATGTTACTGGAACACGCCATCCTAATTTAGTATGGCAGGGTTTGTCAGAGCTCAACTGTAATGTTTGAAAAGGAAGATATGCTTTTTTCGACAGAGAGAATGAAAGAATGCCTAAACGGTCTGTATTAAAAAAAAACGCATGCTCCATTGCCATATTTAATGGTACTCGGTTTACCCTCATCGGGACAATGGAAATGAAAGTACTTCTTGCTGGTATTCGAACCAGCCGGTCACCTCATGCTTAAACAGAAGCGTTCACATAATGTGGAACTTCATGGAATTTGCTTTTGCACGCATTAGGAAAGCAAGCATTGCTTTACTGCAAACAATGTAAATGTGATTGATATTGGAGTGCAAGACTTGAACAAAATTCGGAAGTGAAATAAACACATACCTACTGCTGAATAACAAAAAAACCCTAACAAGCTGGCCAGCCGTGTGCTTAAAGTAGAGTTCCACCCACCTCTCCCAGGACCAGTTCTTGAGTTACAGCCATCTTATCCCTTACCGCTTCTCACAGACCACAAACCAGACTATTTGCCACACATGGCTTCCTCTCTGCCTCTGCACTTTAAGATGTGGAAATGTCCCTCTTCATGCAACACCTCATTATATAACGCTAAACTTAAAGCTACTGCCATCCACCTAGAAACACCCATTCAACCCGCTTCTTAGGGCTCAGAATCTTGAAGCATTTCTTACTCGTGCACAGCATTGCATCACGTCCGAGCTAGGTGTGTGCTGTATAAGTACAGATGCACAAATACAGGAGTAGAAAGACACCCTTTCAAGACCCCATAGCGCAGCTTCCGTGGTTCGCGTGGCACTTGACATAAGCCAGGGTGCTGCAGAGCCGCACAGTTTAACATGTGTAATGCTGCGTAAACAGGTCTTTGGGCCTGTCCCTGAAGAGACCCTGCATGCTTAGCTGCTCTATAGTCCGGAGGAGCAGCTGCTGGCGTTATTTTCACCTATAACTATTTATAATTCTACTCACCAGGTCATGCTCGAGCGGCCCAGAGAAGCCCCAAACCAAGTGCAGCTGCTTCTCCGTTAGGAAAGGATGGCCAGAAAATTCACAGAGTGAAAACACAATTCGACGCCCATCCCTAGTTAGTGTCCTTAGCAGGAGTCCTTGGCAGTGCCCTGAAGCTACCAAGCAAAGGGCGCTTTTCTCAAAAACTTGCACCTGGAAAACTTTGCGAGCTCTGCCAACCATCAGCAAAGTGGTGCGAGGCTGGTGCGGAGTGCACTGCTCTGTTCAGTGGCAAAAGAATTGCTCACATTCTGAAGGCTGGCCTCACAGGGCTCTAACAGATCTGTAGGCCAGACTTCCATGGGCTACGGGAGAGGCAGGTGTAGTGAGCCACCCGGCCACGACACAACATTGTTGCAATTGCATCCCCCTGGGCCGGGCTCGGACCAGGGGGTAGATAATAAAGGACGACGTCAGCGCACGTGGCTGACGGCGTGAACCAGCACTAAGAGCAGTCGTCCCCTTATTCCTGTTCTGCCGTCAAAGTTAGGCCCATCCTTTGTGTACCCCTAGCCGTCGGTTGTAGCCCCCAACCGCATGCCCAGGTATCGGCCCCGTTAGCTCCAGGGTGTTCCGAGAACATCACACTGGCGACGAGGAGTGAAAGAGCCAACGCGTGCTCACAAGCGGCTCAGAGACGTAGCGCGGCGGCTCTGCCGGCGGCCGCTGGTGGAGCGAGGCAGGACGAGGAGCGTATGCCGCTGCGAGCGTGGGGAAGCGGAGCCCCGAGGCCGGAGTACGGCTGAAGAGCGCGGTAAGGTGGCTGCGTGGGGGGGAACACATGTGAGTGCAGTGTAGGCGCTGGGAGACCGGGCGCACAGTCGCGCTGAAGCACGGTCGGAGGAGATAGCGGCAGCCTGTGTGTCAGCGCGCGGGAGCGGCTGGCTGAAGAGCGCACTGGAGCGCGGCTGGAGCGTGAGGGGCACCCGAGGTGTGCGCGCGGCCCAGGGAGGGGCCTGAGATACACGCGCGGCATCCAGCGAGTGTGGATTTGACCCCCTGTACCAGCGGAGGCCACACAAGGAGTGTGGGGGGGGCGGAAGAGCAGTGCTGCCCAGCGCTCACCTGCGAGGGTTGAGAGGTGGCAGTGGGACCCGTCGGTGCAAGACTGGATCCAGGCTGAGGAGTGGAAGAGAAGGGGAACTCAGCGCACCTATCAAGGGGCAGGGAGCGTGGCCGTGTGACAAGGGCTGGAGGCCCTGACGTTGTGTACAGGAGCGCCAAGCACCCCAGTGGGTTGGAGGCAGGGCGGAGCAATCATGACTACGCCACAGGTGGCGGCACCGGTGGAGGCAGGAGCGGCAGGAGTGAGACCAGGCCGTATGGCAGTGAAAGCCCTGCCAGAATTCAGCCAGTTGGCAGACCCGGCGACAGCGGCACCGCGGTGGCGAAAGTGGATAGGCCAGCTCGAAAATTATTTTGTAGCCACTAGGGTGACGGACAACGCGGTGAAGAGGTCCACCATGCTGTTGATGGGAGGCGACGAACTGTACGACCTATTCCAGGATTTACCGGATGTGGGGGATGGAAATGACTACGAAAAGGCGGTCAGGGCCTTGAACCGCCACTTTGACCCGCAGGTCAACCCGGATTTCGAGCATTTCAAACTCCGCCAGGCCAAGCAGAGGGAAGACGAATCGGTAGACATGTTCTTCGCACGCTTGCGAAAGCTGTCGAGCACCTGTGTGGGAATGGATCGGACGTTTGAGACACGGGCGCAGCTCATCGTAGGTTGCAAGTCGCTGGAGTTGCGTAAATTGATATTACGACAGCCCGGCATTTCGCTGGATGATATACTGGTCCTGGGCAGATCGCACGAGCTGGCAGATGTCAGAGCTGGCGAAATGGAGGTGGCGTTGGCCACGAAATCGGCGGCAGCACGACCTCTATATCCGGCACCCATCAAAGAGGAGAGGGTGGATGTAATTCGGAAGTCATACGGAGGAGGGGCCACGCCAAAAAGAGACACGGAGGAACGGCACACAAGGCAAGGGTGCAGGAATTGTGGGTTGACGACGCACTCCCAGAGAGGCTGCCCAGCGCAAGGACGGCAGTGCTTGAAGTGCAACAAGTATGGGCACTTCGCGAAGGTGTGCCAGAATGCAGCTCGGTCCAGTGCCAGTAAAGCCCGACGACCCCCGTTCCAAAGAAGAGCCATGGCAGTACAGGACGTTGACGATCTGGACAGCAGGTGCCAGCAATTGGACATCGCGGAGGAGGATGAAGACGGGGATGTTTTTGTTGTGTCCAGCATCAGAGGGGTCAACGCAACCCGGAGGCCTCCGCCATTATGCCAGATATGGATTGGAGGCAACTGTATCCAAACGCTTATTGACACAGGGGCGTCAGTGAATATTCTGGATGCTGGACAATACTGTGAGCTTCGACCGCAACCGAAGTTAATGCCTACAGCCACGAAGATCCTCACCTATGGAGGTCGCACGCCGATCCCGCTGCAGGGAGTAATTGATGTGGAAGTTGGACACAAGGGTAGAGTTGCAGCCACCAGATTTTACGTTACCTGTGACAGAGCAGGATCGCTGTTAAGCTGCCACACGGCCGAGGATCTGGGACTAGTGATGTTCGCCAGGCATATACACCAGTCGCAAGCGGACCAGGTGCTGGCGGAATTTCCGGAGCTTTTTAGGGGGCTGGGATGCCTCAAAGGAGTGGAAGTGCAACTACACATTGACGATACCATCAAGCCCATTGCACTCCGACATCGGAGAATACCGTTTCATCTCCGCCCGCTGGTGGAAGCTGAGCTCGAGCGACTGGAGAAGGAAGGGGTGATCGAGAAGGTGTCCGGGCCGACTCCATGGGTGTCACCGTTGGTCATAGCGCCGAAACCCAAACAGCCAGGCGCTATTAGACTCTGTGTCGACATGAGATTACCGAACAAAGCAATACGCAGAGAAAGGCACATTACCCCCACCATCGACGAAATCGTGGCAGATATCAACGGGGCACAGTGGTTCTCCAAAGTGGATCTCAACTCGGGGTACCATCAGTTGGTGTTGGCGGAGAGAAGTCGCTACATCACGACTTTCTCAACACATGTGGGGCTGCGCCGGTTCAAACGGCTGAGCTTTGGGGTATCCTCCGCAGCAGAAGTGTTCCAGGAGGCGGTGAGAGAAGCACTATCGGGACTCGTAGGTGTACTCAATGTCAGCGATGACATACTTATATTCTCGAATTCGTTGGAGGAACACCATGTCAGACTGCGAGCAACTCTCCGGAGGCTAGTCGAACAGGGGCTGACATTACACCGAGCTAAGTGTGACTTTTACGCCAATGAGGTGGAGTTCTTCGGTTATCGGTTCTCGGCAAGAGGTCTGCAAGTGGACCCAGCAAAGGTGGAGGCACTCAGAGCGGCGGCCATCCCGCAGACACAGCCTGAAGTTCGGAGCTTTCTGGGCATGGCCAATTACTGCGGCCGCTTCATTCCCCATCTGGCGACATTATCGGAACCACTACGGAAACTTACGAGGAAAGATGTGCCGTGGCAATGGACTGACAGTGAGGCACAGTCATTCCTTGATGTAAAGAGTGCATTGGTGAAAGGAGCGACAGTGGCATATTTCAAACCCGGAGCAGATACGGAGCGGATTGTGGATGCCAGTCCCGTGGGTTTGGGCGCGGTGCTACTCCAGAGAGCGAGCCAAGCGGAATGGGTGCCGATCGCGTATGCCAGCAGGGCGCTCACGGCTGTCGAAGACCCGGTATGCTCAAATCGAGCGGGAGGCGTTGGCCATTCGCTGGGCGTGCCAACACTTTGACATTTATCTGTGTGGGCATACTTTCACGGTGGTCACAGACCACAAGCCTTTGGTGCCGCTGTTCAATGGCACGGCGCGGCATGGTCCTCCCAGGATTGAAAGATGGGTGATTCAGATACAGCATTATCGGTTTGAGGTAGTGTACCGCCCGGGAGTCAACAACCCGGCAGACTACCTGTCACGACATCCGAGGACGCTCCCGGCGGGGAGCCAGGGGGCTGTGGACGAGGGGACAGAGTCGTTCCTGAGGCAGATTGTGGACGATGCATGCCCCACAGCTCTGTCGGTGGAAGAAATCAGAGAGGCCACCGGACAGGATGAGTGCTTACAGGCAGTGAAGAGAACACTCCTTGACCATCAGTGGAAATGGTTCCTGCAAGGGATGGACCGACGAACGGAGGAGGAAAAGGAGTATTGGGATGGTCTGTGGCGGTGCCGCGAGGACCTCAGCGAGGCTGGAAGTGGAATTGTTCTGAGAGGCACGAGGATCGTGGTACCGGCTGCCCTGCGGAGCAGAACAGTGGACCTGGCCCACCAGGGCCACCAAGGGGTCGAGAAGACCAAGGCACGTCTAAGGTCCAAGGTGTGGTTTCCGGGGGTGGACCGGCTGGTGGAAGAGAAGGTGCGAGGATGCCATGCCTGTTTGATAACAGGTGCTGACCCCCCGGGGGTGCCCGTTATCACGGAAGGACCGAGCCTAACACCATGGGCGAAGGTGAGCTTGGACTTTGGCAGCTTCCCTGATGGGAGACACATGGTGGTCCTGATAGACAGCCACTCCAAGTTTCCTGTGGTAGAGGTGGTGACATCCACAGCATTTGACTGCCTTCGGCCGGTGCTGGAGAAGGTATTCGCGCTCCTGGGAATGCCGGAAGAATTAAGAACAGACAACGGGCCGCCATTCCAGGGCCAGGAGTTTAAAGATTATCTTCATCAAAATGGAGTCCATCACCGCCGAGTAACCCCCCAGTGGCCGCAGGCCAATGGGGATGTCGAAAGGTTTATGAGGACCCTAAACAAGGCTCTGAGGATTGGGGTGGATCAAGGTGGCAACTTGGAGAATTGCTTACACCAATTCCTGCGAGCGTACCGACATACACCCCACTGCACCACCCGATGTGCACCCAGTGAGCTGCTAATGCAGCGGGCGGTGCGGGACAGCATTCCTACTAGTGATCAGTGGGTGCCGGCTGTACTGGATGCCCGACAAGCCCAGGGGCGACGCCAGACCAACAACGACAGGGCCAGCAGGAAGAGAAGGACACGGCCCCCAGCATTGGAGGTGGGGGACCACGAGGTGGTGAAAGACCGCCATCCGGGGTCCAAGTTCCGCACCCCGTTTGAACGAGATCTGTGGAAAGTGGTACAGATAAAAGGGACCATGGTCACAGCTCGGAAGGGCAGCCAGCAGATAGCCCGCAATATGTCATGGTTCAAAAAGGCCCGGGGTCCTGAACCGGAGGCCGAACAGGCCCGAGGCGGTGAAAATGAAGAAGCTTCAGTGGACGAGCCTTTACCCGAAGATTGGCGAGACGAGGGCCTGGAAGCAAGGGAGGCGCGACCACCCGAGGGAGAGGAGACAATCCCCACGGTGCCCGAGGGGGCAGGGGGGTTTTCCAGGGGAAGTCCATCTAGCCGGTTGAGAAGGAATCCGGAGCCCAGTTCCAGGTTGCGAGACTTCCTATGTTGAAGAGGTCTGGATGATGTTGTGCCTTCCATGGACAATGGTGTTTGAGACTTGTTGTTTGTTAATACAATGTTGAACTGGTTTGGTACTAGCCCAAGTTCCGTGGGTTAGATGGGATGTAGTGAGCCACCCGGCCACGACACAACATTGTTGCAATTGCATCCCCCTGGGCCGGGCTCGGACCAGGGGGTAGATAATAAAGGACGACGTCAGCGCACGTGGCTGACGGCGTGAACCAGCACTAAGAGCAGTCGTCCCCTTATTCCTGTTCTGCCGTCAAAGTTAGGCCCATCCTTTGTGTACCCCTAGCCGTTGGTTGTAGCCCCCAACCGCATGCCCAGGTATCGGCCCCGTTAGCTCCAGGGTGTTCCGAGAACATCACAGCAGGTACAAGGATCCCTGGCATCCCATCCAACGTCAGAATGTCTAGCCCTCCTGCTTACCCCTCCGTTAGAATAGTGCTGGTGCTTTGAGGGGTAGTCTGACACCCTCTGCCTTTCAGGGCTGAAGGGGCTGGGGCAACTGCCGCACCAAATTCAGCCGAGGCATAGGGTAAATTAACTTTGATCTCTGATTCACAGTATACAATCAGTAACTAATACAAATTGGGGCAATACATATCTCTTTTTAACAATTTACAGTAAACAGGTGGTGTAAAATCCGCCATTTGAATCACATGTTTTTGCGGGGGAACCCCCCCACATCCTCCTTTTGCACCGGTATAAAACTTCCGCCTCACCACTTTTAAAATCCATCAGCTGCCACTGGGTTAAATAAAACAAACTTTAAGTCAAAATAGCTCTATGTGCAGATATATAAGTAAACGCCCAAAAATGAAATGCTTCTAGTAAAAATATATCCAAATAACAAAAGAGTAGTGCCGAGCAGCAGCGTTCTGAACAAAAAGAGGAGAAATCTTGATAAAAACCTGAAGCTATTTTAAAATGTTCTGAACAATAAACATTATACAGACAAATATTGTGACATTTCAAAATATGTAACATTCTGTTAGCATCGGATTTAGAAAATGAAATGTTACATGAAATTAAATACTTTTCACTTGCTTTCTCTCTGGACACGTATTTCATTATATTAATTATTTTTCCGTGTGGACACCTATTTAAATATATTAATAGTAGTTTCATTATGAATATGGGTGCAAGCATTCTTTTCCGCCAAAATAAATTAACGACTTTAAAATGTATGGCATGGATTAATTCCCCTGCACATCGTTACATTAGTCTTCCTGCACTGTCATTTCTGCACATAACATGATGAAAGAAGGTTTACAACAGACAATGAAATTCTGCCAAGAGGCCATTTTCTTTCGCCTTGAAAAGATACATCTTCTTAGCTAAGGAATGATACACAGTCGAGCAAGACCATCATTTGAAAATCAATTCATGTTAACTTTCTGTTTACAGAGAAGAAACTCTTGCACATTTTTTGTCGTGCACATTATTTAAAGGCCTGCAGCTGGCAATACAAATATAATGTCAAGAACATTTTTAACGTATTAATTAGCTTTCTCAGTGGGCTGACACTTTGCTCTGTGCTCAAGTGGACAGAAGTAGAAATGTGATTGACACCACAACCAACGAATGGATGAAGAAGGCTGGCTGAATGCCATTATTAGTAAGTATATAATATGCTTAAATTTAGTACATTTATAAGGTCTTGTCTAATGGCATTCCTAAAAATAAAGAAAGTTGGCGATGCTGGTGTTGGTTCCTAATATCTCCTTATTCATCACCTGCTCTACCAATATTATTTGGCTCTGGTGGTGAAGGTTGAACAGAACCTTGGGGTGCTTCTAGATTCTGAATTGTAAAGTCCTCTCAGACAAGGGCTGTGCTTTCATCTACCTCTCACCAAATGTAACAATTATGCCACATTCTACCATATTTCACAATTAGGAAATTGCATAATGGTCAGGGTCGAAATTAAGTTAATGCTACACTTTTATATGTGGGTTTGCCTGAGCAACGCCAACAGGATGTGGAGAACACAACTGGCAGATTAGCATTAGGTTTAGAGACATTTGAGCTCATAACTTGCTTGCCACATCCATTCAGTGCTTCACTTTGAAATGACTGGCTGGGTAGGAACCACAATAACTGGCTATTGCTGGACTGTATTTTAGGGACTCTTTGGTTTACATTTGTTTGGAGAGGAAACAGTAGTTTCTTATGTGTTATCCCCAGCTTTAAGATAGTTTACTGTTCTCCCTCTGTATAGCCCCTTCTCTTCTAGCTTTCGGAAAAGTCCTGAAATCGTATCTTTAGAATTAGATTCTTCTACCGCTCTAATGTGCTTGCAGCTTTGTTTATATCTGGTAGCATTTGCAGGAATCACCTCATGACAATAACATATCAGGGGTGTGTTGCATCACATAGATAAAATAGTTATAATAGTTTGTCAAATGGTGAAATCATGATGTTGACTAACTATTATAATAATCATGTCAAAGGTGACCCCAGTGAACCTCAGTCTAAAAAATTATGCTGGCCAAAAAACTGTGAGGTCATAGAAACAGTTCAGTACCGTCTTGTCAAGTTGGCAAGGAGTTCCTTAAAGATTCATAAAGATCCAATGTCCTTTAGAAGTAAATTGGCTTTCAACCCATGATGGGAACATTATCTTAGGCTAGTTGATTGGTCACATCAGTACTGGTTTCAGAGGACCTTGAAAGGGCGGAGTGTTGTGGAATCATGAGGTTATCATCCTCCCTTCCAAGAAAATTGTTTTGTTCAATTACAGCCAGATAGTCCACATCACTAAATACATTTGCTTAAGATCATTTGCCAAAGCTAGATAGATATCAGGGTCAATGCTGAAAGTAGTTATGGCATTTTTAGGCAGAGTATTTCCTAACAATGCATTAAAAAGAAAATTAGAATCAGAACACTCTGCCAGGAGAAATCATGCCAATTTAATACTAGGACTACACAATATGCCCACAACTGTGACAATAGGAATAATGCAATCCAGACTACTGTGTCAACAGTGTATGCTATGAGAACTACTCTGGCAGAGAATATGACTATCCATCCGAATTAGCTTGTAAGTAAATCTCTCACCATCTGTATTATACTATTTAATTTTTCTATTAGAATTATTTTGGCAGTCAAGTTTCTTTTTCTCATCAGAATTGCCAACTCATTTAGTTTACCTACTGTGCCAGTTGCTTACCATTAAAAACACTGTACAGCCTATTTTTCTATCACTGCTGCAGTCACATTTGCTGCTCTGCTCTAATTACTATGCGGTTTATTTTGCCTTTCTTCTTACAGTGCTCTCAGAAACGTGCCTGACCCCTGTACCTCCTACAGGTTTTCCCAACACCTATATCATAGCATATCACACTGTAGTCGGGAGATACTGCATTGGGTTCTTCACTTCTCTTGATTACGAAGCCCTTTCTACGTCATTGGTATTTGTATACCTCTGAGATGGCCAGCCCAACTGAAATCTTAGGGGGATTAAAAAAAACCCATTTGTACAGGCATTCTTTCATTGTGCAATATCCATGTTCTTGAAGATGGGGAAAAGCAAAAATTGAGGAAAGTCCCCTGCTTCCATGCTTGCTAATTGTGCTGACTTTTTCTGCCAGCCTCTTCCTAAATCGGAAAAAGCAGCTGGTCCATTTCCTTTGTAATCATCTTACCTTCCTCAGAACTAATAGGTGGCTGTTCACCAGCACGTTAATAAACAATGGTTGTTCTGGTTCATCTGGTTGTTCCCAAGATGTATCATGCTAATCATGAATGAATGAAGAGTGGTGTATTAATATCCACCCCTACTTCTCTGCTCTTGAAATCATTATTTCACCGGGGTCTTCCTTGAAATAAGGCATAACCTTCACTGTGTTTGAATTTTGGTGTCCCTTGGTTTAATACCTGAAGAGGGAACCACTGCATATCCCAAACATTAAAGGCTACTCCATCGTTGAGCTCCATTTGTTGCGTAGATATAGGATATAACAGCACCTCTAAAGGGCAGTAGTCATTTTTTAACCTGCACTGTGATAAACAAGCTTTCTGGGCCACCCAGAAGATTATACACATTTTCCTGAAATGTCACTTTATCAATAGGTGTAGCATTTTCCTTCCTGCCATAGATTCCTGAAAACTTAAATACAGGACAAATAATTTTAAACCAATTGGAGTGAATCATTCAGTAGTTATATTTGTTATGGGAGAAAGTATGACAATACAAGACAGCATAGCTGGAGAATCTTTCATATACTTACGGTCACACACAGGTAGCGTGTCACTCCACTCTCCAGTTTCTGTGCATTGGCTGGCCTCCGAACCATTTATTATATACCTGAAAGCAATTCGGAGACATGCATAAGAATAACAGTCAAGCTGTTTGTATATATTTAGGAACACTGTCCCAACAGATTTTAATTCCCAATATATTGTCCAACTTGTATACCTGCACTGATACACTAAAGACCTTTGGGGATGAGGTGCCTAGAGCACTGCTAAACTAAAAAAAATCTGAATTGAAACAGTAGACATTTATTCCAATGGTAGTAGTCCATTATTTTATTATAGCGGTCAGGGCGATTACATTGCACAGCATACTTAGAATACATTTCAACACCATAGAATCTGGCAACATCATATTAAGCTCTTTGAAATCAAAACAGATAAGAGTACCACAAAACCCTGTAAGCAGGAAGATCTGCATCTAGCTAATTCTGCTCAATTAAAATATACTAAACTGTGCAAGGTAGACACTGTTATTAAAAGCTTAAATCTGTGAGGAGCAACAGGAACTAGTTGAGTATCCAGCTTATAGCCAAAGGCTGATACTGCCCAGAGGGCTGCTATCCTTTCTACTATATACAAATGGTATCAGAACCACAGAGCTCAATATTTATGTTGGATGAGCAGTACCACAGTTCTGATTTCCAGAGCTGACCAGGAGAAGAGTCAGTACCTTATAAAGAAAACAATTTGTTTGAATAGGATACAGGTCCAGAAATACATTCCACAGGGGTTGTGGAAATGGTTTGTTACTTGGCAGGCAAGCAGGATTCCATAGTGAAATATCTGCAGTGGATCAGTGAAATTAGCATGGAAGTACACACTACAGTTAAGGTTGTATGTCAAAATATCCTATACAGAAATTTAAAGTGACATAAATACTATATATTAAATATCATTACAAAAATTAATGGTCCGCTGGGTATAGTCTTTTTATTTCCTCCTATTGGTTGACATTCTTGTAAACTACATTTAGATAAAATATTTATATCACACAATTTATTGACAACAATATACTGGTACAATGCCTCTATTGATTTGTAGACTTTTGGGTAAAGTTTGGTAGTGTAAACCAAGAGAGGTTTTGGGTCACGGATATTCTGGGGTTGCTACTCTCACAAAAATGAGGCTCTAGGCCTGTCTGTACACAAAATAACTTATTGCTTAGAAAAAGCAGGGGTTCCTGTTGGTGCCACTTCTGTTTAAACCTTTACCTCAGTGCCCCGTTATCTTTCTAAAATATAATGTTGTATTATTATTTACATGGTGACAATGCCATGCCCATGTTTGCGCCTATGTTAGGCTGCATAATCAACTCTGTGTAATATTTGTAGTGTAAATATTTATTTATTTGTTTATGTATCTGTCGGAAGGACCCCGGGGAACAGGACTCTCGGACTTTCACTGACGCCGATATCCTGCTGCTCCAGGTACGGGACGTGGACGGTCCCTTTAATTTCCCTCGGGGAGGATGAGAGGAGGAGTCTGGAGGCATGATGTCGGTCTCGACCTTCCTATCAGCGGAAGACGCCGAGGTGAAGACGGAAGCAGCCGGGAGTGCAGGCACGCACGCAGAAGAGCTAACTGGAACAAACGAGGAAGAGAAAAAGACAGGTAAGGAGCCCTCTGGAGATCGCCCGGCTGCTGGTGATCCTGACGTCTTACCGAAGGTCCCTGACAGCGGAGACACGCCCGGAGGCCAACTGCACCGCGCTTCGCCCCGCCACGCTCCAGGAGGAGGGTGGCTGGAGCAGGTACGTTATTGTCTACTGGGGCTCACAAAATCACGGGGAGGGAACGGGTAGCTCTGTGGGGTGGACACTGCTTATCGTTTCTTTTCTGGTTTCCATGTGCTGGCGGCGCTCAGTGATCCCTCACTCTCCTCTCCCTATAATCAGAGTTCTTGAATATTGTCCACTGACCCGTGGCTTGTTTTCTTTTGTGTTATGTTCCTCCCCGCGACTACCTGGACGACCAAGGACTTCCGAGTGGGAATCCCTCCCCCCCGACCTTCCTTGAACCGGTGATGTACAGGCGCAACTCCCGCAAACTGGACTATCCTTGTATTCCACAATAGACTAAAGGAACAAAATAAACAGAACCTGTCAATACTACAGAGTGTCCAAGCGCTTACTTTGGGGAACGGTATCCCCCCCCCTTGGGATACGCGACAAAGTGGTGGAGAACGCGGGCACACTCCATCTGATACAAGATGGAACAAGTTATAGCCCAGATGAGAGAAGCACAGAGTAAAGTGGAGTGGGCAATGGAAAAGAACGCCAACCAGGCCGAAATGGATCGGGCAGTATTTACCTCAGCGATACAAACACAGGCAGTAAACGTGACGAAGCTGGTGGAAGGACAATCCCAGCTCATACAGGCCTTGGGGCAAGGGAGGGCTCCTGCACTGCCCGGAACCGTGATACCGCTTCAGAAATATGTCCCCGGGGATGACCCGGTCTCGTTCTTCCTGAATTTTGAACGGGCTGCAAGGGCCAGCGCTTCGCCTGCAGACCGTTGGCCTTTCTACCTAGCTCCATTACTCACTGGAGAAGCACAGGCGGCTTATCAGATAGCCAACCGGGATGGTACCGCCGCTTATGGGCACGTGGAACAGTTTATACTTGACCGACTGGGGGTCGATGACGAGGCACACCGCCTTAGGTTCCGACAAGAAAGGAGTGCGACAGGAGACACCCCAAAGACTCTTTTCTACAAAATAAAAGACGCCGCAGACCGTTGGCTCAAACCTCTGGAGTCCTCTCGGGAGGAGATCATGGAAAAGATCTATCTCGAACAATATCTAGAGGCATTACCGTATGGGACACAGAGGTGGCTGAGCCAACATGCAGGTCTGACTCTTGAGCATGCAGTGGAAATGGCCACGTCCTACGCCAGGGCACAGAACCGGAGTCTTTTAAAGGAGCCCGAAAAAAGCTTGAGACCCCTACAAAGCGGAAGAAACGAAAAGAAAAGAGTAAAATCTTCCTTTGAGCCCTCAAGACCGCGATCAGGACGACCAGAAGTCTTTCCTTCCTCTGGTCCCCAGTGTTTCGAGTGCGGAGAGTGGGGGCATATCGCCATGTTCTGCAGGAAGAGGAAAGAAAAAGCAGAAGAGGAACCCATGGATGTTAGTTACCTGCCCCACTCCATAATGTACGCCCAGGAGACTGGTCCAGTTTACTACGTGAGTTTGAGTTTGAACAACCACCCTATAACCGCCCTCCTGGACTCTGGCTGTAGGCATTTAGTTGTACGGCGCGAGCTTGTACCCCCATCCTCTTTCTTACCTGGGAGGTTTGTCAGCATTAGGTGTGTGCACGGAGACATTAAGAACTACCCTCTAGCCAGAATAAGACTACAAACCAAGCAGGGTCTAGAAATCGTGACTGACGTAGGGGCCCTACCATACCTCCCTGAGCATCTCATCATAGGCATAGACAACCCCTGGTTTTCTGGTTTACTGTTTGAGAACCTCAAGAATAGCTCAACCATCCAAAACCCCCACAACAGCCTTTTGACCTCCGAAACTTGGGCCATAGATACTCACTTTAGAACCGCCCAGCTCAATGACAGTAGCCTCAGTAATGCATGGCAAAGCGCCAAAGACGCCCTTAAGTCCCCAAAAAGGGTATATCCTTGCTTTATTGAAAAGAATGGACTTCTGTATAGGGTGAGCAAGAAGGGTGAAGAACCCCAGCTACTAGTACCCATGGGTTTCAGGGACCAAATCCTGTTCTTTGCGCATTCCCACCTCCTTGCAGGTCATTGCAGGGCAGAAAAGACATCACAGTCCATACTCCGGAGTTTCTTCTGGCCAGGGGTCCACGCTCAGATACGGAAATACTGCCAGGAGTGTACAATCTGTCAAAAAATGAACCCTTATATCCCTCCAAAAGCACCCTTAAACCCTCTTCCTATCATTGGCAAACCTTTTGACCGGGTTGGTATGGACCTTATAGGACCCCTCCCCAAATCCACCAGGGGTTATCAATATGTCCTCGTGATAGTTGACTACTCAACCAGATATCCAGAAGCCCTTCCCTTACACTCTGCAACCACCACCACCATAGCACAGAGACTCATAGAGGTATTCTCTAGGATGGGTTTTCCCCGCGACATAATAACAGACCAGGGAACCCCCTTCGTATTAAAACTAATGAAACAGGTCTGTAGGCAGCTAAACATCAGACACATAAAAACATCTGTGTACCATCCCCAGACTGATGGCCTGGTAGAACGCTACAACGGCAATCTCAAGCTCACCCTTAAGAAGCTCCTCACAGGGGATGGGAAGAACTGGGACCAACTCCTCCCCTTGGCCCTGTTCGTTGTCAGAAGTCAAGTACAGAGTAGCCTGGGTGTGTCCCCCTTTGAACTCCTCTTTGGGAGGAAGCCGCGTACGCTTCTGGAAATCACCAAAGAAAGTTGGGAAAAGGACGGTGCCAATGAAGCTCAGACCTTGTTGGATTACGCCAACCAAGTTAAAGCCCGTCTTCATAAACGGAGAACCCTGGCCCATGAATCCCTCGAGAAGGCTCAAGGAAAACAAAAATAATTCTACGACAAGGGCAAACGCTTGAGAGAGTTGAGAATAGGCGATTGGGCACTGGTACTGCTTCTCTCATCCACTCACAAACTAAGAAAGGCGTGGCAAGGTCCTTTTCCGATACTGAGGAAAGTAGGTAAAACTACTTGTATATTGGGCCTTTCGTCAACCAAGACCCAGATGTATCACATAAATCTTCTTAAGAAGTGGCTGGGTCCTCCACCAAAAAAAGCCCATACGGTCTCCACGGTGGAAACCCGATCGCACACTGTCGATTCAACCATAATCAATGATGAGTTGACAGAGAACCTCAAGAAGGGGATACACACACTACTTTATTCCTTTCGGGATATATTCTCTGACCAGCCCGGAAGAACACCTCTGGCCGTGCATTCCATCTCCATCCAAGAGGGTGTCACAGTGAAACAGCGACCCTATAGGGTCCCAGAAGCACGACGTCTGGCCCTCCAGAAGGAGGTGAAACAGATGCTAGAGTCCGGGGTTATAGTCCCCTCCCGTAGCAACTGGTGCTCCCCTGTTGTGCTGGTACCGAAACCAGATGGCAGTATCCGGTTCTGTATCGACTTCAGAGCAGTGAACCGCATATCAAAACAGGATGGGTATCCCCTTCCCAGGGTGGATGAATTGATAGAACACCTTGGTGAGGCACAGTACATCTCCACTATCGACCTCACCAAAGGCTATTGGCAGATTTCCCTGAGTCCCGAGGATCAAGAGAAAACCGCTTTCTCCACACCTGATGGTCTATTCCATTTCACCGTCCTGCCTTTCGGGTTACACGGGGCTCCGGCCAGTTTTCAGAGGCTGATGGACACCCTCTTAGCCCGACATCTGGCCTACTCCTCAGCCTACCTAGATGACATCGTGGTGTATAGTAAAACATGGGAAGAACATATGACGCATCTGGGGGCTATCTTTTCAGAGTTCAGAGCCGCACAATTACATATCAACGCAAAGAAATCCAGGTTTGCCTTTCAGAAGGTGAAGTACCTCGGATATTTGTTGGGGAAGGGCTTGATAGAACCGCAAACAGAGAAAGTGAAGGCCATACAGGAAACCCCTTTTCCCGCCACCAGACGCGACCTCCGAGCCTTTTTGGGCTTAGTGGGGTATTACAGGCGCTTCATCCCACAATTTGCAGACATAGCACCTCCCCTCACAGACCTTTTAAAAAAGACAGCCACCGCCTCGCAGATCTGCTCCCCCTCAACCCCGGAGCTTGTAGCCTTCCAAACCCTAAAAACAGCCCTGACCACCTCACCTGTGTTGCTGACACCTGATTTCCGGAAGCCTTTCATTCTCCAGACAGATGCGTCCGGGGTGGGTATAGGCACTGTTCTGTCCCAGCATGACAACGAGGGCCTAGAAAGACCGGCCCTCTACATCAGCAGAAAGCTCTTCCCTAGAGAACGGGTCTACCCTACCATCGAGAAAGAGTGCCTGGCGGTTAAGTGGGACATAGAGAAGCTGAGGTATTACCTTGAAGGTAGACCCTTTGTGTTATATACCAACCACGCTCCTCTGACTTGGCTCCAATGAAACAAGGGTTGTAACGACCGGGTGCTCCGGTGGTTTCTGGCACTGCAGCCATTCCAATTTGAGGTCTGTCACCGTAAGGGCTCCGAACAGGGTAATGCTGACTTTCTGTCCAGTTTCCCTCTTTCCCCCAGTTGGGGAAATCCTGGGGGTGAGGTGTGTCGGGAGGACACCGGGGAACAGGACTCTCGGACTTTCACTGACGCCGATATCCTGCTGCTCCAGGTACGGGACGTGGACGGTCCCTTTAATTTCCCTTGGGTAGGACGAGAGGAGGAGTCTGGAGGCGTGACGTCGGCCTCGACCTTCCTATCAGTGGAAGACGCTGAGGTGAAAAAGGAAGCAGACCGGAGTGCAGGCGCGCACGCCGAGGAGCTAACTGGAACGAACGAGGAAGAGAAGAAGACACGTAAGGAGCCCTCTGGAGATCGCCCTGCTGCTGGTGATCCTAACGTCTTACCAAAGGTCCCTGACAGCGGAGACACACCCGGAAGCCAACTACACCACGCTTCGCCCCGCCACGCTCCAGGAGGAGGGTGGCTGGAGCAGGTACGTTATCGTCTACAGGGGCTCACAAAATCACGGGGAGGGAACGGGTAGCTCTGTGGGGTGGACACCGCTTATCGTTTCTTTTCTGGTTTCCACGTGCTGGCGGCGCTCGGTGATCCCTCACTCTCCCCTCCCTTTAATCAGAGTTCTTGAATATTGTCCACTGACCCGTGGCTTGTTTTCTTTTGTGTTTTGTAGCTCCCCGCGACTACCTGGACGACCACGGACTTCCGAGTGGGAATCCCCCCCACGACCTTCCTTGAACCAGTGATGTACAGGAGCAACTCCCGCAAACCGGACTATCCTTGTAATCCACAATAGACTAAAGGAACAAAATAAACAGAACCTGTCAATACTACAGAGTGTCCAAGCGCTTACTTTGGGGAACGGTATCCCCCCCTTGGGTTACGCGACAGTATCAAAGGTTTTCTATAGCAGGAACCCTAATCACTGGGTATGAGACATCTTACAAAATGAACAAAAATTCAAGAGGAAAAACATTGTTCAGAGGCATAAACAAATACATAAATAAATGATAGGTAAAGGGAGAGTAGACAGACCCACCACAAATAAGGAGTACAAGCTTGTGAGGAGTACAATCATGCAAATTTGCTGTTTCATCAAGGCTTCAAAGAAATTTCAAATACAACTAGAATAAGGAGCTAGAGACAGGATACATAAGGAGATGCCAAGGGAATATTAGATATTTGAAGACTATTTAAAAAAATCCCAATGAGGGGTTTTTAGACTGTAGCTTCCGGTAGAAGGTCCCAGATAAAACAAAATAAAGAAAGTATAGAAAATGGTATGGAATTTAGGGAGATAGAAAGGGGTAACATATGAGATTGCTGGTGCAATACTATGTGTTTCAGTTTCAAGTATGTTTTGAAGTTTCCACATGAGGAATTCGTCTGTAGCTTAGTTCCAGATCTTAGAGGCGCTTCCTGCAAAGGACTGTGAAAGTGTTGCTTATGTTATAGAAGAATGACATTTGTAGGAGAGGTGAGTAGAGCTACTGAAAAAACAAAGTCTTCCAGAGATCATACTTTTCCAGGTGGAGTGCTTTATGGACAAAATAGGTCAATTTGAATTCATTTGAATGAGCTTCTGGCTCCAATTCCTAGTCAGTATAGGGTGATCAGCTAATTTACCACTATACAAACAGAGATAACAAACATTTGCAATGCAATAGGTCTCGCATTCACACGATTTTGAGCTATTGGCATTGTAAATGACAATGCCTTCTATTTATGTTTTGGGTTTTAAAACATAAATACAAGGCATTCTCATTTACAATGCCAATAGGCTGGAGGCAGGAGGCTGGGCCGCCAAGCAGTAGACCAGATGTTAGCTTGTTTGCCTAGTATCCACATGGGACCTCTACAAGGCATAGAGAGGAGGCCGTAGGGGAGGAGTTCTGTGGCAGAGAGGTGGCACACAGGGTCCCAGCTGGTGGAGGGGGTTCAGAAGGCACCCTGTTTCCAGAGAGGTGCAGGCTGGTGTAGACCGGGCAGCTTGATGGGCGTGGCAGAGGAGGGAGTAAAGAGTGAGTTCGTTGGAGGAGGGTGAGGGAGTGCACGCTCAGAAGAGGGTGGAGGTGGGGGGAGCTGCTGCCTGACAGGAGCAGGTCTGAACCTGGCCCGCCCCGGGCTCTCCTCTGGGCAGGGCCCGCTACACCCACAGCAGGGACACCCTCGCCGCAGTGCACCCTGGGAAGGGGAAGAGTGGCGGGCTGGCACAGGCTCCAGAGCAGACAGACTGCACACCACCCCGGGGGCCTCCTCTCCCCCATCTTACTCTAAGTCACATGCAAGATTGTATTACCTTATTGGAAGATGCATTTTGAGACGATAATAAAGGTATATGTTTCTATGAGAAGAGGTACCCAGATAGAATAGTTAGGTTCTCACTCACTGCCAGACGTTGACGCTGATTTACTTATAATACACTGCGGCCAATCGTAAAGCTTCTTGCCTGTGCCGCCCGAAAGCTTATGAAAGGTGTGAACGAACACAACTCTTACCATCGGGTTGCACAGGATCTCTTTTACCCCCCTTTATAGTATAACTTGGGTCCAAACTAAAGATAGGTTTGACCTATTGGTCGCAATGCTTGGATCAAAGTTTGCTGGTGGCGACAGATCCAAATACTGACAACAGAAATGCATACAAGTGCACGGCGCCAAGCATTATTATGAACCGTGGCGTTTCAGCTAGCAAATATCCCGCCAGAATTACTACCAGGCGAGGGATCACTCCGCCAAAATCAATCACCGTTCTAATCAATAATATCAAATCTGAATTGCCATATCAGCTAAAAGTATCCCTTTACAATTGTTGTGAGTAACATCAAATGGGAATTGGTCGGTCAGAAAATATTCCATCACAATTACAGCATCCTAAAAGAACATCCCTTCTGACTTACTGTGCGAGAAAAAACCCGCAATAGATGGAATGTGACACTGAAGAATATCCCATCAGAATGAATAGAGCGAGGCATGTTGTGGATTGCAGTTTAAAACCGGGCAGACTGCTGATTGAAACGTAAAAACACCACGCAAACACGGGGAGGGCAGGGACGGGGAGGGAGGGGATTAAAGATCAGAGAAAAGTGCCAGGAAAAAAGAGGCGTCGTTTGAAGAATACAGGGGAGAACTCGGGAAAAGCAGAGAGGGGCCGTGAGGATGAACGGGCAGACGGCAGGGGGCGCTGAAATGGAACAGAGACGGGGGAAGAAAGAGTGAGCGCGCAGTGCTAGGAGGGACTTTTGAGTCAAGGCAAAAAAATGGCTGCAGATGTTCTACTTTCCTTTCCATGCTTAAGGGGACAGGCTGAGCCTCGGAGTCCTGCCCAGGCAGGCACGGAAAAACAAAGCAACATCTGGGATAGTGCCTCGAGGAGACATTAACCGAGGCACCAGCGATCTGCCACGTCGCAGCGCTGAACTGCCACGAGCGGATAATATGCAAGATGCGAGCAGAGAAGACGCTGGGGCAATATAGGGAAGGCAGCCGCTTGTTTATATTTGCATCGCGCTTTAAGTGAAAGCGCGATGCAAATATAAACAAGCGGCTGAGTGAAACAGATGTGTACACGCCCCCTATAGATAAGAAATTGCTTCACGACAGCCGTGAAGCAGACGACCAAGTCCGGATGGGCCGCCCACAGAGGAGACAGGGCATAAACAAAAAAGCCTAATTTCAAATAGGGAGCGAGCGTTTAACATAAATGCTGACGCACGCCAATAAGAAAGAGAGGCGGCACTTCAAGTGCCCTTCAGAAATCTCCTTGATCACAAGAGGTCTCGCAGAGCGAGCAGCGCGCATGCGCTGCAACGCTAGGCGAGACCTAAAAAGGTATTTAAAGTTGAGAACATTTCTTAGGACTCATTGTAAATGTACATAGCCTCTGGAAAGACAAATTTCAAAGGAGGTCACACAACATAACAATTTGGACACAACTGTAATAAAAATATTGAACTAAATATGATATGTTTCAAATATTGCCAACAGAGTATGGAAGATTGTAAGAAGTTAGATCCTACTCAACTGGTTATCTGGGAGAGCATACAAAAAAGCCCCCTTTGACAGCATACAATTTTGAAATTCTTTCAATTCTGATATATGGAGCATCACTGTGGTGCTATTGTAATGACTATATTCATGATAGAATGGCCGTTTTAACTTGATAGCAAGTTTTAATTATAGAAAATGTCAGCCTAATTATAATGACGCACCTGGAGAAATTACTAGAGGTTCAATGTTGGTTTCCCACTACTGCTTTATTCTGAGAAACCTTCTGGAAGATTTTCATGAAACTACGCTGAGTAACATGGCTGATTGTATGGGACACTACCTTGCTGCTTGAAATCTTGTACCAACCTTGATCTCACAATTCGAAGATACACACGGGAACAAAATATGAATAAGAATACTGAGAATCCAAAGTCTACAGTTGTGGACAAACTTCAAAGAAACCTTGTGAAAGATTAGGAAACAGATGGTTAGATGTTAACTGTCTTTCAATTTGAGCTCTATATTGCTCTTTCTGTTTGTATGACATTTCAGTATATTGTTCAAGTGCTGTGAAGTCAGTATTGGAGCTCTATACATATCATAAAGGGAAAAAAAGCAAATAAATGCCTCACTTTTCAAATGGAAATTGGCAATGTAATAGCAATTATTTGTGTTTAGTTTGAGGAACTGTTGAGTATTCATTCATCTAGAAGTTTAGAATCTTTGTGCGGCCATGAATTTCAACCAGAAAGACATCAAATCTAAGACTGTAGAGTTCTAAGACAATTTAGCTGGAACTGAGAAAGAAGAAACATCGCACAGAAATAGAATTTTTAAAGATGGTCATAGAAATACAAATTAACCTAGGACTGGAACTATACCTTGCTTCATCTAGACGTCTTGCAAAAGGACTTTCCCGAGGATTAGACTAAGGGATATAGCTTGCGGTGAGGCACAGTGCATTGGGTTAATGCGCTACAAGCAGCGAGAACTCGTGGCATAACTTTGTCTTTATAGCTCTGTGTGAGGTAAGATGTACAAGGTTATAAAAGTACTTAGTAATTATCTTCATTACACTGAGTACATGTTTTCCTCACTAATCTTTCATTTTTTCTTCCTACTTGCGCTTTGAGGCTTGGTATAGTAGTGGACGCCATGGCGAGTTTGAAAGTGTTTTATGTTCTGCAGTGTGTGAGGGCACAGTTTTCTAAGAATGATATCTTTCAAGGGGCAAGTGATGTGTCAGCTTCAGTGATGAGGACTCACCTCATTTAGTAAAGGATGTAAGGACCTTGAAGCAGAGTCATTTGATCACTGCTAAGTAAATGAGGACCAGAAGTACAAAGCCAATGTGTGATCGCAATCCCAACGAAGTGTAAAATCTCAGGGCTTGCAACTAGAAAATGGCATTTTGGTATGTATTAAACACATTTTGCAAGTCAACAAAACATTTCTAGCTTGCAAAATGGGTTTAGTGAGCCATACCAAATTGCAATTAGGAAGGGGCGTGAAAGTGGAATTCCCTCCTAATTGCAATTCGATTTGGTATGTTCTATGGTTCGCAAGTGAAACTGGCCACAAACCATTGATCGCTTAGTGATACCTTAAAGGAGGAGGTAGCTGATTTGGGACACCTTCCGCTTTGTGAATGGTGTTGGCAGCCTTGGAAGGAGTAGGCAGTTGTCCAGGGGACAGCTGTCTGCTCACCATGATGTTTTCCCAAGTGGAAACCTTTTATTTTTAAAGCAGTATTGCTTCATTTAAGGAATACGGGTTACTTTAAATACAAAAAAACCTGTTTGAGTATACAAACATAGGGATGATGGTCTGCTGTTTCTTGCAGATCACCATCGGTTTACAGCCAATCACATGTTCTGTGGCCCGCCCCCCCCCCCACAACTGAAGACTTTGCCACGTGATCTATTTGTACATAAGTTGCATTACATGTTAAAAGACTAGTTACAAAAAGTTATTGCACAGTTTGCATCCACTTTTGGTGACCTGTCTGGTAGTAGTACATCTGTTCGGGTCCCCACTGCAAGTTTTCATCCAGTAGAACGCTCCGTTAAATCTACACTACTCCATTAGACGAATGGAGCAAGTTACACTGCTGTGGTCAGAACACAAATAATTAACACGTATGTTGGGGTTAAGCTGTTTTGAATCTCTTGCAATTTTGAGAATTAATGGAACTGAAAGTGATTTGTTTCAACATTACACACTGGTCAAGTGTTGAAATATGGCTGTCAACAGTCCACACGATCTGCCAATACTGCCTGTTCCCATAGTAGTTCTCGCCGGGCCCTAAAGACCAGCTCACATCAAAAGCAAACAAACAACATTTGATTTCGCTCTTGAAAACAGTTTTTAATGCCAACTATTTCTTGCTCCAAAAGACTGCTACCGAAGAGATATTTATTGAGACTTAAACATATCAACACAGTTTGACTCGGTCAATGTAATAACTAGCCTTTTGTTTATTCCCAGCAGCACAAACCTTTCCCGGGATGGGATCCACATCCGGTTACATCACACGCCCAGGAATGTCCTCCAGCTGAAAGTCACAGAACGTCCCTGAGCACAGCAGCCTGCTGCTGACTTCTAACATCTGTCTATTCTTTCCTGTCGCCAACTTTTGTCAGCTTGACCTTTAGCGCCATCATTAGCGGACATGGGGCTTTCCAGAAATCCGGGGATCCGGCACAGTTGTCCTGGCGGCTTGGCAGAAGGCATGTGCCCCTGCAATATGGGGGAGCAGACTGGGAGCACTTAGAAATCACTCTCCTAAACCCCGTGGCCAGAACGCAGGAGCTTTGCAACCTGTTGCTCAGCGTCATGCGAATATGCAGCTGATTTCGATGCCAACTGGAGGAGAAGCTGGACCAGAGAACAGCCAGGCCAATCTCATTAATTGCACTGAGGGTTAAACCTTTCAAGCCTGGCTTAGCGAAGGTCACATTGGACAAGTAGAGGCCTTGGTTCGGATGACAAATACAAATCGACAAAGCCAAAACTTGTATGGCTTGTATTGCTTTCGCCGAAACGCAAAGGTTAGGTTTGTTGAAGTGGGTTGCCAAGCAAGATGGAGCCTTGGGAACAGAAAGAACAGAAGTAGCGATTCCCCAGACTGAGGACTGAAAAGTGTGGCTTGGGTTGCTGAAAGTAGGACTCACAGAGTCATCTAGCCAGGCAACTCCAACATGTGAGGTAGGAGGAAAGCGGTAGTTATGTAGGGCCAGCGCCATGCCCTGAGCACAGGAACTGGTAGGGGTGGTAGAACTGTAGGTTACTGGGACTCCATGCCCGATTATTCTCATAGGTTTTGTGCCAGAATACCAAGGTCAAGAATATTGACCCTCACAAATAACAACTATATCCATATCGACTACCATCAATCTATTCCTTTCAAAACAATATAGTACATGCATGAGATTTATTTATGTAATTTATTTATTTAGTGAGTTTTATAAAGCATAAACATGACCCAAAGGTATCAGAGATCTGTGCACCGAAAAGGCAATTGCCATTACACACATAAGCGACTAAAGCAAATAACATTGTTATATAAGTTTTAACACAAAAATGCAGCACCTCTTGACCCCAATATATTATGGCTATAAAGGCAACTTGCCCGGGAGTTCCTCGCTCTGTCAGGAATTGAAAATAAATTGAACCATTGAGCCTCCAGAAAACACGTGCATTCTCACAACAGCCTAGAGTGACTGTGCAACACAGCAACCACGTCACTGCAGTCACTGGCTATAACTCCATATTTGGCTCGAGGCGTTCCTGATTAAATAATTCTAATTTCCTCCATACAGTGTTGTGCTTTGTCCTGGGCTTCCCAACTTTGACTTACCCAGTGGTTTGAAAAACATTCACCTAGGAAACAAATCCCCAAAAAGGTGTGGCAGAATCTCCTGCATGCTTCTACTCCCCTAGCTCATGGGCCTTTGGTTCTCAAAACAGAAGCTGCGCATGCCGCCTTCATCTTTTCTTAAGTCAGCAGGATTTCAGCAATATCTATGTCCATCAGTGCTTTTTGCCATCCTTAGGTTACTTCTCTAGCCTTCTCTCCTCCATTCAATGGATGCCAGCTAGATATGCCTCCTGCTTCAGCCTCTCTCACTGGTCTTAGCCTTGTCCTAAGTACATTCTTCTCTTGGCCACCAGCTTGATCTGCTGCCTGCTTCTATCCCTCTCCCCATTCTTGCCTTGACCTGTGTAGATTAACACACAGTACAAGTGTTCTGTGGGAATTTCTGCATTCCGTTTAGGAAATTATAGTTGATGGAGCAGGGTAAATGAAAATTTTTTAACCTCCTAATATTTTCGTAAAATAATTAATAAACATGTTCGTTTAAGTAAATAACCAACAATGTATGTTACATGTTAAGGGTTAAAGGTAACACGCTATTCCGTGTGCAAAATAATCAACTTATAATTGTTTACGTGTCTAACATAACATAATATTTGCGTACTAATTAAATAATAAATGCATGATCTGTGCTTTTAAATAAAACGTGTAGTTGCAAAATAAAGCGATGGTAAGTAAGGGACAGCTTTATATGTTGCTTTTTGCTAGGTAATACCTAATTGGGGTACGTAGAAAGACGGGAGGGAAACGAAAGGGTTTATATTTCTTTGTTTTAACAATATTTTGTGTATCTTTGAAAATAGTGCGCTTAGGCCTGTCGAGCAGAAATATAAAATGGCCGCCAGATGCTAGAGTACGCATGTGCGGGAAACCATGTGATAGAGGAGAGAGGCTGTGGAAAGGGATGATCACGTGCTGGTGCTGAGAGGCTAAGATGAAAGTATGGTCAAGGCTATTGTGACCTTTCTGAGCAGATGTGTGCCAAGATGATCAGCAAGAAGCGTGAGAAGTCCAACTGAATCAATGGACGGAACTGTTGAATCTAAAATGTAGCAGAAAAAGATACAAATTGGACTGATCGAAACGGATGAGCAATGACATAAACTGTGGGAAACGATGCAAGCATGGACATTCCACAAGGAACTGGTTAAGACCAGGAAGTTTGATTAAAATGTATATGGGCCTGAGTTTGACCAATGAGAAAGAATCACGCCATGAAGATGCAACATTTGATTCAGTAAGCTAGAATTAGGGTATAAGAAGACCTACTCTTGATGGGAGGGGTTAGTTGCTGGAGAGTTGCTGGAGAGTGAGATGCTGAAGAAGTTAGATGCTGTAGATGGGTGAAGTTGCGGTTGCTGATGCTGACGAGCTGATGCTGCTATTTTTTATTTCCAGTTGAGTATAAGATGCTGCTTTAGGAGAACCTTTTTATTCCTGATAGATTTTTCATTTAGAACTATTAGATTTTTCCAAGACAGATAGATTGATCTTTTAGGGTTCTTGCTATGACAATCTTATTTTTCCGTCTAATAGATATGTATTGCAATTACAATTTATTCTTATATTGATGATAAATGTAATGATCTGAATAATAAGCTTAACCTCATTTCTTGCATCAAAACTTTATATAAATTTTATCATTCTTTAAACAAATGACTCAGTGATTCTTTAGCTCAATGATTAAAATGAAATGTTAAAGAGTTTATTGTGATTGAGCTGGTCTTAATCACCATCAACTGATTCCTACTAGTTGGTCCATCGACCAATGAGCGGAATACCTTAAAGCAAATGAGAAACATTATGTCATGTTAAAAGAGGTATCCCGTCTCCTTCCAGCGAATCGTTTTTCTCCTAGGTTATTGACGGAGGAAATCCAGGGAATAAATGAGTAAGTGAATGTATATGCGGTGTTATGGGCCCCACTGTCATATGGATATAGTGTGTGTGTTGAAGGAGTAATTGCACCTGGATGACCGAAGTATATAGGAGAATAATTTTTATTGTTAGCGCTGGATCAGATTTCTTGGTAGCAGAGTTATGGTTACTATAGATTAGTTTGGTGATTATTGATTATTGATAAGTTCATGTCTAACACTTTTTGTTGAGTCGCGTTATGTTATATGTAAGTTTTCACGCTTCCGGTAAGTAGGAAGTGGAACACGTGTGGCAAGAGAAGTCACATGGAATGGTACATTGTCTGAGTTCATATTGGTGATAACACAGGTTGTGTTATGATAGGGACATTTTCCGTATAAAAGGTGTGTAAATGAAATAGTGATCGGTTTTCTTGTGAAACTCTGGCCTTAATTCTCAGGAGCAGTATAGTCTCCACATGTGTTTTATCCCCAGAGAAACGGGTTTACTGATTGCTTGAAAGAAGGGTAAGGTAGAGGGAAGTACTACTTTATCGGCGAAACTGAAAATTCTGTGGTAGGGTAGAGGTAAGCGCTGCCTCCTGGAAAATACAGAGTTCTTGTGTAAATGGTCAAAGCTATCTTTTTGGTTTAGCGAATCAGACAATGGAAATGTGTTTTAAATGTTGTAACTAATGAAGAATTGTTGAAAAAGAAATTGCCGATAAATTTTGTAAAGGAGGGGTCAAGAGCAGAAGTGACGTAGACAAGAGCCGCGCTGGGATTGGTCAGTGCGCGGTAGACAGAAATCGCTCTAATTGGAGCATTGGTGTGAGTCGCTCTAGTATTGGTTGGAAAACGCATAGAGAACAGTGTTGAATTGCGGATCGTTTGAGGAGAAAAAGCGATTGTGAATCATGTCGTATTATGAGTATGGTAGAGAGAAAACGTCATGGATGACGAAAGTTAAGAATTTCTTTAAGAAAGACAAAAAGGTAGTGACTAGAGAGGGACAAATAATTCCTCCACCGAAATCACCAGCTTCGCATATGATGCTGAAATATGGATATCATACATGCATATGGTTAGAAAATTGGACAAAATATACCAAGAATGATGGAGCATTGGCTTTCCCTGAGAATGGTTCATTTAATGTAGCTGTACTACGGAACTTGAGAGAAAAGATGGCAATGTTAGAACCTAGACCTAGACCGACACAGTTTGAAGCTTTAACGGAATGGGAAGATGAGATGTATGAGCGAGAGAGATTCAGAGGATTAAAGAATCATGAGTTTGTGCATGGAAGGTTATGGGGAGTAAATCATGAGGACAGAATAAAGCGTTGGAGATGTGCTAACATGACAGGAGGTTTGTTTCCAGCTTTTACAGTTGAGGAAGAAGCAAAGAGAAAGTGTACAGAGAAAAAGAAGCATTTAGTGGTAGAAAAGTATGTGTATGGTGGTAGTGAAACAGATGACGAATTGCTGGAAGATATTTTAAACAGAAACCCACCTCCATACCAACAGACTTCTGCGGTGGTGACACCTAATGCACCGCCAATGGAAACTGGGAGGAATAAAAATTCCGAACGAAGAGATGAGACAAATAGGTCACAAGATCAATTAAAAACTTCACAAAATGAAGAGATAGAAAGTGACAATGCAACTGAATTAGCAAAAACGACAAGAGAATTGACTGAGAAAATAAGAGAATTGACAAAGAATATGGAAGCTGTAACTGTACCAGTAACAATAGGTCCAGTAATGCCAATTTTTGAGAATCAGAAAATTGATGAACGTTCTTTAGTGATTCCAATGAATTCACATTTGCAAAGAAGAAGGGATGGAGCTGAATAATGAAGGTGCACACAATTTGGCTAGTACCTATAGACCAAGCCCACCTACTAATTTGACGATAAATGAGAATGAGATTAGGAGAATGCCTATGGTGACAGAGTCTGCATCAGGAACACCAGAAAGAAGTAGCAATTGGATAGAATTAAATAGTACGCCTGTAGGTCCGACTCCAGATGAGTTAAATGAATGGATGAAAGCACTAAAAACAAAAGAAACGGAAGAGAAACCATTAGATGTAATTAGGTTGAAAATAGACATGGAAGAATTGATTTTAGGAACAATTGGTACAGAAAAATTATCAGGATGATGAGATTATGTTTTTGTGCAAAAGTCTTACATGGAGAGCTAGAAATTTACATGACAAATTGGAAGAGACAGCGAGTGAACTGGGAGTAGAGTTTGTAAAAGTAAGAACGTTGCAGAAACCATACAGAATAGATTTTTGTGAGAAAGATATAGAGAATTTAAACACATCAGGAAGACTGACTCAAATAAAAGAGTTAATTGTTTTATTGAGAAAATGGGGTGATGTGGATAGATGGAGAAATAGATGGTCAAAAAGGAATGAGAAAACAACAGATAAAGCCTCTTTGGCTTTTGCAGTGACAGATAAGGAACCAGTTGTAAGGGAGTACCCGATGAGAGAAACTCCAGGTGGTAGTTATGTGCATGTTCCATGGACCAGACAGGATATACTGTCATTTACAAATGACTTCCCAAAATTGAGAGAGAAGCCTGTAGAATGGTACAGACAAGTGGAAAGATTTGTGAAGGTTTCAAAGGTGTTGTGGATAGATCTGGATGGATTGTTTGATATAGTAGTGCCAGCTGATTTGTGGACAGAATGTAAGATTACTATTGATTGGCCAACTGTAGAATATCCAAGGGACGCTAAAACAGGAGCGCCAGGACCAGAAGTGATGAGGACGTACGACCAAGTAATTACCTTTTTGAAGAATAAGATTCCACCTAAAGAAACAGATTGGGTAAAAATAGACAGAACAACGCAGGAAAGTAAAGAATCAGTGCATGCTTACTACGAGAGATTGTTGTTGGTTTTCAAACAGTACAGTGGTTATGAGACACTGAATGAGAAGGATAGGAGTCATTTTGTATATAGGTTTGTGTATGGATTGAAACCAGAAATAAGTGAAATGATTAAGCAGCATATGATTTGTTGGCAGAATAGCACAGTGGATGAGGTTTTGAGATATGCTAAGTATTGCAGTGATGATATTGAGAGTAGACAGCGTAAATTGAAAGAAAAGGCCATGTGGGCACAGGTGAAAGTTGCAGAGAAGCAAGAAGCTCAATTGAGTAATACTGGTAATGAAAGAGGACAGGTTAGATCCCGACCTAATATAGGTAAAGGAAAAGGACAAATGAGCATAGATGAGGCAAAGAAAAAGTGGCCATGCCACAACTGTGAAAAGCTAGGACATTGGAGAAACGAGTGTAAATTTCCTCCAAAACCTAATGTGGAAAATCAATCATTAAATTCACAGGTGCAGAGTGAGGTAGTTACTCAACAAGGTCAGGTGCCACAACCACCACTTCCCAAGAGTGTTAACCAACAGAAATACAGTACAGAAACAGGATTCTACGGAGGAGAACAGGTAACACAGTTGCCGCGTGCAGCTGCAATTTCTCAATATTGGTTACGACAGGATGAGGATGACACGGATGAAAGTTTCTGACGGTGCCTAGGAGAGGGGGAAGAGTGCGTGCTTGGCGCAACTCTAGAGGTAGATCAGTCTGGTCATTTGTGGATGGAGAAGTGAATGGTGCAAATGTAACATTCCTTGTTGACACTGGAGCTACCCGTTCTACTGTTAGGTCAGTGGAGATTCCAAACCTTCCTCTCTCAGGTGAACATATCCAAGTAGTTGGAGTTTCAAATCAGCAAATTAAGACGCCTCTTACTAAATTAGTGGAGGTAAGAATTGGTCCATTTAGCGAAATGCACCGATTTGTGGTATGCGATTGTAGTCCCGTGAACCTATTAGGACGCGATTTATTGTGCAAGATGAAGTGCACTATCTATTGTACTCCAGACGGAATTGCATTTCAGACTCCAGTTGAGGATGTGCTGTATAAAATGACAATGGTGAATTTAGAACCAGAAGTAACTGATTTGTTTCCTGTATTTGATGCAGAGAAAATCCCAATTGAATTGAAAAAGACAGTGAAAGAAGAAGTGTGGGACTTTACAGGAGAAGATGTAGGATTAATGAAAGGAGTAGATCCCGTTAAAATAACAGTGAAAGAGGGAACGAGTTACCCAAATACGCCCCAGTATAAATTGACACCAGAAATAATTGAAGGAATACCGCCAGTAATAAATAAAATGATTGAACAAGGGATTCTAAAAGAAATCATGAGCAATCCATGTAATTCGCCAATAATGGGACTGAAAAAGCCAAATGGAACATATAGAATTGTACAGGATTTGAGGAAGGTAAATAAAATTGTTGTGCCTTGTTGCCCAATAGTACCGAACCCTGCTGTGATTCTATACCAGATTCCACGTGAAGCAGAATGGTACACAGTAATTGATTTATGTCATGCATTTTTCTCTATTCCACTGCATCCAGATAGCCAGCCATTATTTGCGTTTAGGTTTGGAGAGCGTATTTTGGCATGGGGCCGAATTCCTCAGGGGTACACAGAAAGTCCCTCAATCTTTAATCAGATTCTAAAGAAATCGTTGGACGATTTAAAAATGCCAGAAAAGTCAGTGATGGTTCAGTATATTGATGACCTACTGGTGGCATCAAAAACGAAAGAAGCATGTGTCAATGATACAATTGCTTTGCTGAATCATTTAGCAAAAAGAGGACATAAAGTGTCCCCTTCTAAATTGCAGTTTTGTCAACAAGAAGTCCAGTATTTAGGGCATAAAATTGAGAAAGGAGTGCGAAAGGTAACGACTGAAAGAATAAAAATGATTCAAGGAATGAGAGCTCCAATGACACAAAGAGAGGTAAGAATGTTTCTGGGAATGGTTGGATATTGTCGACAATGGATAAGCGGTTTTTCGCTGATTGCTAAACCGTTGCAAAAACTAACAAAGAAGGATGTTAAGGATCCTTTTGAAATGAATGATGAGGAAATGAAAGCATTCAGAGAGCTGAAAAAGAAATTGTGTGAAGCTCCAGCATTGGGAATGCCTGACTATGAGAAAGATTTTGAGTTGTATTGCAGTGAAAGAGATGGATGTGCATTTTCAGTTTTGGTACAGAGACATGGAACTATGAAAAGACCAATTGCATATTTTTCAGCTGTTTTAGACCCTGTAGCAAAAGCGTTGCCTGGATGTTTGAAAGCAGTTGCTGCTACTTGTGTGAGTCTGGAACAGAGTGAAGGCATAGTGATGGGATATCCACTGAGAGTATATGTTCCCCATTCTGTGAAAATTCTCTTGACAAGAACGAAAACCCAATACATGACACATAGTCGGCTGACTAGGTATGAAAAAGTAATTTTGAGTGCAGATAATGTGACCATTGACAGATGTATGAATGTGAATCCTTCCACATCATTGCCAGATGAAGAGAGTGTGATTGAAATGGATGAAGTAGATCACGATTGTCTGAATGTGCTTGAATACTGTACAAAACCAAGGTCTGACATACGAGATGAGCCTTTGAAAGAATCAGATTATATTCTGTTTGTGGATGGCTCATGTTTGAGAACGAGTGATGGAGTTCTAAGTGCAGCACATGCAGTTTGCACAGTAGCCACTGTAATGGAAGCATCTTGTCTGAAAGAGGTACGGTCTGCCCAAGTCGCAGGATTAGTAGCTCTGATTCAAGCATGCAAGTTGGGAAGAAATGTACGGGTTACGATTGTGACAGATAGCCAGTACGGCTTTGGGGTGGTGCACGACTTTGGTCAGATTTGGTCACAAAGGGGTTTCTTGACGTCTGCAGGAACGCCAATTAGAAATGGAGATTTTGTGAAAAAGCTGCTTGAGGCAATACAGCTGCCTAAACAGATTGCTGTTGTGAAGTGCAATGCACATAAAAATGGGGAAGACTACATAACTGTTGGTAATAAATATGCTGACAAGATGGCACAGTACTGTGCAAAGAATGTGGTTTCATTAAATAAAAGTCGGGAAAGAGAGCATATTTCTTGTCCTTTGCTTTTTACTAACTCTATTGAAACATGGGATGAGGTGAGACAGTTACAAGAAGCTGCAGATGATGAGGAAAAAGATACATGGATAAAAGCAAGATGTAGAAAACATGAAGAAAATGATGTTTGGGTTTACAGAGATGAGAGACCAGTAATGCCTGATAGCATGATTTCTGACATGGCACGGATGTACCATGGACAAGCCCATATTGGGAGAGATTCAATGATCAGACATTTTAGACAAACATGGTATAATCCAAAATTCAGAGCCATAGCTGAGAGTCTTTGTCAGAGATGTCTTATTTGTCAACAGTTAAATCCAGGAAGAAAAACAGTAGTGAGTATAGGAACAATAGGACGAGAAGGAGGTCCTTTCCCTAGAATGCAAATGGATTTTATTGAAATGCCACCTTGCAACAGACTAAGGTATGTCCTAGTGGTCGTCTGTTTGTTTTCCCGTTGGGTGGAAGCATACCCAACAAGAAGGAATGATGGAATAACAGTAGCAAAACTTATGCTGCGAGAATTCATTCCGAGGTATGGTTTTCCAGTCACGATTGAAACAGATAGAGGAACACATTTCCAAAATGAATTAGTTAAACTGATTTGTGAAGCACTTAGTATTAAACAGAAACTGCATTGTGCATACAGACCAGAGGCTTCTGGAATCGTAGAGCAAGTGAATGGAACAATTAAGAACAGGTTAGGAAAAATGTGTCAAGCTACAGGACTCAAATGGCCAGATGCCTTGCCATTAGTTTTAATGACAATCAGAAGTATTCCGGAAAGGAAAACTGGACTCAGTCCCCATGAAATAATTATGGGACGAGCAATGAGACAAGCACAAGTACCTGTCAACAAACTACTGACTATAACTGATGATCTAGTGCTGGATTATTGCAAAGGATTGGCTGATGTGGTGCGTTCTGTGTTTCATCAGGTTGGACCGGATGCGATCACTCTTGAAAGAAAACCAGCTCACGACTTGAATCCAGGAGATTGGGTCCGCATAAAAGTCCACAGGAGAAGAAACTGTTTGGTTCCTCGCTGGGACGAACCACGACAAGTGATCCTGGTGACAACCACTGCAGTCAAGTGTGCAGGAGTGAAACACTGGGTGCATGCCAGTCACACCATCAGAGTTCCAGAACCTAAAGATCGACATGTGAGTCGACATCTGGAAGTATTGGATAACAGTTCAGCATCAGAAGCAGAAGAAGAAACAAACAGGGTGCTAGAACCTGAAGATCGACCTGTAAGTCGACATCTGGAAGACCCAACTACAAGTGCAACAACAGCAGAAGTAGAGGAAATAGCTGAAGTTCCAGAACTTGAAGATCGACCTGTAAGTCGACATCTGGAAATATCAGATACCAGTTCAGAATCTGATACAGATCATTCGGATTGTGAAGAAATTCTAAAAAGAAATTGGAATTTTGAAAGCATAAGAGAAGAAACTGAGCCAGAAGATAGTAACAGTGAGCAACCAAGTACAAGTTGTGGTGAAAATCCTTCGGAGATAATATTAATAGATGAAGAAGGGAGAGTTTCAAACAAAAAGCTAGAAGAATCGGAAAATCCCCGAGGAGCAATAGGGACAAATAGTCAAACACGAGAACAGGGAAATTTAGAAGCAGATAGGAAAACTGACACAAATTCGGAAGAACCTCGAGGAGGGACAGAAATAGGTGAACGAAGGAAGATAAGAAAAGAACCACAAGTAGAGGAAGAAAATGAGATTATAAGTTTCAAAATAAGAGACAATAACGAAAGAATTGAAACAGAGTCTGAAGAAAGTGGAGAAGAAATAAATCAAAAACTAGAGTCAAGAAAAAGAAATTGGAAAACAGAAAGAGAGGAAAAAGGAAGTGAGGCAAAAAGGCCAAGAAAAGGAGACAATTGGCCCAACGAAGTAAGAAAATTAAGATACAGAATCATAAGGTTGGATGGGAAAAGTGCTGAACAAGTGAATGAAATAACAAGTCAGAGAGAGCAAGAAAAACAAGGTGGAAAACACTTGCAGAAAACGAAAAGAGTAAAGAAGGTAAATCCGAAGTATAGATCGCCTGAATGGTTGTATCTTGCTTTGACTAGTAACAAAGAAGAAAAGAACACTCACGAGAACCCAGAACAAAGAAACCTGATGGGAAAAAGTGAAGTGCAACAAACCTGAAGAAGTTTAAATAGTTTCTACCGGATTTGACAAAATACTGGATCTGACGAATTTTACCGGATTTGACAAAGAAAGAATTCTGAGAAAGAATTAAAAGAAAGTACCAAGCAAAGACAAAACATTGGAGTACAGAAGTGGCAAATAAGTCATTCCTGAGGTGTAGTGACACAATTTTATGGAAAACAAATAAATAAGGTTATAAAACAAAATGGAGAATACTAGAGATAGAATATGTAAATGTGAGTTTTTAAGTAGATGGTGCAAGATGTGCTGCTTTTGTACAGGATTATTAATAACAGTATGGGTGGTTCTAGCAATCACTATTCCAATTAGTTTAGCTGTAGTAGAAACGTCTAATAACACTGAGAAAGGAAAAGGAGCTAACACTCATGAACCAGTTATTTTAAAGGGTAGTGCAGAATTACACAAGGACAAATCAATAACAGATTTTTCTAAAAATGTTTTTACTAAATTATTATATGAGTATGTAGAAACAATGGATGTAAGAGATTGCTATGTTTGTATGCAGTTGCCTGCATCTGTAGCAGAGGGTGTGACTTATCATCACCTCCCTTTGACGTATGGAATAACATGTAGTGTCTTAGCAAGTTTATTTTATAAAACAGGTAGATTAGAATATTATTACACTGACATAAATAAGATTTTTGCGAAAGTTTCTGTAGTTCCCGAGCTAAACAAAATAAAAGAGGGAAAAACGTTTGGTGAATATTTTCTAGAGGATAAGATTTTAACATTAGATAATATAATTAGGTACAACCTTACCTGTGAGTTAAAGAAGGAAGAAAAAGTATTTTTAGAGATGGTTGAAGAGAGAAGAGTGAAATTTCAAAGAAAAGTAATGGAAGAGACAAAAACACCTCTTTGGGCGTTTGAGGAAGACAATCATGACAAGAAAAAGACAAATGCAGCTATGACTCTGGATTGGCCCCAACAGGGAAGGTTGTGCATTAGAAGAAATAAGACAAGATATGACAATTATTTTGTGGGTTCCAGTATTTGCCATGACAATTATCAAATTTTAGGTGGATGGGGATTCAAAGGGGAAAAGATCCAATATTTCCAGGGATCTATTATGGTTGCGGAAATAGGGCTTATTATAGGTTGCCGGACCATTGGTATGGGTCATGTTACTTAGGCCTGGTCTTTCCAAAGATTTTTCATATGGATAGAAAAGAAAAAGGAACACACAAAATGATAAATACCTTTACACGTAGGAAAAGGGAAAGTTTTTCAGAAATAGTAGGTGATATTTTTGGTGCATTGATACCAGCAGTGGGAATATCTTTGAATGCATTTAGAATTCGGAAATTATCCACAGTGGTAGATCGTTTATCTACAGATACTGCTGGAGGGTTCTTGATGGTAAATACCGAGATGGTTGCCATGAGAGCTATGGTGATGCAAAATCGACTTGCCCTTGACATTCTTTTGGCAAAAGAGGGCGGAGTCTGTGGAATGCTGAAAGTCCAACATTGTTGCACTTAGATTCCGGATAAAAGTGAAAATATACAGAAGTATATAACAAATATTACAAGTTTGCACAAAGAACTTGTTCCACTGGAGGTTGAAAGTGCTTTTGGAAAACTTGGTAAAGGGTTTTCTTCAGTAATAAATTGGTTAACAAGAATGAGTGGATTAATAATAGGGAAAGTTATAATAATAGCAACCATGATAATAATAATAATTTTAGTGCTGAAGCTTGTAATAACATGTGTAAAGAGAAGAAGAAGGCAGAATAAAATAGAAAAAGAAAACATGATAAACAAGGAGAGAGAGAGAGAAATGGGAGAAATAGAATTAGAAGAAATAAAAGAGAACATGTACAAGAAAACGAAGAGACAAGTTGAAAGGGATACAGTTGTGTAAATTAACAAAAGCAAACGGATAAAAGATATATGCTGTCTGAGAAAATTGTATAACTTGGGTTTTGTGGTGATATTAAAAATCACCAAAGGGGGAGTTGATGGAGCAGGGTAAATGAAAAAAGTTTAACCTCCTAATATTTTCGTAAAATAATTAATAAACATGTTCGTTTAAGTAAATAACCAACAATGTATGTTACATGTTAAGGGTTAAAGGTAACACGCTATTCCGTGTGCAAAATAATCAACTTATAATTGTTTACGTGTCTAACATAACATAATATTTGCGTACTAATTAAATAATAAATGCATGATCTGTGCTTTTAAATAAAACGTGTAGTTGCAAAATAAAGCGATGGTAAGTAAGGGACAGCTTTATATGTTGCTTTTTGCTAGGTAATACCTAATTGGGGTACGTAGAAAGACGGGAGGGAAACGAAAGGGTTTATATTTCTTTGTTTTAACAATATTTTGTTTATCTTTGAAAATAGTGCGCTTAGGCCTGTCGAGCAGAAATATAAAATGGCCGCCAGATGCTAGAGTACGCATGTGCGGGAAACCATGTGATAGAGGAGAGAGGCTGTGGAAAGGGATGATCACGTGCTGGTGCTGAGAGGCTAAGATGGAAGTATGGTCAAGGCTATTGTGACCTTTCTGAGCAGATGTGTGCCAAGATGATCAGCAAGAAGCGTGAGAAGTCCAACTGAATCAATGGACGGAACTGTTGAATCTAAAATGTAGCAGAAAAAGATACAAATTGGACTGATCGAAACGGATGAGCAATGACAAACTGTGGGAAACGATGCAAGCATGGACATTCCACAAGGAACTGGTTAAGACCAGGAAGTTTGATTAAAATGTATATGGGCCTGAGTTTGACCAATGAGAAAGAATCACGCCATGAAGATGCAACATTTGATTCAGTAAGCTAGAATTAGGGTATAAGAAGACCTACTCTTGGTGGGAGGGGTTAGTTGCTGGAGAGTTGCTGGAGAGTTGCTGGAGAGTGAGATGCTGAAGAAGTTAGATGCTGTAGATGGGTGAAGTTGCGGTTGCTGATGCTGACGAGCTGATGCTGCTGCTGCTATTTTTTATTTCCAGTTGAGTATAAGATGCTGCTTTAGGAGAACCTTTTTATTCCTGATAGATTTTTCATTTAGAACTATTAGATTTTTCCAAGACAGATAGATTGATCTTTTAGGGTTCTTGCTATGACAATCTTATTTTTCCGTCTAATAGATATGTATTGCAATTACAATTTATTCTTATATTGATGATAAATGTAATGATCTGAATAATAAGCTTAACCTCATTTCTTGCATCAAAACTTTATATAAATTTTATCATTCTTTAAACAAATGACTCAGTGATTCTTTAGCTCAATGATTAAAATGAAATGTTAAAGAGTTTATTGTGATTGAGCTGGTCTTAATCACCATCAACTGATTCCTACTAGTTGGTCCATCGACCAATGAGCGGAATACCTTAAAGCAAATGAGAAACATTATGTCATGTTAAAAGAGGTATCCCGTCTCCTTCCAGCGAATCGTTTTTCTCCTAGGTTATTGACGGAGGAAATCCAGGGAATAAATGAGTAAGTGAATGTATATGCGGTGTTATGGGCCCCACCGTCATATGGATATAGTGTGTGTGTTGAAGGAGTAATTGCACCTGGATGACCGAAGTATATAGGAGAATAATTTTTATTGTTAGCGCTGGATCATAGTCAAACCTATTGGTTTTGCCAATGCTGCTTGATTTTACCAATTTTGTCTCCAGTAGCGGCTGGTGTTAGGGACATGTGGTGAGGCTGCGCGGGGGGCTGTAACAAAACAAACAATAAAAAACAATGTACCTGCCGGTCTTCTGCTCGCCGCTCTTTTGCTCCTCTGAACACAGCCTGAAGCTCATAGACGGTTGTATGATGTAACAACGCGATCATTTAGATCGCGGTACATTACATCGCTGTTTTTACAACGCAAGTCGTTACCACGACTTGCGCTGTAGGGCGCTGGACTTAGGAATAGTATGATTTACTATTCCAACTCCAGCCTACGTACAGTAGTGAAGGTGTTGGAATAGTAAATCACACTATTCCTTAGTCTAGAGCGCCCTCCAGTGCAAGTCGTGGTAACGACTTGCATTGTAAAAGCAGCGATCTAAATGTACTGCGGTGTTTTGACCGCGTTGTTAAGGTCGTTTCCCCTCATAGACTCCCCTACGGCCAATCCAGCCGTGCTCTCATACCCTTGAGAACAGTGTTGGATTGGGCGAAGCAGGCTTGTTTTGCGCTCCATTGGGAGCTACGAGCCTGTGCCTGCTGGTCTCTCTACCCAGCAACACAGGTGGGTTGGAAAGATGTCAGTGAGCATGACAGGTTGGCCATCCTAGGAAGGCCGGCCAAATTGTCATGCGCACTGACAGCAGTGCCAACCACTTCTTCTTCCCCTGCTGCAGTGCTGTGGCCCCTCCCCCCAACACTCGGCTACAGGGCGAAAAATAAAATGATGATCATTTTATATTTCGTTTGCCTCTGCGGGTAGGTGGGTGACACTCCTTGGTCTAGCGGAGGAGCCGCCACTGTTTGTTTCTGGTTTAGCATGAGCGGGGTATTAAGGTCAGGATTTTGAAACAAATGAAGTAGTGATCTGACCTGTCTGATTTGAGAGGATTTATGGTTTGTATGTGGTGTTTCTTTATGAAAATCAGGTCCAAGGCAGAGCCTTTATAGTGGGTAGGTAAAGTGCAATGTTGTAATAGGTTGTTATCCTAAAGAAAGGACTTGAAGAAGGATGTGTGGATGCCTTTGTATTTTTTGTTTCCATACAGTGGGCTTACAGCCTGCCCATAGCATAACATTGGTTAGATTCAACCTCACTCTCATTTGCTTCGTTTCCATTTGTCATGGCTTGCCTGCGTCATGCTCTCTTCTTGTGTTTGGGCCTCCCCTAGAGCATAGACCAAGTACCTGTCTCCTTCCATTGCTCCCATGTTTGGAGCTACTTTTTTGTGTTCAAACACTCCATATGAATGGTTGTGGTTTCAGGTTGTCTCCTATATTGCCTTCTCAAACACTGCTTCTTTTCCTTGCTGCTTCTTTTCCCTTCCACCCGCCTCCTGTTCATGCTGCGGCTTTTCCCTCTCAAATGCCCCTGCCCATGGTGCTTGTTTTCCCTACCACCGACCTTGTTCATGTTGCTTCTTTTTCATCCCACCTACCCCATCCATGTTGCTTCCCTCCCAGCCCCTGCCCCATCCGTTGTATCTTCCCCCACCCACCCTGTCCCAGTTTCAGTTCCCCACTAACAATCCCCCATCTCAACAGGCAAAAGGAAAAAAAACGATATGGCCTGGCTAGTGCTTGCAGCTTCATATCTCTTTTTTTTACCATCCTGCTGCTCACCCCCACCCACCTTCCTTTTCACCACAGATTCACCACCCTCACCCTCCCTTCCATTCACCACCCCCACCGGACTTATAAAGCCAATAGCTCTCGCGTAGAGGAGAGCTATTGGCTTTGACAATGCTTGTTTTGCTCTCCTGTGTTGGAGTTTGTTGTATTTTAGTGGTAAGATAGTGGTATGTAAAAGGGGCAGAACCAGGTTCCCCCAAGTGCAAAAGCATCATGGTCACAGCCTTGAAAGAAACAGTTAAATTCGAGAACCTACAGTTCAGGAGAGCAGCTTTGATGTGATGTGCAGCATATGGGTTACTGGGTTTAGAGAAAGTCTTTTGAGGTTGCTTGAGTCAGACTGATCTTTGATTGTGTTCAGAACATCTAGTACTGAAGATTGTGGTAATAGGATATGGTATGGTTTCTGTGATCATGGAGTATCTTGTGTGCAGGTGTGCTAGAGGTAAAGTACTTATAGGAATGTTCAGAAGCATTGGGGTTGGTGTGGCTGTTGGGCTGTTCGGGAGGCGGTGTGCTGAGCGCGGTGTATGGCAGTGAGGAAACAGCCTCTGAATGGTGATCCATGTTCACTTTCTTGTCAAGTAGTTTATTTTGAGGAGTGAGTAAAAGAGTTGTGCTCTGGGCAAGAGTAAGTGACTGTAATAAGGTATGAGGTGAATAATCACAAATGTTGCCTAAACAGTATCCTGGTCTGTTTCCAGTTAGTAGCTTTATCCAGCTTACAGTACTGGTGACCTTGATTTATTCTGACACTAGGCTGTCTGATGTCATTTCGCTGAAGAGCATGTGGGTGAAAATAGGGAGATGGGTGAAATGGAGAAAGGTGAGTTAGTGTTTTTGTAGTCAGAAGAGATGGTAGACATAGTATCAGTGTTAACAACTCTACTAATGGCAGAAGCTTTTAAAGCTATCAGTTGATGTGGTGGACACATGGAAGGTGATGTGCCAGGAACATTCAAACAGGTTGATATGCAGCTCGCAGTTGTGCTTAGGGTAATCTTTTCCTTTAGGGGTTTTTATGTTCTTTGAGAGTAAGTGCATCTGTTCAAGAGGATATGCCCATGGATAAAAGAGTAGGTCTGTTTTAATGGAACCAAGTCTGAGATTGTGGTATTTGCCACTGAGTAAAGTTTCCTGGCTGGCTATCGGGACTCAACATTAGCAGTACTTGAGATTAGTTTTGAATAGAATAGGGGGAATACGATGCCTGTTTTGTTGTTGTTAATCCATGCTGTAGTCTGTTCTGAAATGAAGTTCATATTGCATGAAAACATTCAGGCTTTTGTTTTCAGAGGGAGAGGAGGAATATGGCACCTGGCTGACGCTGCAACGGATCCCACTGGGGAGATAATTAGACATTCCAGCGACTGGTGCAAGCATGAGACACGCACGACAGGTGCTGGATGTGCCCTCTAGCTAAATTGTGGGACAAGTCTGAGGAAAATTAGACTTCCTTACCTGATCCAGTAGCGGCTGATGCTGGAGCAGTGCTGCAATCAGGGTTGCTGCTTCCTGCTAGATCTGTGTGGCTGACTCGCTGAGACGTAGCCACACTATAGCAGCACTGATCCTCCTCTGGGGGAATCCAGGCAGAGTCAGCATTGGTATAGTGCGTGGTGCAGCTAAAGGGAAAAGCAGGAACGTGAAGAGGGGCTGTTGACTACTGAGGATTTTTAAGCAGACCACTCCTGAACTACGAATCACATACCCACAAAGGGGGCTGCCTTCTACCCAGGTGTATTTTGGTGCACCTACCTCAGTTGTGAATGATGTACTTTGACCAAATTCTGGGATCGGGGGATACACATGGCTATGGCAAACACAATAGCAACCCAAGCTGGGCTACTGAGTGAAACAAGCACTGTCACAAGGATGAAGGCTCCTGTGAGAAATTGAGATACTCTGAGAGTAACACTCGGGAGGGGGGCTGCATCAGTAGAGGCCCAGGACAAGGAACAAGGACATTTCGACAAAACAGACCCAGCTAGTTGAGAAACACCCCTGTACTCCCTCAAGAGCATGCGCCAAACCCAAAAGCAGGAAAGAGAGGTCCAGAGTCACCATAACTATTAAAAAAACATCTCCCTCTTTGAACTCCTTTTTTTGTCATAAATCTGTTTTATTAAGACAGAGAAAAATAAGCCGCAGATACACAGCATGTCGCCTACAACCCTGTGGCGGGCCGGCCGGAAAGTAAGATAAGCAGAAAAAAAGGGGAGGCAATGGCATATCGATAAAGATAACAGACATACATATTTAGTTACACAGCAAGTCGCCTACAACCCGCTTAGGGCCGGCCGCGTGATGTAATGATCAAAAGTGGCAGGCGTTTGTTTTACAACAGCTCCAAGAGCATTGAACCAGAACCAGAGAACAAACGCACACATTGTGCAAGAAACAAACAAGATAATAGAAGAAGAGAAAGAAAGACACAGAGAAGACCAGCTAGAGAAAGAAAGGAAGAAGGAACGGCGAGAAAGAAAGAAAGAGGAGGGGGGCAGGAAAGAAGGAAGAATAGAAGAAAGGGGACAAAAGGAAGAGAGGTGTTGGAAGTGATCCTTGCAAAGAACGACAACCTGGTGGAACAGGGGCAGCTGGATGGCGCGGGGCTCAGGAGGGCACAGTGAAGGCAAAGGGAAGCAGCGCATCTTCAAAGAGGCGTAACGCCCGGAGTTTCGGGGGCATAAAGCGAGCATGCTCCATTCTACAAAAGTAATCGATTATTGGTTGCCAAAGCCTGGTAAAGCGAGTGTCTCGATCCTGCAAGCGCGCTGTGAGGAGCTCCATGGCCATGGTATGCCATAGACAGGTGAACCAAGCCGTGATCGGGGGGGTCTCTGCTTTCTTCCAGTACAGGGCTATAAGTTGTTTCGCCGCACCCAGCATGTGGCGACAGACCTGCCAATCGCCACGCGTCAGTGCGCGCAAATTAGTAGGCTTGATACCCAAAATGAGCGTAGCTGGAGTTTCAGGCAGGGGGAAGCCAAGAACCAGTTTGATGTGGCTGAGGATCTCCTTCCAGTAAGTGGCCAGGAGTGGACAGGACCACCAGATGTGAAGAAAGTCTCCGGGTGACGTCAAGCATCGCCAGCAAAGAGGGGAAGTCGTAGGGTACATTTTATGTAGTCGTCGAGGGGTGTAATACCACTGAGACATTAGTTTGTAAGCGGTTTCTCGCTGCGAGATACAGCGATAGACCCTTGGAATGTCCTGCTAAAGGCGCTCCCACTGCGCGGGTGCAATGTCCGTGGCCAGGTCCGACTGCCATCGAGTTTGATAGAGATGCGGAGTTAGCCGCGGGGGGTGTTCGAGAATACGATAAGTGCGTGCAATAAGACCCCTGGAATTATCGAACGAACGGACCAGCCGCTCGAAGGGAGTGAGAGCACGTGTGGCTGCCGACGCCAAAGATGCATCGTGAACCCAATGCCGAAGTTGCAAGTACTGAAGCCGAGCCCCTTCAGGAAGTTGAAATTCCTGCTTGCATTGTTCAAAAGTCTTGCAGGTGGTACCGATAAAGAGGTCCCGTATCGTACGGCACCCGCCATCCAACCAGTCAATGAAAACGGTAGGGTTCAGAGCAGGAGGAAAGAGAGAGTTACCTGCGATGGGGGTGTGAGGGGAGGGGAAGGTGGTGAGACCCTTTGGTACAGCAATCCGGTCCCAGATGTCAAGGACAGTTTTGGTAGGAACGGCTATATAAGCACTGCGGGAGCGGGAGACCCGGGAGTGCCAGGGCAAATCTCATATGGAGCGCCCGGTCACCGCCCTATCCATGTGAAACCACACCTTTTCACTCTCCCATGCCATCCATTCAGAGATAAAGCGAAGGTGCGCCGCCCAATAATAGTCCAACAGGTTCGGACAAGCCAAGCCCCCTCTATCCCGGGGTGACATGAGAATTTTGTTAGAAAAGTGCGGGCGACGACCTCCCCAGATAAATCTGGTGAATTCACGCTGTAGGCTTAGAATCTGGTGACGCGGGATAGGAGTGGGAAGTGATTGGAAGACGTATAAGACTTTGGGCAAAATGGACATTTTGAGGGCATGAATACGGCCCAGCCAGGAGAGAGTGAGAGGTCTCCAGACCCGCAATTCCTCCAGCACAGACCAACGACACTCCTGCCAGTTGGCTTGCGACCAGGTAGCAAGGGTAGGAGTCAAGTTAAGCCCAAGATAGCGAATGGAACTTTGGGCCCATTTGTAGGGGACCAACGCTTGCAACGTCGAGAGCTCCGTTGCCGGGATGGTAAGGTTCAGGGCCCAGGATTTGTCATGATTAATCTTAAGGCCAGACGCCCGCCCGAATTGACACAAAAGATGATAAAGGGCGGGAAGAGACGTGCGTGGATGCGACAGTGTGAGAAGGAGGTCGTCCGCAAACAAAGCTACCTTGTGCTGTTGGCCTCCGAGAGGGATGCCATGTATGTCTGGCGCCTGGCGAATCAAGATGGCAAGCGGCTCGACCACAAGGGCAAACAAAAGAGGAGAGAGGGGGCAGCCCTGCCTCGTACCTCTATATATAGAAATGGGGTGTGTGAGTTGGCCATTGACCCGGACTTGGGTCGTAGGGGAGAGATAAGGAGCCATGATGCGGGACACCATCAAGGGGCCAAGCCCGATTTTACAGAGAACCGCGCAGAGAAAGGTACAGTCCACACGGTCGAACGCTTTCTCCGCGTCGAGAGACAGCAGGCAGGGATATTCCAGTGTTGGGCTTTCCCAACAAGATGGGCGATTCGACGCACATTGTCAGCCCCCTGTCGCTGCCAAATAAAACCGACCTGGTCGGGGTCGATCAGGCCCGGGAGGTGCGGATCCAGCCGTTTAGCTAAGATTTTGGTGTAGAGTTTAAGATCCGTATTGAGTAGGGCAATGGGGTAAAAGGAGGAACATAATGCGGGGTTCTTGCCTGGCTTTGGAAATAGCGCTATTTCGGCTAATCCCACGGAAGCAGAGGGGCCCGTCGTGTCCGTGAAAGAATTGAAGAGACGGAGAAGATAGGGCTGAAGCTGTGGGAAGAAGACCCGATAGAAGAAAAGCAGCAGACCATCCGGGCCCGGCGATTTCCCAAGAGGGAGGTCCTTCAGAGCGCCCGCAAGTTCGCTCTGTGAAAGAGGGGCTTCCAGTAGTTGTGCATGATAAGGGGTTATCGGAGCCCAAGTGCAATATCAAGGACAGCCCGGATCTGTTCCGGAGGGGGCGTCTCCTGAGCGTACAAAGACGAATAGTATGCATGAAACGCGTCGAGCTTAGCTTTTCCAGTAATGGCCCGGATGCCATCAGGGCACTTAATATTAGCTATATGTGCTTTGGCTGCTCGTGTCCGCAATCGCCGGGCTAAAACCGTACCTACCTTATCTCCTCCCTCATAATATCGCTGCTTGAGAGCCAATAAAGCCCGTTCAGCCTTGTTGGTGCGATGTACTCGGAGCTGGCCACGTAGCATGGCCAGATGCCGCTTGTGAGCAGCCCGTGGCTGAGTCTGATCGAGGCGCTCCAGCGCCTTAATGTCACTGGAGAGTTTAACTTCAAGCAGGCGCGACTCTCTGGCCCGGGCACATGCTATAGAAGTAATATGGCCTCGTATAGTGGCCTTAAATGCGTCCCAGACCACAGGAAAAGGGGTTTCTGGCAAGTCATTCCTCTCGAAGTAAGCGACAATAGCAGCCCAAAGTTCTTCAATATCAACCGGGTCACGAAGTATGTGAGCCGGAAGCCGCCACCGCGGTGGGCAGTTAGAGTGGGCAAACAGATCCCTAAAGAGGAGCTCAAGGTGCGCGTGATCTGAAATTGAAATGTCTGAAATGGAGGCCGAGAGCGTTTCCCCGATGAGGGAATGCGAGACAAAGAGATAGTCGATGCGCGAATATGAGCGATGTACAGGAGAGTAATACGAGTAGTCGCGCGAATCGGGCGAGTGGTAGCGCCAGTCATCTATTAGGCCAAGCTCGGTCAATTGATTCTTGAGGGAAGAGGACATAGCCCCGGTTCCGTGGAAGGAACCGTCACTACGATCATCAGTGGCATTCCACACCAGATTGAAGTCACCCCCGAGGATAAGGAGGGGATCCGAGTTCGACACGTGTTCCCGCAAGGTCTCCCGGAGGAATGAGTCTTGCGCCTGGTTGGGGGCATAAATGTTGCAAAGGGTTAAGGACCTGTGGCCAAACCGAACCACCACCCGGAGGAACCTGCCATCCGAAGTGCGAACCGCCTTGGAGGCCCCCTGCTGAATGCCTGTTCGACAAAGTATTGCTACTCCAGCTACCTTGGAAGAGGTATAAGCCCAAAATTGGAGCGGAAAGCGAGGATGGGCCATGCGGGCGACATCCTCCTTAAGCAGGTGGGTCTCCTGAAGGAAGACAATATCAGGATTCAATTGGAGAAGGTATCTCCAAATCTGTCGCCACTTGTTGGGGGAGTTGAGTCCCTTCACATTGAGGGATACGAGTTTCAAACCAGGTGTGGTAGCCATAACTGGAAGAAAGAGAGACCAAGCGTGCGCAGAATTTGATGGAGCAGCAGGTAGCGGCTAGGAGGGGAAGAGAAGAGGGGGAAAGGAGAAGGGAGACAGAGCTCAGCAAACACCACAGGACGGGCTAGGAACCCCAACGAGGGGAAGGTCAGCTGAGGCCCCACATAGGAGAGAGAGAGACACCCCACCAAGAGCGCCAACAGGGGAAGCATGCCAAGCACAGAGGGACAGGTCCCACCAGCCCCAAGCAGGGTGCCCCAACACCCCAAAGTCCCCCCAGAGCCAAGCCACCCCGCAGGATCAAGCAAGGACGTTGCCGAAAAGGGCCCAAAGCAGGGCAAAAAAGGAGAAAGCCAGAAATAGAAAAAGGAAAGAAGAAAATAAACTGGCCAACTGGGCCAAAGTAGTGCAGAGTCGGCGCGGAATAGCCCAGATCCCCGAAGGTAGGGCATTCCGGAGAAGTCACTCTCCCTCAAGACTCGGCAAGAAGAAGTAGGGGGAAGTGGTGGGCACACTAAGGACGGGAGGCCTCCGCTACCAGTCCTCCGCCCAGCGACGGTAAGCATGCAACACATTTCAGCCTCCAGGCTCAGACAAAGGGCCCCCAGGAGCGAGGCCTCATCGGGAGCATTAACAAGCGCCATGCCGCAAGGGGAAGAGCAGTCAAGGCCCCAGGGATGGGGAGGCGCTCAGGGAGCGGACATGATTGACGTCGTCCCGTTTGGCCTGCGTTGAGTCGATGTCCCTCGAGGAGCGTCCAGAGCGAGGCGGGGGAACAGTGGACCACTCCCGCCGGAGCGAATCCGCGGGGCGAACACCAGAGGAGGGGGGATCATCAGAGTCTGAGTCCACAGGCAACCGAAGAAGGCGCAGCGCCTCTTGCAGGGACCGGATAACCCGTCGTCGACCCTCCCAGGAGAACATCAGGGCAAAGGGGTGGCCCCACTGGTATTTGATGTCCATGGCCCGCAATTTATCGGTGACAGGTTTAAAAGCTTTCCTCCGACGAAGCGTGGACGGTGCTAGGTCCTGGAAGATTTGAATGGATAGTCCATTGTAGGAGACTGACCGGATCCCCTGCACTTTACGCAGGATGGCTTCTTTGTCCGCAAAGAAATGGACTCGGGTGATAATGTCCGGCACAAAATTAGGGCGGTTGCGGGGACCCGGGACGCGATGGGCTCTGTCCAGCATAGGAGGTGTGGTACCTTCCCCCTCGCGGATTGCATGTAGGAGGTCTGTGGTGCACGCCAAAAGCATCAGACCCCTCTGTGCCCAATAGCACACCCCTAATACGGAGGTTGTTCCGACGTCCGCGGTTCTCCAGATCCTCCTGCTTCAATTGTAAGGAGATATTCTGGTCCTCCAGTTCGGACATCTTCCTCCAGAGGCCCTCGATGTCCTCCGTCCTGGTGTCCATCGTCCTCTCGAGACTGTCGACCCTATCACCAATTTCCACAACATCCCTGCGGACATCCTGCAACCCAGTTTTGAAGTCCTGCCGCAGGGAGCTGATCTCCGACTTGATTTCCTGCAGAAAGGACGTCATGTAGGCCTGAGTGATAGGGATGGCTTGAGCTGGCGTGTCCGAGAGCCCTGAAGAGACAGGGGGCCCTCTTGCGTAGAGGGGGGCACCTTGGCCCACATGGAGGTCACCGGGTTATCGCGGGAGGAGGCTGCATCTGCATCCTTGTGAGCCCTGTGTTTAGGTGGCATGGCGGCGGGACCCCAAAAGACCAGTAGCTGCCGAAGTCAGGGCCAAGGGTGAGAATCGACGGGACAGCCGAGATGTGGGCCAGTCTGATCAGCCACAGGCAGGATCCAGGGGGGCCTCCCCTAGGCGGCAAGCGCGGCCGGCAGCGTGGAGGCAGGGCAGCTCAATTCTGTGGCCCCTCCAGAAGCAAGAGCGCCCCAAGCAAAGGGCTATCTTTGCAGGAGCGTTGGGGGGGGACACTCAAGGCAAAGGGTAGGGGCAAGCAGCGTACACCAAACACCCAGCGGAGTCCAAGGGCAGCCCAAGTCGTGGCGGCCGTTAAGCAGAATCCAAGGAGCCCAAGGCAAGCGCCAATGAAGAGGCCCCCAGGGATGCGAGCGCCCCTCCGCCCCTTCTCACAGGCACCACAATCCAGATAGGGGACCAGGTCCAGGGACCAGGGCAAGGCCAGTGCCGGGATGCCCCCCAAGGCAGGCAGGGTCGCAGCAGCGAGCTGGGCGTCAGGGGGCCCATATTTGGGCGAAAAAGACCCCCCGACCTGGTACCTGCACCGCTCCAACCGCAGCTCGGTGGCCCTCTTCGGGTGACGCGCCGTCCAGGGTCTGCCAGGCAGGAAGAGGCCGTCGCCAGGCCCCGTATGCTCCAGGGGCCCCACACCAGGATCAGCGATGTCGCGGGGCCAGAGAGGCAGAGCGATCCACTGGCCAGAAGCGACCGCCTGCACCCCCTCACAGGGAGGCGCCGTAGGCACCAACGGGCGCACGTCTTCAGCCGGGGCCCAAAATGGCAGCCGGCGGGCAGCAGACCCGGGCCAGCCAAAGAGAGAAGGCCGCAGGGGTCCAGGCAGCGGCGTCCAGTCACCAGGCTGCAGCAGGTATCAGGCCCCCGTGTGCCCCGCCGCCGGTATCGCTCCCAGCTGGCGCAGCGCTCCCAGCACCGTCCGGAGCACCGCTGCGGCCAGGAGACAAGATGGCGGTCGCTGAAGGCTAGGCCAGGGCCGGCCAGAGATAACCAGGAACACCGAGCCCCCAAAGGACCCCCGAGCCTCCAAACACTGCCCGGGGGGTCCCGGCCGGGATCGGAGCAAGCCCCAGGTGAGAGCGGAGCCCGGAGGCCAAGCTGATGATACGGGCGAGAGGCGCTGGAGCGGAGACTCGATGATGCACGTCTCACTCCATGCGCACCCAAGCCACGCCCCCTTGAACTCCTTTTTTAGGAACATGGACACAAGTAGAAAGGAGGCGCAAGGGGATAGCAAAAGGGGTAAAGCCAGGGCAACCGAGGGAAGATAGGACACATCAATAGTTATGGCTCCTTCTACACAGTTGCTTAAAACAAATGTGAATATTTCATTCGCTAATAGGTTTGAGTGTCTCAAATCCCTAAAAATGGAGGAGGTTGCAGTAGTATAGGATGATCCTCAGGATACAAAGTCAGGCTTAAAGGCAGCTAATAATAGCGCTACTGAAGACCTCCAGTCCATCAGAAGGGGGCCAATTCAGTACTAAGAGGTATTGTTCTGAGCCTTAGGATTGATATAATGGTGAGATCTGAAGCCTCAGATCAGAATCAGAAGGAGAGTCAGGGGTTATGTCAGGCCCTTGACTCTAAACTAGAGGATATGGTTTAATGGACAAGGAATTTAGAAGATAATATGGTGAGAGCAAACATTAGCCTTCAAGTTAGCACACAGCAGATTGAGTCCCCTGAAACAACAAAATAGGCAGCTAATGGAGGACAAGGAGAGGCTGGAGATACATAGAGGAGGAATAATTTAAGAATTCTTGGTGTCCCAGAGGGAGTGGAAGGTAGTCATTTGAAGGAATCTGTAGTTAAAGTTTTGAGCGCGGGGCTTCTGAAAGTCAGACAAGACTTTGACTTGGATATGGTTATAAGAGGACACACAAAGACCCGTATAGGCAAAGTAAAACCAGCAAAACTCCTTCGAGAATCTTGGTCAACTTTCAAACTTACTCACTAAAGGAATTAATTCTGAGTAGAGTGCTAAAGGGAAGTTCACTTACGTTTGACTCATTCACATATCAGATTAGCTCAGATCACTGCGCAAAGGCAATAGGAGTTGGGGAGAAAAATTGAGGAGCTGAAAAATTGGGGGCAAATGTACAGATTTAATTCCTGGCCCTATTGAAAGTGATGTGGAAAAACAAAATGTACAATCTGAGGGAGGATAATGAGGCAGAAGAATTAATTAAAAAACTGAAGTCAAATCCCTGCTGGTGCTCAGAAAGGTTTAACTTTTTACAGCAAAAAGTAATGGCACCATTATCGCATTGACTATTGTCTTGTTTTCTTTTTGAACACTTTATTTATTGGCATTTTTGGTTACAAGAACAGAACACATACAGTACAGAATAGGCATTGCAGTTTCTTTGCTTGGCTACTTCTTGGTACAGCGTATTTGTGGACATAAATAGGCTGAACACAGCACACGGTGAGTTTGTTATGCAGGCAAGTTGTACATTACTCCACAATATGCGTGGTAGCGCTCAACCCCAGTAGTCTATGGCCCGGTGACCTCGTCAAACCAGCCGACCTATGCAAGTGGTGCGCTTTCATCTGTGCCATCAGCAGTCATGCGTAGCAGATAATTCGTGAGAGGTTCCCAAATGTTACATGGTCTAGAGCGCGGAGGGAGCAGCTCAGCGTAGATATTGTTTTGCTCCTGACAGTACGTCATATCTGCCAGCCATTCCTTGAATTTGGGCGCCCTGCCCCTCCCCCATCTACAGGCAATTTTTCGCTTTGCTATGAGCAGGCCCACCGCTAGTAGGCGTTTAAGTCGACACCTATACCCGGGCAAATATCCTAGGAGACCCATCTCAGGTTTTAAGTCCAGCTGTTCCCCAACCATGTCCCTCAGGGCCGCTTCCACCTCAGCCCAGTAGCGAGCTACGGATCTACATTCCCAAGCGAGATGTAAAAACCCCGCTCCCTCCTGCCTACAACGGTCGCATTTGTCGTCATCGCGCAGTTGGAGCTTGTGCATTTTTACAGGGGTATAAACATCCGATGGAGAAATTTCAAATGTATTATCCTAAATCTGCTGCTCGCTGTGATTTGTTCCATTTGCTGGCAGCAGTACGCCCAGACCTCGTCTGTTATCTGATAGCCTAATTCAGTTTCCCACCCAGTTTTTGCCTTCTGTGTGTTGTGTGAGGCGACAGGTGCCATATACCCCTGTTCCACCGCTAAATGCGTCATGAAGGGCGGAGACTCGAACCAGTAAGCGGCATAATATGCTTGAGCGCTGAGATAGTAAAGTTCGGGGTCGGGCGCTTCAAACCCACCCTGTGCAAACGGAATTTGATCCGGGGCTCTTTTCCACCCCACGCTAGGCGGATGAGCTGACTCTTAAGCCGTGTGAAAAAGGGTCGGCCTGGGGAGAAGAAGATGTTTGTGAACAGATATAAAGATTTTGGCGTGATGGCCATTTTCATTAAGGCCACTCGGCCAGCGAGTGAGAGCGGTAGGGCAATCCACCTGGTAATTGATTCCTCCACTTTGTTAAGGACCGTCCCATA